>OU342451.1:1600000-2800000 GCA_910589575.2 Carcina quercana | reverse complement strand
TCACACAAAAGTACACCAAACGTCAGACACTCAGCTGTCAATATGCAGAGGACGTTATTGTCAACTACAAGTGTGTGTGTGTGCGTGTGTTTTTGTTGACCTCACGCGTTATTAAACGTGGTGAGATTCGAATATAACTTACAAACCATTGAATACAGGTTGGCATGTTTCATGAGGTATATTTAGCCGTGAGTTAGCAGCAAGTAATTTGTGCCATGAGTTAGCTAGACATAAGCTGCAGTGGGGACATTTATAGGCTGTTGATGATGAAGGTTGTTGCTTGCTTAGCACCTCACCTAGCTCGGAACACGTGCAGAGATCTGACGTCAACTACTGCGCACCTGTGGAAACTCACGATGTTTCGAAAAGCCAATGCTAATTTTTGTTATAATTCGTACATAAATTAAACATATTACTAGCCAGGATCAATCCCAGATCTAGACTGTTCGAGGACTGACGCTCTACAAGTCTACACCACTGAAATACCACTCTCAAATTACTTTTTATAGGCAGCTTTTCCTTCTCCATCCTGTACTCGCACACTACAAAAGGCTGCGAAGTATCAATTATTAACATATAAATGGGAGGCAAGGCAAGTTAGCGGGTGGAAAGAAATGTTCTAGTGTTGTATGTCATTAAGAGATAGTTATTACTCGTATCGAAAATAACACACACATTCCGACTGTACATGCGCGGAATTCCGCAGCGCCTAACTTGAGAGGGGCAAACATAGCGTGCGAGTAGTGTACCTTTAGATTTTATCAAATTTTATCGTAATTGGTTGTGCCATTGAGTCTTCAGTAGATAAAAACAAACTCACTGTCTCATTCGTTATACAATTGGATGCTTAAACCAATTCATTTACTTGTATTAATGTCTTTATTCCAGCACTGCTCGCGGAAGCATCAAAGCTCAAGCAGGCTGACTTCAGGACGTACCGAGCTGAGAAGAACTACGCAGTCGGCTCCGGCAAGTGGTACTTTGAGTTCGAAATACTGACAGCTGGGCCTATGAGGGTGAGATCTTAGATGCGTTTTTATGATAGATATATCAACATTAGACAATCTCACCTGATGTTAAACGATTAGGTGGACAATAATGTGGGCTGATTGCGAAGCGCTAGAGGAGTTCTGGTGTGTTCCTAGGAGATCCCAGGGCTCTTCGACTTGCGCGGAGGACGACCACCGAGGGGGTTTTAGTGGATAAAAATTTCACATAACCCGGCTTCTCTCCTAAGGAGTCGGGTATCTTCAGAAGAGTTCCCCCTCGAAAAAAAAAGGTGGACAATAATGTAGTGCGGTTTAGGTTCCATGCCTAAAAAGGAATAATATCAAATATGTACTTAAATCACTTTGATCTAGGTTGCGCTAGTAGTATGTAAAAATTCAAATGTCTTACTATCGCGGTTCATTAAATACAGCCTGATGACAGACAGACGGACGGACGGACGGTGAAGGTTAGGAACCCTATAAAGAAGCTTAAACAAAGGAACAACCCTACTTTTACATTTAATCAACCCAACTAAAGTAGAATGTAAAAGCTCATAAACATTGCATTTAAATTTTCTAATTTTTATAGATGTTGATTGTAGCCTTTTTCAAGTGTCACATCGTTTTGTTTGCAGGTGGGTTGGGCCCATGCTGATATGGCCCCAGGGATGATGTTGGGCCAAGATGAGAACTCTTGGGCCTTTGATGGATACAATGTAAGTTATTACACATTTTATTCCACACGAATACACTTACAAATACGTATTCCCGCAGTTAAGCAATTTTTCATTTTATTAAACACTTAAATTCATTTTCAATTATGAGGGGATTTTAAAAACTGAATATTTGTCACGTATAGCAATTAGAGTTGTAGTTGTAGTTGTTGCAAGCAAGTATGTAATAAATAAATTAAGTTACAATTCAATAATAAATGTATTGTTTGGTTTACGCTGTACATTAATTTCCTTGCCAATGTTTACTTATTCGCAATACAATGTAATATCGTCAAATACCACAAGTACAGCACAAAGTTCTAATAAGACCTGAAATTAACAACACAATATCAATTTGATAATGGATACAACTCTTGTAAAAAATGGCAAAAGTACAGTCTAACGTAGCTTTAACATCAGAATATAGATGCAATGATATGATTTAAAATGCAACAACATGAAATAGATTCCAACAACATAATCTAAATTGCAACAGCATGATTGAAATTGCAACAACATGATTGAAATTGCAACAACACGATTTAAATTGCAACAACATGATACAAAATGCAACAACAGGATATAAACTGCAACAATATGATGATTTAAAATTGTTGTGTAAAACGTGGCAGTGTTTAAAATGGCATGGCGGCTCGAGCGACGCATTCGGCCTGCAGTTCAAAGTTGGCGACATTGTCGGATGTTTCTTAGATGTGACAGACTACACTATTAGTGAGTTACCACTTGTAGGGGCGTCTATGTGCTACTCTTATAATATTGCTTACCTTGCTTTTGACCTGATACGATTGACGTAAAAATGTGTTTTGAAATGATAATCGGGAATATAAAACTTTTACTCCTGCTGTAGTTATTTTACCAACGATTACGATACGATTACATCTTTAAATATTAGGAAAATATATTGTTTCTCGGCTGATGATAATAATTTGTAATCATTTTTTTCTTATTATACAATTAAATTTAGTAACTGATACGTCGCTGTCTTTATTTATATATAAATTCATTTACTTTAAAAATCGTTTCTTTTTAAAATTCTGATTTCTAGGAACAAAATGTAGTTAAATAAAAATAGTTAACTAATGAATTGTATATTCTACATATATATTTATAAGAGTAGCACAAAACGCACAATTTTGTATTAATTTGTGGATAACTCGTGGTAACAACCATTCTGTAATAATACGTCCTTCTGTAACTTTCTTATTTCAGTTTGAAAAATATATAATTATGTGTACCTTATGTTTCCTATTTAGATAATAGAGTTTATAGTGAACATAGTTTTTAGGGTTATTGTATCATGGTGTAATTAATATTCCATAATTTAGATCAGTTGTGACTATACTTAGTTACATGTTGCCATAGAAGATATTGTATATTACATACAGAAGTGAAACTACCCCAAATAATATGGAGATTTTTCCCCATTTCCCCCTTTTCAGCCATTGCAAAATTGCAAATGTTGAAACTATTCGTAGAATTGTTTTTACTTACAATATAGGCTATTTATTACAGATTTTCTTTGTGACAAAAGTCGGTATTTTTTATACTTTTTAAGCGAGGTAACGCTATTAATTTTCTGTACAGTAATAATTTCCAAGAATTCTATTTACGAGTTAAACAACAAAATACAATCCGGGTTTAATTGTATGATATGTTTTATGTATTCGTTTAAACACTTCTGTGTGTAATATTGCATAATGAAATCTTATTTGACCCTTACGTATTAGTTTTATTGATTATCTGCTAAAAGGTACCTAATGACCTAAATTTATTAACTAAACGTAACATTGGAATACGTTTCAGAAGTCCTAAAAAATATGAAGAGCTCTTTTACGAAATGATTTAATCGTTGTAACTCAGTGATAGATGAAAAAAATGCAAATTGAAATTTACCGAAAAATAAAATTTTCGACTCGTATATAACTATCTCAGGTACCTTTTCAAGCAAATAGTCACAGGATCCACGAGTTCCAAAGAGTCTCAAACGTTATTTTAACCGACTTTTTAAGGAGGAAAAGGTATACAGCGGTAGCACAGAGTCTTTCGGCAAGCAATGGGCGGTCGGTGACGTGGTCGGTGTATTCCTCGACCTAATAGATAAGACGATAAGTAATTGTCCCAACTGATAGTTTTTTTAATTCGAAATTTTGCCGCCAGCCTCAGAACACATCGAGTTATATTTCTTTTGGTGGTCAAAACACGAGATTCTACCCAGCGTTGTCTAGAAGAATTATATTTTTTTGAAATTGAAATCTTTATTGTTTATGGAAATTACGTATTAACTCCACCATAACTCCATAATTTTTATAATGTTTTCTGACATAATAATAACACATTTGTTTAGTTATATTTTATTATTTATTACTAGAATAGCTTTATTCTGGACAAGATTTCAGGGTAAAATCGCAAGTTTTTGTCTGCCCATTGAAATTTAATTCAGTAAAGGCTTTTCGATTTGGCTTGCTTTGAATTAAAGGGTTTGGTTGAGAGGGTTTTGGTAACGTTGCTTTGTTGGACTGTTTTGTTTGATTTTTTATAATTGTTTGTTGAAAATAAATATACAGTTGTATTTACTAGCTTTGAAATACATAGAGTATGAGCTAACCCTTCCACGGCGCTCTGTTGTAGATTAGATTAACCAGATTTCATTTGTTATAACTTTTGTAATTATAATAGCTTATTGTAACATTCTCAATCTTCAGTAACATGCTCGCACAGCTTTAAACAAAACCGAAGTTGTATAGTGAGACAGAAATCAAAATCTGATGATATTAAAACGAAGTCGTTAAGGGTAAAGTGAAACGAAATTATTTTATACAAAATTTAAAATGAAAACAAATAATTTTCTGGATAGTAATAATAAGGAAAAATATGACATTTAATTAAAAGAGCAATAAATAAAGTCAGCTCAATATTCAGTGTAGAAGAAATACGCCATTCATATGTCATGGTTCGGAATATTATGTAGTTTATAGTAATGTCATCTAGCAACATTTAGTTGCGCAACAGTCAATGAAAAATATTTTCTAGCATGTTAATTTCATGTCCTATTTGTATGCACAAAGCTGGATAACTTATATTAAAAGATTATGATAACGAATCTATTTGTATGCAAAGATTTGTTTCGATTCAATTTTAGAAATTTTCACGTCGTTTCCTTTATTATTTTAAGGTTATAAAGAATAGCAATATTTTCGGGCCGGTTTTGCAAAGTGTTCATATGTAGGTATTACTTCCTAGATACAACACTATTGCCTAGAAGTACCTTAATTAATATAAAATGTGTTAGTAAAAATCAAACAAAACCGTTGGTAACAAAAGCTACGTTGCGAATCAGTGATGCCATTCCCTGTAAGTTTTTATAAAGAGATCTGATGTCATCACCGCCACTGCATTGCTTCGCTTCATCAAAAAGTTTTTATCAGCACTGGCTTATTGGTTCTTTGATATATTTTGCAGTGATTCAATATTATCATCAAAGCTTATGCAAAAAGAAATCGCTTGATAACGCTTAGTTCAATGCTATCTTTCTTTTTAAAACATTTGCAATCGTGAAGGATAAGTCCTTTTTTCTTTTGACGACTATTTGTAGCAATTTTTTGTTTCAAAGAAACCTATATAAAACTTTAAAATGAATACAGAATAAAAAAGCTTGATTTATGTGTTAAAAATTTAAACATTATCTAAACCCTGAATCTTACTTAATTCGATCAGGTACTTCTAGGCAGTTGTGTATCTTCCGCATCGCTTTGTCACTATTTTTCATTTCATAAAAATAGTTCAATAGTCACGAGTATAATTAAATTGATAGTTTTGTCCAATCTTCCAGTCAGAGTAAATATACTGATTTATAAAGTTCAATAAACACGAGTATAATTTAAGAGCCTTGTAAATCTTCAAGTAGAGTAAATATACTGATTTATAAAGTTCAATAAACACGAGTATAATTTAAGAGCCTTGTAAATCTTCAAGTAGAGAAAATATACTGATTATAAAGTTCAATAAACACGAGTATAATTTAAGAGCCTTGTAAATCTTCCAGTCAGAGTAAATATACTGATTATAAAGTTCAATAAACACGAGTATAATTTAAGAGCCTTGTAAATCTTCAAGTCAGAGTAATTATACTTATTTTGAACTGTTAAAGATTTGTAATAAAACTCACATTCAGTACAATGAATTAACTTGTATTATACTCAAACTCTCTTTTAAATTCACAATTCAAACAAAAGATCCGCCAGAGCCAACCATTCTCGTTATGGGTAATCCCCAATCGGGCGCACCACAGAGTATATGTACTAGAGAGATGGTGGTTCGATTACGATAGAATAGAGATGTGACTCTAAACACGAGTATAATTTAGTGAGAGTAAATATACTGATTTATAAAGTGTAATTGAAAAAACTGCAAACTATATCAAGTAATCATGCATATAAGCTTGGTACTGCTAAATTCATTGAAGTAGACACACTACACTCATGGGTTGAAACCGCATGGAGTAGGTTTAGACAGGCATTGTAGAAACGAAAATATTGATTCCATAGACAAGAAATTAGATTAAATATATAAAAGAGCTAATTACGTATTGACTTACAAGTTAAATGATTCATAAATATAATATTTTACATATTAAATGTGTATATCATGTGCGTAAGTGAATAAGTGACTGGTTCTGGGCTGAATTAATAGATCAAGCTCAAAAATGACTCGACTCGGAATCACAAATGTCTTTATTTATCATGTCATTCGACTTGTCTTGAGATCGTTTCAATTTTGAGCATTATTTCTACGGACCTAAGACTAAGTAGGTGCGAAAACTGCACTTTTGAGACAGTGTTTGTTTGTGCTCATAGACCATGTTCTTTGAATGAGCTAAAAAGTCAAAATTATGTTGTAGTCATATAAGTAACACAACTGTTGTGATTTGATAAATGATTGTCGCGGCTTTAACACCCATAATCATAACTAAATTATCTTTGATTTTAATTATATTTATTTTGAAGCGCCTGTGATAATTCACACAGTTCTACTTAAACTGTTTATAATATATTTATGATGCTTATTGAAACAAGATTTCGAGAAAAAAAAATGCCTGAAAAAGTGTCTCAAAAATGCCGTATAAATATTTTCCTCGTATCTTGTAATGTGAACGGCAAGCTTTTGAAGCGAATGTCGAATAGTGTACGAGTATATATAAAATGAACACTTTTGCTCATAAAATTGAATCGGTCTGTGAGCATCGTATTTTTAATGCCTATGTAGCTTATTAAAATGACTAAAAAACTAATGACCATTATAATCCACATGTCGATAACATTCACTAAATGCATTCTTCCCGCTTGTTTAGGTTTTGTTTATTGCTAATTGATTAATTAAAAATATTTTTTTTTAATTGAAATTTTTAATGACACGACAAAATTCTTTTAACTAGTTTAAATATTTGATTAATGTAAATACCGTATAAATACAATATAAATATGTATTCTGAGAAAATATGACCGGTAATGTATCATTATCTCTAAGATTTTTTGTATCTTCTGGTAAAAAAAAGCTATAAAATAAGCAATCTGCAGGATCGCTTTTATGAAATGACATTTTACGATTCAATGCTTTATGAATTCATAATTACGGGATCCATACTTTTAAGAAAAATAAAGTAGATACTTTATTTTTCTTAAAAGTAGTAGTAGAAAAGTAGTAGCGATAAAGTAGTAGTAGAAGAAATAAAAACATATTTTATTTATTTATTTATTTTACTTAAGTACTTAAGTACTACTTATTTCTGGGGGAAATTCAACATGTTGCAATTCAATGTGTTCTATGACTTATGTACTTATTATTCTGGTATTCATCCTTTTCAAAACATAAGGTAGTACGGAATGTCAAATGAAGGGTCAACGAAGGGTTCCGTACAGAATATAGATATTTTACATACGGAAAACCAATCTGCAGTAGCAGTAGTACGACACTAGATGGCGCAAATAGTATGTTACATCGCACGTCTAAAAAAACAAGTTTGTTGTATGGGAGCCCCATTAAATATTTATTTTATTCTAGTTTTTAGTATTTGTTGTTATAACGGCAACAGAAATCATCTGTGAAAATTTCAACTCTCTATCGCGGTTTATGAGATACAGCCTGGTGACAGACAGACAGACGGACAGCGGAGTCTTAGTAATAGGATTCCGTTTTTTACCTTTTGGATACGGAATCCTAAACCACCCATGTCATACCTTCTCAGATTTAGTATATAAGGCACATATCTCTTCTCTATCGAAATAAGCGCCCACTTTACTGTTGAGCGCTCAGTTCGATTGTTTTGTTCGGGACCGAACTACTCAGACTAATTTTGACTTATTTGTTCGGTTATGACGTCAAACCGAACTTTGAGCTCCTGTAGCTCGGTTAACAGTAGTAGTAAGAGAATCTAAAAGTTTTTAAAATATCATACTCGTAGCAAGTATGTTTTTACCAAGAAATTGTACCTACCTATTCATGTTTTAAAAGAAAGGAAAAAATATTTTTACAAAGGAAAACAAGTTGGGACAATGAAAAAAAAAGTACTTATGGTTTTAAAAAAGAAAACGATTTATGCTTGTACAAAGAAAACGATTTCAATATTATCCGGTCTCTATTGTAATCTTCAATAATCAATCGATTCTTTTGTTACTAATAGAAACGTTGTTCCCTATACTTTTATGTTTACATCCCTTACAGTAAAGTGGGCGCTTAGTTTGATAGTGAAATACGTTAATTATATTTGAATATAAACACCAAAAATACTGCCTCAAAATCAGGTTTGTATTAGCTGCTGATGCCTCATCTTATTGTATTATTAATTTCAATCTAATAGAAATAGCTATAAACAAACAATCGTCACATATCTCAGTAACACGAACATCTACAAAACACTTACTCAGTTATAGTTTAAATTCTAATGCATTTAGCTTAGAAATATATAATTTGACATAAACGCTTTGCAGTCTGTAGCTTTGTTCCGGGGTTTGTTTGCAAGTTATGTCTATTCGATTGAAATGAACTTTATATAGTTGACCGAATACCTCTTTAAGCTTCCATGGAGCGACAGTGGCGCCCTCATTCACTGTTCTACATTTCTCCGCAATTATAAAAAAAACCGAAACGGGCTTATTGTAATCATAGCTGGTTTACATTTATTTAATATACATTATGAATTCATATTTCGATTCTGTGCAGTTAATATCAACAAAACATTTTATAGTTACCATTTTCGGCGGTTTAATTTATGATAACTGCACAGAAATTCACAGAATATAAATATCAATCTATACTGCCTAAATAAACTTAAAATTAGCAATGACTACAAAACGTCTGACTGGGTTTTGGGAATTATTGTATAAGTGCGGAAACATTTAATAAAAGCCAATGAGGGTGCTACTGGCGCTCTATGGAGTCCTAACACATATACAACGCCAGGTTTCTCGCTGAACGGCGAGTTGTTAATGGATGCTCTCGGTGGAGAGACGACGTTCGCTGATGTGCAAGGTGACAACTTCGTGCCGGCCTGCACGCTCGGCGTCGGACAGAAAGCCAGGCTAACATACGGCCAGGACGTCAACACACTCAAATATTTCACTACCTGTGGATTGCAAGAGGGATATGAGCCTTTCTGTGTGTAAGTATTTTAGCTTAACAATGTAGCTATTATTTTGGAGCGTTTTACCTGACCGCAACAGAAGGAGGACTATGTATTTCAAGTCTGTGTGTGTGTGGATTTCCTTGTCACGCTGTTAGCCTAAGCGGCTTGACGGATTTTATTTTAAGAGACTTTGTTGGTTAGACCACGTGGCCGCGTTCAAATTTGGATTGTTTTGTAGCTGTCCCTACCCGAGCCCTATCCTACCCGAGCGCGTACGGTGAGACAGCATACACTATGCGAAGTTATCCACCCATTATTTGGATGTTTCGTAGTCCAGGGATCATTTGAAGGATACAGTATATTATGTAACCATTTTTTAAATACAGTATACAATGAAATTTCAGATGTCGGTGTTTTTTCAAATTGTTCTAAATTGATTCATACTCTTGTAAATCAGGTTCAAAGTTGGGGCTTTTTACTACCGTAAAATACAATTCTTTGACGCCCTGTAACTCTGGAAGTATATATTTAAACGAAAATCTGACTCATCACCGACACAGGTATTTGTTTCTAGATTGTGTCTTGAGAATTTCATAGATTTTCATAGCTTAATACTCAAAAAATGACTGACTACGTTTGTATGGGCGCTTTGACACCAGCATACCCTCTTAAGAGATGTCAGGTTGATTCGACTATATCTACGATTCGTAGGTTCTGGCAATGAAAACATAATATAGCTAGAGTTTAGTCTATTCAAGAGTGGATGGGTCGCTTTTCATTTAACCGTCTTATCGTCACTTATTATAAACAAAGAAAGATAAAGGTGAAAGGTAAAATCCGTTCCCCCACTGGAGGAGCTTATGCCACGCGGGCCCAGTGCGGATTGGTAGACTTCACACACACCATTGAAGTTCTTCTCAGGAGTGTGCAGGTTTTCTCACGATGTTTTCCTCCACCGAAAAGTCAATGGTAATGATTTTTATCATTCGTACATAATTCCAAATAACCAATTGGAACTCATTGGTACGAGCCAGGATCGAACCCAGACCTCGATTGATTAAGGACTGACGTTCTAGACAACTGAGCTAACAATCTTTTATACTTTTCACATATTTTTCAGTAACATGAAGAGGGACGTCACCCACTGGTACACCAAGGATCAGCCAATCTTTGAGAATACTGACGAGATGGCTGACACTAGAATTGACGTCACCAGAATACCGGCTGGATCAGGTATGTTCCCATAAAATACCATCATCATCAGCCGGGAAACGTTCACTGCTGGACATCGGCCGGACCGGTCCTGAGCCACCGTTCAAAACCCGATAGCAAAAAAAAGTCAATTCATTTATTTCGTAAAAATTAGATAACAATGATATTCCAAAGATAGCCAGCGCATTTGAGTCTTCTGGGTGCAGACGTCAGCTTTACGCAGCTAATGGTCCCTAGACGATGTTCCAAACAATGTTGTGATTCACTGTGGAGTTATATGTTAATGATACTCATTTCGCGACATCACAATCCGATATCTTGTTTTTAGATAATTACTGCACAAAGCCAGCTATCCAATTTTAAAAGATTATGTTAAAAGAATTTTTCAAGATATAGAACAAGACTTGTGACACATATATTTTTTAAAGAGTGTTTTCTCGCACACATTGTCCAAAGATTATTTAATATATGTACCTCTAATAAGTGTATTGTTGTTTCAGAAACGCCCCCATGCATGAAGATCTCGCACAACACATTCGAAACAATGGAGAAGGCGAATTGGGAGTTTCTCCGACTGTCACTGCCTGTTATATGTTACTCCGAATTTATTGGGTAAGTACACAGACCAAACATCCTTGAGAAGTTTTGAGACAACGCATTAGACTAATACGTCACATACACTTTTTTCGGACCAATCAGCGCGGCGCGAATTTGAACGGGCCAATCAGCGTGCTTCTCCGTTCTCACCTCATTGCTGAAATGATGACATTATGTCTCTAGGAGTTTGTCTGTGGATCTCATTAACACATACCTAGCCTAAGGCATAGAGGAGGGTATTGGGCTACTGTTATCATAAGAAATGTTCCCGTTGGATCACACATCATTTCCCATCAGATTCCCACGAATCACAGTCTAAAGTCCACGCGGGTGAAGCTGCGGGCAGAAGCTAGTTAAGTTATAATAAACAAAATGCTCAAAAATTAATTAATTAAAATCTAATTTCATAAGAATATCATTTGCTATACACGCTGCCGAAATTGCGGGCGTGTTTATATCGTGTTATATTTTTACTAGAAAAAAACCTGGAGAAACCGCGCCGCGATTAACCTAGATTTTGTCTATTTTTACGGTGACCTTGACCCACTTTCGGACTTTATTTATAGATCACACTGGTGTATTTTAATCTCACTGGTGCTGGGTGAGAGGAGCGTTTGCTGATATTCGTTACATAATTCAATGCCGCTCTGTTGCACATTTACTTTTTCTTTTTTCTTCCCCTGAGGGGATGAAAGTGGTTTACAAGTTTTTTTTATACACAAAAGACTTACTCTATAATTAATGCGTTCAAAAAGAAGTAAGAACCGACTTCAACTGCCTTAAAAATGTACACCCTTAGAGGTAGAATTATCTGGGTATATATTTGTTTTTTGTTGATTTGCTCAAAAAGCGCTCATTAACTTTCGATAATATTCGATTTATATGGGACCAACTCTGAAGTATGATCTACCAAACAAAACGCGGAGTTATCGCGTAACATACATACAAAAAACATACAGTCGAATTAAGTACCTCCTAATTTTTTGAAGTCGATTGAAAACCTAGAAGGCTTTATGGTGACTTTGTGTCTAAAAAATAAATAAAAATTCACCTACATGACAAGTCTTACATCTATAGCTACACATATAAAAGGTTATCGATTTCTTGTATAATGTTACTAGCTTTTTTCTGCGATTTCGTCTGCGTGTACTTTATAAATTACTAGCGGCCCGCCCCGGCTTCGCACGGGTGGACATTTATCTTTTTAACATTTTGGGAAAAACGTAAATGTATCTTTTTGCAAGACATAAGTAGTTTTTTCTGATTAAATTACTATTTATATTTTTAGAGTTTCAATTTTTTTACTTAATCTAAAGTTTTTCATTTCTATATTTACATTTTTGTACATTTTTAGGGATTCGTAACTCAAAAGGAAAACAGGGACCCTTATTTATTGGTTTACTTTGTTGTCCGTCTGTGAGTCTTTCAAGACCCTTTTTAATAAATAAGAATTATATAAAAGGTCCATATTGATCTATATTAAACGCACAATGTGTCTAAGGTACTTAAATGGATAAGGATTAATGCTGTATACGTATTGCCTAAGATCGCTGCAAAATAAGCCGTTTTTTTCTCGGAAAAAGTAAAGGATAGAAATGGTTACTGTGGGTTATCCTTAAGAGATAGACATATACCATCGCAGACTTTTTTGTTGATCTTTCTAAGGTGTACAATACAGTAGTACATTATTTTGATCTATCTGGTAGGGTTTAGCCAGCGTTTACAATTTAAGCGCAAAAAGATGTGTTTATTTATGACATCACATTAGAAATCCCTAAAATTATCCTTCCTCTTGAATGGTTCTATCTATTAAATAAAACGCATAAAAATCCGTTGTGTAGTTTTAAAGATTTAAGCATACATACATATAGACAGCGGGAAGTGACTTTGTTTTATACTATTTCATTATCAGCCGGGAAACGTCTACTGCTGGACATAGGCCTCCCTCATGGTACGCCACATCGACCGGTCCCGAGCTACCTGCATCCAGCGACTCCCTGCGACTCTGACCGGGTCGTCGGTGCATCTAGTAGGGGGACGGCCTGGTAGACGTTTCCCGGTACGTGGTCGAGAACCTTTACTCCCCACCGGTGATCGGTTCTTCGGGCGATGTGGCCTGCCCATTGACACTTAAGCTCACTGACTCGTCGAGCTATGTCGGTGACCTTCGTTCGACGGCGAATTTCCTAATTCCGGACCTTATCACGTATAGAAGTTAGAAGAGCATAGCTCGTTCCATTGCTCGCTGAGTGACTTTGAGCTTGTTTATTCGTGCCACAGTAAAAGACCACGTTTCGGTTCCGTATGTCATCACTGGCAACACGCACTGATCAAAGACTTTTGTCTTTAGACGCTGAGGTATTATACTATTTAGTGATAGTGATTTTCAGTTTGTTTATTAATCATATTCTTCACGGAGCCCTCGGTGCGCGAGACCGTCTCGCACTTGACCACTTTGTTTTATGTATTTTATTTTTAGAGTTTAATTTTTTCTCATGTATTTTTTTTCATTTCATACACAGCTAAATAGCATCGCTAAGCCTCTCTTTCGCACTTCGGTCAATACTACATTATTTGAATGCTTCAGTTTGGTCATGTTTGGTGTACAGGGCCCGGCGTTTATTTTTCTGTGTGTATTTGATTTTTTAAATTCGTTATATCTTTTGAATGGAATGTCCTATTTCAATAATTTAAGAAGCTATATACAGCTATTGAAGCAGTCTTGAATATGAAATGATTTATTTTGATAAGGGTTAATATAAAGGTATGGATAACATGGTCTGATTTTGGTCGGCATTTCTATCAACTTAAAAAATTGATAAAAGTAGTTATAGTGACATAAATACAATAGTTAGACCTATACCATCGCGGACTTTTTTGTTGATCTTTCTAAGGTGTACAATATAGTAGTACATTATTTTGATCTATCTGGTAGGGTTTAGCCAGCGTTTGCAATGTAAGCGCTAAAAGATGTGTTTATTTACGACATCACATTAGAAACCCCTAAAATTATCGGTGTTGCTCTACTATACGAGTATTATGCATGTATTATATATATAAACCTTCCTCTTGAATCACTCTATCTATTTAAAAAAAACGCATCAAAATCCGTTGCGTAGTTTTAAAGATTTAAGCATACATACAGACAGCGGGCAGCGACTTTGTTTTATACTATTTAGTGATGATCCAACGGGCATCCCTTTTTTGATCTGACCCTTCAACTATCTCTATAC
The DNA here is from genome assembly GCA_910589575.2 of Carcina quercana. Taxonomy (NCBI): domain Eukaryota; kingdom Metazoa; phylum Arthropoda; class Insecta; order Lepidoptera; family Depressariidae; genus Carcina; species Carcina quercana. Next base: position 2,785,617 of record OU342451.1, on the reverse strand, counting down.
AAAGAATCAAGACATTCTGACTCTTCGTTACAATAATAACGGCGGACAAAAAACAAACTGACTCTAGCATTTGTAACAATTCGTAGTATGTTAGGAATCGACTAGAATCTATTGCTATTCAAGTAGACACAACATTCCAATGATAGTTACAGTAACGAGTTTTACAACGTTAATTGCTATTCAATCTAACTTAATATGACAATGAATTACGATGCGACATCTGAAGAATGCTCTCTTTGCTACAGTTCGAATGCCCTCCCGATAAACCGTCCAAATTTCGTCGCCGCTTATGTCACTGTGACAGTTGACATTTTACACTACGTTTAGAAACTTTATGACGTCTAACAGGTATTTTTCTTTTTCAAGTGAGCAAGAGAAAGCACGTCGCTGGATCGAGATCAAAGAACGCCAGCAGATCTTGATGAAGGAAGCCACTGAGGCTCAGATGCCAGCGCACATAGACCAGATCATGAGAAGTGGCTTCACCATGAACGACATCAAGGGTAAGGACGTCCAAATAACACATGTCAACACCATGTGTTAGAATGTAATAGGGTCAGGTACTGCGAGCCCGCAAATGGCGACCAAATTTTTTAAAGATGTTATATTCTACTTTCGCATCATATTTTGCAATATTTTGATTATCATTCGCCAGGCGAGGTTATTAAGACAAATCTCTTCATGGAAAGGCAATTCTATACGGAGTTTTCTGAACGAAGCTTATATCTAACAGTGGATATATCAATTTAATTATGCTAGCTAAAACATGGTAGCAACATAAACAACTAAACCCGCTCTCTTGCATTAATCTCTTAGTGATGTCTCTACCTCCAAATACTGTTTATTTAGCGTCATTCTATCTGGCGTATAAGAAGTGAGTAAATGCCTCTCTACCCTACTGAAAATTTCGGATACGTCATAAAGTTTGGCGTTATATATAAATATATTTAATACTGCATTAAGAGTGTCCATCGGAGGTAAGATAGCAATCGATATGTTTACATGAGTAGATAAGACCAAGCTTGACCGTCCCTGATGTATATGTATGTGTCTTAAGATTTAACATTTGTGCCAATTTTATTTACTTATTACGAAATAAAATACTACGGAATTTCCAGTTGAAAACAATGCAGTACGTTTATAACAAAAAATTAGTAACTTTTCGAAGATCATGAAAATTACACAAATGGTCTTAAATAATTTCCAATACAGCGTGTATATTTCATACGGGCGTATAATTAATCCAGATATAGTTTGCGACCGTACAAATATTACACAAACAAAGTAATTTTGTTATATAGTTTAATTAATAAAGACTTAATCATTTTTTAAAGCACTTCCGAGCAGCAATGTATTGCGCCCAAATTTACTTGAACTATGGCGTGTAAAAAGAACCGTCAATCAGTCGATAACTCTGCATATAATAAATACATTACGTGCGAAATTATTTTGTATGGAAAAAAATTACAAAATTAATAAACGATATTTATGTAAATGTGTTTTAGGACCAACACTAATTACCTTCAAAATATACGCTCGCATAAAATATATACTCTAAATAATATATTAGTAATTCGACAGTTATGTTCAATCTTAAAATAGTAATAAAGCTCCAATTTGTCCTTGACATTAATATAAGCAGTTATAATAACTAAGACCAAGCTTGACCCTGGTTTGATTGGGAGTTCGATAGATAAGCTTGCGCTTGACCTCCAAACCTGTTGATTGAATTGTAATTTTGAAATAGCCTCCTTTTGTATTTTGATTATTTCACATAACTCTTGCCAATAAAATGGTATGGTTAGTTAAATAATTATACCCTTTCGTGTAGTATAATGCTGTAGAAATTAGCTTCAGTATAATGTTATTGTTTTGCAATATCTCCAACTATTGTTAAATGTACAATGGCGTTCGTTTCGTTGATCAAAAAAAAAGGAAACAAAATAAAAATTGCTCGGTTTTCACCTTTTTGGACATTTTGGTTTTTAATTCTTTTTGTCTAGAGTTAGATTCTGTCATTTAAATTTCGAAAAGTGAAATAACGAACACCAGTTTACGGAGCAGTTGAAAATTCGAGATGAAGGACTTTTCAAATTGCTATGCAATTCTAATAAAAAAAATTCGAAATATTTCTTACTTTGCAACTATACACATGTATATAGTCTGTCCTTTGATTATTTTAATTGTAATAATATATGTCCTATTACATTTTAATAACTGCTCTGATCACGAATTTTCAACCAAGCCTTATACCCCGAACCCACCAAGGCTTTATCGCCCGTTTTGTTTCCCCCCGCACCCAAGGTCTTCACTACGATGAGAACCAAGACGAAGCACCTTCCGGCTCGAAGGTCAAGAGGCTGCCGTCCAGACCGCCCCGTAAGGGGTCCATAACCCGTGGTGTCACCATACAGAACTATAGCTTGCAGCCAGGTTGTTCGTTTGGCTTGTCTGACTTGGCAGTTTCATGATCACTGTTGAAACAAAGTCATCATTGTTGAAGTAAAGTCATCATAATTGAAATAAAGTCATTATGGTTGAAGTGAAGTCATCATAATTGAAGTAAAGTCATCATAATTGAAGTAAAGTCATCATTGTTCAAATATAAGTCATCATGGTGATATAATGTCATCATGGTGAAAAAAGTAATCATTGATAAAATATATTCATTATTGCTTATTTATTACTGACACTTCCACAAGGTGTTTTTGAACGTGTCCACTCGTCATTGAGTTTGTAATGTGGTTTTACCAATGTTAATTTGATAAAAGACAGTACCGACTATCAAATTCAATAGAAACTTCGATGTTACTTTTGCAGATATTTTATTCAAATGTCTATGCTTTTGTTTGTATGGCATGATCTCGCTTTTTCTTTTATGTTATTTCTTGTTTCTTCCTTAACGTTTCTTATAGATTTAAGGCTTTTATTTTCAGTGTTTATAAAATAGTGTTAAGATAGTTTTAAAATTTGAAAACTGTTTACCCCTTAAACATAGTGATTGCAATAATTAAAATGAGTTAATTTTGCTTATGCAACGAAGAGTTTTAAACATTTCCCTATCCTAGAGGCTGGACTGATGGTCTGGAGGTATCTTCATGTGCATGTTTTTTTGGTAGGGCTACTCGTAGTTATTCTTTAACGTAAGACTAGTCTTAAAAACGGTGTGTTAACTATTCCTTTTATATTTAGGTCAAGTAAATGGCATGCACCGATCGACTAGTGAAGCTGAAATGGCTAAGTACGAGTTGGGGGCTCAAAGCGTTGCGTCAGAAGATAAAAAAGACAAGAGAGGAAGGTCTCCTTTCAAGTAAGCAAACAATGTTGTACATAAGTGACCCCTGCTTGTTTCATAAGTACATATGCTTGACCCCTGATTTTTATTGAACATCAAATCGGCTGTGAGTAGGTACAATTGGTAATAGAAAATGTGAATTTTTTTAATATTTTTTTTATTATTTTGTGCAAAGTTTAGATTTTAGATGGTTCTATTTGACAGTATGAATGGTTTTTATTATGTAATGTATTTAATTGTTTATTATTAAAAAAAATGTAATTTATTTATGTAAATACGAATATTAATTTATGTAAATTAGGATGTAACAAATTATATTAAATATTAATGTGTGTGTATAAAAAAGCTACATATATATAAAAATAAATAAATTCAAGTCGAAAAAAAATGTCAACGAACAGTGAGTACAAAATAGTACACCCTAGTTTTCGGAACGATTGTTCTATAAAATTCAATTTTGTGTTTTATTAAATTATGTTGACTGTTTTCTAGATTCTTCAAGAGCAAGCGCGGCGAAAGTGGTGACCGAAGCAAGTCGCGGAAATCTAAAACTCCAGACCCCTTCAGCGACACCGAGGTGTCACCGGAGAGAGGAACCATCGGCAGGAGGCCTAACCCTCAGATAAGGGTGTCGCAGGTATGCGGTGTCAAATTGTTTCCTAACGCCAATTCAGGTCTACATATATATATTCTTCTAATGTTTTGTGGTAATTTCATAGAGGGGCTTGCGTACAATGTGACATGTTTAAAAATGATGGTTGTCAACTCAATCGTTATGAACTATAAGCAGTTTTATTGTAGATTCTATTTAGAAAAATGGCATAATAAAAATTATAGATTGAAAATCTGTTTCCTTCAACTTTTTCTGCGTTTCTCGTGTTGTGTGAATATATTTATGTCACTGGAACGCTCTACCTAAATAACGTGAGTCGTGAAAAGTCGAGAAGTAGACTTTTGCATACACAATGTAATTAAATGATGTTGGTAAATGGCACCTGTATCAAAATTGGGACAAAGTGTAATAAATAAGTGATCGGGAAGTTGGACAGTTGACACTTCAGTGGGTTATGGTCTGAAGTTAGTTGAAGAAAAAAAACAGTTATTATTCCTAGTTTGTAATCGTCTGTCTCACTAAATTTTGATTATACTACTGCTTCAGGTAAACCTTGCGTGTAAGGCACACGATCTGTAATTGTACAGAACCTCTATTATTTCACCTCACTGGTGGATCTTTTTGCTTTGAATTTTTTAAACAAATTAATTTTTTACTTTTGATTTTGTAAATCAAATGTCCATTTTCATATTTGCATAATCCTCACAACTTATGTCTCGAGAGGATGAAAAAACTCAGTTGTGCTGCATTTTTTCTAATACTCGTACAGACGAAATATAGAGTCATACTAAATTTCTGTTGCCATAATCTTTTAAAATATAATAGCTGGATTTGTGCAGTAACTATCTAAAACAGATTGTGATGTCGCGAAATGAGTATCATTAACATACAACTTCACAGTGAATCACAATTTTCATTTTAAACATTTTTTTCGATTATTATTCAAAGCGCCATCTAGGAACCATTAGTTGCGTAACTGCTATTGTAGATAACTATAAAATTTTAAATTAATGATATATATTTCGGGACACTATAATTTCGTCTCCTATTTTTAGGTAATTACTTATCAAAGCCAGCTATTCTATCGATCGAATCGAATCGATTTGTTCATTTTGATAAACTCATTACTAAAGCTTTATTTACACAACTAAGTTGTTTTCTTACCCAGTACTTCGTGGTGTATTTGTTTGGTTTGGTTTTTGATCCTGTTTTGTGTTTGTTTCCACTCCGAAGGCAAATCAGAGGTATGACGCTATGTACAGCAGAGCTAGTCGTCCGAATGTTTACGACATTCCCGCTCAGAACTTCGTAAGTCGTAGGTGTCGTGGCCTCATTAACATAGGAGCACTTGGTACTAACGAATGAGCGCTATTTAGAACGTGTCGCTTTGGTCTGGCGCTATTATCGAATCAGAGGTATATCGATAATATATACAGCACAGATGTAGCCGCATGGATGCTTACTACATTCCCGCTTAAAATTCCTAAATGATAGGTGTCAATGCAGATTAACATAGGTGCGCTTGTATTAACAATTAGATAAGCGCTAATTGGGACGGGACGCTTTGGGGTGGGTCGGGACAGGACCATTCAAGAAAAGTAGAGGTCAAAGTTCGGCCATAATTAAATTGAATTACAAGTTTGAACATTATTAAGGTTTTGTAAAATGGTTCGGAAAAATTACTAAATGAAAACTAGCGGACATCGACTCGTAGTACAGATCTGATATCCAATTTTAGCAGAGCAGAGAGTGTGCGCATGAGCTATTTTTGTTGATTCCACCTTCGCCGTTCAAGTACCGGTCAAACAGAAGAACGGCAGACCTTCACCTGTACACTGTAGATATTCCTACAGCTCGCACCAAGCGTTTCGCTTCCACATTCATCGTGCGTACAGCAAAAATATGGAATACACTACCGGTTTCCGTGTTACCCGAAAGCTACAACTTGGGAATCTTCAAACGAAGAGTGAACAGGCACCTTCTAGACCAACACGTAACATCGTCGACCTCATCATCACTTACCATCAGGTGAGATTGAGGTCATGTATTGGTCTATCTTCAATAAAAAAGAAAAAGTTATACCTACTAAATTTTGTATACATTATGGTAAGGAATTAGAAGCTTTATATAACTATAAATTACGTCCTATGTACAGTAGCAACAAATCCTACAATAAGTGTTCCCAATTCCAGACGAACCTGGCGGTACCCTCGCCGCAGCAGGACCGAAAACAGATGACTACCACCAACCTATCAGCTGCAACCACTGAAACAGTGGGGAACGAGATATTCGACGCGGAGTGTCTCAAACTCATCAACGAGTACTTCTATGGTGTTAGGTAAGTGGGTACTTGAATAAAATCATTTTTTGAAAGCTTATATTTAACTTTCAATGTTTGTATATTCGGGTCAAACCTTGCAAGCAGAATTAGAGTCATTTAACCAACAGTTCCGATGACAATGCTTTTTTATGTTACCATCAAGCCGGTCTGGAGACGGAAGGTGCCCATAGGTATTCCTGAACTACACATGATAAACCCGTCGTGTTTGGGATCGTTTGTTTTGTCTTGACAAACATTACAATCCGGTGTGATGCCAAGACTCTGATAGCGGAGACGGAAGGTGGTCAAAGAACTCCTGAACTACGCATGATAAACCCGTCGTATTTTGGCTCGATTGATTTGTCTTGATGGGTACTATGTTTGTTGCAGAATCTTCCCCGGTCAGGACCCTACCCACGTGTACGTGGGCTGGGTGACCACGCAGTACCATCTGCACTCGAAGGACTTCAACCAGAGCAAGGTTACCAAGTCGTCCGTCATCATCACCGATGACTACGACCGCGTCATCGAGAGGTGAGCCTATTATATCATCATCAGCTACATAAGTCAATTATGGTATAATAACCGGCAAATAATTTGACCCAATAAATGCTTATCCCTAGAAATGGTTATCACGCCATCTATCGTGTCCTTTAAGTACTCAACTGGCAGACGTCTCTAAAGTCCCTCCTTCTCAGATTTAACTGAGTTTGTTCCTGAGGTATGAGAGCGGCACGGGAGGGTGTGTTTGCACAACTGAGTCTGTTTCCATCATTTATGTATGCGTCGTTTGCCGTTTTGCAAACACTCCGCTCCCATACCTCAGGAGCAGACTTAGATTTGCGTTAGATCTGAGAAAGAGAGTGAGATAGATAGATAGTAGCCTATATATCAAAACACATACATTCTAGCGTGAATCGACAATCGTGCTACATGGTTCGTGCGGATGAACTGTACAACGAGGTGATGGCGGAGGCGACGGCCAAGGGCGCCTCGCAGGGCATGTTCATCGGCTGCTCCGTGGACACCTCCACCGGCACCGTCAGCTTCACCTGCGAGGGGAAGGACACCAGCATCAAGTTCAAGGTCACTCTAACATCAAGTTCGGTAGTACTAGGTCACCATCATCAAGTTTGAGTTCACTAAACAGGTTCAAGGTCATTAACAGCAAGGCTTCGATCGCTACTACGTAGATATTTGATTGTAATTTCTGTCCAAAATCAAAATTTCATATGTTTATTAATGACACACGTTGGACACTTGAAACAAATGTCGTGATATCGGTATACATCGAATTGATGACGTTATGACGTTTGTATAAACGTGCATGTGTGAGTAGTCAATGCGTGCTATACGTAATGGTCATTTTCAGCGCCATTCTCTTGTGAACTGTGTTAATGGTTAGTAGGGTTTAAATTCATTACTTCATATGCATTCGGAGCAGATATGTAATGTTATCTGTAAGATACATACATATTAAAAAATAAAATACAAACTATCAAAATTTATAATACTCCGGCTTTAAAAAAAATTGAATTTTGTTTTTGATGCCGTTTAAAAAGCGTAAATACTTTATTTTCCACTTTTGGCAGAGTCGGTTGATGTGAAACTACCCTCTTTAGGCGTTACTATTCGTTATATATGCGAACTCTCAATCTGAGGATTCCGGGTTCGAATCCAGCCGTGTACCTATGAGTTGTTTTTCAATTCAAGTACATTATCCGATTGTTTAACGGTGCAGTAGGAAAACATCGTGAGGAAACCTGCATGTCTTGAACAGGCATGTGAAATCTGCCGATCCGCACTGGGCCCGCGTGGTGGACTATGTCCCATACACTCTCTGTAGGAGAGTAGGCCTGAGTAGTACATAGGCTGTTGATGATGATGATTCTGGTAAGACTGAAAATATTAATTAAAATCAACAGATGGAACCTGAATCAAAACTCTTTCCGGCGATCTTCGTGGAAGCGACATCCAAGGAGATACTGCAGATAGAGCTGGGGCGGTCCTCCACCAGCTTGCCGCTCAGTGCTGCGGTGCTGCCGACCAGTGATAAGCACGTGAACCCTCAGTTCCCGCCCAGGCTCAAGGTGCAATGCCTGAAGCCGCATCAGTGGGCAAGGGTAAGATGGTATTTTATCTATTCCTTTAAGTTAAACCGTTTTACGTAATTGTTTAAGCCGGTTATACGCGGTTTTAACCGCCTCCATGGCCTAATGGCTAAATGTTGGATTCACAATCCGGAGGTCCTGGGTTCGATTCCCAGTGGTGTCATCTAAGTCTGCCGCCAAACAGCAGTGATTATAGCAATGCTGTGTTCCGGTATGAAAGGTAGCAGGGCCAGCGCATCTTGTCTCGAGCCTGTTGGCCATTCGCTGCACATACTACGGCTTTATCTTATATACTATATGCCCAATTTCAAAACCCATCTGAGACGGTTCTATTTTTTTTAGGTACCCAACCAATCTCTGCAAGTGCATGCCTTGAAACTGTCAGATATCCGTGGTTGGTCCATGCTGTGTGAAGACGCAGTCTCCATGCTGGCGTTACACATTCCAGGTATATCAGTTGTCCAACTGGTCAAGTCGGTCTCAGGCGGTGACGATTCTTTCGGCCACACTGAAGACGCTACTGACCAATCTCCTGGAATCTTAATTTGCCTTACTCGCCGTTTGCACCCCTCACTTGGCTTCCTTGCCTGATGTCACCGGCCTAACACTTCAAACACATGTCGTGATATCGGCACACATTGATGACGTTTGTATACACGTGCATGTGTGTAATTCGCGCGCACCATGTTAATGATCCTTGAGTGGGTCACATTCTTGCGGGGGAAGTGAAGTATCGCGGATCGGTGGGAGGAGTCCATTTTGTACTTAGTACTATATTGATTATGTCATCATCAGCCGGGAAACGTCCACTTCTGGACATAAACCTCCACCATGGTGTGACACATGCACCGGTCCCGTGCCACCTGCATCCAGCGACTCCCTGCGACTCTAACCAGGTCGTCTCTTCGAGCGATGTGTTCTGCCCATTGCCACCTCAGCTCACTGACTCGTCGAGCTATGGCGGTGACCTTCATTCATCTACGGATTTCCTCTATATTGATTATGTGCTAATGATTTATTCATATCCCACAACGCCACTGAATTTTTTAAATATTATTTTCAGAGGAAGACCGTTGCATAGACATTCTGGAATTGATAGAAATGGATAAACTACTGAGTTTCCATTCGCACACTCTCACTTTATACGCGGCATTGTGCTACCAAAGTAACTACAGGTAAGGTTCACATTTGAAAAACGTTTTATACTTACAAAGCTTAAAATTATATAGCATTCTGCCACTAGATGGCGTTATTATCATATACAACAGTGCTTTTTCAAAAATGCAAGTTGTGATTTCCTATAAAGCTGTACGTTAATAATATTCATTTTTGCGATAGAGTTTGATATGCTCCGTTTCGATAAATTACTGCCGTAAGCCATTTTATGATTGTGTAAAAATATTTTTTATACGAAATGGTTTTCTCCAAAAAAAGATTTGCTTCAAATTTACTTTGCACAAATGATTTTTACAAGATTTTGACACTAAATGACTTTTAAGTGACTTTATTTAGGGGATTCCCTGTCTGCTTCAGAGTCACTAAAACTAGGTGGTTGGTGATTGCAGTAAGATGTAGTTGTAGGTCGATGCTGTTGCCCATCTCTTGAATATTTTTACCTTATTTATGATGAGGGGAAACCCACGGGATGATATTTATTTATTACGAGTAGGAGAAACATTACACTAACAGTAAAAAAAAACATTCAGATACAGTGCTAATCATCATCAGCCGGGAAACGTCCACTGCTGGACATAGGCCTCCTTCATGGCACGCCACATCGACCGGTCCCGAACCACCTGCATCCAGCGACTCCCCGCGACCCTAACCAGGTCGTCAGTCCACCTAGTAGGGGGACGGCCCTTTAATCCCCACCGGTTATCGGCTCTTAGAGCGATGTGTCCTGCCCATTGCCACTTCAGCTCGCTGACTCGTCGAGCTATGTCGGTGACCTTAGTGCTAAAGCTACATTAAACATTAGGGTTTCCAGGTAACTGATGGTCAGTGACAGTATGGATTAGAAATGAGATGATGCTAGTCTAAAGAGGAGACCACGTGGCACGAATTTATTTTTGAATGTTTTTTCCAGAGCCGCTCACGCTCTTTGTCAACACGTGGACCAAAAGCAGCTCCTGTACGCAATACAGTCCCAGTACATGTCCGGACCACTGCGGCAGGGATTCTACGATCTACTCATAGCCTTGCATCTAGAGTCACATGCTACCACCATGTGAGTCGATATTCTTATATTTATCTTCTACAGTGCCTCTCAATCATATTAAAATTTAGCTGTCAACTCGTTATAATTTGACAAAACAGAATGACCCTATTTGTCTGGCCTGGACTTTGTACACTACTAATTTTAAAAGAACATAAAGTAAAAGCGATTTAACTATCTTTTTGTACGTTTTAATGTAGTTTATTTGTACCAAAATGCTAAAAACACTCGAAACAGACAATACTTAACCTCAAAAACAAAGATGGCGTTAATGAAATGACGTTTGACTTAGTACAAAAAAGATTGATTTTGTACAAACAAAATCTTATACCTTGAAATGATCAATTCTTGTATAGATATATAATCTGAATCCCGGAAACGACTCTAATGATTTTCATGAAATTTAGTATGCAGGGCGGTTCAGGGGCGATAAAAGCATTATGCGACGAAAACTATGGTCGCTAATTTCACATATTCAAGTGGTCAAAGGGCAAGATCATCACAGTTGTCCTTCTGGGTTCGAAACCCGATCCGAAAAAGTTTCCTACTTTTTGTGTTTTTATTTTATTTATTCAAGATTTTAATTATTATTTTTTGTTTTTATGCTAAAATAAAAAGGAAATTGTACTTTTAGCCAAAAACTCCAAGCAAAGCTCAATCTCCCAGATATTAAGACTAACATGTGATTCTAGTATTTAGATTATACCATTATTTATTCAAAATAGTGTACAGTGCAGGCCGAATTTGAAACAACTCTTCACTCAAACATGTCAAATATTTCAAGAGATTCCGTTGATGTTAAATGATGTAAACAAAGAAAATGAACACCAATCATTGATCTTGTTCCTATGCACTGAGCCCCCTACCAAACCCGGCCCCACCTTTGACCCCCTGCAGAAGTAAACACTGCGGTCTTTCAGGGAGACCTGTAAGAACGAGTTCGTCATCCCCCTCGGTCCGGAGCTGAAGAATCTATACGAAGACCCGGAGATGAGGCATAGCTTGAGATCACTGCAAACCGAGAGCGTTCGACCCCAGATGAAGATGACTGACATTGCGTAAGTAAAGAAAAGTATAAAAAATACCGCATGAAGTTTCCTGTCAACTACATTTAAATATGGTATTATGTTAGGTTTGCACTTGGCCTTATCCTTGGCTTTTCATACCCAAACACAACAGTGCTATTAACGCTGCTGTAGACTTAGGTAACAGGCCACGGAGGCGGTTAAAATCGGGGATGGTAGTACCGCGCCCATGTACTTACTGACAGCACGTGTATACAAACGTCATCAGTTCAGTGAACCGATATCACGATATTTGTCTGCAGTGTCCGGCCTGTGATTGCACGACAACATCTTAAAATCTTGCACTTATAACCTATTGCTTCATGTTTCGCATGTAAATCCATAATGATTTCGACATTTTTGTCAGAAATATTTCGCTGCCTAGTAGCGTTCTATTGCTCTCTCTGTTCTCACATAACAGAAGCAGTGAAAGGAAATTATCTAGATCGGTCGTAGAGTCTAAAAATAACAAAGCTTCTAAATATACATGATATAAATCTTAATAAGAGTAAAAATCCTTGTCATACACAATGTTAAACTTTAATTTTCCAGTGAGAACATATCGGACATTAACAACCTATATTCGCCATATTTCCCACTGGAGGTGGTGCGAGAGTTCGTGATGCAAGCGTTAGCAGAAGCAGTGGAAACCAACCAGGTGCACAACAGAGATCCCGTGGGAGGCAGCAATGAGAACTTGTTCCAGTAAGTATTGTTGCGAGCTTCCAGGTCCGAGGGATTGAAGAAAAACACGTGTCCACACACTAGTCTTCAAAATCCCAACAGAGTGCGTCCCTGTCTCACTGGATCCAAGTCTTCTGCTCTGAGTCCGTCGCTGTATTCTACGTACAGAGTCCTTTGGCACTATTGACGCCGGTCTGTCGCTACTGACACCACGTGACACACTAGTACACTAACACTTTTTCACCTCGACTGTACTTTCGCTCTACAATTTATTCCGGTTTCCCTTTCTTCATTTTAAATCGCTTTTTAATTAGAACTGAACTCAATTGTCGTCGAAGCTCGGCTCGCGCTTTTATATACCCGGTTTTGTTTCTAGATCCTTCGCAGTGATCTTCAATTTTTCACAATCTTCAGGAACATTCGAGAGCCTTCCACGCTATCTTTTGTTGCTATCCGACACGAAGATAGATGGGTCCGCCACTCTATTTCACCCTCGTTCGAGATGTTTCCTCACACTTTGCTACTCACAAGAAGGAGATAGGAGATCCACCTCTCTTTTTATTATCTCTAGACTGTATGAGAAGACCCGTGATAGTATCGTTCCAGTCAGAATATTGGACACTAACAACCTGTACCTTCCATACTTCCCACTGGAGGTGGTGCGAGAAGCAGTGGAAACCAAGCAGAGACTCTGTGAGAGACAGCAATGAGAACTTGTTCCAGGAAAAAATATGGGTTTTAAAGTTTGGTGTACCCATACTTTTAACTTAGACAATATAAAGAAAAATACAACTTTTCGTTTTAATGGATCCATAACCAAACCCCTTGTGATTTCGTTTAATGCTAGCGAATCACGACTCCTAGATATTGCCAAATATGTCAAGCAATAATTAACGTGTTCTTCTTAATTTCCAGGCCTCTTATAAAACTGGTGGACCGACTTCTCCTCGTGGGGATGATGCGTGATGAAGACGTGGAGAAGCTGCTCATCATGACCAACCCTGAGACTTGGGATCCCACATTTGACAAAGGTATAACAGATTGGATCTTAAATTGGACAAAAATACTAAAATTGATGCTGGATTTCGGTGATTGAATTACGCGTAAATGGATGAACGGGTACCGGATAAATCTTGAAGTCTGCGTGGACGAAGTCGCGGGCAGGATCTAGTTATATAAGTGTGACTGATATAAGGTAACCCAAACAAGTATTTAGATGGTTCCCGGCAAACAACTTGAAAAATGACCTTGACCTGCGCAGTAAACAATTTTCGGATCTCTTCGGCGGGGCGCGGGAGGGGAACGTCATTCGAACGCGTTGAGTCACGTGATTGGCCGAACCGACCCCTTGCGCCCTTATGTCACCCTGTATGAGCGAACTGATCCCCACTATGCCCATTATTTTTCAAGTTGTGTGCCGGGAACTATATTTGCGTCACATTTTTTCTTCCACAGAAGGCAAGGACGAGCACCGCAAAGGCCTCCTGCACATGAAAATGGCTGAGGGTGCGAAGCTACAGATGTGCTACCTCCTTCAGCACCTCAACGACATCCAGCTCAGGCATAGAGTCGAGTCCATCATAGCTTTCGCTCATGACTTCGTCGGTGATCTGCAGACGGATCAGCTTAGGTTAGTTCTTTCTAATTCAACAGGTTCCTGATGACTTACACAAACAATTAAGTCAAAGCAATGATGAGTGCAGGGGAAGGACTTATATTTCTCAACGGCTATCCGTTGTTAATAGGATACAATAGTAGGGATTTTTATAACATTAGACAGGCTTCCGTTTGACCACAATATCGCCTGTTTTTAAGCTACGATATGGTCTAGGATGGTTCAAGGTGGCATAGAAATAGACTACTGCCTATTCACTCTGGCCTTAAAGATATTCATGTTGTGGCTATAGGGAAACAGGAAAGGCGGCAGGAGATCCCACTCCTTAGTGTGAAACTCTTCGTGCAAAATGGTGGAATGTCAACCAATTAGGGGTGGAACCCAGACGTTCTTCTAGTTGTCTGGTTGTAAAAAGTGGACAGTGGAATTAGGTCGTATAATGCACGCTGATTGGTCCGTTCAAATTCTCGGCTTGTTGTTATTGGTTGGAAGTAAAGTGTATAAGACATATTGGTCTTGTGTGGTGTCTGAAAGTACTCAAGCTATGCTATTTGTAAGTAGGTTGTCTATGCTTTGCTTTAAGAGTTATACGGTAGAAAGAGAAGGTGCTTATAATTTACTCAGTAACGAATGATATTGACTTGGATTTTTTTAAACTGTACATGATGGTAAGTGATGCTCCCTACGAAAGTCCGTGTTGGTCTAGAAGGTGCCTTTTCACCCTCGATTTGAAATAGTTGTAAATAATTATAGTTCACCTGTAACTCAAGTGATATACTCGTAATTTTAAAAATGGGATTCTGAACAGTTCGAATTTGATAAAATTGTATGTAATATTGAAGTGAAACTACAATTATTTATATGAATTTTAAATTGTGTGTGTTTCTAGGCGATACACCGAAATCAAGCAGTCAGACTTGCCGAGCGCAGTCGCTGCCAAGAAGACCAGAGAGTTCCGTTGTCCGCCCAGAGAGCAGATGAACGCTATACTCAGTAAGTTGCTCAATTGTGTGAAATATTTTTGAGAATCCTGACGTAAGGTTGTTGTTGTTGTTTATATTCAATAAAATCTAAATTTCTTAACGTGATCAGGTTTTAAGCATCTAGAAGACACCGAGGATAAAGACAACTGTCCATGCGGCGAGGAGCTGATCGCGCGCATGAACGACTTCCACGAGAGCCTCATGTCGCACGTGTCGCTCACGGCGCTCCAGGAGCCGGAGACCGACGTACGTACTGCTTCCTTAATGTCATCACGATTCAAACACCTAATTACAAGACACCGAGGACAGAGACAACTTTCCATGCGGCGAGGAGCTGATCGCGCGCATGAACGACTTCCACGAGAGCCTCATGTCGCGCGTGTCGCTCACGGCGCTCCAGGAGCCGGAGACCGACGTACGTACTGCTTCCTTAATGTCATCACGATTCAAACACCTAATTACAAGACACCGAGGACAGAGACAACTGTCCATGCGTCGAGGAGCTGATCGCGCGCATGAATGACTTCCACGAGAGCCTCATGTCGCGCGTGTCGCTCACGGCGCTCCAGGAGCCGGAGACCGACGTACATACTGCTTCCTTAATGTCATCACGATTCAAACACCTAATTACAAGACACCGAGGACAGAGACAACTGTCCATGCGGCGAGGAGCTGATCGCGCGCATGAACGACTTCCACGAGAGCCTCATGTCGCACGTGTCGCTCACGGCGCTCCAGGAGCCGGAGACCGACGTACGTACTGCTTCCTTAATGTCATCACGATTCAAACACCTAATTACAAGACACCGAGGACAGAGACAACTGTCCATGCGGCGAGGAGCTGATCGCGCGCATGAACGACTTCCACGAGAGCCTCATGTCGCACGTGTCGCTCACGGCGCTCCAGGAGCCGGAGACCGACGTACGTACTGCTTCCTTATGTCATTACGATTCAAACACCTAATTACAAGACACCGAGGACAGAGACAACTGTCCATGCGGTGAGGAGCTCATTGCGCGCATGAACGACTTCCACGAGAGCCTCATGTCGCACGTGTCGCTCACGGCGCTCCAGGAGCCGGAGACCGACGTACGTACTGCTTCCTTGATGTCATCACATCACGATTCAAACACCTAATTACAAGACACCGAGGACAGAGACAAGTGTAATTCTGCACTGTATTATTAACGAATAATGATATCGTTTATTACAGGAGAATGCCGACGCCGGTCCTAAGCCAGGCGCATTCGGCAAGCTCTACAACATCATCAACACAGTGAAGGAACTAGAAGAAGAGCCTAAAGTGAGTTGAAATATATATAGTACTTTTGATGCTATCAATATGCCAGAAATGTTGGAAACTCAAAAAATATCGCTGTTATATTAGTAAGGTACCACGAATCAGAAAATGTGTACCAAGGCAAAGGTTCGCCTTGGCTATATCTTCTATAAGACTAGACTAGATGAACAGAAGACCTTGACCAGCTGGACCGCTGGATGTGGGCCGCTCATTGTGGTCTACTATAGGAAGGCCTGTATCCAGCAATATGTGTTTTCAGAAAGAGGATGATGACATTTTTATCTAACGAATAACCTTAACATACAACTTCATAGTAAATCACAATTTTTAAACTATTTTTTATTGTTGTTCAAAACGCCATCTATTGACCATTAGCTGCGTAACGGCTATTGTAGCTGACAAGAAAGTTGTACGTTAATCCTTTCAGTTTGCGACACTACAATCCAGCCTACTTTATTTTGGTAATTAATTATGAAAGACAGATATTTTGATAGCTTATGGCAAAAGAAATGTTGTATGGACGCATGTTTATGAATTCCCGTTTAAAAAGAAGTATATGGTTATTGAAATATTTCTCTCGAGTGCTTGTCGTACTCCAACGATAAGCGCCATCTGGTAGTACTTTTTAGAATTACGTCGAAACTGGACATGCAACTACTGCCGAGATCTTTGACAATGACAGTTCGCGATAAGTAATAACCTAAAAATAGGAGCCGAAATTAGTGTCGCGAAATAAATCTCGTTAATTTACAACTTTATAGTTAGCTACAATAGCCGTTACGCAGCTAATGGTTCATAGATGGCGCTTTGAACAATAATCGAAAAAAAAGCGTTTAAAATTAAAATTTTGATTTGCTGTGAAGTTGTATGCTAATGATACTCATTTCATACAAGTGCAGCTATTGTATTTTAAAAGATTATGGCAACAGAAATTTAGGATGAAATTGGTTGTCATTTTGGTTCTATTTTGACGTTGGTGTGCTGTGCTTATTATATGTCTATGACTGTAATAAATAACTGAATTACTTTGTCAGGAAATCGAAGAGCCGCCCAGGAAGACGCCGGAGGAGAAGTTCCGTAAAGTATTGATTCAGACCATCGTGGCGTGGGCAGAGGAGTCGCAGATAGAAACACCAAAGCTGGTCAGAGAAATGTTCAGGTGGGTCTCAATTGAATAACTACTGGGCAGTTGACGTTTTTATTGCTAGCTTTACGAACTTTTGTTATGGACGGACCCTAAGCACAGGCCTGACACTTCAAACAAATGTCGTGATATCGATTCCTATTCTCATACATCGAACGGGCGTTTGTATACACGCGCATGTGTGAGTACGCGCGCCCCATGTCGACGTCCTCTGAACCGGTCACTTTATTACGAGGAGAGGTATATAAGGGGGGAGGGGCGTGGTCACTTTTAAAAAGTTACTAATCCAATATATCATGAACATTCCTAGCTAATATACTTTGACGTGTATCTTTCTTCTTTCTAATTTGCAGTCTGTTGGTCCGCCAATACGACGCCATTGGAGAGTTAGTGCGCGCCTTAGAGAAGACTTACGTCATCAACGCGAAGACCAAATTAGATGTTGCTGAGATGTGGGTCGGTCTGAGTCAGATCAGGGCGCTGCTGCCGGTGCAGATGAGCCAGGAAGAGGAGGAACTCATGAGGAAGAGGCTTTGGTAAGAGTTTACATGAAAACTTCAAGAAGGACTAAACTAAATTAGCTGCCAGTGGCTGAAAAATGGGTGGCTCTGAGTGCGATAATGATAGCGATACTTCAAAGCTTAGAACACAGTTAAGAGATTTTACCTTTTTCTTGCCATTGCTAGAAACAGACGAATAGAAAGACTCCAATGGTACATATTTTTTTTGAATTGAAATCTCCATGGCTCGCTCGACGCATTTCGCCTTAACATTTATCATGCACGCAGAAATTGCTGGCTTCTATGTATCTCGAAATCTATGATATGGGACTCTTCGAAATCTGGGTTGAATCTTTTTGGGGTTGTGCATCTTTTAGTAGAAGTAATCTGCCATATCATCATTTGCCATCACGTGAAACTGGTCGTGCTCAAAAATAGATCTGTGTCAAGTCAGTAAATTTTGTTCCTCAGGAAACTGGTGAACAACCACACGTTCTTCCAGCATCCTGATTTGATCAGGTAAGTGTAAATACGTCTTAATGATTTTCTCTCAGTCTTCTCTATTTAATATTAAAATATCTGGGCGACAGAGCTTTGCTCGTAGTTCTTTAAAAACAAACAAAAACTTTATTTCTGCCTCTAAACACACACAAAAAAAGCAATTTTCCAAACGGGATTTGAACGCGAATATCTCGGACGGAATGACACGTGTGAACCACTCGGCTAAAGTGATTATGTTTGACAGCGTGAAATTTCCCATCATATTTAGCGTCGAATAATGCGAAAGAAAAAGCGCATGAAAACTCGAAAACGCGCGTTTTCCCAGACATGAGACTAATCTAGATCGATTTTTCGCCCCCGAATACCCCCAAATACCAAATTTCAGCAAAATCGCTGGAGCCGTTTCGGAGATCCGAATACAAGAATTGCTCGTTTAAAGGTATTAGATAGATATTTAGTATTGTTTGAGTTTTGAGCCATTCATTTCTAGCAATTATTTGGTGTGTTCAAACATATGTTTGAATAAAAGTATTTCACTATAATTAACGCATTCAAAAAGAACATAAGCGTCGTAAGCGGCGAAGCGGCGGTGGCGCAGTGGATAAAGCGTGGGCTATCAAGTGGGCCTATGAGTTGTTTTATCAATACAAGTACATCCGATTGCTTAACGGTGAAGGAAAACATCGTGAGGAAACTTGCATGTCTTGAACAGGCATGTGAAGTCCGCGTGGTGGACTTATGTCCCATACACTCTCTGTAGGAGAGTAGGCCTGATGATCAAAAAACTAGAATAGTGACTACAACTGCCCTAAAAGTCTACAGCATTTATCCCCTAAAATGTTCACCCTTAGAGGTAAAATTATCATACATATTTAGTTTTGGTAATTTTCTAAAAAAGCGCTGAATCAATTTCGATAAAATTTATATGGGACGACCTCTGAAGTATGATCTATCAAAGAAGAATAGATTCATCAAAATCGATTCGAGAACCTTCTTTTACTTTTCTACCGACTTCAAAAAAGGAGGAGGTATATGTCGACTGTATGTTTTTTTTGGTATGTATGTTACATAATAACTCCACCAATTGTGAATCGATTTTGATGATTCTTTTTTTGCTTGGTAGATCATACTTCAGAGATAGTCCCATATAATTAATGCACGCTGCTTCAGAAAAACAAAATATGTACCCACATCATTCTACCTTTAAAGGTGAACATTTTTAAGGTAATTGAATTTTAGTTCTATTGGAACGCATTATTTATTGAAAGTCGGTAGAAAATAAATTTAAGACGCGCTAACCTTTGTGGCCTTTGTTACAATAGTGCATGTTGTGAGTGAATGTTTGTTCTTCAGAGTGCTCCGCGTGCACGAGAACGTGATGGCGGTGATGATGAACACGCTGGGCCGGCGTGCGCAGGCGCAGTCCGACGCGCAGCCCGCCTCCCCGCCCACCGCGGAGGACAAGGAGAAGGTAACAGCACAAACACAGTGCACACCTCAAATCACACCTCGCGTCTCCACATTCATCATCATTAGCCAGGAATCGTCCCAAGTTCGATTCCCAGTGGACCTATCGGGACTCGGTTTGATTGGTGGTATGACATTTTATATGCCCGCTAGCTAGCTACCACCACGTTACCTATCTGCCTCCAAAAAGCAGTGTTAATGGCACTGTTGTGTTCCGTTATGAAAGGTCAGCCAGCGCCTTATTAGGCTACTGCTTGACATCCAACCGCCACAGCGTCACTTACCATCAGGTGAGATGAAGGCCAAGTGCAGAACCCATCATACATTAAAAAACATAGCCGGTCCTGTCTCTCCGCAAAATTTACTAGATCATCGGTCCATCTACCTAGTAAGAGGACGGCTCGAGTCAGGATTTATTCGTAGCTCCGCATTTGAAGAAATGTAAGTACGTGGCCTTCATCTCACCAGATGGCAAGGGCGGCAAGCATGCGCATCCACAAGCCCCAAGCTATCGAGGCGCTGACTCAGCTGCCTTTTGTACCGGAACACAATAATGCTAATAACACTGATGTTTGGCGGCATGCAGGCAGCTAGCCAGGATAGGATATGCCATGCTCCCAACCCAACCGGATACTTACATATGAAGCACTCGTGTATATCCTCACAGGCTACTTCTAGAGTCTGAAGTAATTGAATCGTTTACCCAGGACACGTCGCACGAGATGGTTGTGGCGTGCTGCCGCTTCCTCTGCTACTTCTGCAGGACTGGACGTCAGAACCAGAAGGCCATGTTTGACCACTTCGACTTCCTGCTGGAAAACTCCAACATCCTGCTGTCCAGACCCTCGCTGCGTGGGTCCACGCCGCTCGACGTGGCCTACTCCAGTCTCATGGAGAACACTGAGCTGGCTTTGGCTTTGAGGTACTGGACAGTGATACTACTAAAATAAATCATATATGCAATATTATGTTACTGTCGGAGCAATGCGTCGAATCAAGAATTTTTGTTAAAGGTATAAATAGACAAAAGGTAGAAATAAGACTATATAAGCATTACATGCTTATCTTTTTTTATTTTTTAGTTAATAGTATTTTATCTTTGTATTTTATTTTATTTTTATGTATGGACGGATGTATATCTGAAATAAAGACATTTATTATTATTATAAAAAAATATTAAAAAATACGATTTTTAACGGGATCCCTCTTCGAAGGCTTCTATGCTAAATTTTGTTGCCATAATCTTTTTACTGTTTATTCGGCCCACAGTAAAAAAAAAATAGTTTTACTGTGGGCCGAATAAACAAGCTCAAAGTCACTCAGCGAGCAATGGAACGAGCTATGCTCGGAATTTCTCTACGTGATAAGGTCCGGATAGAGGAAATCCGTAGGCGAACGAAGGTCACCGACATAGCTCGACGAGTCAGTGAGCTGAAGTGGCAATGGGCAGGCCACATCGCTCGAAGAACCGATAACCGGTGGGGAGTAAAGGTTCTCGAGTGGCGACCACGTACCGGGAAACGTCTGCCAGGCCGTCCCCCCACTAGATGGACCGACGACCTGGTTAGAGTCGCAGGGAGGCTGGATGCAGGTGGCTCGGGACCGGTCGATGTGGCGTACCATGAGGGAGGCCTATGTCCAGCAGTGGACGTTTCCCGGCTGATGATGAATCTTTTTAAATAGAATAGGTGGCTTTGATAAGTAATTACCTAAAAATAGGAGATTAAATTATAATGTCGCCAAATAAATATCATTAATTTACAACTTTACAGTTAGCTACAATAGCCGTTACGCAGCTAATGGTCGCTAGATGGCGCTTTGAACAATAATAATAAAAAGTGTGTAAAAATGAAAATCGTGATTCACTGTGAACAATCTGATGTCCTATTTTTAGAGATTTACTGCATAAAGTCATCTATTATATTTTAAATGGCAATATAAATTTAGTGTGAAACTTTGATGGAGGTGGATTCCTTTAAAGGATTTCCATAATATCATAATATATTTTATTAAGCTATTGCATAGCTTCTATCGCGGGCCTTGAGCGCGGGGACCGAATCGAGAAATTCCGTAACGAAAAAACCTCACGCTCCCCACTCCGACGGGCACGGAGGTGTGGCTTGAAGGCCGTGCATCGTCTAACGTCGTTTCAGTTCGGCAGTCTTCGACACGGCGTTGTGTGCGTGCGATTAGACGTATTACTGTTTTATAATTTATTAAGTATAATAGTATTTAATTTGATATAGCAAAGCAAATCCGTTATGTTAGCTAAATATTGATTTAATTTTGTTTTCCTGTTTGTAATTTAATTTCCATTTTTATGGTGGGGATATTTATGTTCGTGACATAAAAACTTTTCTTATTAAAACTTTCTTAAATAATTATAATTGCATAAGTTGATACAAAATGCTATACAATAGCTTTACCGCGGCAGTCCCCGAGTGTCACACGTCTTTTTATATTTGGGAAACTGACTGCATTATTTACAATGTTAATACGTAGATGACATTTTAAATTACCCTCTGCGCTTGTAATAACAACTTACTATAATCTATACACTTGCAATTTACAGAGAACATTACTTGGAGAAGATCGCGATGTACCTCTCCCGCTGCGGCCTCCAGAGCAACTCTGAGCTGGTGGAGAAGGGATACCCTGACCTGGGCTGGGATCCCGTGGAGGGAGAGAGATACCTGGACTTCCTCCGGTTCTGCGTTTGGGTAAGTACATCTTCATACGTTTCTGATCTTCTTAAATGTAAGTGTAACTAAACGAAGTAAGAACCGTTGATGCAATTGCTTTGGCTGTGCTAGCGCTACCGATTCGTCCCCAAAACGACACAGCATCGATAATAAATACAAACATTCCCACACGAGCAATACTAGCGCTTATAGCAACTTTCGGCAAATTCCTTGACGATTTATTGCGATCCATTCATTACAGAGCAGCGCCCTTAGTGATAATTTCTCCGGCTGAGATAATTTCTTCGGTTTAAATATCTTTATTTCTTAAAAGAATTTACAAAATTCACTTATATAAGAAAAGTAATACTAAATGAATTATAATATAACATACAGAACTATCGTGAAACTAAATTAAACTAATATGAGTGATAATAACATTGTTTTTTTTATTTTCTATAAATTAGACTAGCCTAATGTGTGGGTAGAATTTTAAAATCATACAATACAAACTACTCAAGTGTGTCACAGAGCGTGAAGCAATAGATGCGGCATAGATTAAGTTGGAGCGTACTTATTTTTACGTACATTTACCCAGGTAAAGCTGTAGAGGTCAAGTCCATTCGAATAATATATACTAAAACGCGAATAATTAAATCGAATAAATACAACAGAGCACAAAAACTAGGAGTGCAATTGACTCAGGACGAACGTCCTTACATCCTCAACCTTAGCTTACTCTTATTTCCTACGCAAAGGATCAATATCGAATGACATCAGCAAAGACATCCTTGAGACGTGAGGATGTAAATATGTTTGTTCGTAGTGATTGCACCTCGGTATAGAGGGCGTGTGGCTTGTCCCGCACTCACAAAACATACGCTATTTCAAGCTTATGCGGCGGATATTTTCCTCGGAGGCCAATGGAATGTGTTCTATCACCATAGGACGGATACTTCAAACAAATGTCGTGATATCGGTTCCTATTCCTATACATCGAATGGATGGCGTTTCTATACACGCGCATGTGTGAGTGAATTCGCGCGCGCCATATTACCGATTCTTGAGCGGGTGAGTGCAGAGGTCAGGTATCGTGGATCGGTGGGTGGCGGTGTTCTGTGCGTAGTGCTATACTAACTCTTTGCTAGAGCTTCAAGCAGCACCAAAGATGGGATAACTGGTGACAAGTATAAAATTAAATATATTATTTCAACTAACCAGTAATATTTCTGCCATCAACAGGTAAACGGCGAAAGCGTGGAAGAGAACGCGAACCTGGTGATCCGTCTTCTCATCAGAAGACCTGAGTGTCTTGGTCCAGCTCTGAGGGGAGAAGGCGAGGGTCTTCTCAAGGCCATAGTCGACGCCAACAAGATGAGCGAGCGGATCGCGGACCGACGCAAATTGAGGGAGATGGAGCAGGAAGGAGATGTTACTGTACGTATACTTCTGCATTACAACCATCTCACTCTCTCTATTTTATTTCCGTCTCGCTATCTTGATCTTTTTATTCATCTCCATCTTTCTGTACCCTGTACCTGGTTTCTCGAGCTTCGAACTTGCGCAGTGAAAGGTATTGGTCAAAGCTCTGTGATCGAAAAATACGTCAGCAACAAAGTGCTTTTTTCCAATAGGAGAGAGCTTTGTAACTATATGTCGTCAATTATGATAATTTATATGTGATATATGGGAAAACTGTCTCTGTGAGCTGTAGACCTCGCGACCTTTTACCCCACAGAGCCAGTCAGTTCTTTCAATTATCGAAGAAATTTAGGCAAAAATACGTAACACCCAGTACTGATTTATCGCTAGCATATAATTGCGCCAACTAGTACATATTAATTGGTTTTAGCCATATTAGTTAGTTTGTGATGCGAAGATAGTTCCAGGTGCTTTATAAATCCCTATCTAGAAGTTAAAAGGTACCATCTATGCCATCTAAAAGTGAGCAATTTACTGCAATTTTGAGGAATAAAGAATATTTAATTTGATTTGTACGCACGGCTACAGGTCAAGCTGTATGTTTCCAGTATAAGCTGAAACAGCATCGTGAGGGAGTACATTCAATGTGAGATCAGCGTATACTGGAAATTTATAGCTTGAGGCATGGATTAAGTACTCATTAATCCATGCTTGAGGTGTAGCCGTGTGTACGAGTGGGACAGATAGAATTACTTTCGCATAATATTACCAGCCGGTTTATGTTGCTGTTCGTAAGTTAGTCCTTTGTGTACAGTTCAGCCACCCTCTCCCGGAGTCTGATGAAGACGAGGACTACATCGACACGGGGGCTGCTATCCTTAACTTCTACTGCACGCTGGTGGATCTGCTGGGACGCTGCGCCCCGGAAGCATCCGTCATTGCTCTGGTAAAGTCGTTGCACACGGGCTTGCAGGAATCTTTTAACCGAAAATATATCCGACTATTTTACTCGAATTTAACGACGATAACTTTCCTTGGGTTATAGTTTTATCCGGCCTTGTAACTTACGTTGATCTCATAAATCATTATTCGTATTTTTTAAAAGGAGTTTGGAAGTGACGTGTTCTTACCCGGGTGTATGTCGTCACATAAAACGACATGGCGGTTTGTAGAGGATTTAAACTGCACCGCAAATAGTAATTAAAGATTATAATGTTTAGTTTGCAGTAGGTATACCATTATAAATTTAAAAATAAAAGAATTTTGACATAGAATCCGTGTTCCCCGAAAACTACAACTTGGGAATCTTCAAAGGAAGAGTAAATAGGCACCTTCTAGACCAACACGTAACATCGTCGACCTTATCGTCACTTACCATCAGGTGTGATGGAGGCCAAGCGTTGGTCTATCTCCAATAAAATGTAGAATAAATAATCATATAGTCTGTCAAAATATTTTGACCAAAGCTCGTTGTACATTTGACCCCTGGTACAATTAAACGTCTACACCTTTGTGTCCTCGGGCGATAACAGCTTCTGCTTTTTCTTGTCGTAGTTGGATTTTAGTTGTTGTTTTTTACACCTTATTTTCCTATTTTGTATAGAGATCTCATCAATTCTATGGAAATTTAAATGGTTTTAATTTGACGGACTTGATAAGCACTTCATTTATGTTTGCAGGGCAAGAACGAGTCCCTAAGAGCGCGCGCCATCTTGCGATCACTTGTGCCCTTAGAAGATCTCCAGGGCGTGCTCAGTCTTCGATTTACGTTGAACAACCCCGCTGCTGGCGAGGAGAGACCTAAATCAGGTCAGATTCCTCACTCCTATGACTTTTGAATTAAAGGACATAAAAAATATAATAGCTATCAATCAAAAAATTATGTTTAAATGTTAGAAACCAATATATTTATGTCACATCACATCAACAGCCTATATATGTCGCCACTGCAGGGGCTCAAGCCTACTCTCCTACAGATAGTGTATGGGACATAGTACACCACAAGGAACCAGTGCGGATTGGTAGACTTCACACACACCTTTGAATTTCTTCTCAGGAGTGTGCAGGTTTCCTCGCGATGTTTTCCTTCAACGAAAAACCAATGGTAGTGACCATAAATAACAAATTGGTACGAGCCAGGACCGAACCCAGACCTCGATTGTTCAAGGATCGCTCTTCCCAACTGAGCTACTTGTACTACCATATAACTGAGCTACTAAATGTTTACGTAATAAGTCGAATATATACCACATTAAAGCACAATAAAGAATTTTACTTCTTACAGACATGCCCTCCGGCCTGATTCCTGGACACAAGCAAAGCGTCGGTCTTTTCCTGGAGCGTGTGTACGGCATCGAAACCCAGGAGCTGTTCTACAGGCTGCTGGAAGAAGCGTTCCTGCCGGACTTGCGAGCGGCAACCATGCTCGACCGGGTGAGAGACGCACATAGAAACAAGAGACATCTATTGGTTGTAGTAGAAACTTAACATTAGGCGTGGGTAAATCGAGATCAGTGGACTCAAATGACTTTTATAACAGGCTCCTGGACTCAGTGTCGGAGCGGGTGGACGGACCCATCAACAGGCATTTCCCCAAAATGCACGTGGTGCCGTCCCACCGTACCGCTAAATGACGAAAAATTATTTGATTTTAACATGTACCGTAGTAGTAGCCATGGTAGCTCAGTTGGGTAGAGCGTCAGTCCTTGAACAACCGAGGTCTGGGTTCGATCCTGGCTCGACCAATGAGTTACAATTTGGAATTTACGTACGAATGATATAAATCATTACCATTGGCTTTTCGGCGAAGGAACACATCGTGAGGAAACCTGCACACTGCTGAGAAGAAATTCAAAGGTGTGTGTGAAGTTTACCAATCCTCACTGGGCCCGCGTGGTGGACTATGTGCCATACACTCTCTATAGGAGAGTAGGGCTGAGCCCCTGCTGTTGATAATGATATGTACATTTTCGACAGAATGACGGTTGCGAGTCTGACATGGCTCTCTCCATGAACCGCTACATCGGCAACTCTATCCTGCCGCTGCTCATCAAGCACGCCTACTTCTACAACGAGGCGGAGAACTACGCAAGCCTGCTAGATGCCACGCTGCACACAGTTTACAGGTAAACTTCCACCCTCACACTGTGGATATCATGCGTACAGATAAAATATGGAATACACTACCGGTTTCCGTGTTCCCCGAAACTGTAACTTGGGAATCTTCAAACGAAGAGTAAATCAAGGTTCTTCTAGATCAACGCGTAACGTCGTTGATGTCATCAGGTGAGATTGACTTCGTCTGCGTGAACTGTGGGATGGAAACTATCCCTGTACAAAATATCAAGCCTAACTTTTACGTAGTGAATTTAAAAGGAATATTTTTAGTAAATGTATCCCATTCTGCTATTCGGGGCGAAGACAAATTCAAACTGGCCAACTCTTCAACAACGACCCTCGCCGAAACTCCACACCGAATGATAAAGGTAGCTCACCGGTTGCTGGCGCACCTCGAGTGTCCTGGACGTCCAGAAATAATTGAATTTCATCCAGTGGGTATAGTAGCACTTCACACAAACACGATTTGTCCACCTGTCTTCATGTATTGTGCGAAATCAATTTGTACGTGGTGACGCGGTCAGGTACTTAGAGCAGACTAAACTTTTCTTCAACGGTAACGGTGAGTACTTTTTCTGCGTCTGTCAGAACCGACGGTATATTTGAATAAAGCTTGTGAAGGCGATAAATTTGAAACTGTCTGTATCCAGCGCCGAGCTACCATGTAAACGGACTTAGGTCGTCAGATACAAATTGGCCCAAACAACGTGTCCAAGGTTCCGGAATTTATTCACATCACAGGTCCACAAGTTAATCTTCGAAATCACGGGTCCCCCCACAGATTGCGTCCCTGTCTCACTGGGTCCAAGTTTTCTGCACTGATTCCGTCCCTGGAGTCTAGAATGTTCAAGAAGCTCCGTGACACTATACTTAAAGATGACCCTAATCTTTACAAATATATAGCTTAATCTTCATATCATAGGTGATCTACACAACATAACCTGATCTCTTCGCCCTCCAGGTTGTCAAAGAACCGCATGCTGACCAAGGGCCAGCGTGAAGCGGTATCAGACTTCCTGGTGGCGCTGACGTCAGCCATGCAACCTTCGATGCTGCTCAAGCTGCTGAGGAAACTGACTGTGGACGTGTCCAGGCTGTCAGAGTACACCACCGTTGCTCTTAGGGTAAGCGAGGACTTGTTTTATGCATTATACCATGGATGGATGGACGGGCAACTGCTCTAATTCATCAAAGTGTCCTGCCTGCCTACTCTCTCTTGACTTGTCGTTTGTTCCAGCTGCTGACGCTGCACTACGAGCGTTGTGCCAAGTACTACGGCAGCACTGGCGCCGGCCAGGGGGTGTTCGGGGCCTCTTCGGATGAAGAGAAACGTCTCACCATGATGCTGTTCTCAAACATCTTCGATTCCCTCAGCAAGATGGACTACGACCCCGAGCTGTTTGGGAAAGCACTGCCTTGCTTGATTGCTATAGGTGAGCTTTATATGACTTCATTTATTATTCTACGTTTACATAGGGTTCATAAATGTCGTTAGTTGCACATGACACTGTTGAAACTTCATTGGTGTTATATCTTTTGTTTTAGAACTAAATATCCTGGTGTTTTCTTTGAAAATAAATAAAATAAGGAACCCTTACACTTCGATTTCTTCTGTCACAGATGCTTATGTCAGAAGCTGCAAATGCCTAAAATTTTATACATATACGAGTTTTAAACAAGGCTTACCCAGCTTTATTACGATTGAATTGTTGATTGATTGAAAGTTTTTAAGAATTAAGAAAATACCTATACTGAACTTTTTTTTAAGTTTCGACACAAGTGAGTTTGGAATCTGCGTCTCTCGTCAACTAAGCTATCTAGTACTTTCAAATGAGCATTGATAAAATTTGGTATGTTGGTTTAAGGGGGCGAAAAATCTATCTAGATTAGTCTTAAGTCTGGGAAAACGCATGTTTTCGAGGTTTCACAGGGTTTTGTTTCGCATTATTCGACGCGAAATATGGTCACTAATTTCACGCGCTCGGGCATGCGCATCGTGCGTAGTCAAGCGGCGCAAGATTGACAGTCACAGGTGTCCGGTTTCGAATCCCGGTCGAAAACAAAGTTCTCATTTTTTTAAAGGTTTTTGAAGCCAAATTAAATATAAAATTGTACTTTCTCCCAGATATTGTATATAAATATGTATTCTGTTTTCAGGTTGCGCCCTGCCGCCCGACTATTCGCTTTCAAAGAACTACGACGATGAGTTCTATGGGAAAGAGACGCAGGCGACAGGTAACCAAAATAACACATAAATTATTATAGGTTAAGACAACATGGCAGATGTTTTATTTGATATGTGCCGTCGCCAGGTGGTCCTGACAACCCTCAGTATGATCCGCAGCCAATCAACACGTCGTCGGTGGCTCTCAACAACGACCTGAACACTATTGTGCAGAAGTTCTCCGAACACTACCACGACGCATGGGCTTCCAGGTATTATAGAACTACAGGTCTAGTGCGCTTAACTGAGTTGGTTCCTGAGGTATGGAAGCGGCACGAAGGAGGAGGGGGTATTACGGAACGTCAAACGACGCGTCTAAGCCTCTAACGTACCTCTGAAACCGACTCAGTTAAGCGTTAAACCTGTACTATCTTTTGCCAGTGGCTTCGTCCGCGCGAACTTCACAAATTATCCCACGAGAAATACTGATTCAATAGGGATAAATAGTATCCTATGCCCTTTCCCGGCCCTTCGACTATCCCCTTACAAAGATCATGTCATTCTGACGCCGTTGCAAAGGACGAACAAACAAATACATAATCGTCCACTTGTCTTCTCCTGCGGGAGCGCGTTCGTCTAGTCTCCCCACGCTTTTTTCCCTTTCTTTCCTACCGTTTAAACTCAATAACCTTTCATTCCTCCGCTTACCTTCGTTCATACTCCAGTGCAGACAACCATGACATACCTACAAATATTCCCGCCATTTCGGCACATTTCTCCACAACTCCAGATGAACCGTATTAGGACGGGAGTAGCACGATGCAACTACGACCTATACAGAGCGGATTAGGGACTCGCCGAGTTGTGTCTGTGGAGCACTCGAACAGACCACTCAACACATATTGAAGAATGCCCAACAAGAAGATTTGATGGAGGGTTAAAAAAGCTAAATCTGCTGACCGACAACGGAAGGGAATGAAAAAAGGGAATATTAAATTATAACAACTACGCAGTAATAAAAGCCAGACGAAAATCAATAATATATAATATTTAAAATCTGTATTCAGTACTATATGCATACAATAAACAAATAAACAATTAGGTGGCCATTTATGTCTTTGTCAACTCTTTGGAGAGTGTTTGTGGTCAAAGATCTGATCTGTCTGTCACTGTCTTTCCGAGTACATTTAGTAACGAATTTTCAACACATTTTGAATGTTTCGATATTGGATAAATTTGGAAGAATGAAATGATATAACTAAATGTTATCTTTTCAGGAAAATCGAAAACGGCTGGGTGTACGGGGAATCTTGGTCCGACGGCCAGAAGTCCCACCCCCGCCTCAAACCCTACAACATGCTCAATGATTATGTGAGTTTATGTTAAAACCCTTTTTATGGCCGAGTTCCCTATTGACGTTCATCTCACCTGATGGTAAGTTACGGTAAAGCTGTACGCAAGAAACGTCTGCGAGTGTGTATGTTGATCTGTCCTTCTTACGCAGCATTATTTCTTGCATAGATACTGTAGATTTGATCATTTAAACTTGGTTTTTTGATCCTAGTGAAGTGTTCGCGTGGGTAATTTTCAAAACTTCACGCCATAAAATGAAGAGTTTCCTCTTTCGAGCGTTTGCCTCGAGTGCTGGTCATACTTGAATGATAAGCGCCATCTATTTAAACTTCTAAGAATTACGTCGAGACTACGTACGACGCATGCTCATACGGTCTGGATCTTTGACATCAATTTGACATTGACAGTTTGCTAACGTAATCGCCGTGCTATTGGTTGACAATATTGTGCTAATTTGTCGTTTAGGACCAATGTGTTGGTGCCATTGTGATTGTTGGAAGATCTGGTCCGTACGCAGTAATAGAGGTATAATTTGTGTGTCGGACCTCGCCGACATAATCACAGGCAAGAGCTAGTAATAAATAAAAAGTAATGAAGTAACTTGTGTCTGTCAGGAGAAAGAGCGCTACAAGGAACCGGTGCGAGAGTCTCTGAAGGCTCTGCTGGCCATCGGCTGGTCGGTGGAGCACTCTGAAGTGGACATCCCCTCCACCAACCGCAGCTCCATGCGGCGGCAGTCCAAGTCCGGAGGCGTGAGTATGACTTGCCGACAGCTGTATGACAGCCGTCGTCAAAATAGCGGTCTTATTGTCCTATGTATTTCATCCAATATTTTAATGAATTTAGATTTGATAAATGAAATTTGACAACTTCATCAAATATGCTAGCTTTTATATTTGATCAAAAAGTTTTTTGACATTTCAGATGCCACCACTTGCGGTCATTTTATCAAAACTATAAATTAAATATATGTCAAAGATATTGGACGAGTGGTGTCTCGTCAAATATATTTGGTGGCATTTTGTACAAAGAAATTCATTAAAGATATTAGTTGAATCTCAAAGGGGACTAATACGAATATATGAATGTTATGGGCTCGCCATCACAGGCACCACGTCTTCACCGCACGCCTGCCTGCGCGCGACTGACCTCTGACGGGTAGCTGCGGGTCATTGTGATGATTGGTGACTTGCAGATGTGTATTCTATTCAGTATAACTATGTTAATATACCACAGTGGCGTTACAAAAGTAATCATTTGATTGATTACATCTTGCTTCTAAAAACAACTACATATTTCTAGTAATATCTAAATAATATATTTATTGAAACCTAAAGGAAGTATTAGAAGATGTCCTTGAATTCATCAGTGTGTTTAACATTGAACTCTTTTTCTAAACGCAAAATTCAGGAAGAGGAAGCCGAAAAAGAAACGGTATTATTGCATGCGTCTTGTAATACACACAAATACGTCATTTTTGCACACGATATTAGTATAAGCATGAGTGTTTCTAAGTGAGGTGATTTGATAGATGAACTTAAGTTATGATATATAGTTATAAATTATGCCTTAGCTGTAGTCTTTATGATGTAAGACGTATGTAAAGCGCCCACGAGACGATCAATTGCAATTGTCAATTGTACGTGATTGTTGTTTACTAATCCGATTGAAGCCATTGTCAATGCGCCCTACGTGATTGAAGACAATTGATGGAAATTTTAATTGATGCTCATTGACGGTTGCCATTGAAGCTGCCAATTGATCGTCTAACTGAGACATTGATGTCAGTTATTTGTTCATACTTGAGCTGTCTATGTAATCACCTCATCTGTAATAAGTTATTCACAGAATATCTGATTTAAATATGTTTTGCGATAATCAACTGCCAAAAATATGATTAATATATTTGTCCTTTGCCCCATGTATGAGTATACGGATTATTCCCTTTTATGTGTATGAATTATATGACACATCCATATTTTACGAAAGCTGATGGATTTCTATTTTCAATAAAGATGTTTGTTACGTTTGGTGTCTTAAAATTTAAACTGTTGAACGGTTATTAATTTAAAAACATAATTAACAATGTTACAAACTTTACTATGAATTCTATATAAAAATGTTACTGTTTATTCATTTCGCACACAAAAATTTATAGTATATCAGAGCTATAAAAATCAATGATACAGGACACGTTCCGCGAATGTATGGCGCCAAGGCCTGGTCCTGTACACGTATAATTTTAAAAGGAAATATTAAAGAAAAGTGATTTCGTTGCCATTTTGTACATTTTGGCTTAGTTTATTTGTACAAAAACATAAAATGCACGATACCGGTAGGATTTGACGTTGAAAACAAAGATGGCGTCAATAAAATGACATTTGACGCTGTCACTTAGTATGAAAATAATTATTTTGTACAATTAAAATATATGTTCAAAAATGTATTTATAGTGTTTTTCTTTACATATTTAGATTATAACTGGAATTTTTTAGATTCTATATGAATATTTTCATTGACGGTTCTTGAGATAAAACAAACAGGAGGGTAAGTGACTGATCATCAGCTTTCGTAAAATATAAAAGCAATCCTGATACGAATAACTTGACAAAGTAATATTTAGACAATGCTGTAAATTTAGTGGAACCGGGTATAAATCGAATCGTCCACTGGCACAAGTCCGGTAGGAGCAGTGAGTGGGGCATAATATATCTCATTTTCCACTAAATTTCCAGTTGTGTTTATATTCACTTTGAATCGGCGGCACTTAGATTTTTCGCTCTCTGTAAACAAAGCAAAATGTTAACGAAAACGTATCAAATTCATTTCATACAAAATTTCTTTTACCACTATCGATTGATTTGTTTTAGCTTGCTTTGTACACTCGAGTACAAAAATATGTATCCACTTTTGAACCATGTCACATTCATTGCTTGCTCTCGCCTATGTAGTGTGTTGAGAGAAACGTCAACTAAAGGTAAATGTGACATGGTTCAAAAGCGGATACATATTTTTGTACTCGAGTGTACAGTAATTATCTGAAAATTTGGCATCATATTATGATGCCGGAAAATTTATTTCACTGAAGTAAGCTGAACTTCAATGCAAGCAGTTTTGAAAATAATCGGTAAGCGGGCAAAGATGTGATAGATTAATCAGTTTAAAGTTGAATTCGATGCCTTATTTGAAAATATTATAAGAAAAAAATTGTGTGAAACTTTTTGTGATCAGATCATGAAAATAAATCAATATCTACTAACATAAGGATCAGAGTTGGCTTTTCAAACGATTTCGAGATAAATCGAGTATAAAACGTATCTTAAGATATAAGCCTTATGTTTACAGAGAGTAAAAATACCTAAATCTCGTCTTCTGTTATATATGCATGTACATTTTTGTTATTAACTTGTATGTTGTTTTCACATATCCCCGTCCCCGCAGCGCGGCCCCGATGTCGTGGTGAGTTAGAACTATCTTAACAAGTTCTAAACTGGTTCTGTAGCTATGGTACATGTTGGACTAGTACGAAATCTGCATACAATATTACCAAATAATTAATACGTTCAAAAAGAACTAAAAATCGACTTCAATTTCTTTAAAAAATCTCACCTTTAAAGGTAGAACGATGTGGGTACGAACGAACGATGGTGGTTTGTTGATTTTCTCAAAAAGCGCTCAATTAATTTCGATAAAATTTATTCATATATTTATTTTATATATTTATTTATTATACATCTTATACTAACAGTTATTAAACCTTACATGTAAGAATTAGTCATATTATTAGTGATCAATTTTTATATTAAGTACATACCGAGTATATGGTCATGGGAGATGTCAATGACAGTGCTTCGAGCTGTCCCGACTCCAGGTGCCGAGAACACAGTGTCAGGAGGTGTGGTACCGAGTAGTGAATACCACATGTGAAGTATGCGCTACAAAACAAAAAGGAATCAGCAAAATTGGTTTACAATTGGCGAAGTTATCGCTTAACATACATACAAAAAATTGTCTATATTCTGATATCTGCAGAACTGTTGGGTATGTTACAACTTCGATGTTCATTGCTGGCTCGTGAGAGAAACTGTTATTTAATCTGGCAGTCAGAAGAAGTCACGAACATCGTGTTATGCGATAACTCCGTCACAACTCAACATCAACGTCAGAAATCATAGTATAGACATGGATCCATTAAGAACAAGAGGATAACCCACGCCATACAAAAAACGTAATCCGCTAAAAAGTTTAAAAACCGTATTTCTAGATGTCACTACCGTCTCGCACGTTACTACTATTATTTTTTGCCCGACGGACTAGTTGTTTAGGATATTTTATAGATGGCGTTGTTTGCATTTTATGTGTTACACAAATAGCTACAATAGATGGCGCTGTTGACATTTTATCGTTTTTAGCCCCCGCTGCAAAAAGAGGGGTGTTATAAGTTTGACTTCAATGTATGTGTCTGTCTGTGGCATCGTAGCTCTTGAACGGTTGAATCGATTTTGATGCGTTTTTTTACGTTATCCTTTAGTTGTTCTTATTGCATTCATGGTATAGAGGTCAATTACAAGTACCCACGCATAAAAATAAGATTTGCCGCCTAAAAATGACTCTTATCGGTGTAACTTCGTAATTTGACGAGTCCATATTGTACCACTGAACGAACTTTTATGGTTGCTTTTGATTTATCCTATGTTAATAACAGTTTGGATATACGAGTATTTCTTATGCGTCTGTGGAACGAAAAAACATGGCTTGTTTGAAAGAGTTCTAAACTAACAATATGATCGGCCGTCTCTTTCTTAACTCTCAAACTAGTAAAAGACATTGACACTTAAGTTAGTTGCTAGTAAATATAAATTATATTACGCTTACTTTTTAAATTTATTTTGGCTTTGTGAAATTATAATTACAATTGTCTGCTAAGGATATTAGTTTGTAGGCTTGTAATGCTTTATTTTCAGATAGGTTGCTGTTGCAGGATGCTTAGATTATAGTGCTTAACGGCCTCCGTGACTTAATGGCTACAGCATCATCATCATACAATGATGATGGCTGTACACTTGTCCTTCATCTCCCCTGATGGCTCTACTACATTTCATACCGGAACACAACGATGCTTGGCAGTGCGGTGCTAGCACTGATGTTTGGCAGCCGGCTTACGTAACATGGTGGTAGCTAGCCATGCGTACATAGAAAATGCCGAAGAATCGAACCCGGGACCTCAAGATTGTTTTTCCAAGTGTGTCGCCGTTAGGCCACGGAGCCTTTTGTTATTACGTTGCTTTTATTTTTACTCTGTAGGTTCTCATTTGGCCTTCACCTCATCTGATAGTGACGATAAAACATTTAGCGCTGGCTATATCATATTTTATTGCCGGAGTACTGTGCTATTAACAGTGCAATTTTGTGGCAGGCGGATTCAGCTACGCCGTTCAACTACAACCCTCATCCAGTGGACATGACCAACCTGACGTTGTCCAGAGAGATGCAAAACATGGCGGAGAGGCTGGCCGAGAACGCCCACGACATCTGGGCCAAGAAGAAGAAGGAGGAACTGATCACCAACGGAGGTATTTCATAAACTGACGCATCAGCCTACTTGACATGAGCCTTCACCACTCTTGGCATGAGGATTTTTGATCACAGTCTGAAGTTATTGATACATCGGTAGACGCTGCTGCCTATCTCCAGAATAATTTCCCTTTTACAACATCCGCGGGATGATCTGGGGTGGTCTGATTTTAAAGCAGAGACCACAGGGCTTTATTTTATTGGGGGGGTTTTTAACAGCTCTTTATTTATCTACTTTCACTGCATTCGTTTCCTTGTCCTGACATTTTCTGCTTGGAAAAAAAACCTTAGGGTAATAATGACCTGTCCAAATACCAACGTACAATGTTTAACACAGTCAGTTTTAAGTTTCCCCTATGTTACTAATTATATTGGCTACACGATATTTGAAAAGTCCACCTATAATGGCTTCACCCTGTGACAAGCGGACGAACGATCAGACGGCGAAGCCTTTGTAACAGGGTTCCGTTTGGCACACTTTGTGTACACTAAACAGTTAATTTTTTTATTATTATTTGGGTTTTTATCATCGACACTGCCACCCATAGCTTAAATACCCCGATTCAATAAATCCAATCACAATCAAAAGAGTTGACGCTATAAGCAGATTTTTTCAATTTCCAGGCGGAATCCACCCACAACTGGTGCCGTACGATCTTCTAACGGACAAAGAGAAGAAGAAAGACCGCGAACGCTCTCAGGAGTTCCTCAAATACCTCCAGTACCAGGGCTACAAGCTCCACCGGCCCAGCAAGGCGTCCCAGTCGGACACCGAGCAGACCACAACTGGAGTGGCCATAGAATTGAGATTCGCTTACTCTCTGCTGGAGAAACTCATCCAATACATTGATAGAGCTACTATAAATATGAAGCTGTTAAAGCCTTCCACGACATTTAGTAGACGAAGCAGCTTTAAAACTAGTACGAGAGATATTAAATTCTTTTCTAAGGTATGTATGTTTATACAAATTTATGGTTTCGTCTCAATTTTTAATTCGATTGCACCTACGGTAAATTCAAATTTTATAATTTTTAAAATAAGGTAGTTGGCTGTGTGAAGGAATAATCTAAAATTATCTTACTATTTCATGATAAATAGTAAACGATAGCGTTCATTCAAAAAATATGAAATTCATACCCTGTGACAACCCTGTGATAATTTGAATGGCAAGGATAAGGTCATTTGAACATTAGAAAAAAGGCGCCATCTGTTGTAACTTCTAAGAATTACGTCGAAACTAGAAATATGGCGCAAGACCGCAAGTTCGACTATGTCTCGGCACCTGATTGGTTGACACTTTGGTGCTAAGAGGACCAGTTTCTTGGTGCCGTTTTGATTATTCGAGGGATATATTTGTATATTTTTTTGCAAAGCCGACTATCCTATTTTTAAAAAATATGGTTAAAAAAGGCTAAAAGAGCATTCTACTCGCCTTACCACTTTCTTTTTAAATTCACGTTATGACTGCTAGCTTTAGTTACTAGCAGTTTGAGTATACAATTTATTGTAAATAATAATTATAAAATATTTTTCCCTATTATCAGACTTATTTGTGATCTAACCTAACCTCTAAATCTTGACTGTATTTTTAGACCCCGGCACTGATCTCTGTTCTATACTTACTCTGGACTAATACTTCCCACCTTTTCTAGCATTTTTCTAGTTGAGTCATCTTAGATAAACCATACCTAACATATGAACCTTAAAATATCATTGTAAATGTACTTTTTGAAATTAACATTTAAAATTTCAAACTTTAAGATGACGCAACCTATAAAAGTTTATTTACCTATATCTGTCTCTTTCATTACAAGCAATGCAAATCGGAAAATAAGTATTTTAAGAAGGTATATATAGGAAGGTATATATATAACAGTAGTGCTTCTGTATATTTTGCTTAAAGAATCTGAAAATCATGTAGTTAGAGACATGTATAAAGCTTTCTTGAATTTTATGGCCAGTTAAGAACCGTAAATGTATTAATTTACTTTTATTTATTTCTGCTATTCAAAAACACAAAAATCGACCAGGCGGGAGCGGCGCGGGTCGGGCCCGCCGCGTGACACGCGCCCGCGTTCAGTGTGATGTATAAGTCAATTGATTAAAACTGCTTTAGTCCTGTGCGTCTTCCATGACTTTACGTAGTCGATAACGTATATCGAATACTATCGGAAATGCTGCTCAGTCGAGATGCGGGTGACAAGGACAGAGCGATAGTTAACGACACACGTTATGGACTGCGTAAACTCATGGTAGATACACTGGCTAGGCCCGCGCGTCTCCCGCGAGCTGTGTGTTTTTACCTTTATTTTTAATGTATACAAATCTGGCATTTAAATGTATCAAAAATAAACTACTATAATTTGAAAGTATACTGACAGCTCTTTGTGCATGTTAAAAAGGAAATATTTATTTTAAGAATTACTTAGTCATTTGCTATTATTGAATTTTGCTCTTATATGCAGAACGCTCGTCACCATTTTTTTTGTAGAACTACACAAAAATACTTTTAAATCGGGATTACAAAATTATCATCAAATCATCAACAGCCTATATACGTCCCCACTGCAGGTGCTCAGGCATATTCTCATACAGAGAGTGTATGGGCCGTAGTCCACCACGCGGGTCCAGTGCGGATCGGCAGACTTCACATGCCTGTTCAAGACATTCAGGTTTCCTCACGATGTTTTCCTTCACCGTTAAACAATCGGATAATGTACTTGAATTGAAAAACAACTCATAGGTACACGGCTGGATTCGAACCCGGAACCCTCAGATTGAGAGTCCGCGTCTTATCCACTGCGCCACCGACGCTTCAAAATTATAATTGATACAAATTAATTTCAATTATAGGTACTTGTAACGAGTACCGATGACATAGTAAAGGTCGCGTGGAGTCGCTGGATGCATGTGTGGCCTACCATGGAGGAGGCCTATGTCCAGCAGTGGAGGTTTCCCGGCTGATGATATGTACTTGAACCACAAGTACTTGTCAGACCGACTTTCAACAATGTTTCAAACATTCAAATGTGATGAACAAGACATTCAATATTGGAAGTTTTTAGCATCATTTCAAAAGTGATAGTGAAGTGAATTTAATGACATCGAAAACATATTATTATTATTGATAGACTGAGAAAAAACAGGTTTAAAAATGTAACAGATGACCGTATTCTAAATCAAATCTTTTATTCAGGTCGTTCTACCTCTAATGGAGAAATATTTCTCGACCCATCGCAATTACTTCATTGCGGTGGCCACGGCGACCAACAACGTGGGCGCGGCCAGTCTCAAAGAGAAGGAGATGGTCGCTGCCCTGTTCTGTAAGCTGGCCAGTTTGTTGCGATCAAGGTGAGTGTATTGACCACAATTATGTCGACCAACAACGTGGGCGTGGCCAGTCTCAAAGAGAAGGAGATGGTCGCTGCCCTGTTCTGTAAGCTGGCCAGTTTGTTGTGATCAAGGTGAGTGTATTGACCACAATTATGTCGACCAACAACGTGGGCGTGGCCAGTCTCAAAGAGAAGGAGATGGTCGCTGCCCTGTTCTGTAAGCTGGCCAGTTTGTTGCGATCAAGGTGAGTGTATTGACCACAATTATGTCGACCAACAACGTGGGCGTGGCCAGTCTCAAAGAGAAGGAGATGGTCGCTGCCCTGTTCTGTAAGCTGGCCAGTTTGTTGCGATCAAGGTGAGTGTATTGACCACAATTATGTCGACCAACAACGTGGGCGTGGCCAGTCTCAAAGAGAAGGAGGTGGTCGCTGCCCTGTTCTGTAAGCTGGCCAGTTTGTTGCGATCAAGGTGAGTGTATTGACCACAATTATGTCGACCAACAACGTGGGCGTGGCCAGTCTCAAAGAGAAGGAGATGGTCGCTGCCCTGTTCTGTGAGCTGGCCAGCTTGTTACGATCAAGGTGAGTGTATTGACCACAATTATGTCGACCAACAACGTGGGCGTGGCCAGTCTCAAAGAGAAGGAGATGGTCGCTGCCCTGTTCTGTAAGCTGGCCAGTTTGTTGCGATCAAGGTGAGTGTATTGACCACAAGTGTAGTAATAGACAGTCATGATATTCTGAATTGTATCCGGTTTACAGTTCCCAGAGTGGCGGCTCGTGCCATCAATTACAACCAGTTTTGTGTCAACTTTAGACATACTGCATTCGGCTCCAATTCCCCAGTATTGACTATGTGTAAAACTTATAATACCTTTGTAAGGGAGAAAAACAAGAATTTGGATGTTTTTTGCAATTTTTGCTTACATTTAAAAACTTCGTTAAAAGTAGTTTTCGAACTGAATTTTCTAATTTATTTTTCTTATTATCGGTACAACGCTGTGTTTACCTTTAAGTTAGTTGCACATATGACACTATTGTTTTGTAAGTTTATATATATTTTTGTTATTGTGTGTAATTAGTTGGTAAGTCTTAATAAATAAAATAAAATAGTACTGATCAATGTTATCAGTTATGATGATAAAGTTAACTTTGCAGTTGAAAGCTATACACCGTGGGTAATTTACTGCAAAGTAAAGTTCCACTTGCGCGATTTATAGTACTAGTGACGCCACCTAGCGATGCGGACCAAAACTAAAGCGAAAACTTTAGGTATTGAGGGAAATTCGTTAGAGGATTTGTTCGGTACACATTTATGATTTTCAGTATGTTAATTATCTAGAGGTGTATTACGAATGGGACACTCGGTGCGCGAGTCCGACTCGTGCTTGGCCGTTTTTAACGTCCTAAGAGTAACTGTAGTGTCGTTGTTGCAGGCTTGCAGCGTTCGGACCTGACGTGCGTATAACGGTGCGCTGCCTCCAAGTGCTGGTGAAGGGCATCGACGCCAAGTCTCTGGTCAAAAACTGTCCGGAGTTCATCAGAAC
Source organism: Carcina quercana (assembly GCA_910589575.2). Taxonomy (NCBI): domain Eukaryota; kingdom Metazoa; phylum Arthropoda; class Insecta; order Lepidoptera; family Depressariidae; genus Carcina; species Carcina quercana. Next base: position 2,744,611 of record OU342451.1, on the reverse strand, counting down.
CTCCATGCTGACGTTCTTCAACAATGTCGCTGATGATTTAGGGCATACAATACTGAATCTTCAAGAGGTAAGGATCGAGCGTGTTTCGATATGAGAAGCTATCGTAAACTTGTCTACCTCATAAACTTGTTTTCATACAAAACTATTTTCCATACAGACATATTTCGCGGTTTCTAATTTGACCCAGGACAGCTGTAAAGCAGTTGTTATATAAAAAATTGAGTTCACATTTTTATCTTTTCTGTTTACCATAAATATTATTCAGAGAAATATAATAATAATTTCACACAAACTCGTCTCTTATCTAAAATTATCTTCTATACAAACTATCTTATTTCACAAAAAAACGTCCCACACAAAATTCAAAAAATCACATTTTTGCTTCGGTCTATATAAACAAAACACAATCAACATTAAACTTTGACGATTTCCACGACAGGAATGAACGCAGCGTTCAAAATTGTATTTTCCAGGGCAAATACTCACACCTGAGAGGCACTCACCTGAAGACCTCCACTTCGCTCGCTTACATCAACGGCGTGCTTCTGCCAGTGCTCACGGCCAAGTTCGATCACCTGGCCAACTGCGAGTACGGCTCCGATCTGCTCTGTGAGTATTATAATTTTCAACCGACTTTAAAACAGGAGGAAGCTCATTAAAGTTTATGTGGTTTTTTTTTGATGTGTAACTTAATATGTTACCTCATATCCTCGTCCATTGTGAATCGATTTTTAATTATTTTTTGCGTTTTGGCATCGGGGCAGTAGCTGTCGTTTTCTAAACGAAATCGAAATTTTCTCGTTTATAATTAAGTATTGGATCCAAAAAAGGGAACGTTTTCAAATCTAACTTACTGTTATTATAATGTTCTCGATAACATTGTTTAATTTTGCGTGCTTTCGGGTGCTTCGAAACAAATGTGCCAAATTTCTAAAGTGTATATATGTATATGTGTATGTTTGACCTCGCATATCTCCGGAACTACAAGTTCGATTTAAATATTACTTTAATAAAAACAGTTTTTGAACTAAGAAATATTTCTAAATTTAATTTCGCAATGTTAAGTCAGCCGTTTTCATTTTTCTCGATTTCTTTTTCTTCTTTGTTTTTGGTTTCTTTTGCTTTTCATTCTCTTTATCATTATCTTCTTCTTCTCCAATGCCATCTTTATTCTCATTTACAGCGTCATCTTCTTTCTCTTTCAAAAGTTCTATGCTGCTACTACTACTTCTACTACTTTTACTAACACTGCTGCTCCCGCTACTCCCAGAATCGTAACTTCCAGAATCTTCTATCTTCTTTTCTTTTGTATCAGCATAGGAGCTAGTGCATGCTCTCTGACATTTACTTTCGAAAGATCTTCGAATATATGATGTACAGTGTTGAGTCACGCATGCTTCTTTTAGTGCGTTCTTGCAGGCTTTGGTGCATTTCTCAATTGATACTCTTCTGCATTCACGCTCATATTTGTCGCGTAATATGTTCAGTTGGTTTGTTGTTTTTGTGTAACTTTGTCGGTAGGTTACCTGGTGAAATAAATGGCATTTAGATGATATAGTTAACCCTAGTGAAATAAAAACAACTGAGACGGAACCATCGTAGACTAATCTGATAATTGGACTGACCAGACAGAAGAGAACAGTAAACACAGTTGAATTGTTAAGTTTGAAGCCGTAAGTTTAGTGTGTATATGAGACCAGACAAGCGTCATTTTCTTGTACGACTATAGTAGTTTTCAATTGTACATTATTCGCACACTACGTTTGCCTCTCTGAAGTTAGCTACAAAAGGCCGCGAAGTATCAATTATTAACGTATAAATGGGAGGCAAGGCAAGTTAGCGGGTGCAAAGAAATGTCCTAGTGTTGTATGTCATCTAGGAATAGTTATTATCGAAAATATAGTCCTCGCCGTTTCCGGCGACGGCGACTCCCTCAATTATCCAAATCCAGGTTGTGGTGCGCTCTGACGTGGCTCGCGAAGCCAAACTTGGCTAGATACCAGTGGTTAAAGCCATTATTTAAAAAAAACTGTGAATGTGAATTGCATTACTTACACAAGTCTACTGCTAAAAATAGGCTTCCTAAAGGTACTACACATACACGATGACCGGTAGAGTCGTAGTAAGAAGAAAGAAAGACATATGAATGTGTAACTGTGTTTAATTAAGCTTAAGAATGGTACCTCTGTTGTGTCTGGGAGGCAAGCGTCGTAGATGTTTGCAGCTTCCAAAACTGTAATGTGAAAGTGTTTATTACAGACATAAGTATTTGCAAAAAAGTAGATTGTTCACCAGTGGTTTAAATCAATGTGTAGGGTCATATTACATCCGGAGCATAACGAAGGACTCAAGAGTTTGAGTTACTATTGAATCCTGAGTCCGGCGAAGGATTCAAAGTTGCCCTTGATGAAAACAACTTTATCCCCGAACATGCTACATTACTTTTCATACATTTTAAGAGACTATAAAATACTCAGCTTCAAAGTAATCATTAACAGTTATTTACGTACTAATTTATTATCTTGAAGTTGATAGCTATCGATAAAGTTAAATTATTTAAACCCGACTACGACAAAAAAACTTATGTTTCAGTAGCTACTTTAAAATTACATGGTCCACAATATGCCATCATTTTGGATTTTATGTGACGTCATACGACGAGATTATAAGAGATATAAACATATCTACAATGTCATAATCCATCTTTTAACTTAGTCGTAGTCGGGTAAATATACTTACACCCAAACTCATCGAAATACTTGCTATGTTTTTCGGTTCTTAATTCCAGCGGTGTGGTGGGCACAAACTCTGCTATGCAGCTTCTTTTAGAGTTCGTCTTGAAGGCGAGCTTGAACTCAATTTTACAGTTTTGAATTGAACATACAGTTTTCTGTGCGAACATGCAGGCCTGTAGGCAATAATATATTTGAATAACATTTAGAGCCCCTACGCACTTAGCGGCCAGGCCGCCGCGGTTTGTCGGGCGGCCAAAACTTGCAGTCGACTCCGATGTGCAGAGGGTATCACACTCACGGTGCTTGTGTGTTTACTAAGAAAACAGAAGATTTCACGTAAAAAACAGGTTTGGTGGCTGTACCGATGAATTTTAATACCGAAGTCGCTGGTCGCGCGGCATTCTATTGGATAACGCGTCCAATCCGCGGCCTGACCGCTACGTGCGTAGGTACTCTTATTAGCATAACCGCTCTATACAAATCACACGCACGCCACGAATTATATAGCGTCAAAATGTACGGAGCTTTTAACAATATTTGAGTCATCAGTCAAAAGTTTTTAGGAGTCCACGCTCTTATTTAAAAACTTGTAAAATGTATTTTAAGACACTAAATCTAGTCGTAAAAGCGTTGAGCTAGAAGATAGATTTTTTGCAGATTAAAAAAAACATGAGACCTTGATACTAATTTCAACTGGATACCTAAGTACCTTCACGCGTTCCGGAGGAAAAGGGACTTGACAGACAGATAAATATGGAAAATAAAGTCATATGTAAAGAACCCGAAAAAAGTTATATAGAAATATATATCTTCCTGCCATCACCAACACGCCTAGCAAACCAAATGACTATGGCGAATGTCCCATAGAAAGCAAAATCTGACGTTGATGATATATTGATGATAGGTTTTACCAACTGTTATAATTCATGATGATGACTTTCAATGAAATAGGCTAGACACAGAGCTAGATGACACAAAATCAGATTGGTGTTAAATTGTATTTTAAACCATAAAGGGCATTATAAAACTCATATAAAATTTAAAATATCTAATATTTAATTTTTTCTGGACTTTTACAGCAAATAAATCCCGCAAAAATTCGAAAAACCAACTTACTCGAGTTAATTTTTTTATATTACTTTGGTTTTTTTCATTACACTGAATATTGATAATTTTTCAAAAAGAAAGAAAGAAAAAATTTATTTGCCAAGTACATAGTTTTTTACACGGTGTTTAGATAGTAATTTCAATCATGTAGTTCGATGTACTTAACCTGGTCACAGGTGTGCAAATATTATAAACTTATATAATAAGGAATTTAATTGTTAATAAATTAGTTTACATCGCATGTCAATTAGTACAATGTTAATAAGGGTGTGATCACGTAAAAACGTTATTTTAAGAGATAACTCAATTATTGTTAAAAGCTTCATACATTTTCAACTTCAATGCCTAGCCATGACGTCACGCCTTTGTACCGATTTGTATGGAGCGTTTTTGCACACCACTAGAATCACGTTTCGACGGTTTTTAACGGTAAAAGTTATAAGTCAGAGAGAAAAATCATTTACAAGGCTATTTATCTTTTCACACGGTCTCTCGAGCATAATCTTTTTGTAGTCATCATCCCAATTGTTGTGTAGTTTTTGTACTCTTTAACTTTGCTAGTCGTTGCCTTACTTTGTAACATTTCCTGATGACCACCTTCAAGCAGGCGTCTCCGTAAGCCCGCTTGAGTATCTTCGTCTTCATCTGGTCTGACTTGATGTTTGTGTCTTCCGATATGAGTTCTGGTGACTCCAGCGATGATGTGTCTACTTCATTGCCTATCTGTGTCATAATCGCATAGCAATAATATAATATGAATTTATAATAGGTACGCTGACGTCTATATTTACACAAAACAACAATTTAGTTGCCTTTAAGTCCAGGAACAGTCACCTTGTAGAACAACGAGGCGAGATCGTGGATAAGCGTTATATATCTACAGTATAAATAAAACTATTGTAAATTTGAATGTAACTTTGTCCCTTGTAAACTAGACATTTTAGTATTGTCATTTGTTTTATTTAACTGTAAAATGTGTCATAAATTTAAATAATGTGTTACTCGGAGGAGCGGGGCTTCCTACCGCAGGCGTTTATATGTTTAACAGGAAGACCCAGTGCAACATATAAGTTTGAAATTTTTAAGTCATAAATTTAAATAATGTGTAACTCGGAGGAGCGGGGCTTCCTACCGCAGGCGTTTATATGTTTAACAGGAAGACCCAGTGCAACATATAAGTTTGAAATTTTTAAGTCATAAATTTAAATAATGTGTAACTCGGAGGAGCGGGGCTTCCTACCGCAGGCGTTTATATGTTTAACAGGAAGACCCAGTGCAACATATAAGTTTGAAATTTTTAAGTCATAAATTTAAATAATGTGTAACTCGGAGGAGCGGGGCTTCCTACCGCAGGCGTTTATATGCTTAACAGGAAGACCCAGTGCAACTTTTAAGTTTGAAATTTTTAAGTTTATTGAATAAAATATTTTTCATTTTCGGAGAATAAAATAGACTACTTTAATATTGCATTTAGATGAATTTGCAGCCAAAAAGCTTTTACTAAACACACCCCAAGAGTATTACACTTACCTACTTACGCATAATTCGGTTAAATATAAAGCCTGACCAAAAATGTAAAAACTTGCGATTATGCGGAACACTGCCTAAAATGCTAACCTATAAACGCTAACCTATAAACGCTAACCTATAAAGGCTAACCTATCCTAATGGCTACATGCTGAGACTTACAATCCGGAAGTCCCGGGCTCGATTCCCAGTGGTACTTGTCTGTTGTGTTACGGTATGAAAGGTACTCTAGACAGCGCTTCATTGGCTTGACGCTTCTGGGTGGGCACGCTTACCGTCCAACAGCCGTATCGTCATTTACCATCAGTTGAAATGAAGGGCAATATAGTATTTTACCTGTGTCCTATGATGGCTCGTACTTGCATTTCGTTTTTCATCAGAATATACTATCTCTTTCTCAGTCTTCAAATTTGTCGGCTTGTTGTACTTTACGTCGTTCCAATAGCTGTCGCCGAATTTCTCAGATTTAATCACCTTCTTCACTGACGGCGAATCGGTCGTATTATAGTGCAAATAATTAATGTATTCTCTGTTGGTATTCTTTTTGGATAATTGTTTCTTTGATCTCAGTTTTGGTCGGGTTATAGCTTGATTACTGTCAGAGTTACGTTTGTCGATGTTTAGCTTTAGAAAATTTTTCATGTCCTCTAATGATTCTAAACTGGAAACATTGTCCAATTCGCTCTCCTTCACTTTTGTCGTTTTAGTTGTGACTGCTACGGAAATAAATATTTTTATATTTTGGGGACAATTTTGGTTGTTTAGAGACGTTTAGTGTCGTAAAAAACGACTAAAGGAATAATTTTTTTTAAAGGTTTGCAGCGGCATCTGTAAATGACATATGTAACAATATCTTACTGTGATACTCGCACCAAGCGTTTTGATTCCACATTTTATCGTGCGTACAGCAAAAATATGGAATACACTACCGGTTTCCGTGTTCCCCGAAAGCTACAACTTGGGAATCTTCAAAAGAAGAGTAAATAGGCACCTTCTAGACCAACACGTTAAAAAAGTTGGGTAGAGCGTCAGTCCTTGAACAATCGAGGTCTAGGTTCGATCCTGGCTCGTACCAATGAGTTCCAATTTGTTATTTGGAATTTATATAAAAATGCTAAAACTAATTACGAAGGCAAGCCACCATCTGCCAACATATACAATCCAAGGGAGTCAAGGCAGACGTCCGTTCCGTCCACACAGTCCTGTCTAATGCTCCACCTAGCACCCATCTCTATATCCCAGATATATTAGTTACCTATCACAATAGTGCTGTACCTCACCGGGGTTGTCTCTGAGCGGGTCTCGCTGTTGATACGTTCAGAGAGTTTGAATGCAAGTATTATAAAAGACTTCTTGATAAAGAGTGACCCGAGAAATTTAAATTCATATATATAGAGAGGTAGTATTAGATTTACCAATGTTTTTAGTACGATGTGGGTCAAGATTGATCAATGATGCATAGTTAGTTTTCTTAGAATTCTTTTGTTTTTTCGTTGTAGTCGTAACACGATTTTCGGTCGACGGATCGGACTGATTCACCGTCTCGCGGCTTATCATCTCCGTAGAGTTGCTATCGTTGGACGATTCCTCAGCCTTCTCATTAGATATGTACATCTCCGTCGCTATGAAGTCATTCTTTGTTGTGGTTCGAGTTGAAGACTTGAGCGACTCGTTCAATAGTCTATAATACAAGAATAATATAAGTCACTCGCTATAGCGTATATTTTGTACAGAGAAATCGTTGAACTGACTTCATTGGCAATCCGTAGACGAACTAAGGTCACTGACATAGCTCGACGTGTCAGTGAGCTGAAGTAGAAATGGAAAAAGAATCGATAACCGGTGGGGAGTAAAGGTTCTCGGGTGTCGACCACGTATCGGGAAGCGTATACCGGGGCGTCCCCCTACTAGATGGACCGACGTCCTGGTTAAAGACGCGGGGAGTCGCTGGATGCAAGTGGCTCGGGACCGGTCAATGTAGCATGCCATGAAGGTCTATGTCCAGCAGTGGACGTTTCCCGGCTGATGATGTTGATGATTTCAATGTTATGAATTAGTCTCTGTATATAAAACAAAGTCGTTTTAGTTATGTATAACTCAAGAACGGCTGAACCGATTTTTGTGATCTTTGATTTTTTGAATTTGCCTCCGACACGAACAACAGAATTGCTATTAAAACATGGGATAAGCTCACTAAATAGTTCATTTTAAATAAATTCACGACCTAACGGAAAGTCAGAATAACTTTAATTTTTGTAAAGAGATAGTTGAAGGGCTAAGGAAGGACATAGGCAATTTTTATCCCGAGCGAACGAGTAGTTCCTATGGGATAAATCCTAAAGTCCAGACGGACGAAGCCGCGGGCAGAAGCTAGTATGAAATCAAAACTAAATGACTAAGCTTCATATGTATTTACTGTTATTTTCATATGTATTACGTACAGTACGAGTAACATGTTTTTAATCGACTTCAAAAAATGAGGAGACTATCAATTCAACGGATATGTTTTTTAAAATTTTTGTTACCTCAGAACTTTTGACTGGGTGAACCGATTTGGATGATTTATTTGAAAGCTGGTGCTTCCCGTGTGGTCCCATTTCAATTTTGTCCAGTTCTGACAACCCTTAAATTTGCCTTAGTAAAAGTAGACTTTTAGGGCAATTGAAGTCGGTTTCCAGTTCTTTTTGAACGCATTTGCTTGTTAGCTTCATTGATTTTATGTAGATAATAAGTGAAAGTTACCTTTGTCTGTAAACTGGATCTATTTCTGAATCTGAAGAGTAATCCAGAGACTCCTCGCTTCTGTATATATTCTTTATCTTCTCGTAGTTGCTAATCAAATCCTCTAGCATTGCGTTCACCCGGGTTATGTTCCTTATTACGTCCACAAAAAGCTCCTTTTGGTTTATTTCCGGTAAAGTACTTCCTTCATTGTATCCCTTGATCTGAACCGATGGTTCTCCCGGCTACGGTGAAGGCAAGAGGAAAGTAATGTGTAACGAGAGTGTATCTACGTTCATCATCATCATCAACAGCCTATATATGTCCCCACTGCAGAGGCTCCAGCCTACTCTCCTACAGAGAGTGTATGGGCCATAGTACATCACGCGGGACCAGTGCGGATCGACGGACTTCACATGCCTGTTCAAGACATGCAGGTTTCCTCACGATGTTTTCCTTCAACTGCTTTGTTATCTTTCATTATTTAAAAAACAACGGTGCTGCTAATATACAATTTGGCGGAAGACTTACTAGATTACTTATTGCTAGCAGGCAAACCAGGTTGACATTAAAAAGTGGCTTACCGTCAACCAATACGAGTACTGATACGGATACCGCCAAGAAATAAACCCGTAGCTTTCAAATAATCAAAAAAAAATTTTTTTTAAAATAAGTAAAGTACATAATAAATTTAATACAACCGCGAAACAAGAAGGGAAATTTATATTTTTTACTAGGAATTTAACGGTGAAGGAAAACATCGTGAGGGAACCTGCACACTCCAATCTATAAGTCTACCAATCCGCACTGGTCCCGCGTGGTGGACTATGGCTCACACACTCTCTGTAGCAGAGTAGTCCTGAGCCCCTGCAGTGAGGACATATATAGGCCGTTGATGATGATGATGTAATTTACCTGTGAAGCAGATGTAACTGCAAGCAGGACTTCAAAACAATATAGCAACTTCATCTTACATGTTCCAACATTTTTCTAGTTTACATCTAAAATCTTTATTGTTTCAACTTGTCGAAATTTTATGGGCGCTGTTAAAATATTTATGTTGTCAAAGTCATAACTGCGGCAGTAAAACGAAACTTATTACGTTATAGAAACCAAGTTTTAGACATTGTTGAATGAAATTTCGTCGCCTCCGTGGCCTAGTGGCTACAGTTGGTCTCACAGTACTGCGCAGTTTTTTTTTCACAATCTTGAGGTCCAGGGTTCAACTCCCAGTGCATACTGCACCGATATTAGGTGTGGTTAACTAACCCTAACTGGTTAGTGTTAGGTCTGTTACCGACGCCGAACTTCTTGGTTTTATATTCTATTTTGTCTTTGAAGCTTTTATTCTTTTGTTTTATTAACGTTTTGTTTTTATGTAGTACATTGATGGAACCCAAAATGGTTGTTTAATTTTATCTTTTATCGGTTCAATTATTCTGTATGGGAAAAAATACACAATTAACTAACGAAACTTATGTAAATGTGTTGTTTAGGACCAACACTGTATACGCCCGTATGGAATATACACCCTGTATAAATGTTATTTTCTGTAACCATTAGCTATTGAACCGGCCATGAGTGATTCTTTAACAAACAACAAAATAAACTTGTCTGTTTGCAGTGGACGAGATCCAAGTGGCTTCCTACAAGATGCTGGGCTCCCTGTATACGCTGGGAACTGACGCAACCCTCACGCACGACAGAAAATACCTCAAGACTGAAATAGAGAGGAACAAGCCCGCCTTGGTACAGTACATTCAACTTATTCACTAGAGAAAGCCATATAAACTTTAACCTCATATTATGGTGACTAACGAGAATCTCTACAAAAAAGACAAAAATATGTATCTACATGACATCTCGACAATAGGCTAGATGACATCAAATCAGATTGAGGCTAAATTGTATTTTAAACCATAAAGGCCATTATAAAGCTCCTATAAAATTTAAAATATCTGAAATTATTTAAATTTTTTCTGGACTTTTACACTTTTAAAGCCCGCAAAATTTCCAGATTTTTGCACCACGTGACTAAAATCACTTTTCGACGGGTTATATTAGGAAAACTATCAGTCGTATCGAAAAATCTTTGACAAGGCCATTTATCTCTTCACACGGTCTCTCGAATGAGGGAATAAAAAATTTTTTGTCATCATCCCTATTGCAGGGCTCCTGTCTGGGCGCGTTCAGCTCCACGTTCCCGGTTGCCTTCCTAGAGCCCCACCTCAACAAACACAACCAGTTCTCTCTGCTCAACCGGATCGCGGACCACTCGCTAGAAGCTCAGGGTATGTAGTAACTATACAACTTTACTATATATAACCGCCTCCGTTGTCTAGCGGCTACTCGCTGAGACTGGCTATCCATATATCTCGGGTCCGAATCCCAGTGCAGATTCCTATGTTACCTAAGTATGCTGCTAAACATCATTGCTGAAAACAAGTAAATGCGTTCAAAAAGAACTGGAAACCGACTTCGATTGCCGTAAAAGTTTACTTTTACTAAAGCAAATTTATGATTTATATCGTTTTCTCATGGATGCCCTTGTCAGAACTGAACCAAATTGAAATGCGACCACACGGGAAGCACCACCTTTCAAAAAAGGAATCCACCAAATCGGTTAACCCAGTCAAAAGTTCTGAGGTAACAAACATAAAAGTAAGAAAAACATACCCGTCGAATTGATAACCTCCTCCTTTTTGAAGTCGGTTAAAAAAGGTAGCAGAGCCAGCTCCTCATTAGCTTGAAACTTCTGGGTGCACACGCTTACCATTAAACGACCTTACTATCGAGTGAGATATAGGCCAATGGCAAACCCGTATGACCACAAGCACTATATGAGGCTCTGGGTGCGACAGAGTAGCGACGGGAGGAGAAACAATGAAAAACCATAGCGGCTGCCCCCTGCCTTTGCGCGCGACTACATAAGACCGACTTTTGATATGCCCAAAAACTATTAACTTTGTATTTACGGCTGAATTCCTTAAATTGGCCAAAGATGTAACTTGGAATTTTAATGTATTGTTTAAGTTTGCTGAGAAATCTAGGAAAGGTCCCTAGTTTTTGATCACTTTCTGGTAAAAGCACCATTCACATCACATATAAGAACACTGCTGCAAGACTGACAGATACTTATTTATTCGATAGATGTGATGTCAAAAATGGAGCAGTCCATGCCTACGCTGGAGACGATCCTGAGCGAAGTTGACCAGTTCGTGGAGTCTGACAAGACCTACAACGAGGCCCCGCACATCATCGACGTCGTGTTGCCGCTGCTGTGCTCGTATCTGCCGTTCTGGTGGGCGCAGGGGCCAGACAACGTCACTCCCACCGCCGGGTTAGTAGCAGACACCAACACATTCAACCAATGAAGCCGTGGTAGCTTAGTTGGGCAGAGCTTCAGTCCTTGAACAATCGAGGTCTGGGTTCGATCCTGGCTCGTACCAATTATTTGGAATTTATGTACGAATGATAAAAATCGTTAACATTTGCTTTTCGGTGAAGGAAAACATCGTGAGGAAACCTGCACAATCCCGAGAAGGAATTCAAAGGTGTGTGTGAAGTCTGCCAATCCGTACTGAGCCCCTGAAGTGGGGACATAGACTGTTCATGATAATGACGATGATTGACCATCACAATCATTAACATCATTTCTGAACCACCATGAGCAGTCATGCAAGCCTAGCAACAAATGTATTCGTATTAAAATATGATAAACTACTTTTTGCCCGCGACGTTGTCCGTGTGGGCTTCGGAATCATTCCACGGAAACTACTTGCTGTATCTGGATTCAAAGTAGCCTTAAAAGCCTTTTATCGCGAAACGTCCACTGCTGGACATAGGCCTTCTTACGTACGCCACATCGACCGGTCCCGAGCCACCTGCATCCAGCGACTCTAACCAGGTCGTCGGTCCATCTAGTAGGTAAACATCCTGAGGTACCTGGTTCGATTCCCAGCGAGGCTACCTGTCGGTATTAGGTTTGTTTACCATGTTACCTAAGTCTGCTGTCAAGTAGAATCAATAGCTAGGTTTTGTTCCGGTATGAAAAGTAGCAGGGCCAGTGCCTCATTAAATTGCGGCTTCTAGGTTTTACCATGTTTTACCTGGAACATTTACCATCCAACTCCGTTAACGTCATCTAAAAAATGGTTTACCAACTCTAATTGCAGAAACCACGTAACAATGGTTACAGCTGAGCACATGAATCAGCTGTTGAAAAACGTACTGAAGCTCATCAAGAAGAACATAGGGAACGAGAACGCGCCCTGGATGACCCGCATTGCCACGTACACCCAGCAGATCATCATCAACAGCTCCGAGGAGTTGCTGAGGGACTCGTTCCTCCCTCTGGCAGAGAGGGTGCGCAAGAGGACTGACAACATGTTCCACAAGGAAGAAAGCTTGAGAGGGTTCATTAAGGTAGGCTGTTGGAATAATCATTCATTTGGCACAACCTTTTCCCCATGACTTCGTGTGCGTTTACATTGAAAATTATTCCATTGGAAACCTTGATCTGGATAAAAGTAGTCTATGTTCTTCTCCATGCTATAGGCAACAAGCATGCCAAATTTCATCAAGATCAGTCTGCCTATATAGTTTGTTATGTATCATGGGGTTTTCACTTGGATTTAATCTCACCTGATGGTAAGTGACGGTAAGGCATTTAGACGGTAAGTGTACCTCGAAGCCTCGATCTATTATAAGTCTAAATATATAGCGATTAGGCCATGGAGGCGGTTATTCCATTGATACGTAAATTAAATAGGTCGACACGTGTCGCCATTTTGTATCTTCCAAATTCAAACGAAGCAATCGTTATTTTGTATTTATCGACTAGTTCTCTTGTTTGTTTTTCAGTCTTCTACTGACGACACGTCCCAAGTGGAGTCTCAGATACAGGAAGACTGGCAGCTTCTGGTCAGGGATATCTACTCATTCTACCCGCTCCTCATCAAGTACGTCGACCTTCAGAGGAACCACTGGCTAAGGAATAATGTTACAGGTGTGTATGACTCCAGGTTATTTTATGAGCAAGTTATTTTCAAGGACAGCACTCCTCGCGAAAAAAAAACCACTATATTTTACACTTTAAGCAAGACCAGCAAAACTTTTGCTTATAATTTTTGCATACTTGTTCATATATTTGACGAATTCTTCATTCGAATTTTAAAAATTATTTATTGTGAGTCTCTGTGGTAACAGTTTTCATCCGAATTTTGAGGTTACAATTTCAAATCGCATTATTAGCCATTCCAGACTTTATAAATGTCTGTCTGTCTGAATGAATCTTAGGGCTGTTACTTTGGATTAGATTTGCGTAATATTTAATTCTACATAGTTGAACAAGTCATCTAAAAATGAATCTTCTTTTTTTCAGAGGCGGAAGAATTATATAACCACGTGTCTGAGATATTTAACATCTGGTCAAAGAGCCAGTACTTCCTTAAGGAAGAGCAGAACTTTATTTCGGCTAACGAAATCGACAACATGGTGCGTTTATTTTACTCATATATATTTCTAATTGTTTTTTAGTTTTTATTTCACAGGGTAATGTGTTTTTGTCCCTTTTATCACTCTTTATTAGATTTACTATAATAAATGTGTAAATAGCCGATGTTTGTACAAAGAAAATATTTAAAAAAGTATGTGATTTTTTTTAATTTTAAAGTAACAGAAGCCATATCTATTATCTTTGGATGTGAAATCATATCTTCATTCCAGGTACTTATAATGCCAACAGCTACGAGAAGGGTCACCACTGTTGTCGATGGGGCACCGCAGGGAGGTGGTAAGGTAAGTCACTTACCATAAGTGGACTTGTTAGTTGTATTTTTTGGCTCGGCCAAGCGGAAACCGGCCAAGCGGAAACCGGCCACTCGTACGGGACAAAGTTTTTGTATGAAAAGAGATTTCCCATAATGACCATGCCACAAACGATTGAGAGTTTTCGGCATTTAAGAAGTATTTAAAACTAGATGACGCTACCAGTGAGATAACAGTCACTGGTAATCTGTTGACTACCATTTACGACCTCCGCAAGTTTTCAATGCTATTTATTACGTTAAAATTATTATAAAATTAGCAATTGTCTTTCGTAAAATATTTTTTTAAAAGTATCCTATGTTACTTCTAATACCTCCAAGAATATGTGTACAAAGTTTCATAATGATCGGTTAAGTAACTTTTGCGAGAAAGCGTAACAAACAAACATACACTCGCATTTATAATATTAGTAGGGATGTATATGTATATTTATTTATATTATTTTATTATTATTATTTAGATTATAAATTAATAACTCGGCTCTATTGAACCCTCGCATTCGGCTCGGGCTGCAATCTACCTTAGCTAACTTGTATTACAATGTGCTCTTGTCATTCCAACTATTTTGTATGTGAACTTTCAAATACTTAAATTACCTCGTTGTGCAAATTGCAGAAGAAGAAGAAACACCGCGACAAGAAGCGCGACAAAGACAAGGAGGTTCAGGCGTCCCTGATGGTGGCGTGTCTCAAGCGTCTGTTGCCGGTGGGACTCAACCTCTTCGCTGGCAGGGAGCAGGAGCTGGTGCAGCATTGCAAGGATCGGTTCTTGAAGGTAGTCTTAGATTCGTTATTTATACGATACGTACACACACAAAACTCTTGGAGAAAGAGCTGAAGAACTGACTTGATTTGCTATTATTAATCATCAGCCAGGAAACTTCCATTGCTGGTCATAGTCCGCCATAGTACGTGGAAGCAACCTGTCCTTTGCCGCCTATATCCAGCAGCTTCTCGTGACCTTTTTCAGGACGTCGGTACATGCAGGTTACTGCTATTTATTCGTAAATAGCTTTCGCCCGCTACTTCTTTCACGTTGACTTGAGAACCCACGAAAACTAAGTGCACTTGGGTAGAGCCTCAGTTATTGAACAATCAAGGTCTGGGAATTTATGTACGAATGACAAAAATCGTTACCATTGGCTTTTCGGTGAAGGAAAACATCGTACGGAAACCTGAACGCTCCTGAGAAGAAATTCAAAGGTGAGTGTGAAGTCTGCCAATCCGCACTGGGGACGTGTGGTGTACTATGTCCCATACACTCTCTGTATTAGAGTAGGGCTGAGCCTCTGCAGTGAGGACATACATAGGCTGTTGATGATGTTGACGCGAGACTCTTTAGTTATCTCTAGAGCTCTTTAGTTATTTCTTGTTATCGTCAGCGAATTTTTGGTCAAAATTAGCTGCCCCTTATACCTTGCCTTCCGAGCGTACTGTGCCTTAGGGCTTCATCACTGGACAAACAAAGTAACAGACTATCTTTACCTGACTGCGCCAGAAGGAGGACTATGTTTTTCGAGAGTATGTAGATGGATTTTAGATTGAGAGGTGTCGTTAGATTCGTATTTACTGTGAGAGTGACACTGGGTATATCAAAATCATAAAAAGTTTTAAAAAATACGCAGTTGGTTGTTTTTTAAATTTACTTTTCATTCACTTGTTTGTTTAAATAATATTAGTATGGATTTCATGTACATCGTGGTTCATTTTTTGTCTTAGTTATCAAATAATTTTAATACAGATATAATTAATCCCTATCTCTCCAAACAGAAAATGTCCGAACAAGATGTGTCGGAGTTTGCTAAGACACAGCTCACTCTGCCGGACAAGATAGACCCAGCGGACGAAATGAGCTGGCAGCACTACCTCTACAGCAAGCTCGGCTCCAAGAGTAAGACCACCATTGCCGTGGAAGGAGCTGAGAACAAAGCCAAGATCATCGACGACACCGTGGAGAGGATAGTCGCTATGAGTAAAGTGCTCTTTGGATTGCATATGGTGAGCATATTTCCCGCGGCTTCTTCTGTGTTAAGTTCAAAAATCATCCCACAGTAACTTTTTATAGGGATAAAAAATAGCCTATGTTTTTTCCGTGTCATTTTTTCAAATTTTTCAAGTTTCAAATCGCGAAATCGTTCCAGTGGCCAAAGAGAATATAATTGTAATACGTATCGCAGGACATTTTCACGCAGGAGTTGCGACGTAACCTTGCAAAAGCGTTGCGAGTTCCATAGTTTAACTTTATCTTTAAAAAAAATAAGCCGTCTTTTTGTAAGTAACCCCTTTATGCTAACGGAAGAACGGAAACTTCTACTAAAAGCCTCAAAGCTTAAAATAGATTTTCGGCCTCCACTGCTGATTAATTTTTTGGCTATAACAAAAACTTTTTTTATAGACACCACAGAGCACATTTTCTTCTTGTCCACCATTCGTATTACTAAAATGTTCTCTATGCCATATCCTTAGTTTAAATCAATGGTATATTTCTTTATATTATTTGGTATTTTCACATAGATTGACCACCCGCAACAAATGAGTAAGAACGTATACCGATCGGTTGTCTCTATCCAACGTAAGCGGGCCGTGATCGCCTGTTTCAGGCAGCTCTCTCTACATTCCCTGACAAGGTGCAATTCACTTTTGTGTGATCATTACTATGTGTGATCGTTTCGTAATGCGATGGTTTGATCTAATTGTGATTTTAGTTACTAATGAACGTATATTTTGATGTTTGTGTGTGCTTCTCGTTGGTTTGTACAATAATATTGCCTCAAACATTCGTAAGCCGTTCGTAGATTCTACGCCTGCTAATAAAATCAAAGGTGTGTGAGGAATACAGCAGGCACTGGGCCCACGTGGTAGACTAAGGCTAGGAATGGTTTATCACGTACCCAGAACGCAGCTAATACGGTACCCTAACCTATCTTTAAACATTATCCGTAACTGAAAACTGCGAATTCTTGGCGCGAACTTGAAAAATGGTGGGTCATTGCAATTTTGTTAATTGGTTAATAATACTGTTTTTTGTTATATAATGGTGTGATATAGTGCAAAAAGTGTCATGGACGGTGTTATAGTATCAATTACGCAAAATTGCGAGGGTTTCGACGCGATCGGAAGAGTTTACCATGTCGAGTACATTCGGCATATGGATTCCTTCGAATAATGTTGAAACCAAGGCTGGCCTTTGAGATTCTCGTCAAGAATCCAACACATGCGATAAAATGTACACATTATACATTTCATTGAGAAAGCTGTAGAAATGACTTCGGCATAGTTTATAACAAGTTTATAACCTCAAAATTTGTTCACTTAATTTTACTCGTCATTGGCTAGATAACCACTGGTTAAAGCCATTATTTAAAATTTAAAAAAACTGCACTGAAAAAAATCGTTAACTGTAGCTAAATTGCAAGTAAAAATAAAACACAGATTTCCACTCTGAACATAATTGAATCTCTCACACCGCAACGCCCCCGGTCCCTCTATGGCTGATACATATACTTAAGTATAAGAATAATATGAAGATCAATTCCTGGAGAGCTGTTGAGAAGATGATAGTTTGCATATATATATATATATATATATATATATATATATAAATCCCGGTATCATTTCTGCGTCTTTCCAAAAATCCGCTAATTCTGCGTCCACCTGTTTTTTTGTCAATCCCGCTTGTAGTTTTTGTGAATACTTTCCTAATAATTACATAGATGGCGATAGTAGCACTTACTTAATCGTAACATGCGAAATGTACTATACATTTTTCATTTCACCCTCCATGCTGACTCCTACTATTCTGCGGCGAATGTGGAGTCCGTTCGAGGTCAAATCTTTTATTTTAATTACAAAATGAATACCAAACAATTTAGGAGTATATTATTATTATTGTGTTAGATGGTTTCGTTGCATGTTGTGTGCGCTAAAAGCAGTCGAAATTTCTTTATTAGGATTGTCTACCTATAGTTTCTTGCTACAATTTAAACTTAGAGTGGAACATAAATATTTGAACGATAAGTAAAAAGTCCGGGGGATCCAGGAATCGCAGTTCTTCCGTCGAGAGTGTGAAATCTTTTTTATTATTATTAGTTAAGATAGACCAACACTTGACCTCAAACTCACCTGATGGTAAGTGACGATGAGCTCGACGATGTTACATGTTGGTCTAGAAGGTCTCTTCTTTTGAAGATTCCCAAGTTGTAATTTTCGGGGAACACGGAAACCGGTAGTGTATTCCATATTTTTGCTGTACGCACGATAAATGTGGAAGCGAAACGCTTCGTGCGAGTTGTAGGAATATCAACAGTGTACGGGTGAAGGTCTGCCGTTCTTCTGATTGACCGGTTCTTGAACGGCGAAGGTGGAATCAACAAAAATAGCTCCTGCGCACACTGTCCAAAATGTATCCTATAAAATACCGAAAGGTAGGCAACCTGACGCCTATGTTTCAGGCTTTGGTACTTTGCCTTAAGTAGCGTATCGTTGCCTATCAGTCTCATAGCTCGACGCTCCACCGAGTCCAAAGCAGCTAGTTGATAGCGAGCTGAACCATCCCAAAGATGGCAGAGGTACTCCATACATGATCTTACTTGAGCGCAATATAGACTCAAGAGCTGTGATGGCTGGAAGTACCGTCTGACCTTCGATAGGATGCCTAGTTTTTTGGCCGCAGTTTTTGCTATGGACTCGATGTAGCTCCCGAAATTGAGATCAGACGAGATTTCCAATCCCAGGAGCTCAAGACGGTTTGTTATCGGTATGGATACATTTTGGAAAGATGGAGCAAGGTGAAATGGACTCCGCTTCGCTGTGAACAGACACGCCTGTGTCTTCGACGCATTGAATTTAACTGAATTGGCTTCGCCCCAATCGACACGGCCTTCAGCGTCAGTTCAACACGTTCTACCGTTTCCTCTCTGAGGGAACGAGTGCTCAGACTACTGGCCTGTGCGGTGGACACATAGCTCTCCGTTACTGTGCTGTCATCTGCGTACCCAAAGATACCGGGCATTATAAGCAGGTCGTTGATGTGCAGCAAAAATAGAGTAGCAGAGAGAACAGATCCCTGAGGGACACCAGAATTGATGCTCAGCAGATCAGACGAGCAGCCGTCAATGACTACTCGAATCGATCTGCCCCTCAGGAAGTCCGATATCCACAGGCACAAGCCAGCAGTTACCCCATAAGCTGGAAGTTTACTGATAAGGCTATCATGCCAGACCCTATCAAAAGCCTTCGAGATGTCGAGTGACACGGCAATAGCCTCACTGTGTTTCTCGATGGCTTCGCTCCATTTGTGAGTGGCATAAATGAGAAGATCCCCAGTGGACCGGCCACGGCGAAATCCGAACTGGCGGTCACTGAGGAGATCGTTAGCTTCCAGATATGCCAGGAGGCGGTTGTTTAATGCACGCTCCATAATCTTGCAGAGTATGGAGGTGATTGCGATGGGTCGGTAATTGTTAGGGTCAGCACGACTGCCTTTTTTAGGCACAGGCTGCACGTTAGCCAACTTCCAGGACTCGGGGACTTTCCCAGTGCTCAGGGAGAGTTTATACAGGCGTGTCAGGACAGGGCACAACTCGGGTGCACAGTTCCGCAAGACTATTGCTGGGATGCCATCTGGACCACTGGCTTTATTCACGTCTAGATTGCGAAGTATATTAAGTACCTCCTTTTGATGTAAATGGATATCCGGCATTTCGGAATCACAACGGGGTACATTTGGTGGAGTTTTGTTCACAGTGTCTAGACGTGAGTTGCTCGCAAAAAGAGATGCAAATAGGTTTGCTTTCTCAATCGCGGAGTGAGCCAGTGATCCGTCAGGTTTCACCAGTGGAGGCAAGGACGGTCGGCAGAAATTTGCCTCGACAGATTCGGCAAGAGACCAGAATGCTTTACTCCCAGAAGGGTAAGAAGCTAGTCTGGCTCCAATACGGCCAATATGGTCAAACCGAGCCTTGCGCATAGTCTT
Source organism: Carcina quercana (assembly GCA_910589575.2). Classification (NCBI taxonomy): domain Eukaryota; kingdom Metazoa; phylum Arthropoda; class Insecta; order Lepidoptera; family Depressariidae; genus Carcina; species Carcina quercana. Next base: position 2,724,719 of record OU342451.1, on the reverse strand, counting down.
CTTGCAGGACTTGGCGGCTGCGTTGAACGCTTTCTTTAATCGACGTGTGTCCGGAGCTTTACGACTACGAGCATCTGCCCATTCCAGGTAAGCGGAGTGTTTTCGTGCTTCAACTCTCTTGCACTCCGAATTAAACCAAGGGCGAGCTTTACTCTCGAGTGACGTGTCGAAGTACGGAATGAAATACTCCATAGCTCGACAAATCACATCTGAGATTGAATTAGCGCAGCTCGACGGATCGTCTGTACTGAAACACGTTTGCCGCCAAGGATAAGATGCAAAGAAATGACGCATCTCATCCCAATCTGCTGACCTTTATCGCCAAACTCGCCTAGTTCCCTTGGTACTAGGGTCAGCAGGTGAGTAAATAGATACAGATTTCACCAGACAGTGGTCAGAGGTACCTAGTGGGGAGGAAACCGACACTTGGTATCTGTCTGGATCAATTGTCAGCAGAAGGTCCAAGCAGTTTGCGGTGTGATCATCGACGTCCGGTACTCTCGTTGCACAAGTTACCAGCTGGGTGAGATCTAGCGAATGAGCTAATGCCCGCGCCTCTCTCCCAGCGTGGTCGGTCTTCTGGTATGGGAACAAGCATTGTTGATGATGAGTATTAAAGTCCTCCAGAAAAACGAGTTGTGCAGACGGGTACCGTTGTTGAGCAGCTTCAGCTGCTTTGCCGAGATAATCACATAGCCTCGTCGTGTCCTGATCAGTTCCATGTGACCTGTAAACAGCAGCGTAGACTAGCTGGTGCGTGCCTGTATCCACCAGTAACCACATTACAGAGAAGCTTGGGTCCTCAAGGTTCCGGAGACGCCGACAACAGATGTCATCACGGGCATACGCACAAACTCCAGCTTTGCTGGCAAATTTGTGCTCCAAGGACCAAGTACCCTGGGTAATTGAGGTATGCTGTGTCTGTCGGACATCTGATCTGAGTCTCCGTCAGAAAGAGCATGTGCGGCCTCTCAGCCTCAAAGTGTTGATGGACTGAAACGAGATTGGAGTGCAGACCTCGAATATTACTGAGGTGCACTTTGAGCGCGAGGACGTGCTTCCGCTGTGGGATTCTCTTTTCTGTATTTCATGTGGGTTTTTTGGTTGGAAGAGTGAAATAGGCAGGATGAAAGAAGTGGGACGAGACGCGGCACTGCTAACCCAGTGGTGCTTACCATGTTCCCCACTGATGGTAAGCTAGTTTGGAGCGCGCAGGGACGCCCGACCCCCCCGGGAGTGGCCATCGGGTCCTCGCATCCGGTCGCCAACCGGCACGATGGGGTTTTTCACAAGGTGGCGGGGCAGCCTTAACCAGCAGTAACCAGCCACGGCCGAAGCCTACCACCGGTAAAGATGCTGCTCGTTTAGCGCCACCCAGGGGTTACGTGTAGGCATCTAGGGCAAAACCTACGGACGCGAGCAGCTTCGACCCCCAAATGATTCAATCAACCCCCCAACCAATGACCCCAATCAAAAGAAACATGATTAGCACGGGACACCACCGATAGTGAATCATCATTTAGTGATATCAGTAACAGCGATGTCACATCGACATTTGACCAGATGATTTCTACAGTAATCAACGAATCATTTAATTTGGCGGATTCTGAGCGGACGTATTCGGACAGTAGTGACTCGGAAATAGATTATCACTATTTTCTAAAGTGCGCTCTTTGTGGAAAAGACAACAGTAATCCTTTATACAATCCTACTGCGAAAAATGTTTCAAGATCAGAAAATGTTTCAAATTGAAATCTAACCGAAACAGCAAAGACAGTACAAATAAAAAATTCAGTGAGCAGGATCTTAGGAGGAGAGAAGACATGACTAATGAAAACACGAGATCATATAGGTGTTACTTGCGATCACGCAAACGCTGCGCTGGAGATTCTGCTTTGGAGCAACCACCGCAAAAATATGCTAAACAAGATTTGGATGTTGTGCAGTACTCTGTTACTGGGCGTTTCATAATATACTGAACATATTGTGGATGTTTAATTTGTCCAGTTGGGCTAGATTTATTTAAAGGACCCTAATGGTCTGCCTGCAAACATTGAAGGATTTGAAAATTTGAATTTCCATTAAGATTTCTCATGATAACAGCTCGGTGCTGTCATTTCTTACTACTTACCTACTGTATTTCTAAAAATAAAAATAGCACACTAATAATAATAATAGTACCTATTTTTATCAATTCTATATTTATCAATAATAAAGATGTTATTAGTATTATTATTTTCACGAATATAGTATGGTAAGTAGATTTTTCTCTTCTGAATATTGATGTTACTAGAGTAAGTAGTTATCGAAATTAATTGGACGTAGTTTTGCAAAAACGTTCCAATCCACAACATGCTCAAAATGGAGTTAATCACACCAGCGTACTTGATTAATGGCCTCCCACCATGTGACAAAAATACTTTTGTGAAAATGTAAATTATAGCTCATTTTCCAAATGTTCCAACCCACACTTTTCATAATCTATAGCACATTTTTAAGGTAAAAATGATCCAACCCTCTTGAAAAATGAGGTTAGCATAGATTAATATTTTGCAATAATGATTCAAAAAGCTTAGAACGTTTTTACGAAATAGATTTTCATTTGCACACCATTTTACAGTAATGTTTCAAAATGATTGGAACGTTTTTGCATAACAACGTCCAATTGCATTGATTTTTTATTAAAACACACACTCACAGGGCGCACCATGTGTAAGTAGGTATGGAGCACTGCGAGTGTGTGTATTATTTTGCTTCATGAAGCTGTTCTTGTCTGAACCTCCAATGAAACTTTAAACGTCAGTATTACGTATAACATTTGCTAAAGGAGATGGACAATTTTGGCTACCAAATGATAGCTCATTATGAGTGCTGTTTTATTATATTTTAATTATATTATATATATTTTTGAGGCGCATTATTAAAAAAATACCAATTCATACACGCTATTTTTCATGCGAAATACGCGCATACAGCCACTTTGTCAAGTGAAATTAAATGCGCCTCTGAAAAAAAAAAGAATTAAACAGCTTTTGAAGTGGGCTTTCATTAAATATTTTTGCTTGATTTTGACTCACTATTGTGCGTCCGGCGGCAAAATGAGTCCGCACCGCACCGCAATAGGCAGTACAGAAGAGGGTAATGGGTGAGAACCAGTGTGTGCCGAAGGGCGCAAAACAGTTGTTAGGATGGTTTAAAATATACATTTAAGGGGTAAAAAGCGCGCGGGGGGAAAGGTATACGTCGCCGCGTGCAGCGCCACAGTGGCGTGCGGCGGAGTTGCGAATTAAAATTTCACATTCGGAACAAAATTACGTCCGAACAAAAACTTCTTAAATAATAGCCTAGATGTCAGAACCGTCGCTGAAGTAAAAATAACGGCGATTGCAATCTGGCGTCCGTATACGGACGCAGTAGCGCGGTGGACGCAGGATTAAATGAGAATTTGGCAATAGGAGGACGCAAGATTGTTTGTGGGATATATATATATATATATATATATATATATATATATATAAATAAATTTAATTCATCATAATGTAATTGGTAGTTTAAAAACAATATGCATAGTTCTGTTCTGTATGTTGTGAAAATATTTAAAGGTGGAATGTGAGATACTATAATCTTCTGTATATCATTTGTATATCTTGTATTGTCTTCTCTTTCTTTAAAAATCTTTAAACAACGCCTAACTCAGGCTATTAGCGTGACCGGAGCGGGAGTTTAATAGCTAAAACTAGGTATCATCAACAGCCTATATATGTCTGTTAGATTTGCAGAGTGAGATGACGTTGTCAACTAATTTGAAAATCGATTAAACAACCAAAGCTAGGGTGTTCTATTATATTAAACCATGAAGGTTTCAACACCTCCCTGTAATAGTTACACCCTGTAATAGTTACACCCTGTAGCTATTTTAAAACAGACTATCAAAAAATAACTGTACACTACACTAACATTACAACATCCTGTACATACACAACAACCTGTATATACAATTATCCACCCTACTACTCACTCCAATGTTAATAACAACTAAATATGTACAAAGTATTAGAAAACTTTTGTACCTAGGTTAAGCCTAACATATTAACAAACTTACAATGCTTTAATCTAGGTAAAGGCTTTGTCAAAATGTCAGCAACCATGTTGTTAGTTGGAACGTACTCAAGGTTGAGCTCCTGCTGTGTCAGTGAGTCTCGTATGAAGTGGTGTCTGATGTCGATGTGCTTAGTGCGAGCATGGTACATGTTATTGGTAGTCAATTTCAATGCACTTTGGCTGTCAGAATGAATTGTGATAGGATGAGTGATGTCGAAAACTTCTTGTAATAGAGCTTTCAAGTAAATAGCTTCTTTACATGCTTCTCCCAGAGCCATATATTCTGCCTCAGTAGTTGAGAGAGCTACCGTTCTTTGTTTTCTTGCTTCCCAGGATATGGGAGCTCCACTCATTCTAAATATATATCCCGTATAGGAACGCCTATCAATACAGTTGCTACCATAGTCTGCATCTGCGTATCCTATGGGATAGTCTTCACCTTTCCTGTAGGTAAGCTTGAGGTGTTTAGAGGCTTTTAAGTACCTCAGTACTCTTTTAGCAGCTTTCCAGTGTACCTCCCCGTGATGGTTATTGTATTGACTCAGGTAAGAGACAGCATATGAGATGTCTGGTCTAGTACCGATTGCAATATACATCAGAGATCCGATAAGCTGCTGATACGGTAAATTAAACTTCTCAGCATCCATTTCAGGAAGTATAAGTTTCACACCAGGTTCCATAGGTGTTGAAACTGGAATAGCATCCTTCATGCCAAATTTATCAATAAGTTTCTCGATGTATTTCGTTTGATCGAGAGTGATATTGTCATTGTTCTGAACAACTCTCATTCCTAAACAGTCCTTTAGAAGACCAAGATCCTTCACAACAAACAAGCGTTTTAATTCACTTTTAAACTTCTGTTTCATACAGTCGTTGTTGCAAAGTAAGAAGAAATCATCAACAAATACTGCTACTACGAGGATATTATTTCCATCTCGTTTATAGTAGAGACAGTGTTCTGTTGCCGCTTGTGTGAGGGAAAGACTATTCATAGCTTCACAAACTTTTTTATTCCATTGTCGCGGTGCTTGCTTTGGGCCATAGAGCGATTTCTTAAGTAAGCACACTTTGCGGTCAGGATCAGTAGAAAAACCTTCGGGTTGTTCCATGTATATTTCTTCCTCTAGGACACCGTTGAGGAATGCTGTTTCCACGTCTAAGTGGTCTAGTTGCAAGCCTAATTTGGCTGCATATGCTAGCAATAGCCGTATGGAGGAAAGTCTAGCTACAGGAGAGAAAGTTTCACCATAATCAATGCCATAAACTTGTGTAAAGTCTTTAGCTACAAGTCTAGCTTTGTATTTGACTATTTCTCCATTGGTGTTCGTTTTTATTTTATATACCCATTTACTTTTGATAGCTTTTCTATCAGTCGGTCTATCGACTAGTGTCCAGGTTCCATGTTTCATTAGTGATTCATATTCAGCGTTCATAGCATCTAGCCAATCCTTTTTATGATAATCGTCTAGTGCTTGCTTATATGTCTCAGGCTCACAGTCAGTAGCAATAAGATTTGCATTTTCTGGAAATCTTACAGGCGGGTGCCGATCTCGTAGAGGATATCTTCGGTCCTCATCAGTATCTTCAGCGCTTTGTTCAGAATAACCCGGAGGTGATGCTTCAGTAACATCTTGAGCATCAATAAAAACCTCTTGTGTTTCCACTTCAGGATACTCGATTGCTTGTGAATCTGAAACATCTTCGTCATTCTGTTCTTGGGAGGATGACGGTTCAGGCTGATAACACTGTGGTACAGGAACATGAACTTCAATTTGTCCGAGTGTATCGGTAGAATTCGTTTTGTTGGGTTCACAGAATTCGTTAACTACTTGTGGTCTGTTTTCAATGAAAACGACGTCCCTTGCAATTATAATTGCTTTTGGGTTCCGTATATCGACAAGACGATAACCTTTAGACTCTGTAGAATAGCCTACAAAAGTGCAGACTTGGGTCTTAGGTTCAAGTTTCGTGCGTTTTTCCTTAGGAACAAGCACATGAGCTTCACAACCAAACACTCGTAAGTGAGATAGGTTCACCTTTTTACCAGTCCATAGCTCTTCTGGGATTTTATTATATAAAGCCTGCGTGGGCGAAATATTTTTCAAGTATATAGCTGTATTTACAGCTTCACCCCAGTAGGCCTTAGGCAGGTGAGCGTCATGAAGCATGGCTCTTGCTTTTTCAATAACGGTTCGATTGACCCTTTCAGCAATTCCGTTTTGCTGAGGATTGTACGGAATTGACGTTTGATGAACAATTCCGTTCTCCTTAAGAAAGGTGGTCATATCGCGGTTTACAAACTCGCGACCGTTATCGGTACGTAGGGTTTTTATTTTACAATCAGTTTGATTTTCGACAAGGTGTTTGAATTCTACAAACTTTGAAAAAACTTCACTTTTTGACTTCAGTAAGTACCCAAACGTTTTACGAGTGAAGTCATCTGTGAAAGTTAGTAGGTATAGTGCTCCACCCCATGAATGGACACTCATAGGTCCACATAAGTCCGCATGGATCAATTCTAATTTATTATTAGACCTACTAGTAGAATTAACAAACGGCTTTTTTGCTAATTTACCTTTAAGGCAAGGAATGCAAACTTCTTCAAGTTTGTCTGTGTATTCCCGTATTTTTGTTTTTCAAAATGTTCATGGCTTTGATGTTAAGGTGACCTAGGCGTTTATGCCATAGCAATGCGGACTCTTTGCAATTCGTTAAAAGAGCTTGAGTCTCAGTCTCAGCACAGTCGAGCTTATACATGCCTTTATAGTTGGAGGCAGTTGCTACAATGTCTCCTGAAACTTTGCATCCTTTCTGTTGTATAATTGAGGCACCTTTCTTAGAAAATAAAACAACAAACCCTTTTTGAACTAAATTACTAACTGATAGTAGATTCACAGCTAGTTTGGGAACATGTAGCACATCTGTGACTTTACTAATATTATGAGTAACATTAAGTCTCACAGTACCTTTACCTTCACTTAAAATCTGCTCATTATTCGCAACAGTAACAGGCTTGATTAAAGGGGTTAAATCCTGAAACCATTCGCTTCTGTTAGACATATGAGTCGTTGCGCCAGAATCTATGAACCAGTCATTGCTTGCACCTGTGGGAGAAACATGGAAACAAGATGAAAGTGTAATGTCTGAAGTGTAATTCGTAGTTGTGCTGTCAACCTTGACTACATTCTTAACATTCTTCTTTTTACCTTTGTTTACACGTCTACATTGATCTACTACGTGACCTTTCTTTTTACAAAAAACACAGAACCGACACGATTTGTTTGATAATGAAACTAAAGCACTGCTAGTGTCACTATTCGGTGCGCGACGCAAGTCTTCTTTCAGAAGTACTGAGGCGACGGAGTCAGTCGAGATTGCTGCTCCGGAGTTTTCAAGTGCCATCACCATTGGGTTATAGTCTTCTGTTAAACCGGCGAGCATTATCACACCAACAAATTCGTCGTCAACAGCTGCATTTATTTCCATAAGTTTCTGCTGTGTGTTTCTGATGTCACTTATGTAGAGTTCCATGGATTTGTGCATTGACAGATTCGTACTAAACAGTTTTTTAAGTAGGTTAAGTCTTCTTAGTAAGCCACAATCTGCGTATGTCTTCTGAAGTCGCGTCCACGTCTCGGCTGCTGATTTCGCTGACACGATGACGGGGTAAATATGTTCCTTGACTGATAGCGAAATTTTTGACTGAGCTCTTTCGTCTCGACGTTTGAAATCGGAGACTTCTCGCGAATACTCGTCGGGACGCTCAACACAATCCCACAACTCACAGTCTATCAGGAGCATTTTCATCGCAAACTTCCATGAAGTGTAGTTTATAGCCCCTTCTAGTTTTGTAATGGGCATTCCGCCCGTAGACACAGCCATTGTAGTCGGTTCGCTTCGGCAGGAAACGGAGGGTTCGCCTGTAGCTCCCGTGATCAGCTGCTGGTCTCTTTCCATATTTTAATATATTTAAATTATGGAGCGCAAAACATAGGATAATAATTACATAATAATTATGGATTTTTAAAATCTGGGCCCATAACCTGTTAGATTTGCAGAGTGAGATGACGTTGTCAACTAATTTGAAAATCGATTAAACAACCAAAGCTAGGGTGTTCTATTATATTAAACCATGAAGGTTTCAACAATGTCCCCACTGGAGGGGCTCAGGCCTACTCTCCTACAGAGAGTGTATGGGCCATAGTCCACCACGCGGGCCCAGTGCGGATCGGCGGACTTCACATGCCTGTTCAAAGACATGCAGGTTTCCTCACGATGTTTTCCTTCACCGTTAAGCAATCGGATAATGTACTTGAATTGAAAAACAACTCATAGGTACACGGCTGGATTCGAACCCGGTACCCTCAGATTGAGAGTCCGCGCCTTATCCACTGTGCCACCGACGCTTCGTATAATAACCTAGGTATAAATAAGCTAGGTATAATAACCATCAAACATTTTAAAACATTGGACAGCATAGAAAATATTGACCCGCTGGAATATATTCGAGCGTGCGACGGTCCAGACAATCGCCCCTAACACCCGCGCTGCGACTATATGCACAAACTACCCACTTCGCGGACTTTTGTCTAATATTTATGACATACCCTGATTTGAAAGATTATTATTATTACGCATGCTGCTTTATGGACTAACTAAAGGCAACTAAACCGAAACAACGTAACACCAACTGGAAGCGAGTGCTGTGTGCCGCTAGAAAACGGGCCGCCGTCGCTTGTCTCAGATCCATCCATCTATATAAAATGAGTGGGTATGTAAGTATTACAATAGTTACTATATTAAGACAGCAATGTGGTCTTAGCTTTAGGATAGGGCAGCTTTAAGAATAAATAAAGGGGATAGCATAATGTTGTAACGTGACCATAAAAATTAGGCGTACGGCAAGAATGCTGTTTCGGCGCCCTTACCTCACTTTCCCAGACGAGCTTACCCTAGTGACTATCTCTCACGAATTCAGGCTTCAAACAACATATCTCCATGCCAACATTAATTCACGACATTGGCAGATATCTTAACACTCACTTTTACATATTTTAAAAAACTGATTACGTCCAATAATACAAAGTAACAGTTTACTGTGAGCCGAATAAACAATCTCAAAGTCACTCAGCGAGCAATGGAACGAGCTATGCTCGGAATTACTCTACGTGATAAGGTCCGGAATGAGGAAATCCGTAGACGAACGAAGGTCACCGACATAGCTCGACGAGTCAGTGAGCTGATGTGGTCAGGCCACATCGCTCGAAAAACCGATAACCGGTGGGGAGTAAAGTACCGGGAAACGTCTACCAGGCCGTCCTACTAGATGGACCGACGACCTGGTTAGAGTCGCAGGGAGTCGCTGGGTGCCGGTGTCTCGGGACCGGTCGATGTGGCGTACCATGAGGGAGGCCTATGTCCAGCAGTGGACGTTTCCCGGCTGATGATAGATGAACAAAGTCATGTACATAAAGGTATTTGGTATTCCTATCCCTAGTTCTAACGACGCCATGTTTTCCATGCGCCTAATTGTTTTGTTCGCGTAGTAGGTTAAATTGTTGTCAAATTGTTTGTTTTGTATTTTTTCCAAATATTCGTCCGTTGTCTCAATATTAAGCTGAGGTTCTTCCTTTTACTAGGCAATTTTTTACTTAAGGTTGTGTTTTGACCTGCAAATGTTCGCGAAATCACAATACGTAAGAGAGTTAAGAGTTTTTCTTTTGCCAATCTAATTATTGTGTGTCTTTATTTAAATGCCACTAAATTGTTTTACTAATAATAATACTAGTACTGTATGAAATACAGTACAGAGTTTTGACCTGCAACACATGTTACAGGCATCGTGCGTGCAACATATTCGCGCGAACGTACTACGAGCTATGGCTGGAGGAAGAGAACATCGGACAAGAGGTCATGATAGAGGATCTAACTGTAAGTACATATATAAGACTTGTCAAAACAAAAAAGAGCTCGGACTCGAGGGGTTTACTAGTATCCCTTGAAGAGATCCCTTTCTACTTCCCTGGGTATATCATACCCTTATCACCAAGTGTACTACTATTAATGGGCTAAACTCGTCAAACCAAAACGAAATGAGCCGAAATTTGAGGCATTTACCAGTACCCATTGTTCCTTTACCCACCTCCTGAATCGTGGGTCAGATCAGCTTGATGGTGCCAATTTACTGTATTGTCATCCGTATTACATACAATCGCCTCATTTCAAATCGATATGCCTTTTAGAAGTAAGTTAAAATTGACTTGCTAGATTTGGGTACATCTTCATAAACCTAATAAGAAATTCGACTTTGTCCCTCTCCTTTTCACTGGCGACATCGCTGCCGAATTCCGTCACGATTTGTATAGTTCAGGCGTCAAAAGGTTACAAATACACGTATATACTACTTCACACTATGGTTTTGGTACAGCGAAATGTTAATTTCCAGCAATCATTCGAAGACGCTGAGCTGAAGAAGAGCGATGTGGTAGAAGAGGAAGGGAAACCAGATCCCCTGACGCAGCTGGTCACCACGTTCTGCAGAGGCGCCATGACTGAGCGGTCTGGTGCCCTACAGGTATAGCATTGTAAAGTGACTAGATTTTGACCGTGACTCGGTTTCCGTAGACTTCAGAAAAGTTCGCCCAGGATCTCTTTATCGTGGTAACCGCCTCCGTGGGTTCGATTCATAGTGAGTATATCTGTGATACTTGATTTGGTTGATAGTAGGGCATTTTGTGTCCACTTGGCTTGTTACTACCACCATGTCACAGACCGGACACTTCAAACAAATGTCGCGATATCGGTTCCTATCCGAACAGATGACATTTGTTTACACGCTCATGTGTGAGTGGGTTCGCGCGCGCTGTAGTACCGATCCTTGAGCGGGTCGCTTGCGGGAAGAGGTGAGGTATCGCGGTTATCAGTAGTTCTAGTACCTGTACACCAAGATTCGCTCAGAGGTTTTGGCCAAAAGTAAAATTTTCTTTTTAATTTGTATTTAAAAACTTGAATGAACAAAATAAAAAGTATAAACTAAGTATCCGACCGGGATTCGAACCCGGACATCTGATTGTCAATCTTGCGCCTTGGTCGCTTGACCACGATTCTTATGCCGTGAAGCGTGTGAAATTAGTGACCATATTTTCCTATTTTCCGTGCGAAAGAAAACCTCATGAAACTCGAAAACTGCTTTTTCCCAGACATAAGACTAATCTAGATCGATTTTTTGCCCCCGAAAACCTCCACACACCAAATTTCAGCAAAATCGTTAGAGCCATTTCCGAAATCGCCGGCATAAATAAATAAATATACACGAGATTCTTGGCGCGAACTTGAAAAATGGTGGTTCATTGCAATTTTGTTAATTGAATAATAATACTGTTATGTGTGTTTTTTGTGTTATAATGGTGTGATATAGTGCAAAAAGTGTCATGGACGGTGTTATAGTATCAATTACGCAAAATTGCGAGGGTTTCGACGCGATCGGAAGAGTTTATCATGTCGAGTACATTCGGCATATAGATTCTTTCGAATAATGTTGAAACCAAGGCTGGCCTTTGAAGTTCTCGTCAAGAATCCAAATTAAGCGATAAAATGTATACATTATACATTTTATTGAGAAAGCTGAAGAAATGGCTTCGGCATAGTTTATAACCTCAAAATTTGTTCACCTAATTTTACTCGTCGTTGGCTAGATAACCACTGGTTAAAGCCATTATTTAAAAAAAAATACACAAATTGCTCGTTTAAATGTATTAAATACATAGATATTAATTATGTGGCCATTTTACCTAAGTCTGCCGCCAAATAGATCCAGCTTAATGATAACCGTCAACAATTTTAGTTTCCAGTCGTAAAACATCTGTTACATTCAAAGGTTACTCTCACCTTTTCCAGGAAGATCCTCTCTACATGTCGTATGCGCACATAATAGCAAAGTCGTGCGGAGAAGAGGAGGAAGAAGGGGGCGGGGAAGAAGAAGAGGGGGGTGCAGAAGGTGGGGAAGGAGAAGATGAAGGTGGCGCCAGTATACACGTGAGTTCACAGCCTTATGTAACTAAATGATTTACATCAGAGCAATCGAAGGACAGATAATTAAAAAACAATTAATACAGACAAATCACTTGTAATTATACAAAATTCTGGTCTTCCTCTGTACTATTGCAATGCCTTTCTAATAAGGTTCGTAAATGACACTATATTTCTTGACCAACTTCTTTCGGAAACTGTATGGAATTCCATAAATGTACTGAGTTTAAATATGAGTTGTTTGAAGAAGTTAATTTTTATTTCTAGTAAACATTCCGATTAAAGTAACGTGTTTTTAAATAGGTGATTAGCATTTTTATGCATTTTCCCGACATGCTGAAATAAATAAAAAAGGAGAGTAAATTGTATTTTATATTTAAGCCTGATTAGTGCGTCTACCATGAGTTTACGCAGGCGATAACGTGTATCGTTAACTATCGCTCTGTCCTTGTCACCCGCATTTCGACTGAGCAGCATTTTCGATAGTATTCGGTATACGTTACCGCTTGTGTAAACTCATGGTAGATGCACTGATGACAAGAGGAATCTATTTTGCCAATAGTAATAAACGTTTTTACAAGTCATTGTGATATTTTCGTTACACGCAGAAAACAATGGAAACGTTTATGGTATGTATTGATAGAACTTTAACAAAATACCTTCATTTTACATACATTTAGTTAATAGCACTTCACAATGTATTATACTTTACTTTATTCTAGTTATTCTTATTCTTACTGAGTTTTTATGAGGTGAGGGAGCAGGAAGTATCTCGCTCGTACCAATGACTGGTGATATCTGTGCAAGCGGGACGGCTACATGTTTATGCGCGAACAACATGGACAAGTATTGAAGGGTCATTGAACGAAATTCTTTCTACTCCGGGACCCGACCGCATTTAAGGACCGTATTGATATTTGTATGAAGAATTAAGAATGAGTCAATACCGTTGTCACTTAATTAATATCCATATCTATGGATTATTATATTTTTACTAATTTTGAAAAATTGAACGACACAACCACAAAAAAGCTTTTCAATTCGGATTGGTGATCGCAGTGAAATATCAGTGGTACCATATTGTCACAATGTTATATTCACAACAACAAATAGGGTAAATGTGATACTCGTATGGTACAAAAGTGAATGCATTTTACCCTTGACTGTACAATATGGACGCTGCTACCTGACGATGTACATTTTAATAAGAGACTTGATTCTAAAACCTGCGCCAAATTGAGGTCCATAATAAAACCTTGAGTTTAAGTCGACTTTAGTCTATTTAGTATATGTAATTCACACGTGTCAGCTATTAGCTTAGCCCGCGACTTGGTTCAACTATTTATTTGTTATAATTAACGCGGTGAAAAATAAATAAAAAAAACAACTTCAATTGCATAAAACATTTGGTTTTTGTTATTTTTCTCAAAGAGCAATCGACCAATTTCGATAAAATTTATACGGGACCACCTCTGAAGTATGGTCTACCAAACAATAAAAGAATTATCAAAATCGGTTCACTATTGGCGGAGTTATCGCGTACGTACATACAAAAAAACATACGAGTCGAAAACAACAATTTGAGTGATTTCGGATTGAAGCATTCTTAATCACGCAAAATATATTTTTAGACGTTATATTTATTTATTAATATACACAATCATTTTTCTGTAAACCTGTCTATACTCGTACATATCTTTTCACCAACTATAACTAGACATATATACTTTTAGTTATTGTTAATACTTCACTAGTTAATTTATTTTTGTATAGTTTCGACCATGTCCCTCAGTACGACATGTCTTCTATTTATTATAACCTAATAAAACACGTCTCTATGCGGCAAGGAGTGCAGTATATATCGAGTCGAATACCACACGTTACACACGGTATGTTGACAGATACACTACAGTAATAACAAATGAAGTATATGCTCACTAGCTTTGCATTTCCTCGGACTTTGGACAGTATCACACGGGAACTACTTGCTCTATTGGGATGAAAGTAGCCTATGTTTCTTTCACGGCCCTTTAACTATCTCTATAAAAAAATCTAGTAGTTAATTAAACTAATTAGACGAACTAAGGTCACCGACATAGCTCGACGAGTCAATGAGTCGATAACCGGTAGAAAGTAAAAGTTCTCAAGGGGCGAAAACGTCTACCGGGCCGTCCTGCTACCAGGTGGACCGACGACCTGGTTATGGACGCGGGGAGTCGCTGGATGCAGGTGTCTCGGGACCGGTCGATTTGGCATACCGTGACGGAGGCCTATGCCCAGCTGTGGACGTTTCCCGGCTGATGATGATGATCCAAAAAATCAGGTGATTCTGACTCTCCGCTACGACAGATATTAATATGACTTCTGGGTGACTTTTTATGTGACAACGCCATCCATCTTAACGGCTTACTATCAATTTACATGAAAGCCAAGTGCAAACCACCTTGTATAAGGTATTTCGATCTTTGACCATTTGGCCTGCATTATCCCTTGAAATAGTTAACATTATTCAAATAATACTTTCAGTACGAACTACGAGTAATTTAACTACGAGTAAAAAACCGAACTGAACCAGAAACTATTTTTGTCTGTAGAAAGACTAAAATATTCGTTCATTTATACTTTAGAATGACGTACCCGATGATGGTTATTTATAACTTGTGGCATTGACACTATGACAGTTTAAAAAACTTAGTATTGTCCGGTTTTTAAAGTTCAATGTATTGTTTCATTAACTCAAAGCCCCTTTTAAATATGATTTTAATTGACATGAAAAAATACATGCCTGGAATATTGGTAAATACACAGCCAGCAAACGGCTATACATGCTTCGTTTCGGGAAGTGTGCGCTCAAATAACACGCCCTAATTCCACCCTACCTTTACGCGTATAATCGGTCAATCAGAAGAATGACGTCATCTTCCCTTAAATATAAATTCCGTCGTCATACTCGAAGCGTTTCGCTTCTTTATTATCCGCATGTTAAAGAGTGGAATTCCCTACCGGCTTCTGTATTTCAACCTTCAAGTCACATTCTTGACCACATCGATTGATACAAAAACATCAAGTGAGGCTCCGATCAAATGTATTCCTATTCCTATTCAACATTAAATTATGCATAATTTTATTGCGATTTAGTGCATTGCTTGCTATTTTAGATCACTGTTAAATAATTATGGCCATGGGCCCCTACCCACTCATTCAATATCTTTGTCCAATATTTGATCAATTTTATTTGACAGGTGCATGAACTATGCCACTTGTCTAACACCTTGATCCAATTCAAAATTTGAGAAAATGGTAGAATGGAACCTTCTGAAGTTTTAATATCACTTTCATGCGTTTCATTAAATTTTAAAATTTTCTCAAAATGTCAAACATATTTGATCAAATGTCAGAGTATCTAGCACATCTTATGAATCTGTCAAATATGTATGATCAAAACCACATTGTACAAAGATAATTATTGTAATGAGGCCCTAAGGCTGCCAATCCGTTCCTCGTTGTCCAATCTTTGATGAATTCGTATTTGATCAAAGCAATTTGAAAGCTTCATATTCAGGTACTATGTTTCATCAAATATTTTAGACATTTTGAGAAAATATTAAAATAACATTAGTAATAATCATAATTGTAATAATAAAGCGTCATTTCATTCAATGCAAAAAGTATTACATTCATCATTATAAATCATTCAATTTAAATTTACAATACTTTATAATTTCTTTTAAATACTAGTAATTACAATCGATATTAGTTGTAATATTTAGTTATATTTTATTATTATATTATTATTATTTGTATCGTTTTATTATTGTTTATTTTTTGGGTTTTTATGCCTTTTTAATAAAAATTATTATTATTATTAAATAAAAACAATATTGCTGTGTATTTTTAATTCTGTATGGACCCCTTAAGGGTAAAAGCCGCTTCCAAGGAATACCACTTTTCTTTATTATTTGACACTAGCTATCTCTGTTCGTCCCGCTATCTGTCTCTATTATTATTTCACTTTTTTCCATTATTTGACAGGATCTATTATTTGTGCCATATCTTTGAATATTGGACAAAAAAATCACAAAAGATATTGTATGAATGGACTGGGGCTGTAAGATCTATCTGAATATGGTAATGATTTATGAATATGATGTATGTTTTAGGAGCAAGAAATGGAAAAGCAGAAACTGCTGTTCCACCAAGCCCGTCTGGCGGACAGGGGCGTGGCTGAAATGGTTCTCCTGCATATATCTGCATCGAAGGGCGTCCCGAGCGAGATGGTGATGAAGACTCTTCAACTGGGCATTTCTATTCTTAGAGGAGGCAACATTGATATTCAGATGGTGAGTTGGTTTTTCATCATCAGCGTCAATAGCTGC
Organism: Carcina quercana; assembly: GCA_910589575.2. Lineage (NCBI taxonomy): Eukaryota > Metazoa > Arthropoda > Insecta > Lepidoptera > Depressariidae > Carcina > Carcina quercana. The sequence continues at coordinate 2,708,214 of OU342451.1, read as the reverse complement.
AAAAGTTCTATTGGATGAGACAATTTGGGATTTGGTTGTCAGTATTCATTCGTTTATTTCAAAAAAACAGTATAACTGTGTGCAAAAAAAATATTACAACTAATAAAATACCTTAAAAATACCTGCCAGCGTCATGGGTACGTTTGAGCCGGGTAATCGATCCGGTTTTATAGATTAGTTTTTAATTAAGTTTTTTTTAAAGTGTAAAGTCTTGTGTTTAAATAATCTTTTAATTATCTTGGTAAATAAATTTTCCTTAAAAATACAATAATTAGTAAGCTGAAGGGGCCATGGGCAGACCATATCGTCAAGGGAGTACAAGTTGTTTAGTGGCCTCTTAAAATGTCTACCGGGCTGTCCCCCTACTAGATGTACCGACGACCTGGTTAAGGTCGCGGGGAGTCGCTGGATGCAGGTGGCTCGAGACCCGTCAAATAATATTTTACTTGTTTGTGTCAGGGTATGCTCAACCATCTCAAAGACAAGAAAGATGTGGGCTTCTTCACGTCGATAGCTGGTCTCATGAACTCTTGTTCGGTGCTAGACTTAGACGCTTTCGAGAGAAACACAAAGGCTGAAGGTAAGTCGCACGTTAGATCCCTCCGCCGCGCGCGCGCATGTTCAATATATTATTTTCAATTGTAAAACAATTTCTAAACTAGATAACATAAAGATCGTATTCCTTGTCACTTTAAAAAAAACCATTAAGAACACAAATGTCCTAGATGGAATGGAAACCTAGTTCCTGTAGCACAGTCTTCACAAAGTCACGAAAACCTAGAATAAAGTAACTATTTGAAATGTAAAAACTTTGTGGAGAAATGAAATTATTTATGGTCAATTTATTTGTCAATTCAACTCTGAAAACTACTCTGCTGTTTGAAGGCAGACTTATATGACATGCTGACGAGATAATATTAATTGTTGACAGGTCTAGGCGTGGGTCTAGAGGGCGCTGCTGGTGAAAAAAACATGCACGACGCCGAGTTCACGTGTGCGCTTTTCAGGTTCATTCAGCTAACCTGTGAGGGCCACAACCTGGGTAAGATTTTATAGATAACCTGGTGTTATATGGACACTAAAATATCTAGTTGCCTAAAAATTGTTAACAATAAATATATAGAAAGGCCTAATCCATTGCATTTTAATACTTTTTTGACTGACTGATTGACTGACTGATTGAAATTATGAATTCCGCGAAACGAGCGCCTACAAACTTGACATTCAAAAGATTTCATGATAGGTATAACGTGGTATAACGAAAAAATGTTTTTATTTGTCTAGTAATCAATTTTGATATTAATTGTGACTTCAGAAAAAAAAATTATAATAGTACACAATAAACATAAATAACATGTCTTGATGAAACTCGTCGGCTAAAACTAATCATATTAAATATCTTATCACCAGAATGGCAGAACTATCTAAGAACGCAAGCTGGAAACACGACCACTGTGAACGTGGTCATCTGCACCGTCGACTACCTGCTGCGTCTGCAGGAGTCCATCATGGACTTCTACTGGCACTACTCCAGCAAGGTACCAGGTCTATTGTATTATGTAAGAACGCAAGTTGGAAACACGACCACTGTGAACGTGATCATTTGCACCGTCGACTACCTGCTGCGTCTGCAGGAGTCCATCATGGACTTCTACTGGCACTATTCCAGCAAGGCACCAGGTCTATTGTATTATGTAAGAACGCAATCTGGAAACACGACCACTGTGCACGTGGTCATTTGCACCGTCTACTACCTGCTGCATCTGCAGGAGTCCATCATGGATTTTGTATAGCACTATTTCGGAGACAGATAACAAATATATGACTTTTTTTGGAATGATTTTAGTTTTGGATGTTTTTTCGAAACTTTGTTAGGGAGTCCGAATGAATGTCACACACATCACTATCCTCTCTCCTTTATCAATTCATCTATTAGCAAATGTTTCTTGCAGGAATTGATTGACCCGGCCGGCAAAGCGAACTTCTTCAAGGCGATCGGCGTCGCTTCCCAAGTGTTCAACACGCTCACTGAAGTCATTCAGGGCCCGTGTACGCAGAATCAGCAGGCTTTAGCGCATTCCAGGTACAGTAAGATTACATATTGAAATCCATCAGCAAGAAGTTTGTGTTATTTACGTATGAGATTTCGATCGCAGTTCATTGCTGGTTCCTAAAATAAATGAAATTACACCTGGCAGTCAGAAGAAGTCATTTAAGTCGTGTAATGCGATAGCTCCGTCGCATCTCGACATTAGTCAGATATCATAGCACAGGGGTCAACAACTAGAATCGAATACTTGCGATAAAACTTATTTATTAAGGGCGGGGACACGCAAAACGTTGCTTTAAAAGACTACTCAAATATTGTTAAAAGTTTCTTACGTTTTAACGCTCCAACTATTAGCAGTTACGTCACACCTATTTATCGATTGGTATGGAGCATTTCGCACCGCGTGACTAGAATCACTTTTCGGCTGATTGTATTAAGTAAAGTTGGCCGTATCAAAAAATCATTAACCTTTTCACACGGTCTCTCGAATGAAGGCATTATATTTTTAGTCATCTACACAATTTCTCTCTATGCATAGTACCTATAACAAAGGAAAGGAAATCCGCAGACGGACTTAGATCACCATCCTAGCTTATCGAGTCGGTGATCTGAAGGCTGCACAGCCCGAAGAACGAGTAACCGATGGGGTTAACAGTTCTCGAGTGACCTACGACCCAGCTAAGGTCGCGGGTTGTCGCTGGATGCAAGTGGTCATTGTTCCCGGATGATGATGATGATGATGCTTTAATTCTAGACTGTGGGACGCGGTGGGAGGTTTCCTGTTCCTCTTCTCTCACATGCAAGACAAGCTGTCAAAGCACTCGTCTCAGGTAGACCTGCTGAAGGAACTCCTCAATCTGCAGAAGGACATGATCACCATGATGCTCTCCATGCTGGAAGGAAACGTTGTCAACGGTATGTTAACCAACATGATAAACTAAACGTAAACCTGGAAGACGCAGTCTTCTCCAGGACCTGCTGTGGAAGCATTTAAGCTGAGAGTCTATCCTTTGTCAGTTGACTATTCTATGTGACCCCAGGCACAATCGGCAAGCAGATGGTTGACACGCTGGTGGAATCCGCTTCCAACGTGGAGCTGATCCTCAAGTACTTCGATATGTTCCTCAAGCTCAAGGACCTGGTCTCCAGCCCCAGTTTCCTGGAGATCGACGCCAACAACGACGGATGGGTCACGCCCAAGGACTTCCGGGAAAAGATGGAGCAGCAGAAGAGCTATACACCGTGAGTTGTTTTCTCGCTCTATGTATTTGTACATGTGTGCTTTATTCCCTTCTTGTACCCTGCAATCTGATGGAAGACATTTGGCAGCATTCTTCTTCATTCCTCAGGGAAATTTAGATATGTGTCTTTCTGACGAATAGGTGTTAGTGTATAATATACTCGGTTTTCTATTCTTTCATTTTTGATGGGAAAAACTTACAACAGGTCAAACGCATAACTGAGTATATTCCTGAAGTATGGCAGTGGTACGAAAGGGTGTGTTTACGGAACGCCAAACGACGCATTACTTCAGTTGGGCGTCACGCGACACGTTACTTTTAGACCTGTAGGAGTTTTGATAATTATGCTTCTTTTGAAACAACTTGATCTAGCAGAACAAAATGTAGCTTCCGTTCACGCTAGGTATATTGAACTACGTGTATTTTAAACAACTCAATTGGTTATCACGCTAAAGAAATATGTAAAAACCAAACTCTCGAATTTATATTGTTAAAGTGGCTGCTAAGAAATTTAAAAGAAGCTAGTGTGTATGAAACTAGAAGCTCTATGCAACCTTAAAATATTTCTGTCGTTATTCATTTTGAATCATTAACCGCCTCCGTGGCCTAATGGCTAAATGTTCGACTGACAACCCAGAGGTCCCGGGTTCGATTCCCAGGGGTATCTATCGGTACTCGGTTTGCTTGGTGGCTTTTTCTACGTCCGCCTGGCTAGCTACCGTCATGTTTCCTATGTCTACCGCCAAACAGCAGTTTTAATAACGCTATTGTGTTTCGGTATGAAAGGAAACAGAGACAGCACCTCATTGGCTCTGTATGCATATGCATAACATCCAACGGTCTTATGGTCACTTACCATCAGGTGAGATGAAGGAAAAAAATTAAGCGTGAAAATATGTTCATATTCACAAGATATTGTTAGTAAAACAAATGCAAGCGTCGTATATAAATAATTGTTTGTTTTGTAAAGAGAGGAGATCGAGTTCCTGCTGGCGTGCTGCGAGACGAACCACGACGGGAAGCTGGACTACGTTGGGTTCTGTGATCGGTTCCACGAGCCCGCCAAGGAGATCGGCTTCAACTTGGCGGTGCTGCTCACTAACTTGTCCGAGCACATGCCAAACGAGCCAAGGTCAGTCATATTAACTAGCATATGTTACTATATGTTACTAGCTTCTCACCGCGACATCATATACTTGGACTTACGAAGTTATCAATCGGGTTGCTTGGTAGTATTCCTTGAAGAGTTCCACTTTCTACTTCCTGGCGTCATCATCAGAAAATATTCACACAAATTTTAACATAAAAGTAAATTCATTGATGCCGTCTTTCTTTTTGGATAAGTGCTGCCTAGTTCTTGCGTACTTGTCTTTTAATACAGTTTTAAAATGAATAGTGTAAGAAGATTTGATAATATTACCTAAAATTTTATATAGGCAACCCACTTGAACTTTAAACTTGAAATTAAAAACATTGATCCGTTTTATGGTGCATTATATTTGCTATTGTAATTTGTTAAGCGTAGCAAATAAGCACCAACATTATAAATAGTTCACGATGTGATGTGTGTCTGAACTCCTGCGCAGGTTGGCACGTTTCCTGGAGACCGCCGGCTCGGTTCTGAACTACTTCGAGCCGTTCCTGGGACGCATCGAGATCATGGGCGGCTCCAAGCGCATCGAGCGCGTATACTTTGAGATCAAGGAGTCCAATATAGAACAGTGGGAGAAGCCACAGATCAAGGTACGAGTAATTACTCAAACCGTAGCTAAGCTTCAGCAATGCCATGGTACAATAAAACAAGGTGTGTTCTTTACGAAAGTGTGACAAGCTCGGCTCAATACGTCACGATTAGTGCTGGCAGTAATTGACAATTAGGAGTTTGAGTACAGAGTTTATTTGTTTTGTCGTCTTGCAGGAGTCCAAACGCGCGTTCTTCTACAGCATAGTGACAGAGGGCGGTGACAAGGAGAAGCTGGAAGCGTTCGTCAACTTCTGCGAGGACGCCATCTTTGAAATGACGCACGCGTCGGGACTGATGGCCGCATCGGAGGAGTCTGGTGGTGGGCCCAAGAACAGGGACGCAGTTTATACGTATTTAGGAGACGACGATGATGAGAGGTAGGTCTTGTACTTTGTGAAGCTAGGTTTTTAAATCGAAGTCGCCTCGGTAGTCTAATGGCGCTAGGACTCGCAATATGCAGGTCCCCAGCTCGATTCCCAGTTTTTAACATGTTACCTAAGTCAGACGCCAAACAGCAATGTTAATAGCACTGATGTGTTCCGGTATAGATGTTGCCTCATTAGCTTTAGGCTTCTAGTTGCGCACGCTTATAATCCAACATCCTTATCTTCACTTGCCATCAGGTGAAATGAAGGCCAATTGCGAACCCACTGTACATTTTTTGGGTCCCGTCACCAAGGGGTAACCAACGGGACCCTATTACTAAGACTCCGCTGTCCGTCTGTCACCAGGCTGTATCTCATGAACCGTGATAGACAGTTAGAAATCTTCACAGATGATGTATTTCTGTTGCCGCTATAACAATACGAGTAAATACTAAAAAACAGAAGAAAAAACTATTTAAGGGGAACTCCAATACAACAAATGTACGAAACCCTTCATGCGCGAGTCTGACTTGCACTTGGCCGGTTTTGTTTAAAGTATCCGGTACCTTATTGGCTGAAAGATTAGGGGTGAGCATTAGGGTGGAGTGAAAAAAAATTTTTTTTAACTTTGTTACTCCTGTATCACCAATGGATGATCGACATTCTTAGAAATATAAAAATAAAATTTCAAGTTCCTACGTTTACATCTTAAGGTGTCGCATCAAATTTAAAAGTTAAAGAAAATAACAAAATTTGTTTTTATAAAGTTTTTATTTGAGACAAACTATTTATCAAAATGAAAATACTGAAGCTTGAAACTAAGTATTGTACTTATAAATATACAAAATATATTAAATAAAAGCATTTTAACACTCTGAAGCTGCAGATACAGACTCTTCTTTTTGCTTAAAAATTGTGATTTTGTGTCAAATACTGGTATGTCTTGCCTTGCCTTTATCCTCGTGCGAATGAATCCATCTCTAGCCTCTGACCCACAAACTGATGAAGAAGCCGCAGTAACGAGCTTGACGCACCGTTCTACTGCCTGAGTGTGGCAAGGATACTTTTCGATTTCAAGTAATATGCCACCTGAGGAAATCACGCTTGAGATTTCCGCGTCACTATATTTCATGGTCATCGGAGTTTCTGTTATGTTTTCATTTGACCAGTCAATCAAATCATAAGAATTCGATGAATCGATTTTAAGATTTGTGAGTTGAAATTCTCTTACTTTCTTTCCTTTAAACTCTTTTCTTGCCTTGAAAACTCTACGAAGTCCTAGTTCCCTTATGTGACACTCATCATCTTGTAACATTGCTAATAGTATGTTTTCTGGGTGTGCAAAGAAGGTATTTGTCTGAATAGTTTTTATAACAACGCTTTTTTGGTCATCGGGTAGATACAAACATCTTTTATTTATGTTAAAGACTATTTGCAAGCAGGTTTTGTTTTAATGTCAAACCAAGTTGGTGCAACCTTTCATTATGAAAGTTGCAAGATCTTTTAAAGATTTAGAAGGTTTCGTTATTCAAATATATAAACGAAGAATTCTATTAGCGCAAGTCAACCACCGTGAATGTGCAAGTTTACCAGGATCTTTGCTGGCTAAGTTTTGTGGGACCGTACCTGTCGAAATGACAGAGCATATTTCATATAAATATTTTTGATCAGTGTTAAGGGTATTAATATTCAAATCTGGTAATTCTATGGGAATGCGTTAGAACACCTGTATTTGACAATTTTGACTTTTTCTAACATTTTCCCTATGGTCTCAGAAAAACTATTTGGTCCTGTAGTTGTACCATCAAGGCTGGTAAATAAATGACGAAGGATTCACTGCAGGATCTTTAGCATTATTCAGTTGCAGTAAGTCATTTCTTAACCTCAAGTAATATTTTATAATATCACAATAACTTGGTAACACATTATCACTTAGTTTTATTGGATCGCCAAACAAGGGGCATCGCAGGTCTTTTCGAGTTTTTGGCATTTTATTAACGAATAATCAGACTTTTTGTACACTTGTCGTTACGTAGAAAGTTTAAGAGAACTATGCAAAGACGAACAAGTTAACCCTTTAAAGTAACGTGAAATATATGTTTTATTACATATAGATACACAATAACATTGACGTGCAGGTACACGATAGATGTAAAAAAAAAATGTTTTTTCAAATTACCCTCCATAGCGCGCCACCTCAAAATAAAGTCGTAGGGTTTTGATTTTTAGCCTGAATAAAGCTTTTATGTACGGTCATCGGTTAATGACACAGGAAAAGTGAAATTCCAAAAAAAAAATTTTTTTGCCAAGTTCACTCCACCCTAGTGAGCATACTTTGTAATAGGGTTGTATAGTCACTTACCTTGTCTGTAAAAGAAGTTTAAGTAAAAAGAAGTTTTTAATGGTGTGTTTCAGGGCGGGCAAAGATCCATTCCGCCGTGGTTTCCAGTCCGTGAAAGACGGCATCGCCACGGCATTCTCTTCGTTATCGCCCTCCAACATAAAGGCTAAGATCGCAGACTTGCAGCAGATGCCTCCAGCGGAACTAGCTGTGGGCTTCTTCAAAATGTTCTTCTATTTATTCTACTATTTAGGATATGGTGTGGTCGTCGTCGTTAGGTGAGTTTGAGCTTTGTTACTTTTGCTGAGAGTGCGTTTTTCGATGTTGTGTGAAAATTCTCAATACGAAAAGGATTTTGTTCGAATTTTGAATGTTTTTGTTGTTTTTACAGTAAATACGATATTTGATTCCGTTAATCTTAAAATTTTTATTATTCATTGTTGTGTTAAAATTGATAATGACGAAAAGGTTTAGTTCGAATTTTGAATGGTTTTTATTGGTTATATTTTTGATGTGATTTAAATGTTAACAAGTCGATCTCTAGTACCTCTAGTGTGAGATTTAAACCGGTACTGTCGCGTTTACGTGTTCGTCAGTATTGTATGAAGAACCACAGTTTCGTGAACGTGCCGCTAGAGGCGCTGTACAATTCTTCATACAAATAGAGGTACTGAAGTCAAATGTCAAGATATTCTATAAACGAAGACATTTTGTGACTTTCTCTTCATCAGGATAAATTGATGTTATTTTTCTCCTCCTATGTATTTACAGTCAAATGAACAAATGTAAGTCAAGTACCCTCTTTCGTACCATGTCACATTCGCAATTACCGATGAGATTTTTAAAATTCTTTGACCCTTACTTATGTACAGGCAAAAGTCCACTAAATGTGGCTATAACATGGTTAAAAAGTGGGTATATATTTTTGCATTTGACTGTACTATCGGGGTCAGAAAATGATTCCCAATTTTCAATAGAAAGAAATAAAGAAATAAAAAACTTTATTTTGACACGTTAAACTAAAACTAACTTATACTCTATTTTAATAAGACGTGGATTTTTTGATCCCGATGGTACAGTTGAGGTATTTAATTGTTAAGCACATTCTTATATCTTTAATTTTGCCGTGCAACTAACGATATATTACTCGCACAATATGTTTGCCCCTCTGAAGTTAACTCTCCGCAATTTCAAACATGTACAGACGGAATGTGTGTCTATTATTTTCGATAATAATTATCCCTAGATAACGTAAAACACTAGGACATTTCTTTCCACTCGCAAACTTGCCTTGCCTCCCACTTATACGTAAATAATTGATACTTCGCGGGCTTTTGTAGCTAACTTCAGAGGGGCAAACTTATTGTGCGAATACTATACCAAACGACTAATGACGAAATGCTACTTTACTCTCATGTGACATGACATGGATGTAACTCGGTAAAATTGAAATGTTTTGAATGTGGTATATAATTAAATTCCACGACTGTACTTAGTAAGTGGTGTTATATATATTTATTATTTTCACGCTACATTGACGCACAGTCATTGGTAAATCAATTCATTTTACATACTTTATTAGTAATGTACGAATAAGTTTTTTTTTTGTTTACAATTATTCACTTTTTGGTAATATTTTAAACAAGTCACTTCACATTTGAACTTATTGTTACCTTTTTTTTAAATATACCGTATTGTTATATTTACTACAAAAACAAGTTAATCGTATATTAATTTTATAATATTCAGCTAAAATTCAGATTCAGCATGAACAAAATCTATGTATAACATTTGATTTTTTCATGATAAATGCATGATTAATATATATATTTTGGAGGATATGATACCCGTAACGGCATTGTTTTTCTTTATATTTCAATTTATTTGACGCACTTTTTTAACTCTCTTACCTAAGGAAAATCTGCGTGTAAATTGCATTTTTAGGGTTCCTTTAAGGAAAAAGAAACCCTTAAAGGATCACTTTGTTGTATGTGTGTCTGTCTGTCTGTAAGAAAGAAAGAAATTTTAGCTTGATACACTTTTATTTTGACAATCGTCTATCCATTTTATGTATGTGTTTTATGTATATATATTTATTAATTTATTTGAATTATATCATATATATGTAGCACAATTTATCCCTCATTAATTTTACGATTCCCCCCCTGCCCCAAGGTTGCCTGGAAGAGATCGCTCTTAGCAATAAGGCCGCCTTCATGTACCTTTTTGAAGTCCTATATCTGTTATGTTTTTTTTCTTTGTTTTGTGTGCAATGAAGCGGATTTGATTTGAAATTTACATTTTACTTCATGAGGTTACAGTTACAGAAACAAAAATATGTCAGTGAGAACTCGAGAGGAACATTATGAAGTAAACAATTCCAGTTAAATACAATGAAACAAAGTAAATTATTATTAATATTGGTAAATACATTAGTGAACTAAAATAATTATACAAACACGAGACGATTTGATCAGGGCCGGATTCAGAGCATTATCGTTATTAAATCATCAACTAATATATCTCTTTCTATCATAGGTATATATTCGGAGTACTCCTGGGCCTGATGCGAGGTCCTCAAACTGAGGAACCGCCTCCGGAACCGACTGAGGAGGAGAAAATCGGTCAGTTGAAGCACAGGTTGATCGCGCAGTCAAGTAAGGCACACACACTGTCTCAACTAGGGTGGCTTCCAGCTTACCGCTCGCGACATGGTCACTCACTGCTTCATGTCTCTCTGATCCCTAAACGAATAGAAATAAACTGTCAACACAGCCAAAGGGAATACTGCATTACCACGCCATCTATTGCCAAAATTAAAACTAAATTTGGTTCTTTGTCAAACAGATGGCGTTGTAAAAAAGAAAGTAATATTATTTGATAGTTAGGGAACTACTCAATTATAACACAAAACCTGCATGGGAAATGTTTTTAAAATGGCGAACATCGTCAAAATCTTTATTCGGTACTATATGCATACAATATACAAATAAACAAAACAGATTAATAAATAAACATAATTAACGCATTCAAAAGAAATAAAACCCGATTTTTTGGTATTTTTGGTCTTAATTTTAATTGGTGGAGTTATCGCATAACATACAAAAAAAATATACAGTCGAATTGAGAGCCGTCTCCTTTTTTGACACACAATCTGATGTGCTACTTTTAGATAGTTACTACACAAATCTATTATACTAGAAAAGATTATGGCAACAGAAATTTAGTATGAAACTTTGATGGAGGTGTGCCTTAAGTAGCTAAAAGTATACACAAATATTATTTACTATTTAAGAATGACGTTATATTTAGAGCATTAGTCTTATTTTACTATACGTACGTATAGTGGTCAATTATTTGTGGTAATAAAATTTGAACCCTCCGTAAAATACCCGAAACATAATTTGTAATACTGAATAAAGACCAATACCAAAGTAATGTGAATATGAAATACATTGCGAACTCATTTGTTATAACCTAAGATTATCTACTTGGAGAATATTACAGGAATAAAACAGTGAACAAAATTACACACAAGGAAGAAATTTTACAACAAATGCAGGTTGTGTATGTGCAATCAATTAATCAACATCTGTATCCGAAAAACTATTTAAATTCAGTAACAAAATTCGTGGATTTAATCATTTGTAACAATTATATGAAAACGTAACAAAAATCAGCTTTTGTATGTCATAACAGTGATGATAAAATTATGATTTGATAACACATTTTACATGTATGTAAATATTACACTAAACATAATACATTTAACATATCAGCCTGCCTAGCATACAGCCGCGACATAGCTTTATAATACGATTCACACGCACGTAACGAGTCATAAATGTCATAGATTCTTGCAACTGTTGTAAATCATATTATTCAGCCAAAATTTCCCGGTAGGTGGTCTCTCGAGAACTTTTACTCCCTATCGGTGATCCATTCTTTCCTGGCAGTTCTGGGCAGGCATTGCCACTTTAGCTCACTGACTCGTCGAGCTATGTCAGTGACATTAGTTGGTTTACGGATTTCCTCATTCCGAATTTTATCGCGTAGAGAAATTCCAAGCATAGCTCGTTACATAGCTCACTGGGTGGCTTTGAGTACTATTTAAATATACCCCACGAGAATTCATATGTTTTATCATCCCCTTTGTACAAATTCCTGGCAGAAAGGCGACAAGAATAGCTTACGCCTGGAAAAAATGAAGCGAGAAATTTTTCGATCGTTTAAAAACGATATGGAGAGAAACGCGAATGGTAAATAAAATACACTGAACTAAAAAGATTGGATCAATTCACTTACATATCTCTGACAGACATACTAAATATCTTACATACAGCGTAGTGGAAATTATTTAATTGAACAATAACAATATGGTTCGTTTATATATTTGATAGATAGATAGATAGATAAATAACATCATATTTCGCATTCAGAAGAATTTATTCAATAATAATTAAGCATTAAAATAAATTAATTTAAACAAAATTGCTTTGTTAAAAAAAGTTTTTCTAACAAAGGACTACATATGAACTTAACAGTACCAAAAATCTATGACGAGCAGTATAAATAAATCATTAAAATTATAACACATTTATCGTCTTGTGTGTCGCGCGATAAAGCATTTATCGGGTTTGTGCTGACATGGCTGAATGACTACATTTAAATTTTTTTTAAACTCAAACCATTTTTAACTGACTTCAAAAGAGTTGATTATATATATTTATTTATGTTGCTTTAAAAATTCGCATTCGATGTATAGAATAGAATTGTTAATCTGTTTAGATATAGGCTTGAATAATAAAAGGATAATGATCCCATTATAATTATAAGAATAATAAACTACATCTGCGTAGAATCTTTAAGTGCTTGCCAAATTTCATCTCGATTGGTTGTGCCCTAGAAATTCAGTTTCGCATTTATTAGCAGGCAAAGACAGGGCAAATGTTTTTTGACTTTTTCATATAAACATACAGTTGCTTCTTTTTTCATAATAATATGTTAAGGGCAAATTTTTAAAATGTGTCGTTAAGTATAGTTCCTATTTCCTGTTATTATTTTTAATTTGCCATTAAAAGTGTATTTAATGAATTGGCCTCATTCTTAAGTTATGTTTTCAAAAAGGCACTTAATGGCTAATTTATAATTTACCATTAGAAAGTGTTTTTAAATTAGTCACATTATGGCTAATTCATAATTTGACATTAGGAAGTGTTTTTAAATAAGTCACTTAATGGCTATAAGGGGTTAGCCAACTGGTTTCTGTCTCTCATTTACCGTGAGTCAAAGATCATTCTCGTTTGAAACTGAAATTCTTACCGTCTAACTTATGACGTGCCGTGTGTCGTCACAGGTCCATCTCGACATCTACCGGCGCTTCCGGCAGCCGATGACACGGGACAGATGCAAGTGTCAGCCTTCGGATTGGACATCACGAAAGAAGACAACGGCCAGTGAGTATCATCACCATATATTAATCATCATCACGATTAGTAGATTTTTTAATACTGTAGATATGTCAACGCTTATCCACGATCACCATCAGGTGGGTAAGCAACGATGACCTAAGATGGTGAGCGTTGGTCTAGAAGATGCCTGTTCACCCTACCCTAGACTTGAAGACACCCAAGTTGTAGTTTTGTGGGAATATAGACGCCGGCAGTGCGTTCCACTCCATGGTTGTACGCATGATAAAATTAGAAGCAGCTCAGTGCGAGCTACAAGGATGCCGACTGTGTACTGATGTAGCCCTGCTGTTCGTCTGTTAGATCGGTACCTGAATGGCGATGGCGGAATAAAAAAATGTAGATCATGCGCGCACTCTCCAAGTAAGTGGTGTGGGGTGAACATGTGTTCCATACGTTCTTGTTCAAGCTATTTATTGTGATTGGGTAGTACTAAATTAACTCTGTCATGTAGTGTTGCAAAAATGTCCGACTGGCTAGCTGCCACCATGGTACCTAAGTCTGCCACCAAACATCAGCGATAAAAGTGTGTTCCAGTATGAAAGGTAGCAGATCCAGCGCCTCGTTAGATTGAGGCTTCTGGGTGCGCACGCTTCCCATCAATCGGTCTTGTCGTCACTTACCATCAGGTGACATGAAGACCAAGTGCAAAATTCATCATACATTGAAAAAATTCTAGGATCCAGGTGAAGCCGCACGAGTCTCCTGGCACATCATCGCCATCATCAGGGGAGGAGGCGGAAGCGTCTCTGGACGAGGGATCAGACCAGCCCACGGAGCAGCAGCCACCGTCACTCATAGATCTGCTGGGGTGAGTATAGTTCGAGAGGTTTACTCATCTCTTTATTGTCAACCTTTCAAAATAATTACAGGTCTAACGCATAACTGAGTCTGTTCCTGAAGTACAGGAGCGGTACGTGTTTACGGAGCGTCAAACGACGCCCGAATGTATAATAGCGAAGTGTGACGTTCCGTAAACACACGCTCCCGTACCGCTGTACCGCTCCCATACCTCAATAACAGACTCAGTTATCCATTAGACCTGTAGTTGCAGATGTTATTTGGTTTTTGAGTAGAAAATGACAAATGAATGGACCCGTTTGGTTTTCAGAGGTGAACAAGCCAAGAAGCAAGCCCAGGAGAGAATGGAGGCTCAGGCGGTGCAGCAAGCAGCCATGTCCGCCATAGAGGCTGAAAGCAAAAAGGTAACCAATACCTCAACAACATTAATAAAATAAGAATAAAAATATTTGTGTTACTGAAACTTCAAGTCTCTATATATTAATACATATAAAAAAGTCGGGTGAATTCATTTATAACTGAAGAACGGCTGGACCGATTTTTTATTTTTGATCTTTGATTTTTTAAATTTGTCTTCGCTCCGAATACTAGAATAATGTCACTAAAAAAACATTTTCTCATATATTCACGACCTAAAAAAAGGATGCGTTGATTTTGTAGAGGGATAGTTGAAAGGCAATTTTTATACCTATCGAACATGTATTTCCCGTGGGATAAGTTATAAAGTCTACGCAGATGAAGTCGCGGACAGTAGCTAGTTATCTATAAAATTGATTCGATAAGACTATTTTAGATACAGTTTCATGTATACATTATTATAAGTATGTGAACTCGACTGCTAAACTAGGGCGCACCTGTCTCATATGAGTCAGCGCTCTTCAGTCGACTTCGAAAAGTATCACAGGCTTCAATCGGCCTAGCATATTGCCTTTTTCGTCTCTTAAACTATACACACATATAAATTCATACATAAACAAGTAAATTCACTTTCGCATCTATAATGTTGGTTTTTCTGCTGTTAATTTTCCAATAAATATAAATAGAGTAATATTAGGTTCGTGTATGTGTGAAATTGATTTAAAATAATACAAAAATTTTACCTTAAGTTACAATAAAATGTCGTTTTTTACATTTAAAAGCAGCAAGGACTGGAAGGAAGACATTTTAGGCATAAAAAGGTACATAATGTAACAATCGTTGTCAAAGCAAGCGTCGGTGGCGCAGTGGATAAGGCGCGGACTCTCAATCTGAGGGTTCCGGGTTCGAATCCAGCCGTGTACCTATGAGTTTTTCAATTCAAGTACATTATCCGATTGCTTGACGGTGAAGGAAAAACATCGTGAGGAAACCTGCATGTCTTGAACAGGCATGTGAAGTCCGCCAATCCGCACTGGGCCCGCGTGGTTTGACTTTTATGGCCCATACACTCTTTATAGGAGAGTAGGCCTGAGACCCTCCAGTGGGGACGTATATAGGCTGTTGATGATGATGTAACAATATACTTATAGATTCAATACATATTGCAGGTTACTTGAAAACATTTGAAATTAAGAAATAATTAACGGAATATATTAGAAGCGGTGTACCTGATTTATACTGAATATGGCTAACAGCTGCGTTACAAATGATAGTTTTGTGTCAATTTTAAAATCAGTTCGAGTTATGACTCTTTCTCAGGCCTTAAGCAATTTATGTATCATTCACACACATCATCATCATCATCATCAACAGCCTATATATGTCCCCACTGGAGGGGCTCAGGCCTACTCTCCTACAGAGAGTGTATGGGCCATAGTCCACCACGCGGGCCCAGTGCGGATCGGCGGACTTCACATGCCTGTTCAAGACATGCAGGTTTACTCACGATGTTTTCCTTTCACACACAAAACAAAAATTTGTAGCGAAGTGTCGCAAAACTAACTCATAATTATGTTTCGTCCGCGTATAATTTCATATTATATTGCCAAATCGTGTCAGATATGGCGTAAAATGTGCATTATGCACGTTTCTTTAAGATGATTTCGCTCGATAAAAGTTTCATACTAAATTTCTTTTACTATATTCTTTTTATATTGTCTTAATCCATATAAAAAGATAGTACATGTAAAAAGGTTAATGTCTCTATCATATTTTTTTCGATACGACTATTACTTTTTTTGTACAACCCGCCAAAAAGTAATTCTAGTCACGCGGTTTTAAAACGCTCCATATAAATCGGTTGACATTTGTGACGTCACTCGTGTTTTTAGAGCGTTAAAATGTTGGTGTTTTTAATTTTTTTTAAATTAAATATTCAGACAACCATGATCAATTTTTGTTAGTAAAATCCTATTAGCCATGTTAGTACTTATATTCTACTGCAGACTTAGTTATTGTATTAAGATGCCACATTAAGCTTGTTCAATATTTTGAGTTATCTCGTAAAATAATGTTTTTATGTGTGTAGCGAATGTAACAAAATGTTCAGTATACCCTTATAATAAAATGTTCAAAATGCAATAAGAAAACTATTATTCGAGGAACTAAATTTTTGAGACATTTATTCCATACAAAATCCAAATAAAAATTCAAAATTATAACGTATTTGTATTTAGGTGGGATTTCTTTTAATGTCCGTTATGCTATAAAATACAATTCAACCCAATCTAATTTGGTTGCATCTTCTTCCTCTTCTTCCCGGTGACACCTATCTACTACCATGTTGCCTAAGTCTGCCGCTGCTTACAGCAGTGTTAATAGCACTGGATGTGTTCCGGTATGAAAGGTAACAGAACCAGCGACCTTATCGTCACTTATCATAACGTGATATGAAGGCCAAGTGTAAACCCATCATACATTAACCGCCAGGTTAATTTTCATTACCATTTCATTAATCATTAAGTATAACGTAATGACTGTACAAGACTAATACTGTACTGTGTTGAGCAGGCGGTGCAAGTGCCGGCGCCGTCTGCGCTTGCGCAAGTGGACCTCTCCCAGTACACGCGGCGCGCGGTCTCGTTCCTCGCGAGGAACTTCTACAACCTGAAGTACGTTGCGCTCGTCCTGGCCTTCTGCATCAACTTCGTGCTGCTCTTCTACAAGGTCAGTCATACAAGCATAGATTTAGATGTATTAGATCTGCGGTCGTAGCACGAAACGCACCACAGCTTTGAGAGTGAGACATTGTTAAATATGTCATTTTTCTGTATGACGTGTCGCATGCTACGCCACAGGGTCAACAGTAATAGGGGAATTCACGTCACCGTCTTTTTAATGTGAGTACTTGGAAATTTTGTGTATTGTAGGGAGTTGACATTTTTCGTTTTTCTTAACTCGTATTAAGCTTTACAACCGCTGCGACTTAATTATTTTACACGACATACAAGCCGGTCACACACACAATACAGCGTATAAACAGACAACGGGCTCGGGGGGGTGATTTTGAGCGCGGGACATTCCGAGCGCGTTTGGACGCGTGATTGGCCGGATTATCACCCCCCGTCACCCGCGCTGCACCTCGATGCGAATCTTTTTATACACAACTTCGTTAATTTGATACGGACGAGGTGTTGGTAAACGACACTTTCCGCGAATGTTTGGAGTTTGTTTAATATTATGGCAATACTTTACATACAATAATTAACTTATGAGCTACTTATAAAAGATAAACAATGTTCCTTGACGTTTTTCTTATAGAAAGCCCACTTTTTTCCTTTTTTCCAGACCCATTAAATTGTATATATTAAATACTGCGCAATATTACATTTTTTGTGTTTAAACTTCACCTTAACATAATACGTTTCATAATATTTCTTTAGCTCTGTCAGTGCTTCACAGTATCGCCAAGATGGCGTTCGTTGTAGCTCTTATCTGTGTTGTCATATACTTCATATACAAGAAAATAACAGACACGTATACATATTGGGAGAAGAGAGGCGTGAAGAGTTCGAAACCGCAGTTCTTGATCGGCAATATGAAAACTCTTATCAACAAAACGGAATCTATGCACCTTTTGACCGACAGGTATTACAGTGAATATCCTCAAGAAAGAGTGGTTGGATTGTATTTAGGCCTGATACCAAATTTATTAATTAGAGACCCACAATTAATCAAGAAGGTCCTCATAAAAGATGCATCTAATTTTATTGATAGAGGAATCAAAATATCAAACGAAGTTTTGTCACAAAATTTGCTCGCGGAAGAAGGTGATAAATGGAGAATTTTGAGAGAGAGACTTACTCCAATATTCACTATTGGTAAGATGAAGAATATGATGCCATTGTTGAATAATTGTGTGATGGAGTACATGGACTATTTGAATACAGTAGTAGACGGACCCATGCCACAGGAGATGAAAAATCATAACATGAAGTACACACTGAAAGCGATCGGCTCTGTAGCATTCGGATTAGATGCAGAAACATTTTACGATGATGATAACGAATTTATTCGGCTAGGTAAGAAAATTTTTGAAACCAACACGAAAAAAACAAAGTTTGTTTTGCTAAGTTTCATATCCCCAAACTTAGTGAAAGCATTGAGTAAAACTATTGGAACAGGTGTTTCAGAACTCGGGGACATATTTCTGAATCTAGTTAGAACGATTACTAGAGAAAGAGAAGGGAAACCGAAAGTTAGAAATGATTTTATGGATCTAATGATTGAAATGAAAGAAAAAGGAACGCTCACAAGAAACAGAGATAACAATGTCACCGAACTCGAAATGACTGATAGCATCATGGCTTCGCAAGCCGTTATTTTCTATGCCGCTGGTTACGAAACCTCGGCTGGAACTATGTCTTTCTTATTTTATGAACTAGCTTTGAATCCCGAAATCCAAGATCGGTGCTATGAGGAAATAAAAAAAGTTATGGACAAATATGATGGGGGCCTGACTTATGATGCACTTAGTGAATTACAATACATATCAATGGCTTTTGACGAAACCCTACGTAAATACCCTATTGGAAGCATTCTTTTTCGTCAAGCTGTTACTGATTACGAATTTGAAGATATAAATCTTAAGATATTGAAGGGAACGAAAGTTTTGATACCAGTGGCGGCATTGCATAATGATCCTAAATACTTCCCGGCACCGGAGAAATTCGATCCGGAAAGATTTTCTCCTGAGAACAGATCTAAAATAGTAGACGGAACATATTTGCCGTTTGGAGACGGTCCAAGAATATGTATAGGTAAGATACATAATTATTTTATTGTTAATGAATAATTTAAACTATTGCTTTTCAAAGAATCAGATTTCCACATATGTAACATAGAAATGTCGCAGCTGCATTACTTAATAAGCTGTTTTACAAAACCGGCACCTGTTCTTCTAACTGTAGGGGTATTAGTATAATTCACTATTTTCGAATGATCTAGTATATACAGTATTTTTCTTTATAATGTTTTACAGGGATGCGCTTCGCAAGAGTGCAGTCTCTTCTTGGCGTCGCACACTTGCTGTACCGATACAGAGTAGAGACAACAGAGCGAACAACAAAGAAGATCAGATACGAGGGGCATACCGAAATGATCGGGAATATAAAACAATACATACAGGAAATAACTAAATTTATTTTTATTGCTTTTCGAAGTATTCTCCGTTGCAGTTAATGCACTTTTGCATTCGTTCGAACCAATTATTATAGCAGCAATTCCAGTCCGAAGTTGACATGGTCAAAATCGTCGATTTGTATGCTTCCACTGCTTCTTCTGGACCTTGAAACCGCTGACCACGCAATAAATCTTTGATTCTAGGGAATGTAAAGTAATCATTGGGACTCAGATCAGGGCTGTATGGAGGATGATCCATTAATTCAACGTTTTCCTGCTTCAAAAACTCGCTTGTTTTCTGAGCGGTGTGAGAGCTCGCATTATCGTGATGGAGGATTATGCGTCGTTTCGGGTTACCTCTACGGAGTTCGGATATCATCTGTGGCAAACAAACCGTTGTATACCAATCAGCGGTAACCGTTCTCCGTTCCTCTAAGGGAACTGTGACTACATGTCCTGTTTTCGCGACAAACGAAGCGACCATTTTCTTCGATACGCTGCGAGAGCGGACAACTTTTGTTGGCTTGATCTCACCTGCGAAGACCCAGACAGCCGACTGATGCTTTCTTTCTGGCTCATATGAATAGATCCATGATTCATCACCAGAGACAATGTTATAAACTGCTTTTGACTTTCCTCCGTTGAAGCGTTGCAGAGTAGACCGGCACCAATTGACACGAGCCGCCTTTTGCTCTTCGGACAAATTATGGGGCACCCAGCGGGAAACTAGCTTTCTCACTCCCAGTTCACCATGTAAAACAGTTTGTATCGCAGTCATACCTATCCCTAAAGTAGCCCGAATCTGCTCATATGTAATATGTCGGTCATCCTGTATCATTCGGCGCACAACAGCGACATTTTCTGGTGTAACCGCTGTTTTTGGCCGGCCTGTGGAAGGTACGGTGCCAAGAGAAGCACGTCCACGCCGGAATTCAGAATACCAGCGATATATTGTCGTCTGGCTAGGCGCTTCACTCTTGAATATAGATATAAGCTCAGCGAGACATTGTCCCTGAGATAATCCTCGTCGAAAGTTGTAAAAAATTATGGCACGGAAACTTTCTCTTGTAAGCTCCATTTTTTTATCGACCTATCAATTTCAAACTGATATTGTTCTTTAAAAAAAAATTTTTTTTTAATTCTGTCAATTGTATTCGATTTTCAACTAACCAGTGTTTATTCATCAAAAAGAGTTTTTAATCTAATTAAATCGAAAGTACTCGATTACCGATCTTTTCGGTATGCCCCTCGTACGACACCGGACAACCCGTCCTGGCCAGTGCCGACGGAATATGGCTCAATTTAGTGCGGAGATAATTCATTACAAATCGAATTCAACTGTAGAAAAAACTGACATCGTTAATAGGTTCCCTGCACAATGTTGCACGTTCTTCCCCGCAAAGTGCGTATGACAATATATAACTCGTTGGTAAAATCACATCTTTTGTATCTCATCGAAATATGGGGCAGTGCATGTAAGACCAACTTGTCTGAACTGCAGATTATTCAAAACAAAGCAATTAAAATGCTATTTCATTACCCCTACCTCCAACCGACATCCACTGTATACAAACAAATAAACTTGAAGAATCTACAACAGTTATATTTATATTCAACATGTATCCTAGATAGGAAAATATTGAAGAAGAAAAACATTTATACATCAATCTCAATTGCCCGACATAGGCGAGCATCTAAACGCTCAACCGGACGAGCAAGCTACATCATACTACCTAAGATCCGAATCAACTACGGAAAATTTGACATCTTCGAAGAGCCATAGCTTGGCTCCTATGCGATCAATAGAGTTTCAATTGGACTCAAATTGTAGTTAATACATATAATGCAATTGCTGCGAACGAACATACGGACAGAGCGAAGCTAGAAGGGTTCCTAGTTTGACTTTAAATATGACTAATTCTTTATTAAATAAGCTATTTAACAAAATTGCTTTCACATATGATTTGTACGGTCGCAAACTATATCTGGATAAGTTTCTCTCTCTCTGTTTATATTTTTTGTGTTCGAATAAAGATTTTACAAACAAAAAACCTTTTTTATGATGACGTGTGACGTTCATATTAATCCTGATACGTGGTTACTCATGCTGAGAATGACTTGCAGTTGTCTGTAATAGTACTTCGAAATATTTAAGGGGTTATCACCAGTCCGGATACGTATACTGAACATAGGTCTCCTCCATGGTATGCCACATTCTCCGGGCTGGTTAACTAGGTCATTGGTCTGTAAACAACCAAGAGTAGTCGGTTCTCCGTTCCTTGAGCGATGTGACCTTCAGCTTTTTTTATTTGGGCATGAGGGGCGCAGTCCTATCGTCCTGCGTGTCACTGCGACCTGTATAGATCTATTGTGACAGTCCCCTGTGGGTCATATCACCTCCCCAAGGTCAATCTCGGTCATGAACCGTACGATAGGCCTGGGTTTGGAGGACTTAATACTTTCCGTTGTGGCCACTTCAGCTTGCTGACTCGTCGTGCTATGTCGGTGACCATAGATCGTCTACGGCTTCTCATTCCTGATTTTAAGGAGTGATGTCTATAAATAGTTCAAATTGAAAATGTATTGAAAAGGTTTACTACAGCTTCAAGTTACACAAAAGATGGGAAAATTATTTTACATGTATATAAAATATGTTCTTACATATATTACACCTGAAATGAAACGGTGTACGCACGGCTACAGGTCAAGACATACATTTCCAGCTATAAGCTGAACTAGCACCGTGCGAGAGTCCATTCAAAGCGAGGTCAGCGTATACTGGAATATTATAGCTTGATGTGTAGCCGTGTGTACAGCGGCCGATATCATGACATTTCAGTGTGCAATGTTCGGGGTGGCAAACCCATCATACCTTAAAAACTCGAAGTG
Source organism: Carcina quercana (assembly GCA_910589575.2). Lineage (NCBI taxonomy): Eukaryota > Metazoa > Arthropoda > Insecta > Lepidoptera > Depressariidae > Carcina > Carcina quercana. The sequence continues at coordinate 2,685,777 of OU342451.1, read as the reverse complement.
CGAGTCGGACTCGCGCACGAAGGGCTTCATACCATTATCTATAAAAACAGTAATAAAAATTGTTTCTTCCCTTAACTATTTGTTTTATTTTAATGTAATTATTTATTTTTAAACTGAATATATACCGAAATATTCAGTACTTGCATATTGCACATATTGCACAGTATTTGCATACCTGTTGCCGTTATCAATATCGAACAAAAACGAGCAAAAATATCACGTTTGTTGTATGGGAGCCCCCTTAAATATTGATTTTATTCTGCTTTTTAGTATTTGTTGTTATAGCGGCAATATAAATTCATCATATGTGAAAATTTCAACTGTCTAACTATCACAGTTCATGAGACAGTCTGGTGACAGACGGACAGCGGAGTCTTAGTAATAGGGTCCCGTTGGTTACCCTTTGGGTACGGAACCCTAAAAATTAAATTCGATAACAATTCGATTATTCTTGTTGCCTTACCTTGACCTACGACTTAACAAACGGTTGAACTGATTGTAATGAAATTTGGCATGTTTACAATTTGCCAGTTTATGACGACTTCTGATAACAATCTTGTTTCTAAGTCTATACGATACGAGTATACATGCATATCAACAGACACTCGAACTATATCGGTGATTATTACGATTATCAGTATTATTCTGAAGCATAGTCATGCAAGACAATGACTTTCAATTTTATTTTTATCTCATTGGCACTTAAGGGTGCGCTCTATATTAGTTTTTAAAAAGGAGGATTATCAATTTGACGGATATGTTTTTTTTAATGTTTGTTACCTCAGAACTTTTGACTGGGTGAACCGATTTGCATGATTCTTTTTTTATTTGAACGGTGGTGCTTCCCGTGTCCCATTTCAATTTGGTCCAGTTCTGACAACGGCACCCATGAGAAAACGATATAAATCTTAAATTTGCCTTAGTAAAAGTAGACTTTTAGGGCAATTGAAGTCGGTTTCCAGTTCTTTTTGAACGCATTTACTTGTTTGTTGGCAGTGTTCATACGGTGTAAACTATCAATTACATTTAAATTAAACAAACAACAATTAAATTCCTTATTAGATATGTGTATAATATTTGCACACCTGTGGACAGGTTAAGTACATCGAACTAATTGATATTACTATCTAAACACCGTGTAAAAAACTATGTACTTGGCAAATAAATTTTTCTTTCTTTCAAAGCGGCAACTTGCCTACAGTTCTCTAACTAAAACAATGAGAGATTTTTAAGGCCAGCTTCAACAAAATAATCTTTAGATAGCGATCAATAGACTGACATACTATTACATTCATAAAATTTTTGCTTTATTGATATTATTTGAAGGTTACGGATTTAATGAATATGCTCAGATAATGTAAACTAAGATTTTTAAAAGTTAACATAAAAAAGAACACGATTTTAAGTTTTATTAGGCACTTTAAGACATCAGCTACAATTAAATTCATCTTGAAAACTTTATCAAAAACGATTCAATAATTTCCAGGGAACAAAATTATCTGGTATATTATGCCATATGTAAACACATGTACAGCCCCCATCTTATGGACTTTGTTGAAGCTGCTCCTGAAAATCCCTCATTGTACTTGGGTTAAGCTTACGTCACTGCATCTATAGGTTAACCGCTGAAATGTGTCCTCGCCCGCGATGTACAGGGGCGTGGACGCTTTGCGCGCCTGCCGCCCGACCCCGCACCCCTGTACCGCGCGGGCGAGGACACATTTAAGAGGTCGGTCTATAGTGGTAGCTTAGGGAAGACGTTCCCCAGAGTAAAAAAAGGCGAAAGTAACTAGACAACTATAGCATCTTTAATGGACAAAATACTGCCATATTTTTAATGACTTAACTATACTTCCTATAGCTTATTTCGTGAATAAGTATTTGATTCTCACATTTTTACTACGTACGATATATTGTTTTTGTTAGATTGATTGTTTTGAACGTTTGAGCTTCACCTTAACAGCGTATCATTAAGTATTTATTCGGCACATAAGTGGTCTCGAGCGATGATTTAGTGGCAGTACTTCACACACTAAACATGATGGCATACGTTGCCGCTGTGATCTGTGTTCTCATATACTTCATTTATAAAAAAATAACAGACATCCACCAATATTGGGCGAGAAAAGGCGTCAAAAATCCCCAACCGCAGTTCCTGTTAGGAAACTTGAAAACTCTTATCAACAAAACAGAATCTCTGCACCTATTGACCGTTAGGTATTACGATGAATACCCTAAAGAACGAGTTGTCGGAATGTACCAAGGTCTGATACCAACATTGATAATCAGAGACCCAGAAATAATCAAGAAGGTTCTCATAAAAGATGCATCGAATTTTATTGATAGAGGAATCAAAATAGCCGATGATACCTTGTCTAAAAATTTGTTCTCGGAAGAAGGTGATAAATGGAGAATTTTGAGACAGAGACTTACTCCGATATTCACTACTGGTAAGTTGAAGAATATGATGCCATTGTTGAATAATTGTGTAATAGAATACATGGACTATTTGAATACTGTAGTAGCCGGACCCATGCCACAGGAGATGAGAAATTTGAACATGAAGTACACACTGAAAGCGATCAGCTCTGTGGCATTCGGATTAGAAATTGACACGTTTACGGAAGAAGATAATAGTTTCATGAGAATGGGAAAGAAAATCTTTGAAATTAACGGGACACAGAAATATCTTTCAATGTTGAACTTTGTATCGCCAGATGTTGTACGATTTTTGAGCAAAGTTATAGGAACGGGTGCCACGGAGATCGAAAACTTCTTTAAGAATCTTACACAAACAATTGTCAGGGAAAGAGAAGGAAAGCCGAAAGTGAGAAAAGATTTCATGGATCTGATAATCGAAATGAAAGAGCAAGGAACAATCACAAGAAATAAAGAAGACAGCGTTGCGGAAATCGAAATCACAGACGATGTTATAACTGCCCAAGCTTTTGTTTTTTACGCGGCAGGTTTTGAAACTTCTTCAAGCACTATGTATCTATGTATCTATCTTGTATTACGAATTAGCTTTGAATCCAGAAGTTCAAGATCGTTGCTATGAGGAAATCAAGCAGGTCATGGAAAAGTATGACGGGGATCTGACTTACGAATCTCTGAGTGAACTGGATTACGTATCGAATGCTTTCGACGAAACCCTACGTAAATACCCTGTCGCACACGTACTGTTCCGACAAGCTGTCACTGATTACGAGTTCAAAGACATCAACTTAAAGATAGACAAAGGTACCAAGATTTTGATTCCGGTTCCGTCTCTCCAGAACGATCCTAAATACTTTCCAGAACCAGAAAAGTTTGACCCGGAAAGGTTTTCTACCGAAAATAAATCTAAGATAGTGGATGGAACTTACCTGCCTTTTGGAGATGGACCGAGGAATTGCATAGGTAAGCTTCATTAATTTATATTCTTAAACATTATAAAAATCGTCATCATCAGCCTGAAAACATAAACTCCTGATCATAGGCCACCAAGATGGTTCACCAGAGATTACTTTGATAAGTCTCTCTTTATAAAATTTGAACCCTAAATTTTTCATTTTTCATTCATCTGTGCACTGTTCCAGTTGATGTGCTACAATCTGCTAATGACATATTTCGATACGCATTTCCAGCGTCTCATTTGCGCTGAAGTAAAATAAATACCTAGTACAGCTGACAGACTGAAAATATTATAATTCTGAGCAACAGTATATTTCGTACCGAGTACAAGGTGTTTTTTCTTTTCCTCGGCAAAAGCGTTCGATACTAGCTTCCTTCCTTTCACCTGTGCTTTTACATACTCACATCAATCTGTTTATTTATAAATTAATTTCATTCTATTCATCAGGCAGAATTCGACCAATGTTGCAGGTTCATTCAATGAAATATTGACAAATGTATCAAAGTTCATTTCAATTCAATACACTACGATGTTACCTTCTTTATCTACCTAAGTGATGATGATGTCCTCCACGACGTATCCGTCGACGGCGACACTCCGACGCTACCTCCTGGCATGTGTACGTCCTACCGAAGTATGTCGCCGTTGACTGTAGACAGGTGTTATTTTAATCTTATATCCGTAAATAAAATATAGCATTTATCTACAGTTTTATCAAGTAGGTTTAATGACCAAGCAAATCGTTTTGCAAACAGGTGGATTCCAAAGCTTATCAGTTTTCATGCGAATGTTTTATCTCTTGTTAGATTCCATAAATTTAATTCCAAAATAAATACGAGACTATTTTCTTATTGGTTTTGTGTATGTGGACAAAAAAATAAGGTTCATGTTTGATCTTAATCATCGTTATCTGCTTATAATAAGCCTCTCATAGATCATCTTAGAAATAACCGTTTAATTGCCGCCAAGCGTCGGCTACACGGAAGCCTCTACCGGTCTGTGCCCCTGAGAGATAGACCGAAGACGGTCTAGTTCGCGGAAAGTCGCTGGATGCAGGTGGCTCGGGACCAGTCAAAGTGGCATACCATGAAGGAGGCTTGTGTCAAGCAGTGGACATTTTCCGGCTGATGATGATGGCCTAATGGCTACTATATGCTTGGACAACAATCCGAAGGTCTCGGGTTCGATTCTCAGTGGAGATATCTACCGGTACTCAGTTTTGTTGGCGGTATGGTATTTGCTATATCCGCCTGGCTAACTATCGCCATGTTACCTAAGCCTGCCGCCAAAGAGCAGTGTTAACATATACATTATCTATTTTTGTCTGTACATGTGACTGACTGGCATAACGTCCAGCCAAAATTGCTTGAACTTAGATACTTAAAATATGGTATATCGATCGATAAAGGTTTGTAGTAACCACTAAGGAAAGCATTTCATATATTCGTTTCTAGATTGTGTCCACGCAACCATCATCATCAGCTTTTTCATCACATTATCAACCATCAAAATCAGCTAAAGGTTGTTGATCATCTCGTAGGAAGATAACTCGCACGATGGGTTGTGTTGGCACCATTAGATTTTTTCCTTTCATTTTGGTAGACTAAACTTTTTGACAAGACATTACTCAATTATCCGACAGGGATGCGCTTCGCAAGAGTGCAGTCTCTTCTTGGCGTCGCACACTTGCTGTACCGATACAGAGTAGAGACAACAGAGCGAACAACAAAGAAGATCAGATACGACACCGGACAACCCGTCCTGGCCAGTGCCGATGGAATATGGCTCAATTTGAAACGCAGATAAGAATCAGACTACAAATTAATAAACGGAATGACCGTAGCTATATTAATCGTTTGACCAGAGAACTGGTCGAAATTCAAGGTCTAATTCATACATTTCATTGGCCTAATAATAATTCATGCAACGTTCGCGTTTAGGGAATTCTTAGCCTCTTTGACAAATGGAACTTTGTCTCTTTACAAAAAGGTTTGGTTTTTAACTGATTTTAGAGTGAGAGTTTGTTAGAGTTAGAATTACCGACACGCGGCCATGCTAAAAACTGGAATGGCAAAATTTCACAGTCATCGTTTCCCTAGCCTGACCCTGTTCCTCAATCGGGGTCGGCTTCCTAAACCCAGGGTATCGGAGTAGGTACAGTGGCGGATACAGAAAAAAAACAAAGGTGACTACAATTATTCACAGCAATGGTCCGTTTTGCCCTATCATCTATTTCGGTTCTTAATTAGCTAAATCGTTCTTCCTTTATTTATCCATTCTTTCTTTAAGTAACATGTGATTCTAGGAATGGCAACAATAGATTTTGGTTCTTAGTGTTTTGTTTTTATTGTATTAGCAAATGTATATTGTCTCTCATTTCAACGAAACGACGGCGATATCTATGTTAAAGTTGTTTACAACTGGTTTTTTATTTAGTTACAAAACTATTGCTTCACGTGTCGAAGAAGTCCGCAAAAAATAACTACTTAATCAAACGTTTGAAGTGAAATCTTAATGCGTCCATAAAATATGATATAGCTATTTAAATTTGATGTCATTTGGCTGTGACGTGTGTAGATCTAGAGAAAAATGTTTTGAGTTCCTAATTTTAAACAAAACTTTATTTGAAACGGCATAAGTACATTCATTATTATTCATTCATTTTATAATTTTGTATTGTACTCGTATTTGTATATCGTCTTAATGGTATTATTTTGTGTATTAAAGTTTATTATTTTAATAATGTATTGTTTTTATTATTTGTTTTTCGTAATGGCCACAGCGTTTCAAAAGGCGTCTGGTTGGTCATGAAATGTGAAAGCAATATTGTATTATTATAAACATAATACATATATCAATCAGTATAGGCAAAAGTTATTTATTCAGACATAAAGGGACGTTATTAAATCGACTTTTTGACTTACTGTACAACCGCAGGTATAATAAAATTAAAATAAAACAACAAAAAATAGAATAAGCAATGTAAATGCAAAGTAAAGCACTGGAAAGATAACATGGCCGACATGTGTAGCTAAAGCCACAGCGCTGGTTTCCAGCTGGACATACTACTCATTGACACATCTACATAAATAAAATATAAAATCTAATATAAAAACATAAAATCTAAGAATTCCACATGTAAAATATGTTACTTGTTCTCCAAAATTGTCTTCCCGCAACACAGGTCTCCTAGTGCGGGAGATAATGCAAATTGTATGTGTTTGTAATTATCAGCAAAATAAACATTTTTGTATTTAAAAAAAAAAAAAGTGTTACAGAATATTTTGCTAGTTGCATGCTATACTTCTCAATGATTTTTGTTTTACATTTCTGTATAAAATATTATCTCATAATTGTCGTCTCTTGTAAATATTGTGATGGCAACATACATGACGCATCTAGTTATTATACTGATTAGCGCTGTTTTCAGTGTCTATTTTATTTTTATTTCTTATCTTTTTTTTTTTCTCAACGAACTTGTACAACACACTCGACGTCATAAAACACTAAATACGAATAGCTGACTCATTCATAACAATCGTATAGGAAATTATTATCTAGGTACTAAATTGTGTTTTAAGTGGACAATTTCAAACAGGTGTTTTATAGCTGGGGCCAGTATGCATGGCTACGTTTCTAGTATACATATAGTTAATTCATTGTATGGGATTTGCGTACAATAAAATCTAATTTTGTACGGAAAATTATAATAAATAAATAAAATCATATTTTTTTGGCACAAAGTTTGTACATATTAATTCTAAAATAACTTAATTCTATGGTTTCCTGCCTTTGTGAAGACTGGCTCCTGGACTAGGATCCCCTGTGCTACAGGAACCAGGTCTCCACCACCGGACATGTGTTTTTAAGTGACAAGTAATATGTTTTTTGTATATTATCTAGTCTAAAAAAGTTTTACATTTCAAATAAAAATATATAGAAGTGAGTGAGTGAGTGAGTGAGTTAGTTTGTGGTTTTAATTTATTCTTGTATCGAAAGGTGTAACCAAGGCTTTTGAAAAATAGAATTATTATGTATAATATTAATAATTAAATAAAATAGAATAAAAATTAAAATAAATTTTATTTATATGTAGCCGTCAGTACAACTGAAGTCATTAAAATATTATTTTGAGAGACAACTCACTGATGAACTCAGAACTTTTGACGGGGTCAACCGATTTGGATGATTCTTTTTTATTTGATAGGTATTGCTTCCCGTGTGGTCCTATTTCAATTTGGTCCAGTTCCAACAGCGGCATCCATGAGAAAACGATATAAATCTTAAATTTGCCATAGTAAAAGTAGACTTTTATGGCAATTAAAATCGGTTTCCAGTTCTTTTTGAACGCATTTACCTGTTTATAATCTAACCTATTCTCACTGCTGCAATTAATTACACTTGATCTTTGATCTTTGATTCCAAAAAATTGCTGCGTAATCATGATGCGATAGGATTTCGTAATACCACCGCATCATGATTACACAGCATACTGTTTATATCTATATTGTCTGATTGTAATACCAAATGACAAAGCACATTTGAAAATTGGTAAACTACTACGTGTTATAAAAGAACAGAAAGGAAGCCAAGTGCGTGTCGGGCCACGCGCAGTGTAGGGTTCCGTAGTTGCATTTTAATTTTTTAATTTTTTTTTAATTTGTTTGAAAATTAATAGCTAGTACGTATACAGACAAATATAGAGCACAAGATATCAAGCCTTTACAAATTTTCTCGAATAGTACAGTTAGTAGAGCTAGTTTTACGAGTTAACAATCAAAGTAAATATAAATATATGAAGTACATTGTTTTTATTTTGTATAAGTATATTTTACGATTTGGTCGACTATCACTTTATAACTACTATAAAGCCATCTTAGTCGTTTTTAATTTTCGTTTGAATTAGTGTATATATGCTACTACTATATTTAGACAAAAATTACTATATCGCCTCGACTGATTGCCCGACCGACTGAGTTATGCGTCGTTTGATGTCCCGTAAACACACCCTCCCGTACGGCTCCCATACCTCCTCAGTTATGCGTTAGACCTGGAGATGTCGCCACGGCCTAGTAAAGGTCGCGGGGAGTCGCTGTATGCAAGTGGCTCGGGGCCTTGTGGGAGGTCATTGTGGCGTGCCTTGGAGGAATCTGACCAGCAATGGACATTGCGTCTTCGTAAACTGATAGCTACTGAACCAAGGGAATATTTTTATTTTTTATTTAAAAATAAAATGGACACCCCTCTCTACGATTGACGCAGGACCGTAGTAAAAAAATTCTTTTATAAATAAGCTGCTTCTTTTGTATGGATTTTTTATCTGCGATTATGTATTTGTGTAGATACCGAATAAATTTATTTTATTTATGTGTACAATCAACTATTTGAACCAAACTTCGCCTGAATTAGAGTTTACAATATCAGCTGTTTATTGTAATATATGCGTTATTTTGTTTCAGGTGTCAACGTTGGACGACGATGATAGCGAAGGCTCGGGGATTGGAGACTTGATCGCTGGATCCGGGTCTGGACAAGGTTCTGGCAGCGGGGATGGTAAATATCATCAATATTCAGCGGACATCCTTTTTTAAATGGATGATGGGTTTGCACTTGGCCTTCATTTCATCTGATGGTAACAGACGATAAGGCCGTTGGATGGTAAGCAGCCAGAAGCCTCAAGCTAGTGAGGAGCTGGCTCTGCTACCTTTCATACCGGAGCACAACAGTGCTATTAACACTGCTGTCTGGCGGCAGACTTAGGTAACCAACCAAGAGTGCCGATAACCCCCACTGGTAATCGATCCTGGGACCTCCGGATTGTAAGTTCAAGTTCTAATCTGACAGAATTATAAAATTCAGTGTTTAGTTAATCAATTCCAAACGAGACCCTTCAATTCCGGCAATGTTACATTAACATCCTACATACGCCATCTTTATTTTTGAGTTAGGTTCCATATTTTAAGCGTATTTAATTCATACTTTTATTAAAAAGCACTCGGCAAAAATAATTTAATCAATAGTGGCAGTTAATATTAATCCACTTTTGTACCATATCACATTCGCCCATTCTTGATCTATGCAGTGTTTTGATAGAAATGTCAATTAAAGGTGAATATGACAAGCTCCAAAAGTGGATACATATATTTTTACTCGAGTGTACAATCGCGGGGCGTCTCTCTATCTCTCTTGTTGGGAAAAGTAAATGAAGCTCAGTGTTTGTGTATGCATGCAAGAATTCCTATGAACGGCCACTTCCCTGAAAGGCCACTTCCCATGAAAGGCCACTTCACTGGACGGCCACTTCTTTGCTAAAGACACCACTAGTATACGGTCAGTAGTTTCCGAGATATGAGTGTTTCATTGTCATTTGTTATCAAAAATGAAGTTATCATTAAAATCACCAACGTGCATGCTACTTTTGATGAAACTTGGTTTGGGACGGTGTTTTGGGAAGTCTCTGAGAATTGGCCGAACAAGAATTTGGGTAGTGGCCCTTCAAGGAAGTGGCCGAAAGGGGAAGTGGTCGAACAAGGAATTTGCGTGGTGTCCGTCCAAGGAACTGCCATAGCTAGCCGGAGCGGCATGCATGTTTACCAGTTTATCATTATAAACCCTATGTTGTATGTATGCTGGCAGGCAGCGGTGAGAGCGCCGAGGACGACAGCCTGGAGGTGGTCCACATCGACGAAGACTTCTTCTACATGGAGCATGTCATCAACATAGCCGCCGCGTTGCACTCCATCGTGTCACTAGCCATACTCATCGGGTACTACCATCTCAAGGTCAGATTCAGCACAGACCCAATAGCGCAGTTGGCTGAGCGTTAGACTCAGACGCGCAACTCACGCAAGTCCTGGGCTCGATTCCTGGTGGGACCAGTATTAATTATCACTTTTGCGACGTTCCCCGGTTATGGTTAGGACATTGCCGGCTGAATCACGTAACTGTCTGAGAAGTAAGATAATTCCGTGCTTCGTTAGTCACGTTAATCCGTTGTCACCGGTTACTATCTACGACAGGTAGTAGCTGCATGAGACATGTCAGAGGACTATGGCGGTGCAACTCTGACACTAGGGTGTGTGAGGTCGGTCATAGATCTTACAACCTACAGGATATGATGAGAGATCAGCACGAAATATACAAAAAATACCAAGTGGGTGTATGTATTATATATGTATGTACTTCCTAATTTAAAAAAATTATGGAAAAAATAATTAGTGAACAACTTTTATCAAGCGAAAACCACCTTAACATCTTGAAGCTCATTATATGTATTTATTTAAGGAAGTGTTACGACCTTACAGGTGCCACTGGCTATCTTCAAACGAGAAAAGGATATAGCTCGTAAACTGGAGTTCGACGGGCTGTACATCGCGGAGCAGCCCGAGGACGACGACCTCAAAAGCCACTGGGACAAACTTGTCATATCAGCCAAGTGAGTGAAAACATCGATGTCAAAATAGATCCTAATTATAACACTTTTATTAAAAGTATGTACCTCGCTGTTGACGGCACTCCCACTTCCCCGCTCACATTACGGTTCGCACACCATCGCAGTGACGTCATCGACGCCATGTCCAAACTTATAGTAAACGGACAGCGCAATTTTATTAAGTAGTCATCATCGTCATTAACAACCTATATATGTCCCCACTGCAGAGGATCAGGCCTACTCTCCTACAGAGAGTGTATGGGTCATAGTCCACCACGCGGGACCAGTGCGGATTGGTAGCCTTCACATACACCTTTGAATTTCATTTCAGGAGTGTTCAGGTTTCCTCACGATCTTTTCCTTCACTGAAAAGACAATGGTAATGATTTTTATCGTACGTACATAAATTCCAAATAACAAATTGGAACTCATTGTTACGAAGATCGAACCCAGACCTCGATTGTTCAAGGACTGACGCTCTACCCAACTTAGCTACCACGACTATTCTGTATTTAAAATGACCTATAGTTATGTAATTTTATCGTAGCTATTTAATTTTAGCGCAATAATCTTTTGCTCAGAAATAAATTGAAATGAATTTCCTCGTCAGGCGTAAAGTTTAAACGCCTTCGTGGCCTTATGCCTGAATGTTGGACTAATAAATAATCCGCAGGTTATATTTCAGGTGAGATACCTATCGGTACTTGATTTCGTTTTACAATGCTTCGATGCCATGGATAAAACAGTTTGAATCTTTGTTCTCAAAATACTCGGTAACGTCCGCTTAAAGCTCTGCATTGGATTCGTTGTCATTCAATAACAACCTTTGGCGAGCCCAAGTAGAGTATAGAATACGATGGGGCATCTTTTCCAGAAACTGCGTGCAAGCGCTCATTGTTTCCCTGGGCGCTTTCCCCTTCTTTGTTCCAAAATTTAATCACAGTACCATATTCCAATTTATTCATTTTCACATATTTATTGACTTGTTTCAATTGTATGTAGTTTTGTGTTTTGACACTTACGAATTTGGCGGCATTGGAGAATTTTTAGCCAAAAGATTACCAGTTAAGAAAAATACAACCGCTTAATCCTCTTGTGGATTCGCTGTTGTCGGTTAAATTACCAAATCATGTGTTATCGTTATATTTCAGGTCGTTCCCAGTGAACTACTGGGACAAGTTCGTGAAGAAGAAAGTCCGCGCCAAGTATTCTGAGACTTACGACTTTGATTCTATCTCCAACATGCTGGGGATGGAGAAGACCTCCTTCTCCGCCCAGGAGGACGAAGGCAGCAAGGGATTCGTCAACTAGTAAGTCCCATATTTATGTAGTACTAGCGACTGGCTCCGGCTTCGCACGGGCTATAGAGCATATACCTATGCCTAATATTTTGGATACGAATGTAACATATTGCCACACAATTAATATAGCACCAATTGGAGTATTTTAGGCTGCATCTGGCGAGAAATCAATCCCGTCTGCCCCCTTCCCCCGCCGCTCGTGTTTACGCCGCCCATGTTAACGGTGTATTTTCTGGGGTCGAGTGTGTGTAGTTTCAATTTACGATAAATCCTAAAATATTCATTTAAATTGGATGCTACGAGTCAACAGTATTAACTACCTCCGTGGCATAAGCGCTTGTACTTACAAACCGGAGATCCGACTTCAATTCCCGGGAGTACCTATCCTATCCTAACCTATCGGTACTTGTTTTGATTGGTGGTCCAATGTTCTATGTACGCCTGACTATAGCTACCACCATGTTACCTAAGTCTGCCGTCAAACAGTGTTAATTGCAATGCTGTGTTCTGGTATGAAAGTTAGCAGAGCCAGCGCCTAGCTTGAGGCTTTTGGGTGCGCATGCTTGCCATCCAACGGCCTTATCGTCACTTACCATCAGGTGAGATGAAGGCCAAGTGCAAACCCATCATACATTAAAAAATCCTCGGTTTATTTGGTGGTATGGCAATTTTCTATGTTTTTGGTTTTGTGTGTACCTACTGTTCAGGCGCAGTTAATCCAGTAACATTTTGAAAATGGTAAAAATATCTACACGAGCAGGATGCGAACCTGCATCGCTCGTTACTCCGGAGCGAACGCTTTGCCTACCGATCGTATAGCGTTAGCACCGGAAATTGTTCACCATTATAAGAACCACCTGCTAGACTAGCGACATCTATCGAACATTGATTTACATCAATTGTTCTAAACAACAAAAGCTAGCTACCTAATACCATGTTATCGAAGACTTCCCCTAAATCAGCAGAGTACATAATTAGCACTGTTATGTTCCAGTATGAACGGTAGCAGAGCCATCATCTCATTATGCTTATCCATTTCTGTAACAGCATCCTCCACATCGACTGGCGCTACCAGGTGTGGAAGGCTGGAGTGACGTTCACAGACAACTCGTTCCTCTACTCTCTTTGGTACTTCTCGTTCTCTGTAATGGGCAACTTCAACAACTTCTTCTTCGCTGCTCATCTGCTGGATGTCGCCGTTGGATTCAAGACTCTGAGGACCATCCTGCAGTCCGTCACACACAATGGAAAACAGGTTGGCATCTATCTATAAAACTGATATGCTATGTGTAAAAATCATTTCAAAATAAATAGGTGCAGATGTTATTTGGTTTTTGGGTTGAAAATGTCAAATGAATGGACCATTTTTTAATTTACTGAAATAATTTAAGTCTCATTTATGATTTTAATAAAAACATAACGATATTTTTCGATGAAAATGACGTAGCTCGTGAGGCAAAAAAACAATTATGACTCAAATTTTGAAAAATAATTAATGCATGTAAATTGGGATGAATTTGTTTCCTCTAGTCTACCCCATGGGTTTGGGATAGTAGAGGTAGACGTGTATGGGGGTTGTCGTTAGATAGATTTGTAGTATCACATGCGTGACGTCATCTGCGAGTGTTTATAATCATTATCGAGAAAATTCCAAAACAATTTTTCCTGGTTCCTTGGAGCTAAATCTCGAAATGGTTTTTGAAGATCAATTTAAAACTATGCAATGTGGTCCATTGGTTTTAAACTGTTTTATTATATATTGTGTGTGTGATGTGATGAGTGATGTTACTTCAGCTGGTCCTGACGGTGATGCTACTGATCATCATCGTGTACATATACACCGTGATAGCGTTCAACTTCTTCCGCAAGTTCTACGTGCAGGAGGAGGACGACGAGGTCAACAGAAACTGTCACGACATGCTCACGGTGAGGGGATATTATCTATTAGACATGCGCAAAACAGACATTCTTAAAGTAGTGTGATATGTCATTGTCATTACATGGTTTCATTACACATCACACTAAACATCACCTGAGATATATGCCATGCGCCGCTTACAACAGCTCTTTTACTATAGTAATGCAATGAACTCTAAACATCACTGAGATACGCGCCGTGCGCATCGATTTCCAAATTGAAGCCTTTTTCTAGTAACGCGGTTCCATTTCAGTAACATTTGCGCGTCCTTGTGGTTCTGTTGGAGGATCGGAGTCCGCGCAACGCACCCTCTCGCTCGCGCCGAGCCAGGTGCGAGTGAGCGGTGCAGAACGAAGACATGCGCGCGGAATGCCACGAGTGATGCGTGATGTTCGAGTTGGTCGAGTAATGTGTGATGCGACAGTATGCGGTCGTGTAATATCACGCGTGATGCGTCACTCTGATAGGGTTTGTGAGGTCGAACTACAAGATCAGAAGATGTATTGATGTTAGGAACATTTCCCGAAACTCCTTAATTTGTGTATGTGTTTGTTTGCAGTGTTTCGTGTTCAACCTGTACAAGGGTGTGCGCGCGGGGGGCGGGATCGGCGACGAGCTGGAGCCCCCCGACGGTGATGACTCCGAGGTGTACAGGATCATATTCGACATATCGTTCTTCTTCTTCATCATCATCATCCTGCTGGCTATCTTGCAGGGTGCGTATGTGTATAAATATCATTATGTTTTGTTTACACTACTTATATAGCTCGACGAGACCACGTACCGGGAAACGTGCACCGAGCCGTCCCTCTGCTACCAATTTAAGGTCGTGGGGAGTCGCCCGCTACCGGTCAATGTGTCATACCGTAGAGGCCTATGTCCAGCAGTGATTATATGAATTACAATGCTAACTACGTGTCTTCAGGTCTGATCATCGACGCCTTCGGAGAGCTCCGTGACCAGCTCGAGTCCGTCAAAGAAGACATGGAGTCCAACTGCTTCATATGCGGCATCAATAAAGACTACTTCGATAAGGTCAGTACCTCTATATACATACAAGTATATTCATTATTGTTATACATATAAAATTGGTCTGCAAACCGCCTTCAGCTCACCTTATTTTAAGTGATTACAAGGCTTTCATGTGAAATCATTTTCATTTTCAATCACATTCATTTCATTATTGATTATAATACTTTTAATCGCCTCCATGACCTAATGGCTAAATGTTATACTTACAATCTGGAGGTTCCGGATTCGATTCCCAGTAGATGTGCCTATCGCTACTCACAATTCATTCTCAACTAGCTCGGAACTCCATAAACTCAGCTCTTTTTACTCGGAACTCTACCAATTTTGTACACTTCATACGGCTGTTTATGTTGCTTTCTTTGACAATTTACTTTATATCATACTTCCCGTTGACCTAGAATCTTGAAATTTGGCAATAAGCAAGGTCTTACTTATTTTTACATAGAGAAAAATAATGTGGGTGCAGTAGTATTCAGTAATAAAACTCTTAGTCGATTCAATCCATCAGGCATGTATAATTGTATATTCTTCAATATATTCTCAACACACAGTCGGACAGAGTAACGTTTACTAGTACTATTTCAACAGAATTCACAACAGGAATGGTTTACAAAATGAGTGTTCATCAGTTTTATACTACGATCCTCATAGCTACCACCATCGTCAGTTCCTACATCAAAAACAACAACTTCGTGAATCAAAACAGGCACAGTTATACAATATTAATTAATCCCTATAACCAATTACATTAATACTGAAATTCAAGAATGGATAATTAAATACAATATTTGTTACTAAAGGCTCACATTATTTAAATACATAATTATTCCAATAAATTAGATAAACCGTGCTGGTTGAGGCAGCGTGCATCGCCTTCTAGCCGGAAGTAATTGCCTACGACGTATTATACAATATTTATCTTTCTCGTTAATAAATCATAGAATCAAGTATACAATATCAAAATACAAACGTAGTTATTGTTTAAACATTTATGACTAAATGTTAATATCGTTCAGTCACTACAAGTACTAGGTGAATGCCAGCACTCAAGAGCACTGCTGCAGCCTGCACTCCTTTGCCTCGTGCCTCAGACGTGCCAGCGACACGTGCAGTAGATCATGCGAGTAGTTTTTACGTGTCTGTAATGTCGCTGGTAGCACTTGCACCGGATGTTATTGCCGGTAACATTATAAACTGGCAAAACGAGCAAAAAAATTACGTTTATTGTATGGGAGCCCCTCTTAAATATTTATTTTATTCGGTTTTTTAGTATTTGTTGTTATAGTGGCAACAGAAATACATCGTCTGTGAAAATTTCAACTGTCTAACTATCACGGTTCACGAGATACAGCCTGGTGACAGACGGACAGCGGAGTCTAGTAATAGGGTCCCGTAAGAACGGGCTCTGGGTACGGAACCCTAAAAAGTATAATGTTTTGATTATAACATATTAAAATTGCCACTAAAGATTACAAACCGTTATCGCCTATCGTTATATACTAATGCTGTATTGTTGAACAATTGCTCGATTATTTCGTCAGGCGCGCGTATTATTTATGATTATGTACGGAACTCGGCACTCGGTTTTCAATATTTATTAATAAATGTATTTTTGTTTTGTTCGCGTAGGTGCCGCATGGCTTCGACACGCACGTGGCGAGGGAGCACAACCTAGCCAACTACATGTTCTTCCTCATGCATCTCATCAACAAACCGGACACCGAGTACACGGGTAACGAACTTGTTTAACTCACTCAATTTTTAATAAAACGTAAAGAAAATACGTGGCTGAATCTCTTTTGTTTTCCTTCTATGTACGAGACTCAATTGTCTGTTGATACCCTTTATTCCGATAGATGGCGCTAAACTCCCTACATGACATGAGACTATCCGTTACACAAAGGAGGTGGAAAAAAAACATAATCGACAGGAATAAAATGTGTACCAATGGATTAACAATGAACTGAAATCAGTATAGGAACTAAGAGCCCAAAACTAAGTACCAAAATCGGAGTTTTATTTTTATACTAATTTTTTGGCTCTTAGCTCCTACTCGTACTATACCGATTCCAGAGTTGCCCCTTTGGTGACATTATAGATATTTCACTGTTAATCCATTGGTATACATTTGATTCCTGACGATTCTGGGTTTTTAATTCATACATTTTTAGCCATCTCCTTTAAATTTTTTCGTTTGTATTGTTGTATGTTGTCCACTAGGTATGTGGTAGGTATTTATAGCATGATTGATCTCTCGCTAGATGTCGTTGGTGACAGTTTTGGTAACGGAGTGTGGTATGGACATTCTGTGTTAACTTGTTTATGGAAAGTTGTGCGACAGTTTTGTAGCAAATTCATTCTTTCGTATTATTTTCTGTTTGATTTTATATTTTCAAATATCATAAATTACGGCTAATGGGCTACGATAAAATGGATCGTTTTATCTTTAGCTTAGATCTTTTGTCTATGGTCATTTTATTACATTAAAAACCTAATATCAAAAGTTACTCTCACACTCTATGGAGTCTTTAGGACATCTATAATGTTCTTTACTTACTTGTTTCAGGTCAAGAAACTTACGTTTGGAACATGTACACTCAGAGATGTTGGGACTTCTTCCCCGTCGGTGACTGCTTCAGGAAACAATACGAGGACTTGATGGGAGAGTAGTACAAACAGACAGACAAATAGTTCAATTAGTTACGCGCAATTATTGCTCAAAAAACTCTAAAAACATTGTATTTATAATGAAACTCCTTCGACTGCGCAGTATGGCGCGCTTAGTCCGCCATCTTGATTTACGCTGACGCCATGTTTGTTTTCTAGTCAATTGGTCTAATTTGGAATTGTGCGACGTTTTATATGTTAAAATTAAATTGAAAAAATTATTTGCAGCCAATATTAACATATTGTCGATGGCAGTCGAATATAAAGAAATGGAATGAAATATCGCAATAATTCGGTTGTTAAATTTACCTTCTTAACATTACAGTCTTTTTTATATCGGGTAAAGTTTAAATTTCAATTGAATAAATAATATTATAAATATAAAAAATTCAAAAAAAATATGTAGCAGTAAGTATCATTTAATGTGTATGAGGTGGCCTTTCCAAGTAAATGAATCTTTTCTATTTTTAACTATTTCGATATAGTCTATGTAAGATATTAATGTTATGTGTTAATAATTTATTAATAAAAATCTATTTAATATTTATTTTGTATTTATTACATAATAATTTTTTTAGAAAGTTTCTCTTCATATTCTAATTTATCCCACGATATTTCACCACCATGCCCTTAGAATATTCAATCAATCAATATTTATATATTGTACACCAAATACATTATTAAAATGGAACATTAAACTAAAAATAATGTACAATAGGCGGTCTTATCACCAGACAACCTTTGGGTAGAAGATATAACACATAACATTTTGGATGGAGGTGTGTGAAAATAGTGATAAATAAATTATAATTAAATACTTGAATAAACACATGTAGGTATACTTAAATAAAACATACAGACATTCAGTATATGTTATTTTATGGATACAATACTACTACTACATAGGCATAGTTACTAAGAAGTTTTAATGTGGCCAGATTTGTCTTGCCGATAGCCTCTAAATGTCTTCCCAATCATATAATAATTTCAAAAACCAAACCGGACTTTTTGTAGTTATAGCTGGTGTACCGTCATATAGGTACGGTTTATCGATACATCATGAATCTATATATCGACTGTGTGCAGTTACTATCAATAAAACAGTTAAAAGGTTCAATAAAAAAAAAGGTAACAGTTAAAACACTTTAGGCGGTTCAATTTATAATAACTACATAGAATCTAAACATGAATCCGTAATGTATCGATAAACCGTAAACCAGCAAAGACTACAAAAATTCCGCCTTGGTTTTTATTGTATATTTGCGGAGAAATGTAGAATAGAGTGAATAAGGGCGCCACTGTCGAACTATGGATTGTTAATATCAGAATAAGGTATAGTACTCGCACGCTATGTTTGCCCCTCTGAAGTTAGCTCTCCGCTATAGCAAACATGTACAGACGGAATGTGTGTGTATTATTTTAAATAATAACTATCCCTAGATGACATACAACACTAGGACATTTATTTCCACCCGCTAACTTGTCTTGCCTCCCGTTTATACAGTACTCGAAAACCAAGTTTACCCCTCTGAAGTTAGCTCTCCGCTATAGCAAACATGTACAGACGGAATGTGTGTGTATTATTTTAAATAATAACTATCCCTAGATGACATACAACACTAGGACATTTATTTCCACCCGCTAACTTGCCTCCCATTTATACAGTACTCGCAAACCAAGTTTACCCCTCTGAAGTTAGCTCTCCGCTATAGCAAACATGTAAAGACGGAATGTGTGTGTATTATTTTAAATAATAACTATCCCTAGATGACATACAACACTAGGACATTTATTTCCACCCGCTAACTTGCCTCCCATTTATACAGTACTCGCAAACCAAGTTTACCCCTCTGAAGTTAGCTCTCCGCTATAGCAAACATGTACAGACGGAATGTGTGTGTATTATTTTAAATAATAACTATCCCTAGATGACATACAACACTAGGACATTTATTTCCACCCGCTAACTTGTCTTGCCTCCCGTTTATACAGTACTCGCAAACCAAGTTTACCCCTCTGAAGTTAGCTCTCCGCTATAGCAAACATGTACAGACGGAATGTGTGTGTATTATTTTAAATAATAACTATCCCTAGATGACATACAACACTAGGACATTTATTTCCACCCGCTAACTTGTCTTGCCTCCCATTTATACAGTACTCGCAAACCAAGTTTACCCCTCTGAAGTTAGCCACAGAAGACCGCGAAGTGTCAATTATTAAGAGGCTATGTTGGTTGCATTGTTTTGTAGCTGTCCCTCTCCGAGCCCTATCCTACCCGAGCGCGTACGGTGAGACAGCATTCATTACGCTATGTTATCCACCCGTTATGTGGATGTTTCGTAGTCCAGGGATCATTTGAAGGATACAGTATATTATGTAACCATTTTTTTAATACAGTATACTAATGAAATTTCAGATGTCGGTGGTTTTTCCAAATTATTCTAAATTGATTCATACTCTTGTAAATCAGGTTCAAAGTTGGGGCTTTTTACTGCCGTAAAATACAATACTTTGACGCCCTGTGACTCTGGATATATTTAAACGAAAATCTGACTCACCACCGACACAGATATTTGTTTCTAGATTGTATCTTGAAAATTTCATAGATTTTCATAGCTTAATACTCAAAATATGACTGGACTACGTTTGTATGGGCGCTTTGACAACAGCATACCCTCTTAACGTATAACTGGGAGACGAGGCAAGTTAGCGGGTGGAAGGAAATTTCCTAGTGTTTTATGTCATCTAGGGATAGTTATTATCGATAATAATACACACAGCTTTGTTTCAGGCGGAAGTACATTAACAGTTTTAATACACATGGCATAATAGTTTTTTCGTATACCGTCTTTCTGGGGTTTGTGTCATAGACTAAACTCGTACCGGATGCCGCAGGTTCCTAGAACTTGCATCGTTAAAAAAACAATGTTAATCAATTGATCTTCTATTTTTATTAAAATAGTGTTAAAATCATAATTCATTAAATAAAATAGCTATACACGGTTTAAAAATACGAATATGTACATGAATTATAGGTACATTTAGTTTTTCATACATGATTAACAAGTGATAATGTTAGAAAGGTATCGACGCATATAACATCTTTCGGCCACGCATAACGACACTTACGCAAAATGACACCTACGCAAAAAGAAAAGCTATTATTCATCTGATAAGGGAAAGGGACCTGAGATTTTCATTGAAGTCCGTGGCAAAATATCAAAGATATATTGTTTAATTATAATTAATTTTAAGCATAAAAATTTAAGAAGAAATCTTAAAAGAAAATTTTTTTAAGCTTATTTGACTGCATTGCAGACTATTAGAGGTGCCATAAAAAGTCAAACCTTAAACAAAAGTCGCAGCCATAATTTAATGGACTACTTTGACAGTACATCGGACCCGAATACTGCCACAGTTCACACAGTTTCATTCTAATATCACTAAGCCGACAATAAATGAAATATTGTTATTGGTACCTTCTTATTTAAAACAAGTAAATGTGTTCAAATAGAACTGAAAACTGACTTTAATTGTCCTAACAGTCAATTTATATCGTTTTCTCATGAATGCCATTGAGAGAACTGGACCAAATTAAAATGGGACCACACGGGAAACAGCTTTCAAGTAAAAAAATTAATCATCCAAATCGGTTCACCCGCTCAAAAGTTCTGAGGTAACAAACATAAAAATAAAAAACCATACCCGTCGAATTGATAACCTCCTTTTTTGAAATCGGTTAACTAAACAACTTTGGCTACTTTTTCTACACACACTTATGTCAAACTGGTCCGTGAAATTTCGGCGTCAACTTTAGTCCAAACCTGAACTAATGCAAGTCAAAGTTGGATATGTTGTTTTGTTTAAAAAAACAAAATATACATACCGAGATAATTCTACCTCTGAGGGTGAAAATATTTTAGGGGAAGAGACTTTTAGAGCAGTTGAAGCAGTTCCTTAGTTCATTTTGAATGTGTTAATTATACATAATCTATTTTATTATTATCAGCCTATACTGCCTCCCTCTTATTCCTTCAGCTATCTCTCTCAAGAGCCTATCTATTCTAATTTAATAAGTAGTTTTAAACACAAAACACAAAAAATCTATCAGTAATCAAATCTTAAACGTATTTGTCAAGATGTAAGCTAAGAATTATTGGTGAATATTTTCTACCACCTCAATGACATAATCATGGTCAGCTTCTGAGACTTCCAAATGCACCTCGTCATTTATCTGTCCGTCTTCACTTATCTGGTACACATACTGAGGTTTAACAGAATCAAGACATTCTCTCTCCATATCAATTTTAAAATAACTCACTTTCTTTCTCCCTGCAGCATTCAATTTATCATGAGCTACTACATGTGTCTTTCTGTGTCTGGACAAATGCTGGTATGAATTGAAATTGGCATTGCAGATGTCACATTCAAAAGATTTGTTCATATGATGAGTTTTGACATGTGCTGTTCTACGAGATGCAGATAGAAACCTGCCATCGCAGTGCGGGCATTTATATGGACGTTCTCCAGTATGGATGCGAGTGTGATACAATAAAGACTCCTTTGTAACAAACTTGCCGCCACAAAGTACACATGAAAAATTTCTCTCCTTCGTATGTTTAACACTATGTGCTTTTAATCTACTCTGACAAGAAAACTTTTTGTTACACCATTTACATTCCAAATATTTTTTATTACCATGTTCATACTGTATATGAACACGTAATGACATCTTCTGAGTGTATTTCTTCTGACAGTAATCACAAGTAAATTTAGCATCGGCGGGTGAATGACGTCTTTCTAATTGGCAGATATTATTTTCAATATGTTTCTTCAAAGTGTTGCGGTTTTTATAAACTCTACCACAGTCCTGGCACACAAATTTCAAATAATGTGTTTGTTCGTGCATTTTTAATGTGTGGCGATGTCTAAAAGTTTTACCACATTCTGAGCATACTAGAGAAACATGGGTTTCAAATTTATGTGTCTCTAAAAGTCTCATTGAACCAAAACTTCTCGGACACTCCGAGCATTTAAATTGTTTAGGAGCATGTATCCTTATGTAGTGACTCCGTAGCTTATTTAAAGTTGTGAACTCCTTTAAGCAATCTTTACAAGCTAAACTGTTCAGATCATTTTTATGCAACATGTCTGTTACAGGGATTTTACATCTGTCCTGAATTTTGTGTTGAGTTATTTTTCTATGTTTATCTTCTTTATTGATATTGTACAGATTTTTATTTTGTTTCACTCCTGTTATCGAGAGGTACCTATGTAATGCTTCCTCTTTGCTCTGGACAAAACCCGTCATATCATAATATTGGTTGCTTGCAGTCAGATTAGGGTCAAAAGCCAAAAATATACTTTTACATTCACCTAATTTATAAATCGTGTTATCAAAGCAACTGCTGAAGTGTTCTACAGCATTATTCAGGTACTGTATGTTTTGCTTCGTGTCTTGAATGAATCGGTAACTGTGTATGGCCAATGAAGCACATTCTTTGCACACATTTTTGAATTCTGATATCCATATCTGAAAAGTGTAGAGTTATGATATTAATACTGGAAGCTAGTTTCTAAGGTTCTGTACCCAAAGGTTGCCAACAAGACTAAGGCTCTGCTGTCTGTCTGTATGTTCAACTGTCACCAGGGCTGTACAACGGTCAAAGAATGTACCCAGTACATGCTTCGTACTTCCCATCAGCTATCCGTTTTTGAGCGAATTTGTCTGCCTATTGCTTCAACTCATTGACTCATCAAGCTATGTTGGTGACCTTAGTTTGTCTACAGATTTACTGGCTAGGGCTTAAACCATGAAACATGAATTCACAGGGCTGGGTCGACGCCAATAGCTCATTTGACCCACACCTATATTTCTTATTTTATTTCATTTTAGTTAAAAAATGACAATTTTTACTAGCAAATATTTACACTAAATTAATCGAAATAAAATGATGAACAAAAACCGGGTTTGTGTGGGTAAAGCAGCCCCAATAGGTCAAGCCTAGCAGAGCCAAGTGTAGCAGGGCAGAGGAGTATACTCACATCATTCCCGAATACGTTAGTCAATATTTCACCAACATTATCACCAACTTCAGATAGATGTTCGTCCAAGATAACTTCATCGTCGAAATGTATTGGGTTTTCAGTGATAGTTTTGAAGCATAAACAGCAAAAGTTATAATTTCCATGAAGTATATTCAACAAGAGATCATTCACTTTGGTCATTATCATTTTGCTGAACTGCCTGAAAATCTTTGCTAAAACAATGAGCAAATAATCACTGTGGTAATTACTACTGCCTGAACATTAAATCCAAGAGTCTTTAACTAGAATCTTAAATTTAAAAATCTGTATAACTCCTAGTAAATACCGCCATTACTATTTTCACGTGACATTGACATTGACACATGTATATAATAGCGATGAGCGTTGAATGAACGAACTAGTTAATTCAACCGTTGACGTAGAATCAACGATTCAACGGTCTACAGTTGAACGATGGACTAGTTGAATTCGTAGACGGCTAAACAAAAAGTCCGTGTCGACGCGCAACGCAAGAGACGACACGTTAACACGGTCGGATTACTTAAATTCAACCGTTGACGTAGAATCAACGATTCAACGGTCTACAGTTGAACGATGGACTAGTTGAATTCGTAGACGGCTAAACAAAAAGTCCGTGTCGACGCGCAACGCGACAAGACGACACGTTAACACGGTCGGATTACTTAAATTCGTACAGTCGTTTGCTATCTACTCAATAACGTCGTAAATGGCTCGACTTCTAACCTAATTTGAACTTTAAATGCAGAATCAGTACGTCGAAATTTTAATGCGCGATTTAGAGGGAGTTAGACCTATTACACTTAAGTTGATTCTAGTCGAAGGATGGCAATAGGATAATTTCGCGAGCACAAATGAAACAGCGTGCTGAACTGGCTGAGAGAAACCGGTTTATTTGAGTAGATGCGCGCCGTGATAGTTGTCCCGCGAATTTCATATTTAGATAGCGGGAATAAGAGTTTTAACATGAAATTTTCATGTCACAAAGTATAATTTATAATTTGTTTACTTTCTTTTGTTTTGATATTTTCAGTAGTGGGTTTTTTAAAATTTTAAATATCATATTGTAACGAATTATGTGCAAGACTAGAAATTAATTTTGGTAGAGTTCATAGTTCTAAAACTATATTCGTAACCAGGATTAGTATTGTGTTAATTATTATTATTAAATGTAAATAATGATAAAATTTGAAATACATAATTTAATATTAATTAACTGTTTTGTAAATAAAACTGTAAAATACGTGCTGTAAAAGAAAATGTAGAATGAATTAATAATAAATAAAAATGTTTATTTGTAAGCCTTAAAGCAATCAATAATTAAAAAACAAAAACCTATCTTAAAATTTACTCGTTGAAACGCATAGTGCGCAGTACACCGCGTCGCGTGTCGACGGCATTTCAACTATCCACACCGTCTAATCTACTTAGACCGTCGCGTCGTCGTCGCGAAGACTACAGTTGACGCATCAACTAGTCGAAGAATTTAACTAGTTGATCGACTAGTTGACGAACGGAAATTAACGGTCTAGTTTCGTCCACGACAAAATCGTCAACGACCCATCGCTAGTATATAAAAACACTTTTGACGTATTCGCTTAGCACACTTGCAAACTTTTTAGGCTCCCTACATTTTACAGACAAGTAAGTTCCACCCCGCGCCGAACCAGCCGCGGAATTGAGGGGCATCCGTACATGAACGCAACTGCCGTACAATATTGGCTGTACATAATTTGGCTGTGTATTATCAACACGATTCAATAATGTTCAACCCGTCTTTGTACAGCCCAGGAATTGGTGTCCAATATTTTTACGACCTTGTATTAAACAGTCAAAGTTTGTACAGCCAAATAATTACACGCCTGTGACGGTGCGGGTCGACATTTCCGCCGCGTACATTTTTTATACGGGCAGGAATTGATGATCCACGATAAACACGCGCGTGGAATTACTGTACACGGAAATAAGTGTCAAATAATGTTCAGCCAAGGCAAACAAGGTCAATTTTGTACATTAATTCCGCTCCTGTGCAAAAAGTGGCTGTAAAACTACGTGGCGGTGAATTATTAACACGATCAAATATTGCACAGCCCGATTTTGTACAGCCAGGAATTTCTGTACCTTCTTCTGTTTACGTTTCGTTTCAAGCAAACTTTTGAAAGAAATTCAATGTTGTGATTGTTGATGCGTTTTTATCGCTTCCTGGTAGCGTAATTGCTAACACAGATTATAATTTAAAAAAATGAATTGTGATTATGACTGACTATACTAATGTACTTAGTAGTATGTATTCGTAAACTTAGTTAATAATTACTTGCTCACAGTGTACTTGGCAGTGTTGCCAACTTAGTGGATTTTCCACTAGATCTGGTGGTTTAGGCATGCCTTACAGCGAGATTTTTTTGGTTTTAGTGGTTAGTGGATTTTATAGTGGATTAGATTGTTCCAGTTAGTGGTAATTTACGTAATTTAACCACTAGTTTGATTCATAAAATGCTCTGTATACGTTATAGTTAAAAATGAGCATTTAGGCCCGGAACTTCTCTCTTACATGCTCTTAAACCTATATAACAATCATGATTTATGCATATCTAATTATAGGTAACCACAACTTATTTAAGTGTCCTGTACCTGTGAACAATAGTGAACATGCAGTAAACTTATGGTGGCTATATGAATTAAATTGCTGGTCCATTTACATTACATTAACTGATGCTATTATTTGACATCTTGACAATTAGAATGATGTTAAATACATAGTTGATAACAATTATTAACTACTTATATACAAATATTTCCTATAAATATGTTATTAAGTGTCTGCTACCCTAAGGTTTTCTGGAAGAGATCGCTTTTTAGCGATAAGACTGCCTGTTGTTGTTATCTATATTGTTTTCCTTACATATGTTTACGTTAAGACTCTGTGGTGCACAATAAAGAATACTTACTTACTTAATTTACTTAAGTACCCTATGTATACTATCAAAGCAATATACATATTTGCTGTGTTTTTTTATCATTTGATATGAAGCTTTGCAGAATTTACTGATACAATTTATAACATTAGTCCTAGTCAATACTTTGGAGTTCGTCAATATCTGAGCAAAGTGTGAACATTTCAACCATAGAATTACTTCAATACAAAACTAGAGTGGTGTTCACTTAATTGAAATTTTGCTTAGACAGAGAGTGAGAGAGAGCTAGAACTGCAACATATAAATATTAACTACTACATTGTATGATTAGTATTCATGAAAGAATTAAAAGTCGTGCATTCTATATTATTCAAATAATGATTTAATCGAACTTTTTAATAATGAAATGACAATTACAGTCAATTTTAGTAACAAAGTTAAGGACATGTCAATAGTAAATATTTTGAGTTTTCTTGTAATATTGCAATCATTTTATATCTATATACATTACATAACATTTATAAGACTTTAGTATTTGATATTGTTAATAGATCATTTAGTCATGTCCTTATTGTACAGATTCACGACGATTATCTTAAAAGTTCTTGTGATTTACGCTCATATTATGTGACTTGCGTATTTTTAATGTGATTATAGGGTATGAATACTCATAATAGATCATTGAGCCCTTGTCCTCATTGCCCAGGATCGCCACGATTATACGTAGTACCTCGTGGGTTAAACGTACATATTTCTAGAGCCCATAGGGATATTCGCGATGTCTCCCAGAGCTCCCAGAATACACGGGATAGGCTACTGCCGAGTGATTTGGTCCATGCTTCGCCAAGCACTTCAAGTCCGTCCGCGCCGCCGAGGACGTCGGCGTTGGTAATTGATTTCAATGTACTCGGACATTTGAAAAATAAGGTCCGCGTCCTTAAGCATGTACCTAAGGGAGCCCGAAGTGTGGCTGCAGGAAGGCTGACCACCCTCATTGATAACTGCGTCAAAAGCAACGGTGTTGACGACTGGTTCGCTCTCCTCACATTTGCTTTTACGGCCCTAAAAGTACCAGAGCAGAACCAAAACCTTTCGCTGACAGCAAAGGTTAAAAATTCAATCGAGGAAGGTGGTCTGTACTTTCCATCGTACGGTAATCAGAGACCACGATCGGTGTACCAGTCGATCGAAGCGAAGGTGTACGAGGGAGATCTTCGAGGGTCTGTTCGTCTGTTGGTATCCGATTGTTCGCTTGCACCGTCGGACGCAACTACTTTGACTGCGCTAAAGGAGAAGCATCCGACAATATCTAGGCCGCTAGATACTGTACCTTCCCCTGACTCCACCGGTCCGTACCTTAGGGTTACTGTGACGGACGTTTCATCTGCGATTGAGTCATTCTACAACGGTTCCTCCTCTGGACTGGATGGTATCCGCCCTGGTCATCTGAAGGAGCTGATTTCCACGTCGGCTGGGAATAACGGACAACGCCTTATAGAATCCCTTACGCGCCTATGTAATTTCCTGCTTGAAGGTCTGTTGAATCCGGAGGTCTGCCCCTATTTGTACGGGGCAACTTTATATGCCCTCCAAAAAAAGGACGGTGGTATCAGACCTATAGCGGTGGGAAACACCTTCAGACGCCTCGTGGCAAAGTTATGCTGTCGCGCGTTACGCGGTGAAATGTCAGCTTTCTTACAGCCACATCAGCTGGGCTTTGGGTCCCCTCTGGGCTGCGAGTCGGCCATCCACGCTACGCGTAGCTTTGTTCGAGCGAACGACGGCGCGGACTGTGTGGTGGTCAAAGTAGATGTTAAGAACGCCTTTAATACATTGGAGAGGGACATCATACTTCAGGCGGCAAAAGACCACATACCCATCGCCTACAACTTTATACACCAATGTTATTCGACCCCCAGCTTTCTGTTTTACAGGGGTGACTCCATAGTGTCATTAGTTGGTGCGCAACAAGGGGATCCACTGGGACCCTTAGTTTTTAGTCTTGCTATCCAAAAAACTGTGTCCTCTTTGGAGTCCCCCCTGAATGCGTGGTACCTGGATGATGGCACGTTAGGTGGACCCCCGGATGTAGTCGAGCGGGATATCGAGCGTCTCATGCCAGCTTTCAAAAATATTGGTCTTGAAGTCAACCCTTTGAAGTGTGAGCTTTTCGCATGCGGACCCACAGCAATGACTTCTTTGTCGCGGTTTGAGTCCCTTTTTCCTGGTCTCACAGTAATGGACAAGAGAACATTTTTGTTGTTGGGGGCTCCTATTTTTTGCGAGGGTGTAGGTGCTTCTTTCCGGGAGAAGACCATGGTTCTATCGAAAGTTGGAGAGCATCTTAACCATCTTCCAGCTCATGTATCGCTAGTACTGCTGCGTAACTGCCTATCTACACCGAGGCTAACGTATCTATTGCGAACAGCACCTACATGGCTTTTCCCGGCAGAGACTCAAACTCATGACGACGTTACAAGACAACTCCTTGAGCGTGTTCTTAACGTAAGTTTAAATGAAGTGCAGTGGAGTCAAGCTTCACTGCCGGTGCGCCATGGGGGCCTTGGTGTTCGGAGAGTACAGGACGTAGGTTTGATCGCTTTCCTCGCCTCTGCCAACGGGTCAGCGGATCTCGTCGCTCGCATTTTATCTATTAATGGCGAGGGGATCCGCATCCCTTTTCATCAGGAGGCGATGGAAGCATGGTCATGTCTTAGCCCGAACGTGGTCCCGGAGAGACCCACTGAGCAACGGGGGTGGGACGAGATCCAGTGCAAGCAAGCCATATCTAATTTATTAGACGTTGCAACCGGAGCAGATCTGTCTCGGCTAAGAGCTGCTTCAAAGACAGAGTCCGGTGCGTGGCTTCATGCTCTCCCATCACCTCAGCTTGGCACTCTTTTGGATAGTGACTCTCTTAGAGTGGCAGCAGCGCTACGTTTGGGTTGTAAAGTGTGCGAACCCCACCGATGTGTATGTGGGACGATCGTGGAGGCCAACGGGCACCATGGTTTAAGTTGCCCCAGGAGTGCGGGACATTTCCCTCGCCACCACGCCCTCAACGATATTATCCGGATGGCTATGGTCTTAGCAAATGCCCCGTGTGTCTTGGAGCCTCCCGGTCTCAGCCGCACCGATGGCAAGAGACCGGACGGATTAACGTTGGTTCCGTGGGCAAAGGGCCGTAGCCTGTTGTGGGACGCGACGTGTGTGAGCACTTTCGCTCCGTCCCACCTGAGCTCTACAGCGCGAGCGGCTGGTGCTGCGGCCGAAACTGCCGCTAGGCTCAAGCATGCCAAATATGCGGCCTTGGAACCGACGTACGAATTTGTTCCGGTTGCTGTCGAGACGGGGGGACCGTGGTGTTTAGAGGCTAGGACGTTTGTCCACGAATTGGGACGCCGCCTGAGGGAGAGGGGCTCTGATCCTCGATCGGGATCTTTCCTGGTCCAAAGGATCTCCATTGCCATCCAACGTGGCAACGCGGCAAGTGTGATGGGGACCTTTGGATCGGGACCAGATCCACGCTAGTTAGGTTAGGTTACGTACTTCTTTAGGTTGTAGGTTTAATTTTATTACTAATCTAGGTTAAGTTTACTAACAAATATAATTTAAAATATTGACATGTAAATCTAATATCTTTGACATTGAATAAAGACTTTAATTACAGTACAGTATTTTATTGTCATAGCAAATCAAAATCTAAGTAATCTATTTTATTATTTTTAATTATTCCTACTCTGTTTTAAATTTAAAATCTAATATTTTCCCGCTTTCAAAATGTATTTTATGCAAATTTTAAACCATTACTTTGGCAACACTGCGCGGAGGATGAGTTCAAAAGTCCACAGGATTATATTCATTTCCTGTACCTCCTCTAATGGATTCGGGGTCTGTTGAGTTTTTGCCAGAACAAAAGTTAATCCAGTTTAGCTCGCACTTTCACTATGATATACTTAGCCTTTGCAAATTAGCGTCTCTATTGGGTACGGTACGGAACCCCAAAAAACATCCCAAATAAAAAATACATACAACAAACGTCCATTTCAATATTTGAATTTTGACATCAAAATTCGTCAAGTCTAAATGGTTATATCCACTTAGGTCTAAATTAGCCATCAGGAAATATTTCGACTCGATACCACTCAAAATGTATATTTGTGTGGAAGCGGAACAGAGAAGCGCGGAGAGTGGAGTTTGTCGTAGTACTTTCTATCTTTCAATTGTAACTGCCAAAATGCATAGTCATAATTGCCTGCAAGAGTTCTCTGTTGAGTATATGTCGCAGTTGGATTTCCTAATGAGCTGTTTTTCATAAGCGTTCCACTAAACAGCTCCGTTATGTAAAGCAGCTCCGTTATGTAAAGCATCAATACAGCAGGTCAATAATTAGCGGTTTATATCCTACTAGCTTCCGCCCGCAACTTTGTCCGCGTGTACTTCAGGATTTATTCTACTTGTTCGATAGGCATAGAATGCATCTATCTCCATTTCCAGCATTAGGTACAAAATAGTGTTTATTCTGTTACGTAGGCTAATTGTTTAAAGAAACAAAAGAAATTTCAATGTCTGACGAAGTACATTCAAATAGTCTTCACACTAATATTATAAACGCGAAAGTTTGTATATACGAATTTACATATTCTATGGTCGGTTGCTAGGCAACGCGTTTTTGTTATGCCAAAATTGCCCATGTAATCCCACTAATATTATAAGTGTGATTTTGTACAATTTACACAATATGGCTTTATAAATTATAGACTATATGTTATTCTGATGTATAAGTATATGTTTAACTTTATTTTAGTTATTTTATATAAGTATTAGGTTTAAGTTTTCTTTTTGTAAATAATTTGAGTCACCGAATAAAGATGTTATCTATCTATCTATCTATATAAAATCATATCATATATCATATATTATATATATATATATTATATTTATACAATATTTATTGTAAAGTTTCATTCAAATGCATTCAGTAGTTTTTCCGTAAAAGCGTCAAAAACATCCAAACATCTAAACATCCAAACTTTCACACTTATAATATTAGTAGGATTATATTATATATTATAGCGGTATAACAGCGTGATACGAAACGTCGGATTGCAAAGTTTTGTCGTTCGCGGCACTGCACGGCATACAAACAATAATGGCCGATTTAGTCGAAAAATAAGACCAATAATACGAGTGAAAATGACCCCAATGAAAGTGAAAACTGTGATTTTGAAGGATTTATATTCATGTATTTTTATTTAATCATGAATAGACATCAAACACGATAGTTGTTACTGCAGATAATCCATTCTGGCAAAACCTGGGTAGCGGTAGCTGTTTTGCTAAATGCTAAGCATCGGCAATCCAGCTAGTCATTGTACAGCTGTTTTACATAACGGAGCGGTTTAGTAAACCAACTAACTGTTATGTTAAACAGCTTATTAAGCAATCCAACAGCGACATATATATGCCTCCCCCCTCCTTATAGATGACTCAATATTTCAGGAATAGTCATGAATATTTTCTGTAATCACCGCGCTTGACCGTCGACGGCGATGATGTCATTACGATGTTGTTGTTGCATAGGTAGACGCTGCTGCGCACTGCCTGAATAGTTTAGTCCACAGCAACCAGCCCCAGGTCGACAATAACACTTGCGGGGTGACCTGAGATTATGTTGTAACGTTGAGACCACATGCCGACCAAAATGCATCACCAAAAATATTTCACTTTTGTTACAGAAGTACTGCGCAACAAATTCGCTGTTACAAATTCTCGATTTAGGGCCCAGCTAGCGGGCATGGACCTTCCAAGAAGGAACTCTATACGATTCGCATGGCGAGAGAACCGGCTGAGAAACCGAGAGGCGGCGCTGCGTAACGGTGCGTTATCGTTGCGCCGCTTCCTCGAAATATCAGCCGGCCTCTTGGATGTGCGAATCGTAGACGAGGAGGACTTGCCGCAAGTTGGGATTGAGGTAACTGTGTACATTATTCATAATTATACATACATGCATACATATATATATACTTATTATGGTGGTTCAGACCAAACGTGTGGTAAGAAAAATATACTATATTATATTTCTAATGCTAGATTTTATTTATAAATTAAATCAATATAATACATAAAAAAATAAAATAAAATGTTTTTATTTTAGCCAAAATCAAATAATAGTGGAGGCCGAAAATCTCTTTTAAGCTTTTAAGCTTGTAGTAGAGGTTTCCGCTCTTCCATTAGCATACAGGGGTTAATTATAATAGGACGGCTTATTTACTAACAAACACAAATATGTGTGTGTGTGTGTGTGTGTGAGTGAGTGAGTGAGTGTGGGTTAAAATTATGTGATAAAATGTATAAACGATTCAGTCTCATAATTTAGGGTTTTTAGCCATATAGTGATAATTTCTTTACTATTATGGTACCTCATCGTATATATGTTCAATACTCTATTAATTTTGTTATACAGTCGTGATGATTGATTTTGAAGCTGTAGTCTCGCAAAGTTTGTTTTACAACTTTGATATTGTGCAACAGAGTCAGTTCTTCTTCCACTCATCAACAAGGGATCAAATATAAGGGTTTTATGAGTTCGTAGAGTCAGGAAAAGTAGGTATAGTTTTCTCACCGTAAGAACATCTGTGATGGAGTAAAGACTCTCAGTAGAGAATGTATACGGCTTGAAGTACATAACCTTTAGTAAAAGTCTTTGTGCTCTTTCTAATTCAATAAACCTAGTCTTTGCAGCTCCTCCCCATACTGGGATACAGTAAGTTATTACGGCCTGAGCCAATGCGAGATAAATCTTGTGCAGAAGAGGTGCCAAGACTACGTGTCTCAGTTTTTTAAATACGTGAATTAATTTCCTGACTCTACAAGCTACCAGCTCTACTTGACCGTACCAGGATAGTCTTTGGTCGATCACAATTCCCAAATATTTTGTAAAAGGTACTTTGTTAATGCTGGGACATGTGCATGTGCAAGTATTTCTAATCTCTTCGGAACAGATATGTATTTTTATGCTAAAGTCATTGTCTGGCTGAGAGCTATTATATAGATGCTAAAAGATATAAAATTAGTTTTTGCTGTGTTCAGCGTTAAGAGATTAGCTTTAAGCCAGACAGAGACTCCAGCAAGTCCTTCAGCTACATTTTTAACATTTTCCCACGACTCTCCAGTGAAAACCACAGCCGTGTCATCAGCGTAAGAATAGATTCGTCCTTGAGGCAACGTGAGGTTGCAGAGGGAGTTTATATACACAAGAAATAGTGTTGGTCCAAGGACGCTTCCCTGCGGTACACCGTAGGCAATGGACCTTGTTCTCACTTATGTGTTGATCAATCTTGACCTTCTGTTTTCTGTCTGTTAAATAACTTTTAAGAAGTTTCAAAGGAGTTCCTCTTATACCAATTTGTTCCAGCTTATGTACAAGTAAGGGGACAGAAACGGTGTCGAACGCTTTTTTAAGGTCGAGGAAAACTGCCAGACATTTTTTCCCGTGATCAAGATTTTCAACTACACTTTTAGTGAGGACTGTTATCGCATCTTCAGTAGATTTGCCATGTCTGAAGCCAAATTGTGAATTTGAGAGGATATTAAAGCTATCAAAGTATTTTATTAGTCTATTATTTAATAATTTTTCCAGGATCTTAGAAATTGCTGGCAGCACTGAGATAGGTCTATAATTATTGACGTCACTTCTGTCACCACTCTTGTAAACGGGTGTAACTATAGCTTGTTTTAACGCAGACGGAAAAATATCCCTGTTGAAACATAGATTAGCTAAATGACAGATCACAGGGACAACTATTGTTTTGGCAAGTTTGAGGAAGCTAGATGGTATGTTGTCCCAACCCGGGGCACTGTCATTTTTAAGGCTCATTAGAATTGAGCATACTTCCTCAGGAGAGGTATCTAGAAGCACGAAAGATGAGCTGCGTGTACATGGGTGATTAACTGGTTTTGTTTTATTTGTAGCTGAATTAGTGGAAGAAATTTTTTCTGCAAGATTTTTTCCTATGTTTGCAAAAAATTCATTCACATAATTAACTGACTCTGGAGCAGACATTTTTACTGATAAGAGCTTGGAATTGTCCGTTTTAGAATGAGTTGTATTGGTAACGACACCTCACACAATAGAATAGAAGAGTTAAAAAATCCCGTCTTGTCATACTTCATATACTATACTATTATATTTTAAGTCCTTAATAAAAAATAAAAAAGGAATCCTTATAGGATCACTGTTATATCGAAT
Organism: Carcina quercana; assembly: GCA_910589575.2. Lineage (NCBI taxonomy): Eukaryota > Metazoa > Arthropoda > Insecta > Lepidoptera > Depressariidae > Carcina > Carcina quercana. The sequence goes on along the minus strand of OU342451.1, from coordinate 2,650,798 downwards.
ACTCAAGTCTGCTGTCCCTTAGATCTGTCAAATAATGAAACTTATAGGTCAACGCAATAAAAAGATGTAGCTGTATTTTAGACCATTTCCGTACAAAATGCAATGAACCCAAAATCTATAGGGTATTTCCCGTTGACCTAATGTCTTGAAATTTTGCAAGAAGAAAGGTTTTACAGCACAACCATAGGAATAAATCTGAATTTTTTAATTGTAACACAGTAAAATTGATTTTTTAATGTTTACAAACTTAACTTCGTAGTATGTAATTTAGCTTAGAATTTGATTTTCGGTAGAGCATTGTTGGGTGCATATTACCGTACCTATTATTTATGATTTTCAGTATGTCATTAATTCATATTCTGTACGGAATCCTCGGTGCACGAGTCCGACTTGCACTTGACCGGTTTTTGAGTTGTTGGAGAGCAATTTCAAGCTCTTGCTGGCTGATCTCCGGGATATCTTCAGTAAAGTGTCGGGTCATATAGTCTCCGTGGCAATTTGTAGAGCTGTCCATATAACTTATCGTTCTCTCTCAAAACTTTCAATAATAATAAATAACAAATAATAATAAAAAAGTTATAAATAAACGTTTGTCCATGCTATGTTTTTTCGGTGTTTTTTCTGTTTAGATATTTTACAGTGGTACGGAACGCTTTGTATGCAAGTCCGACTCGAACTTTAACATTTTAAAAAATATTTGAAAAATAAGTCACTTATTCATAAATCATATTTAATTATTCACACGTAACAAAACTTGAAATCATTTTAATTTTAGTGTTTACCGCAACAACTCCAAGAATTTCAAGGAAAAATATTCTGTTCTAGAGATAATATAAATTTCCTTAGAATTATTTGTCTTTATATTTGTTTATTTAGATCAATCTAAACATTAATACTAACAGGTAAAACCATTATAGGTCGATAAAGAGGTAACTCGTACGGTAACGGTAAATCGATATATTTTTCCCACCACAATTAGTCGAAAAAATCGATAAAGCTTATTGACATCACTAATGCATGCTGACTTTATTTTTATACATATAATACACAGTATATAGTTGTGATATAGTGTACCCTGCCTCCCGAACCGAACTGTGCGAGAAAGACAGTTGAAGCTTTTTTGGTATTTGCCTAGTTTTGCCGTGAAATTAAGGGTTTGGGATATAGCTGTTTTCTCAACGAAACGTTAGCCAAATTCAATCATTTTGATCTTATTCTCTTTATCAAAGAATAATCTAGGTCCGTTGGTTTTGCTTTTTCTGAAAATGTTACGTTTACTCTAAATAATGAGTACCATAACTTGAAAGAAATTTTTTTATGAAATTTTGAGTTTTGAGGTGCCTATAATTCTAATTGTAGACAAAATATTGAAAAAAGCAAAACCAACGGACTTAGTTTTCGGTAAGATCTTGCATGTGTCCAAAAATCGTCACAAATGGTGGAGGTTTAGGGGTAGCAAATAGCTATGCCTTTTTGAATGAAATTTTTTACCTGCCTTTGCCTCTTAACATCGGATGATATGAAGACGAAAGTACCAGGACCTCATACCTAAGGTGGAGTCTAACTACAACTTCAAAGAGAGAAAAAGAGATATATAATATCTTGGCATAAGGTCTCTGTCATCCCCATAAAATTAAATTAAATCATTATCAACATTCGAATTTACATATATATTTAAAAAGCGAAGGCCCGCGTTCTATTTAAAAAATACTCGAAATGAAGCCAATCCTCTTGTAACATGTCAATGCAGCAAAAAGTATATAATTAAACAGACAGAGATCTTTGTGCGGAGGTTAGTGCGGAACAGTTATCTTACACGCTCTCTGACACTTATGTCAACCTGGTAGTCTGTAATTGAGACTGTGGCCAAGAGTTGTTGCAAATACTGCCCAGTGACTAGGCAAAAATACTAGTTTTCATTTTTGAATGAAAAACATTCCTTCAGTTAATAAGAAAAAAAAGTACTAGTGCTTTTGGCTTTATAACTAGTTAATAAGAAAAACGCACGCTTGCCCTGCGTTTTTAAGACAAGCTTCTGAAATCACGAACTTTTAGCACGCCAAACAGCTACAAAACGTATCACTTTCTGAGCACAAGTATTAGAAAATCTATATATATTATTCCCAAGTTACGTGTATGGGAACCACCCTTAAAAATATGTTTTGCAAGATTTTATTGTACTACTTTGTCGGCGTGATTAATATGTATACCCGTACTAAATTACACCTTTCTAGTAGTAAGGGTCTCTAAGCAAAGCCGCGGACAGACAGACGGACCGACTAACAGAGCGAAACTAAAAGGGTTCGTATTTTGACTGCGGAACCCTAAAAACAGAAGTGACAGAAGTTGGGCGTTCTCATTTCAAAATATTATTTTTACTCAAACCCGCGCGGAATATGTCATTAACTTCATCTGTTTCTGATAACCTGGTACTTCAAATGATTTTTCAATAGTTTGGTAGGAAATTAACCTGCGCTACAAAAACGATATTGCACGCTCCGGTGCACTTATGTCAACGTGGTATTCTGGAATTAAGATGAGCCCGTATTTGAGGGACCATTGAAAAGTTCTTCTTTATTTCTCCTGGCTCCAGCATCAGACCAGGACCGATGACCTAGTTAAGCTCGCGAGTAGTCACTGGATGCAAGTGGCTCGGCCCTATCACCGTGCATGTGTGAGCGCGCCATAACAGGGAGACTCATGTCCAACAGTGGACTTCTGCAGCCGATGATTATTGCATACGCTGCCTTGTCCAGCCTCAATTGAGTGACACTATCTTGTCTTAAATTTATTTAGACAACCATTGCCAAACGAACATAAACACACGCTTTTTAGTTGTATTTTTGACATTTATGCATAACATTCAGCATTTGCACAGAGGATATAATCACAGTCAAAATCACAGACTTTGTACAGATTAGGTACTGACATAATGCACCTACTATCCGCCCGTTCACGTTTATCACGCCTTGATTTGATTATGTGGTTACTCTTTCATTCCCTTGGGTCAAAAAGAGACAAATAGCATGTTGAATCTAAAACACTCTTCAACTAAAAAGTCTAAAGTTAATGAATCTATTTAGATTTTAAAAAAAAGAAGTGACAGAAGCTACGCGTTCTCAATAGTAGAATAACCCGCGCCGTAACATCGCATGTGAGCTAAATAAAAACATCTTCTGTTTCTGATAACCTGGTACTTCAAATGATTTTTAGTAGTTTGTTATGAATTAACCTGCGCTACGATACGATATTTGTACGATATATAGAAACGATATAGCACGCTCCCCTGCACTTATGTCAGCCTGGTATTCTGATTTTGAGATGAGCCCGAATTCGAGGGGCCCATTGAAGAGTTTCTCTTTGTTCCTCCTGACTCCAGCATCAGACCAGCTCGATAGTACCAAAAAAACGCATTGTCATCGGGACTGCACCAACGTACAAAATTTCAACTCCCTAGGATAAGAGGAAGTGCTTCTAATTCAGCTTGCAAGATTTGACCCGAACATACATACATACATACAAACATTGCAAGTTAAATAAAAGCTTTTAAAAAGTACACAAATCACCACAAACATTGACATCTTTCAAACACAGATGGACTATATTGGCTAAGATAGCAGTAGCTACATCTGGAAAAGCGGTCATGAAGCGTGCTGCTATTAATATGAAAATAAAAAAAAAATTTAAAATTTTGAAAATACCCGCGACAAATATTAATGTTGTAATGGGAAAAGGGTTAAATAATTTTTTGAGAAACCCTCGACTAAATGGAAGTAAGTAACGAGAAAAAAAGAAGCTTACATATTATTACAATAATAAGTCCGAAAAAATCCGTCGGGGGCTGACATTGCCTAATCTGTTGTCGTTTCCAATTAAAATGTAGGAGTAAGAAAATAATTTTATATCTCGTATAGATGCAGTCATTTTTTAAATGTATGATGGGTTTGCACTTGGCCTTCATTTCATTCATTGGATGGTAAGTGTGCGCACCCAGAATCCTCAATGTAATGTTTCCTTTCATACCGGAACACAACAGTGCTATTAACGCTGCTGTTGGGCGGCAGATTTAAGTAACATGGTGGTAGCTAGCCAGGCAGACATAGAAAATGCCACCTATACTTATACCACCAACCAAACCGAGTAACTATAGATACTGGGAATCGAATCCGCTCCATATGTAGGTACCGGATTGTAAGTATGTAAGTCCGGTTTAGTCCGTTAAGTCCAAGTGTGTATGTAGCCATTAGAAAATGGAGATGGTTAATAAGGCGGTATCAATTCAAGACTACATAAAAAAAATTAGGTACCCAACGTAATTTCAACTAGTGACATATTTATAAAACTCCATATTTTAGTTCCTTCAGGAACGGGAATGGCAGCCCCCGACGGATTTTTTCGGACTTATTATTGTAATAATATGTAAGCTTCTTTTTATCTAGTTACTTACTTCCATTTAGTCGAGGGTTTCTCAAAAAATTATTGAACCCTTTTCCCATTACAACATTTACATTTGTCGAGGTTTTTTTTTCAAAATTTTTAATTTTATTTTTTATTCGCAATATTCGATAATGTATTTAGTCTGGCAATTAGCCTGTAAAAATAATAATAATAAATTTATTTATTAATTTTAACGAAATGCAGTGAGTCCTAAGTAATACTGTAAGAAGGTTTTTTCTTCTTATCTTTCTTATATATTTTGCGAGCATAAGTGTGTGTGTACATTTGTCGCGGGTATTTTCAAAATTTTTAATTTTATTTTTTATAAAGTGAATTTATCCCATGTGTGCCCATGTTTTAATATAGTTATTCTGCTATTTAGGGCAAAGACCCATTCGCAGATGTCACGTTTTCAAGATTAAAACCATGTTAAGAAATCAAGAGATAGTTCTATGAAAACCGCTGCCTTAAAAACAGCCATGTGCACGTCGGGCCGTGCGCAGTGTAGGATTCCGTAGTTGCCCTTCACAATAACTTCAAACATCTATACGAACAGAAATTTTGAAAGGAATTGTACGAAATTTTCATTTTAACATCTACAAGTATGTTATACTTTGGTCGACTACTACTCGTTAAACTGTAAAACCAACTTAGTCTGATAGTTTACCTTTAAAGTTCAGTGTGCGTACTACTATTGTAAATTTTAAAATAATTTAGAAGATAGAGGAGGGTTTACGCTCGAATCTGTCGAAATCTATCACTTTAAAGTGTAGTATTTTGCAAATGGATCCTTGAATCCAAAAGTTATGCTCCTAGTTTCAAAATATTTTTGAAAGACCTACTAAATGATACTTCACACGATGGGGTAGACGCGAAAATAATAAGTCATCCCCAAGTCATGCGTATGAGAGCAACCCTAAACAATATATTTTTCAAAATTTTCTTCTACCACTACGTCGGCGTGATTAATAACTGTATAACCATCATCAGTCGGGAAACATCCACTGCTGGACAGAGGCCTCCCTCATGGCACGCCACATCGACCGGTCCCGAGCCACTTGCATCCAGCGACTCCCTGAGACTCTAACCAGATCGTCGGTCCATCTAGTAGGGGGACGGCCTGGTAGACGTTTCCCGGTGGCCGTGTGCCGTGTGTGGCTCGTGTGAGAGGCACGTTGCAGTCCTGGCGGACCTAAAAAACCAAAAGGAACGTAACGGGTCACTCCTGGTCCACCCTGGGCAACAACAGTTAGCGACTAGCCTAAAAACTTCTCTCTAGCTGCTGGCTAAACACGGCAGGTGCTCTACGGATGTAGAGTACTCCTTTACCCTTCATCCTTTCTCTATTAGCCCTATCTCCCTCCTACCCCAGATCCCAATCCCGTCTCTCCTGGAGGAGTAAACCTCAACTCCCAAAATCCCTAATCCAAGGTGTAATCCGTACCGTGCCGATGGATGCATGGCTGAGAGGTCACTCAGTCGTAAACGGTGGGTGTTTGATAACAGGCGACCTCAAACACTAAGTAGCCTTGCCCTCGCAAGCGGGGCTCTGCGAGGGTCGACCACATTTCCCTAGCTACTCGTGGGAACTTTATGGACTCTGAAATAGACCAAATGTTTAACACCCTTATATCCGAAGAAGAGGCTGCACTAAGCCCAACGGAGGATATAGTCAGTCTGATAGACGAGCAAATGGGTCCAAGGGCTGAAGGATCGCAAGATCCTGACAGCGACATGGTACCGTCCACAAACATCGACAACACTGTCGACAAAACGCAAGCCGGAGAGGGCAACGGGAAGGCAAACGCCACCCGGCCCCCCCGAAGGAAGAGAAGGGCGGGTGCTGCTAAACGGCGCCTGAACACTCTACTGGCTCAAGGCGTAAACTACGAGGAAGCGAAAGAACTGTGTAAGCGCCCTTTACGCTTTAGCGAAAACCCACAGCCGCAACCAGGTACTTCTAAGGAGGACCAGACGAGGCCGGAAAAACGGTCACGCCTGGACAAAAGTTCGTCCTCTTTGGAGAAACCGGATAAAGTTCCGCGGCAAAAGGAGCCTATGAGTAGGCCGTCTTACAGGCAGGTGGCGGGCTCCATACGTATTGGCGTAGTGGATGCTTCACGCCCCATTGGCCCCGAGGAGTTAGAGAAGTTCATCGACAAACTCAACTCCGTCATCGACAGTGGTGAACACTCGCAAGGTCCACGATTTGCAGGCTGCTCGCTCAAGTCCGGCGGCATCGCGCTGATGTGTGCAGATGAACACTCGAAAGAGTGGCTCAGAGCGCATATTGGCGAAGTGGTGCCGTACGAAGGTGCGCGGATGTAGACAGTGGACAGCTTGCCGAAGCAACGCATTGCTGTGGCTTGGTTCCCGGGCACCCCGCTGGAGCCGAACGCACTAATGCAACGACTGCGGATACAAAATGATGTGCCGCTCAGTACCTGCAGGGTCGTCAACAGAAAGGTCGGGGAAAAAGGCCAAACGGTAACCTTTTGCCTCGACGAGTCCGAAGCGATGGTCCTCCAGGAGCGGGGCTGCAGCATCTTCTACAGCGTTAACATAGTTACGGTGAGGCTTAGGGGCAAAGGGCAGGCAGCGGAGGGGGGGAGGGAGGAGCAGAGCGAGGTCGAGGTACAGGTGGCTACGCAAACCGCAGAGCCCCGTACTGCGACCAGTTCTAGCTCACCCCGGCCTCAACCATCTCAAAACGCCACTGCTCCGGAGCCTCAGCCGTCAACTAGCTACAAGGCGCCGACTTCCATAGTCCAACCAGTTGAACGAGGAAGAGGCACGTATCGTGGCAACCCCAGTAGAGGGTCCAATAGTAGCAGAGGTACAGGTGCGGGAACAGCCCGTACCCAAACCGGATCCACAGCGAGGTTCCGAGGCGCCAGGGGCGGGCATGCTCGACGGCCAACTCAACTACCGAGTCTAGGCCGAGAGCACACCAGTCTCAAGGCCTCGAAGAACCCGCTCAACAATTAATACTCCCCACTCACTCCCCGAACGAAACAGAAACAACAGACAAGACGCACATATACCCTTCCCTACACACCCCAACTCCCATTTAAACTTTTCACCTCCCCAACACAATAAAATCTTCATACAACCATGAACAAAATCATTCAAGTCAACCTCAGGCATGCGAAAGCAGCAACAGCTGTGCTGTGCCAAAGGTTCACCGATGAAAACCTTGATGTAGCCTTGCTACAAGAGCCGTGGATTAACGGCAACAGGGTCATGGGCCTCAATGCCGCAGGTAATGTACTATACAACACCAACGGCTCCAAGCCCAGATCATGTATACTATTTAGTAAGAATGTAAAAATTTTAACTATTCCTTGTCTATGTACAGATGACGTGGTTGCCGCGTATGCAATGATTCCAGGGAACGGAAGCAAGATCATCATCGCTTCTGTATACCTACCCGGCACCGAGTCAGACCCTACTGCAGTCTTAACACCACTAGTGGACTACAGCATCAGTCAGGACATCCCACTACTTGTGGGCTGCGACGCTAACGCACACCACACTAGCTGGGGTAGTACTGACACCAACTCCAGAGGTGAGTACCTATATGATTATCTGGTATCAAATGACCTCCTTGTACTTAACACTGGCAACATACCAACCTTTGTCACAAGCCTTCGACAGGAGGTATTAGATATCACCTTTTGCTCCGGACGAATATACAACCGGATATCGGGCTGGCACGTGTCAAACGAGGCATCGCTGTCCGACCACAGACACATACGTCTGGACTTGCCTGGCAGCGCGCAAGAGCAAGTCAACCACTACCGCGATCCCAAGGCGTGCAATTGGAACGGATTTCGAGAAAACCTAGAAGTAAGTCTTGGCTCGGTAAGCAAAACAGTCAGATCTTTAGAACAACTGGAGACCACAGCGGGGGCATTGGAGCAAGGTATCATGACAGCGTACCTACACAACTGTCCCCTTAAAACTACAGTTACCAACCGCAATGTACCGTGGTGGAACAAGACACTACAGCGACTTAGGCAAAAAGCACGGGCCCTTTTCAACAGGGCGAAGAACGACAATAACTGGGACGCTTACAGGAAGGCACTGACGCACTTCAACAAGGACCTCAGGAAGGCCAGGAGGAGGTCGTGGCGGAAATTTTGTGGGGCAATAAACAGCACCTCACAGTCCGCTAGAATCCACAAGGTCCTCTCCAAGGCCCCAGCTCTCCATCTAGGATTATTAAAGAAACCAGATGGTACATACACGAACTCGGCGAAGGAAACATTGCAGCTCATGGCTGAAGCCCACTTCCCTGGTTCAGTGTCTATCCCCTGTGGAACGGGAATCTCGGAGCAAGTGCCTAAGAAGACACGACCAGGCACCGACGATTGGCGAAGAGCCTCCCAGATCTTCAGACCCGACCGAGTCAGATGGGCGGTAAACTCCTTTAAGCCCTACAAGACCAGCGGACCAGATGGGATATTTCCTGCTCTACTGCAGCAGGGAATAAGTCTCATCCTAATTACGCTGTTGAAGGTATTCAGAGCCAGTTATGCCTGGGGATATATACCCACAGCGTGGACTAAGGTAAGGGTCACCTTTATCCCCAAAGCAGGGGACAAAGATAAGTCCCAACCAAAGTCCTATAGACCGATCAGTCTAACTTCCTTCATGCTAAAAACCATGGAGAAAGTACTTAATGTCTACATCAGGGAAAGCTACCTATCAAAGGAGCCCCTACATCCAAGACAACATGCCTATCAGAAAGGAAAGTCAACGGAAAGTGCACTTATGGCACTGGTAGACCGACTTGAAAGAGCAATGGACGACAAAGAAGTCGCCCTGTGCACCTTTCTGGATATAGAGGGGGCGTTTGACAACACCTCCACAAACATCATACTGGAAAGTATGACACGGCGTAACATTGATTCTACAACCATAAATTGGGTGGAAGCGATGCTACGAAACAGGGAGGCGACATTGACACTAATGGACGACACCATTAAAGTGAAACTTACGCGTGGATGCCCCCAAGGAGGCGTGCTGTCCCCACTTGAGTGGTCCTTAGTAGTCGATGGCCTCCTAAAAGAGCTAAACAACGCTCACTTTGACACTCAAGGCTATGCAGATGATCTGGTGGTGACCGTGGTGGGGAAATCTCCGAATGTCATATCGGATCTAATGCAAACGGCTTTGAATATAGTCCAAACATGGTGCGGAGAGTCTCAGCTCTCTGTCAACGCGGGGAAAACGATTATCGTCCCCTTTACCAGAAAGAGAAGGCTGGAGCTCTTGAAGCCACCAACACTCTTTGGTAAAACAATCAATTTCTCCAGCGAGGTCAAGTATCTTGGAGTAATCCTCGATCACAGACTCTCCTGGAACTCGCACATTAACTATGTGATCAAGAAGGCCAAGATGGCACTGGGAGTATGTCACCGGATGGTTCGTGCTAAATGGGGTCTTAAGCCAAAGATCGCACTGTGGCTCTACACGGCTATAGCGAGACCCATGGTCACCTACGGCTGTGTGGGGTGGCAGGGCAAGACCAACCAGGTGACATGCATCAAGAAGCTAAATGGACTTCAAAGAATGGCCTGCCTGCTTACCACGGGCGCCTTATCTTCGTCACCTACAGCGGCGCTGGAAGCGATGCTAAACCTTACCCCTCTACACCTTCAGATGCAAATGGAGGCGAGGATGGCAATGCTCCGCACACGTGTCAGTTCCAACTACAACTGGCAATCATCGGCCATGAGAAAACTGCAATCAGATCTCATGCGCAGCGACATCAGCGCAATGCCCTTGGACACCTTGATGAAGGAGTTCAGCTTTCAAAAGCTTTACAAGGTGCATTTGCATCAAAGGACTGATTGGGAGGAAGACCAACCTGAACCTCAATCCAGAGAGCTCATTTGGTTCACAGATGGATCAAAGAAAAACGGGCAAGCAGGGGCTGGGGTGCACGGAGTGTGTCCTAGGGTGGACGAATACGTCAACCTAGGGAATCACTCAACGGTGTTCCAGGCTGAGATGTTCGCAATCATTCATTGCGTACACGAAAACCTACTTCGCTCGTACAAGAGCAAGAAAATTGTTATCCTATCGGATAGCCAGGCTGCACTGAAGGCCCTCATGTCATATGAAATTACCTCCAAGTTGACTATGGAGTGTGTCCAGAAACTCAATGAACTGGGAGCTGCCAACTCGGTAACTCTGAGATGGGTGCCTGGACACTGCGGCATTGGCGGCAACGAAGCCGCCGATGAATTGGCTAGAGCTGGCGCCGAGGGCCAAATAATTGGTCCAGAACCGATTGTGGGCGTCTCCTCGTGCGTCATTAGGAGTGTCTTGGCAAACTGGTCCCGCGAGCAAGGACTACGATACTGGAAAGCGACACCAGGTCAAGACCACTCAAAAGCGCTTCTAGCAGGCTACAACGCAAAGTTTGCAAGAGAAGCACTTTCCTTAGATAGAAATCCTTTAAGGATTCTGTCACGAACGCTCACAGGGCACTGCAAACTTAACAAGCACCTGACCTATATGCGTCTAGGAGACGATAAGATTTGCAGATTCTGTAAAGAGGAAGAGGAGACACCTATCCACATCCTCTGTCACTGCGATGCACTCCATCACAGTAGACAAAAGTACCTTGGAGGCCATTTCGTCACACCAGACGATATTAAGGCCTCCACCCCTGGAGACATCGTCCGATATATGATCGGAGTGGGCCTCGGGGAAGTGCTTTAACCACATAGGGGTCACAATAGATCTATCAAGGTCGCAGTGAATGGTTGGGCCCGGTGGACCACCCCCCTTGTCTCAAATAATAAAAAAGTGCCGTGTGGTTCCGGCTTAGAATGTAACCACCACATCTCTTCATGTGGGTGTCGTAAGAGGCGACTAAGGGAAAACCTACACCGGGGGGAGGGACAGCAGCTTCCTCCTGAAGAACTAAATCGAATACTGCGATCACCAAACCGTCTAGCAAGCGTGGTGATTATGCTAAAACCCCTTATGGCAGTACGCCCATTACTACGGCCCCCAGTCCCCGGCGGCCCCGCTATTCCTGGCTACGGTAGCAATCACGGTTACGGCGGGGCAGGGGGTGCGATGAATCTCCGAAATTGTATAATACCCGTACCAAATTACAGCGTTCTAGTAGTGAGAGTCACTGAGCTACGCCGCGGACTCAGACGGACTTGTTTGACTACGGAATCCTAAAAACTCACGAGCCCCCACACAAAGCTGCTCTTTTTGCCAATTTGCTAGTTTTTTTATTTGACAGGTGACGTATACGAGTATGACAAATTTATTATACAGCATAAGGTACAAAATAGTGTTTATTCTGTTACGTAGTCTAATAGTTTAAAGAAACAAAATAAATTTCAATATCTGACGTAGTACATTCAAATAGTCTTCACACTGATATTATAAACGCGAAAGTTTGTATATACAATTTACATATTCTATGGTCGGTTGCTAGGCAACGCGTTTTTGTTATGCCCAAATTGCCCATGTAATCCCACTAATATTATAAGTGTGATTTTGGACAATTTACACAATATGTCGTTATAAGTTATATCCTATATGTTATTCTGATGTATAAGCTATATTATTGTAAAGTTTCATTCAAATCCATTCAATAGTTTTTCCGTGAAAGCGTCACAAACATCCAAACTTTCACACTTATAATATTAGTAGAATAGAATATACAATTATACATGCCTGATGGATTGAATCAACTCAGAGTTTTATTACTGAAAATACTGATGCACACACAATGTCTCTCTATGTAAAAGGGTGGAATTTCGAAAAATCCTTTCTTAAACGATGCCTACACTTTAAATAGAATACGCCCTCAAAATTTCATGTCTCTAGTCAGTGGTTTAGGCTGTGTTGATATCTCAGTCAGTCAGTCAGGACTTTGAATTTTATATGTATAGATTGGCTTTTGGCATTGGCTTTTCGGTGAAGGTAAACATCGTGAGGAAACCTGCACACTCTTGAGAAGAAATTCAAAGGTGTGTGTGAAGTCTACAAATCCGCACAGCGCCCGCGTGTTGGACCATGGCCCATACACTTTCTGTAGTAGAGTAGGCCTAAGCCCCTGCAGTGAAAGCATATATATGTACAGGCTGTTGATGATGATTTGTTCTTATAGCGGCCGGCCACAGTACACACTCTGAAAATTTGGTCTAGTCTCCGTAATTAGGTACTTGACAATTAGTTTGGGGTTAAATTGTATTTTATACCATGACGGACATTAAAAGAAAGCCCCAAATCTCAAAAATTTGAAGATTCATTGCATTTTGAAGATTTTTTATAGGGGCACATAATACATTTATCACGCCAATATAGTAATGTGACGTCACAAAACACGCCCGATTTATATGGAGCGTTTTATCACCGCGTGACTAGAATCACTTTTCGGCGAGTTGTGCTAAAAAATCTATTAGTCGTATCGAAAAAATTTGATAGAGCTATTTATCTTTTTACATGCACTATCGAGTGAGACGAAATAATAAGTTATTTTGTCAAACCGAACTGTTGAGTTACTGATGTGTTACCTTATAGTTACCTATTAGTATACTCTTAACATCCGGTGCAAGGGATACCAGCGACATCTTTAAATTATTAAAATATTAAATTAAAAATTAAATAATTACTGCTTTTGTATTTTGATATTTTATATGTGAATCTATGATTGATGATTCTCTAATCTATTTATTAACAAGAAAGATTATAATTGTATAATATGTCGTCGCGTCGGCATTTAGTTCCGGTGAGGTGCTGCCGGCGTCGCAAGCGACGCTTATTTTCGGCACGCTGCCTCAACCAGCTCTGGTTATCTAATTTTTAGGAATAATTATGTATTTAAACAATATGAGCATTTAGTAACAAATATTGAATATAATTATCCATTTTGTAATTTCAGTATTAACGTAATTGGTCATAGGGATTAATTAATATTGTATAATTGCGTCTGTTTTGATTCACGAAGTTGTTGTTTTCGAAGTAGAAACTGACGATGGTGGGAGTTATGAAGATCGTATTATAAAACTGATGAACATTAATTTTGTAAAAAATTCCTGATGTGAATTCTGTTGAAATAGTACTAATAAACGTTACTCTGCCCAACTGTGTGTTGAGAATATATTGAAGAATATTCATGCCTGATGGATTGAATCAACTAAGAGTTTTATTACTAAAAATACTGCACACATTTTACAAAATAAACAAAGTATTGTAGATTATTTTAAACCATTTTTAAGTATCATAGCAAGCATGTGTATTATAAGAAAATGTACACTCTTTTGTTTAAAACAAATATTACGCTATGTTTATATTAATTGATAGTGGATACTTTAGGACCAGTAGTCCGGGGTTAGGAACGTAAACATAAAAGTATAGAGAACAAAGATACAATTATTTATCTTACGTACTATGTGGTAATAATAATAACAGGGTATGTAACTATTTACAAAATACTAAGATAATACATCTAGATTAGCGGTACGATTAACATTTTCATGATAAAAGCTTTAAAAAAATTCTTTTTTCATTTAATATTTTTTTCGATTCATTCTTTGTATTTCATTTTTTTCTCGAATTGTTTTCGTTTCTCTTTTTTTGTCAAAGCATTTTTTGTCTCTTTTGAAATATTTTCTTTTTAAAACGTGTTTATATTTTTTTCTTTATTTTCATTTTTTTTAAATTATGTAATAATACATTTTGTTAATTAATTTATTTCAAATATCTCTATAGTGTTAGTTACAATAAATCGTCTTACATACTCTTAATGGTAATAATAATAACAGGGTATTTAACTTTTTACAAAATACCAAGATTCGTCTAGATTAGCGGTACGGTTGGATGGAAACACGTGCATTTTGGTGAAACTCCCTTTGACGGGGCCGTCCACCCGGTCCGACACTGTGTTCAGGAGGCTGTTAGTCTGGTTGGTTTCATCATCATCATCAAAAGCCTATATATGTCCCCACTGCAGGGGCTCAGGCCTACTCTCCTCCTGGTTGGTTTACTGGCTGCCAATGCCCTTCCCTTTTAATGTCTACGTCATCCTTGAGCGAGTCAGTAACCCAACACCCCAGGTATTTGAACTCCGACACCACTTGAAGGAGTATCTTTGAGAGTGCCAAAGGGTATATCTATGTAGGACTAGGACTACTTGTTGTCCGCCTTGTAAAATAGCAACTCACTCTCTTGGTGTAATACCTGACGTTGTGGACCTTAAAATACCACTCGCGGGTATCTGCGAGTGGTATGCAACAGCTTCTTTAGGGCACTTGAGGGGCACAGCAACACAGTGTCGTCACCGTAACTAATGTTATTTACAAATTGACCGTCAATGGAGCATACTACCATCGCGTTACTGAGCTCTTCAACCATCTGATTCACGTACACACTGAAGAACTTGGATGAAGATTATTTTTCTTAGTCAGTCCTGTCGTCAGTCAGTCCTTAGTACACTCCTGTCGGAGTGGTCGGAGTTATGGATTGTCTGGTATGTGGCTTTTGCGAGAGTTCTTCGAAGATGTCTCTATATTTGTAGCATTCCGTTTGCACTGAAGATCTTGGGTGAAGATTCTTCTTCTTAGTCGTACACTCCTGCAAGAGTTCTTCATCTCTCTCTATTTGTGGCATTTCGTGTGCACTCAGAAAGGGAACACATTCGGTGAAGATTTAACTGCTTCTTTTATATATAATATAGAAAAAAAATTTAACATAATTTTTTACATTAAAGAAAAGATTTTTAATTTTTTTAAATCTTTTTTTTAGCTAATTTTTTTTCTTTTTGTACATTACGCTTTTTTTGCACATTTTTTAAATTCTTTTTACATTTTTTTTTCTTTTTACACATTTTTTAAATGTATTTTTCTTATTTATTATATTATTTTTTAATTTCTTTTTCCTTTTTTTCTTTAAACTTTTTTCTACGATAAATCGTCTTACATACTGTTAATGGTAATAATAATAATAACAGGGTATGTAACTATTTACAAAATACAAAGATAATACATCTAGATTAGCGGTACGGTTGGCCGGCACCACGTGCATTTTGGTGAAATGCCCTTTGACGGGGCCGTCCACCCGGTCCGCCACTGTGTTCAGGAAGCGGTTGGTCTGGTTGGTTTACTGGCTGCCAATGTCTACGTCATCCTTGAGCGAGTCAGTAACCCAACACCCCAGGTATTTGAACTCCGAAACCACTTGAAGACGAGTATCTTTGAGTGCCAAAGGGTATATCTATGTAGGATTAATTGTTGCCCGCATTGTAAAATAGCAACTCACCCTCTTGGCGTAATACCTGATCTGACCTGACCAACAGCTTCCTGAGGGCACTTATTGAGGTAACTAATATTATTTACAAATTGACCGTCAATGGAGCATACTACTATCGCGCTACTGAGCTCCTCAATCAGCCGATTCACGTAATACTAAAAAGCTTGGGTGGAGAATATATATTAATATAAACATATTATTGGTTAAAACATAGTGTTTGTTATTGTCTTTTAATATATTAGGTACATTTACTTAATACAAACATACTTGCTATGATACTTTAATAGTAGTAGAGGTGTTCAAAGGCATGAGCCGAATCAGAGTGCATATTAAACAGATCGCTACAATATCCAGCTTGCTGAGTACGAGCATCATACCACGTTTTTCAATCAATTTGCGATTACCATAAAATAAAACTACATAAGAAAATTATTTCAGTTAAGAATTAAAGCAGTTGGTAAAAGTAGAATATTATACTAATCGGGTATATTAATTTAGTTTTTAAATCACTCGCGTTCAGCATGTATTTTTTTTCTCTGTTTCGATGAAAAACGTTTCAATTTTGTATCTGTACAATGGCTAATGATCAATTGTGATTGGTGTAAGTAAAGAAAATGGCCTAGTCTCAACTCAACAGTTAGATTTGACGTGATAACTAATCCAATGAAACAAAAGTGGTCTCAGTTGTTACCGACGATAGCATCCGGTGCAAGGGCTACCAGCGACATCTATATGAAGAGGCATGACAAGCATCTACAGCAGGTGCCCGCAACGCGCGTCACATCAAATTAAGTTATTACAAGTTACTCGGATACGTGACAACGATATTTATATTTAGTCATAAATGTTTAAACAATAACTACTTTTATAGTTTGATATTGTATAGCTGATTCTATGATTTATTAACAAGATTAATATTGTATAATATGTCGTCGGCAATTACTTCCGGTGAGAAAGCGATGCACGCTGCCTCAACCAGCTCTGTTTATCTAATTTTTAGGAATAACTATGTATTTAAACAATGTGAGCATATAGTAACAAATATTGAATATAATTATCCATTTTGGAATTTCAGTATTGACGTAATTGGTTATAGTGATTTATTAATCCTACTAATATTATAAGTGTGAAAGTTTGGATGTTTGTGACGCTTTCACGGAAAATCTACTGAATGGATTTGAAAGAAACTTTACAATAATATAGCTTATACATCAGAATAACATATAGGATATAATTTATAACGACATATTGTGTAAATTGTCCAAAATCACACTTATAATATTAGTGGGATTACATGGGCAATTTGGGCATAACAAAAACGCGTTGCCTAGCAACCGACCATAGAATATGTAAATTGTATATACAAACTTTCGCGTTTATAATATCAGTGTGAAGACTATTTGAATGTACTACGTCAGATATTGAAATTTATTTTGTTTCTTTAAACTATTAGACTACGTAACAGAATAAACACTATTTTGTACCTTATGCTGTATAATAAATTTGTCATACTCGTATACGTCACCTGTCAAATAAAAAAACTAGCAAATTGGCAAAAAGAGCAGCTTTGTGTGGGGGCTCGTGAGTTTTTAGGATTCCGTAGTCAAACAAGTCCGTCTGAGTCCGCGGCGTAGCTCAGTGACTCTCACTACTAGAACGCTGTAATTTGGTACGGGTATTATACAATTTCGGAGATTCATCGCACCCCCTGCCCCGCCGTAACCGTGATTGCTACCGTAGCCAGGAATAGCGGGGCCGCCGGGGACTGGGGGCCGTAGTAATGGGCGTACTGCCATAAGGGGTTTTAGCATAATCACCACGCTTGCTAGACGGGTTGGTGATCCCAGTATTCGATTTAGTTCTTCAGGAGGAAGCTGCTGTCCCTCCCCCCGGTGTAGGTTTTCCCTTAGTCGCCTCTTACGACACCCACAGGAAGAGATGTGGTGGTTACATTCTAAGCCGGAACCACACGGCACACGGCCACCGGGAAACGTCTACCAGGCCGTCCCCCTACTAGATGGACCGACGATCTGGTTAGAGTCTCAGGGAGTCGCTGGATGCAAGTGGCTCGGGACCGGTCGATGTGGCGTGCCATGAGGGAGGCCTCTGTCCAGCAGTGGATGTTTCCCGACTGATGATGGTTATACAGTTATTAATCACGCCGACGAAGTGGTAGAAGAAAATTTTGAAAAATATATTGTTTAGGGTTGCTCTCATACACATGACTTGGGGATGACTTATTATTTTCGCGTCTACCCCATCGTGTGAAGTATCATTTAGTAGGTCTTTCAAAAATATTTTGTACGTCAATTCTACAGATTTATTATAGTATAGAAGAAGAAGATAGAAGAAGAAGATATGACAAAACCAGGAGGACTTTGGAAATCCAAGCCAATTACCAGTCATGTAGATTATTAATAATTATATTGGCATGAAATACCTTTAAAGACGGTTGCCGGTTGCCCAGTGGCCGGGTAGCTGGCAGGTACACTGCTGTAGATTGATCTCTCAGCGGTGTCTGGACCGCTGGAAGTAGCAGCATTTGGAAAAACCACCGACATCTGAAATTTTATTAAGACGCAACGGAAGCAAACTCTCCGTAGAATAGTAGGTATTTCAATATTTCGGTACGCACACATACAGCCTTTCACATGCTTTCACTCACACAAATAACGCTGCATAACCTCCCAAAGTGGCCCCTGCCGCGCCGCGCATAGTCGCTACCCCTCCGCCTTGGCTAGAGTGTATTTTTCAAAATTATAATAAACTTGACGTGAGCGTGCGTCAACCCTTTTTTTACGTTTTGAGAAATTATTGTTCGCATATTGGTTTAGTCTCGGCATACTGTGGTTGTATTTGATATAATTGACTAGTAAGTACCTATCACATATAAATACAATATAAATTATGGCGTTGCCATTTTAGGGTGCACGTCGGGCCGTGCGCAGTGTAGGATTCCGTAGTTGCCCTTCACAATAACTTCAAACATCTTTACGAACAGAAATTTTGAAAGGAATTGTACGAAATTTTCATTTTAACATCTACAAGTATGTTATACTTTGGTCGACTACTACTCGTTAAACTGTAAAACCAACTTAGTCTGATAGTTTACCTTTAAAGTTCAGTGTGCGTACTACTACTGTAAATTTTAAAATAATTTAGAAGATAGGGGAGGGTTTACGCTCGAATCTGTCGAAATCTAGCACTTTAAAGTGTAGTATGTTGCAAATGGATCCTTGAATCCAAAAGTTATGCTCCTAGTTTCAAAATATTTTTGAAAGACCTACTAAATGATACTTCACACGATGGGGTAGACGCGAAAATAATAAGTCATCCCCAAGTCATGCGTATGAGAGCAACCCTAAACAATATATTTTTCAAAATTTTCTTCTACCACTTCGTCGGCGTGATTAATAACTGTATAACCATCATCAGTCGGGAAACATCCACTGCTGGACAGAGGCCTCCCTCATGGCACGCCACATCGACCGGTCCCGAGCCACTTGCATCCAGCGACTCCGAGACTCTAACCAGATCGTCGGTCCATCTAGTAGGGGGACGGCCTGGTAGACGTTTCCCGGTGGCCGTGTGCCGTGTGGTTCCGGCTTAGAATGTAACCACCACATCTCTTCCTGTGGGTGTCGTAAGAGGCGACTAAGGGAAAACCTACACCGGGGGGAGGGACAGCAGCTTCCTCCTGAAGAACTAAATCGAATACTGCGATCACCAAACCGTCTAGCAAGCGTGGTGATTATGCTAAAACCCCTTATGGCAGTACGCCCATTACTACGGCCCCCAGTCCCCGGCGGCCCCGCTATTCCTGGCTACGGTAGCAATCACGGTTACGGCGGGGCAGGGGGTGCGATGAATCTCCGGAATTGTATAATACCCGTACCAAATTACAGCGTTCTAGTAGTGAGAGTCACTGAGCTACGCCGCGGACTCAGACGGACTTGTTTGACTACGGAATCCTAAAAACTCACGAGCCCCCACACAAAGCTGCTCTTTTTGCCAATTTGCTAGTTTTGTTATTTGACAGGTGACGTATATGACAAATTTATTATACAGCATAAGGTACAAAATAGTGTTTATTCTGTTACGTAGTCTAATAGTTTAAAGAAACAAAATAAATTTCAATATCTGACGTAGTACATTCAAATAGTCTTCACACTGATATTATAAACGCGAAAGTTTGTATATACAATTTACATATTCTATGGTCGGTTGCTAGGCAACGCGTTTTTGTTATGCCCAAATTGCCCATGTAATCCCACTAATATTATAAGTGTGATTTTGGACAATTTACACAATATGTCGTTATAAGTTATATCCTATATGTTATTCTGATGTATAAGCTATATTATTGTAAAGTTTCATTCAAATCCATTCAATAGTTTTTCCGTGAAAGCGTCACAAACATCCAAACTTTCACACTTATAATATTAGTAGAATAGAATATACAATTATACATGCCTGATGGATTGAATCAACTCAGAGTTTTATTACTGAAAATACTGATGCACACACAATGTCTCTCTATGTAAAAGGGTGGAATTTCGAAAAATCCTTTCTTAAACGATGCCTACACTTTAAATAGAATACGCCCTCAAAATTTCATGTCTCTAGTCAGTGGTTTAGGCTGTGTTGATATCTCAGTCAGTCAGTCAGGACTTTGAATTTTATATGTATAGATTGGCTTTTGGCATTGGCTTTTCGGTGAAGGTAAACATCGTGAGGAAACCTGCACACTCTTGAGAAGAAATTCAAAGGTGTGTGTGAAGTCTACAAATCCGCACAGCGCCCGCGTGTTGGACCATGGCCCATACACTTTCTGTAGTAGAGTAGGCCTAAGCCCCTGCAGTGAAAGCATATATATGTACAGGCTGTTGATGATGATTTGTTCTTATAGCGGCCGGCCACAGTACACACTCTGAAAATTTGGTCTAGTCTCCGTAATTAGGTACTTGACAATTAGTTTGGGGTTAAATTGTATTTTATACCATGACGGACATTAAAAGAAAGCCCCAAATCTCAAAAATTTGAAGATTCATTGCATTTTGAAGATTTTTTATAGGGGCACATAATACATTTATCACGCCAATATAGTAATGTGACGTCACAAAACACGCCCGATTTATATGGAGCGTTTTATCACCGCGTGACTAGAATCACTTTTCGGCGAGTTGTGCTAAAAAATCTATTAGTCGTATCGAAAAAATTTGATAGAGCTATTTATCTTTTTACATGCACTATCGAGTGAGACGAAATAATAAGTTATTTTGTCAAACCGAACTGTTGAGTTACTGATGTGTTACCTTATAGTTACCTATTAGTATACTCTTAACATCCGGTGCAAGGGATACCAGCGACATCTTTAAATTATTAAAATATTAAATTAAAAATTAAATAATTACTGCTTTTGTATTTTGATATTTTATATGTGAATCTATGATTGATGATTCTCTAATCTATTTATTAACAAGAAAGATTATAATTGTATAATATGTCGTCGCGTCGGCATTTAGTTCCGGTGAGGTGCTGCCGGCGTCGCAAGCGACGCTTATTTTCGGCACGCTGCCTCAACCAGCTCTGGTTATCTAATTTTTAGGAATAATTATGTATTTAAACAATATGAGCATTTAGTAACAAATATTGAATATAATTATCCATTTTGTAATTTCAGTATTAACGTAATTGGTCATAGGGATTAATTAATATTGTATAATTGCGTCTGTTTTGATTCACGAAGTTGTTGTTTTCGAAGTAGAAACTGACGATGGTGGGAGTTATGAAGATCGTATTATAAAACTGATGAACATTAATTTTGTAAAAAATTCCTGATGTGAATTCTGTTGAAATAGTACTAATAAACGTTACTCTGCCCAACTGTGTGTTGAGAATATATTGAAGAATATTCATGCCTGATGGATTGAATCAACTAAGAGTTTTATTACTAAAAATACTGCACACATTTTACAAAATAAACAAAGTATTGTAGATTATTTTAAACCATTTTTAAGTATCATAGCAAGCATGTGTATTATAAGAAAATGTACACTCTTTTGTTTAAAACAAATATTACGCTATGTTTATATTAATTGATAGTGGATACTTTAGGACCAGTAGTCCGGGGTTAGGAACGTAAACATAAAAGTATAGAGAACAAAGATACAATTATTTATCTTACGTACTATGTGGTAATAATAATAACAGGGTATGTAACTATTTACAAAATACTAAGATAATACATCTAGATTAGCGGTACGATTAACATTTTCATGATAAAAGCTTTAAAAAAATTCTTTTTTCATTTAATATTTTTTTCGATTCATTCTTTGTATTTCATTTTTTTCTCGAATTGTTTTCGTTTCTCTTTTTTTGTCAAAGCATTTTTTGTCGCTTTTGAAATATTTTCTTTTTAAAACGTGTTTATATTTTTTTCTTTATTTTCATTTTTTTTAAATTATGTAATAATACATTTTGTTAATTAATTTATTTCAAATATCTCTATAGTGTTAGTTACAATAAATCGTCTTACATACTCTTAATGGTAATAATAATAACAGGGTATTTAACTTTTTACAAAATACCAAGATTCGTCTAGATTAGCGGTACGGTTGGATGGAAACACGTGCATTTTGGTGAAACTCCCTTTGACGGGGCCGTCCACCCGGTCCGACACTGTGTTCAGGAGGCTGTTAGTCTGGTTGGTTTCATCATCATCATCACAAGCCTATATATGTCCCCACTGCAGGGGCTCAGGCCTACTCTCCTCCTGGTTGGTTTACTGGCTGCCAATGCCCTTCCCTTTTAATGTCTACGTCATCCTTGAGCGAGTCAGTAACCCAACACCCCAGGTATTTGAACTCCGACACCACTTGAAGGAGTATCTTTGAGAGTGCCAAAGGGTATATCTATGTAGGACTAGGACTACTTGTTGTCCGCCTTGTAAAATAGCAACTCACTCTCTTGGTGTAATACCTGACGTTGTGGACCTTAAAATACCACTCGCGGGTATCTGCGAGTGGTATGCAACAGCTTCTTTAGGGCACTTGAGGGGCACAGCAACACAGTGTCGTCACCGTAACTAATGTTATTTACAAATTGACCGTCAATGGAGCATACTACCATCGCGTTACTGAGCTCTTCAACCATCTGATTCACGTACACACTGAAGAACTTGGATGAAGATTATTTTTCTTAGTCAGTCCTGTCGTCAGTCAGTCCTTAGTACACTCCTGTCGGAGTGGTCGGAGTTATGGATTGTCTGGTATGTGGCTTTTGCGAGAGTTCTTCGAAGATGTCTCTATATTTGTAGCATTCCGTTTGCACTGAAGATCTTGGGTGAAGATTCTTCTTCTTAGTCGTACACTCCTGCAAGAGTTCTTCATCTCTCTCTATTTGTGGCATTTCGTGTGCACTCAGAAAGGGAACACATTCGGTGAAGATTTAACTGCTTCTTTTATATATAATATAGAAAAAAAATTTAACATAATTTTTTACATTAAAGAAAAGATTTTTAATTTTTTTAAATCTTTTTTTTAGCTAATTTTTTTTCTTTTTGTACATTACGCTTTTTTTGCACATTTTTTAAATTCTTTTTACATTTTTTTTTCTTTTTACACATTTTTTAAATGTATTTTTCTTATTTATTATATTATTTTTTAATTTCTTTTTCCTTTTTTTCTTTAAACTTTTTTCTACGATAAATCGTCTTACATACTGTTAATGGTAATAATAATAATAACAGGGTATGTAACTATTTACAAAATACAAAGATAATACATCTAGATTAGCGGTACGGTTGGCCGGCACCACGTGCATTTTGGTGAAATGCCCTTTGACGGGGCCGTCCACCCGGTCCGCCACTGTGTTCAGGAAGCGGTTGGTCTGGTTGGTTTACTGGCTGCCAATGTCTACGTCATCCTTGAGCGAGTCAGTAACCCAACACCCCAGGTATTTGAACTCCGAAACCACTTGAAGACGAGTATCTTTGAGTGCCAAAGGGTATATCTATGTAGGATTAATTGTTGCCCGCATTGTAAAATAGCAACTCACCCTCTTGGCGTAATACCTGATCTGACCTGACCAACAGCTTCCTGAGGGCACTTATTGAGGTAACTAATATTATTTACAAATTGACCGTCAATGGAGCATACTACTATCGCGCTACTGAGCTCCTCAATCAGCCGATTCACGTAATACTAAAAAGCTTGGGTGGAGAATATATATTAATATAAACATATTATTGGTTAAAACATAGTGTTTGTTATTGTCTTTTAATATATTAGGTACATTTACTTAATACAAACATACTTGCTATGATACTTTAATAGTAGTAGAGGTGTTCAAAGGCATGAGCCGAATCAGAGTGCATATTAAACAGATCGCTACAATATCCAGCTTGCTGAGTACGAGCATCATACCACGTTTTTCAATCAATTTGCGATTACCATAAAATAAAACTACATAAGAAAATTATTTCAGTTAAGAATTAAAGCAGTTGGTAAAAGTAGAATATTATACTAATCGGGTATATTAATTTAGTTTTTAAATCACTCGCGTTCAGCATGTATTTTTTTTCTCTGTTTCGATGAAAAACGTTTCAATTTTGTATCTGTACAATGGCTAATGATCAATTGTGATTGGTGTAAGTAAAGAAAATGGCCTAGTCTCAACTCAACAGTTAGATTTGACGTGATAACTAATCCAATGAAACAAAAGTGGTCTCAGTTGTTACCGACGATAGCATCCGGTGCAAGGGCTACCAGCGACATCTATATGAAGAGGCATGACAAGCATCTACAGCAGGTGCCCGCAACGCGCGTCACATCAAATTAAGTTATTACAAGTTACTCGGATACGTGACAACGATATTTATATTTAGTCATAAATGTTTAAACAATAACTACTTTTATAGTTTGATATTGTATAGCTGATTCTATGATTTATTAACAAGATTAATATTGTATAATATGTCGTCGGCAATTACTTCCGGTGAGAAAGCGATGCACGCTGCCTCAACCAGCTCTGTTTATCTAATTTTTAGGAATAACTATGTATTTAAACAATGTGAGCATATAGTAACAAATATTGAATATAATTATCCATTTTGGAATTTCAGTATTGACGTAATTGGTTATAGTGATTTATTAATCCTACTAATATTATAAGTGTGAAAGTTTGGATGTTTGTGACGCTTTCACGGAAAATCTACTGAATGGATTTGAAAGAAACTTTACAATAATATAGCTTATACATCAGAATAACATATAGGATATAATTTATAACGACATATTGTGTAAATTGTCCAAAATCACACTTATAATATTAGTGGGATTACATGGGCAATTTGGGCATAACAAAAACGCGTTGCCTAGCAACCGACCATAGAATATGTAAATTGTATATACAAACTTTCGCGTTTATAATATCAGTGTGAAGACTATTTGAATGTACTACGTCAGATATTGAAATTTATTTTGTTTCTTTAAACTATTAGACTACGTAACAGAATAAACACTATTTTGTACCTTATGCTGTATAATAAATTTGTCATACTCGTATACGTCACCTGTCAAATAAAAAAACTAGCAAATTGGCAAAAAGAGCAGCTTTGTGTGGGGGCTCGTGAGTTTTTAGGATTCCGTAGTCAAACAAGTCCGTCTGAGTCCGCGGCGTAGCTCAGTGACTCTCACTACTAGAACGCTGTAATTTGGTACGGGTATTATACAATTTCGGAGATTCATCGCACCCCCTGCCCCGCCGTAACCGTGATTGCTACCGTAGCCAGGAATAGCGGGGCCGCCGGAGACTGGGGGCCGTAGTAATGGGCGTACTGCCATAAGGGGTTTTAGCATAATCACCACGCTTGCTAGACGGGTTGGTGATCCCAGTATTCGATTTAGTTCTTCAGGAGGAAGCTGCTGTCCCTCCCCCCGGTGTAGGTTTTCCCTTAGTCGCCTCTTACGACACCCACAGGAAGAGATGTGGTGGTTACATTCTAAGCCGGAACCACACGGCACACGGCCACCGGGAAACGTCTACCAGGCCGTCCCCCTACTAGATGGACCGACGATCTGGTTAGAGTCTCAGGGAGTCGCTGGATGCAAGTGGCTCGGGACCGGTCGATGTGGCGTGCCATGAGGGAGGCCTCTGTCCAGCAGTGGATGTTTCCCGACTGATGATGGTTATACAGTTATTAATCACGCCGACGAAGTGGTAGAAGAAAATTTTGAAAAATATATTGTTTAGGGTTGCTCTCATACACATGACTTGGGGATGACTTATTATTTTCGCGTCTACCCCATCGTGTGAAGTATCATTTAGTAGGTCTTTCAAAAATATTTTGTACGTCAATTCTACAGATTTATTATAGTATAGAAGAAGAAGATAGAAGAAGAAGATATGACAAAACCAGGAGGACTTTGGAAATCCAAGCCAATTACCAGTCATGTAGATTATTAATAATTATATTGGCATGAAATACCTTTAAAGACGGTTGCCGGTTGCCCAGTGGCCGGGTAGCTGGCAGGTACACTGCTGTAGATTGATCTCTCAGCGGTGTCTGGACCGCTGGAAGTAGCAGCATTTGGAAAAACCACCGACATCTGAAATTTTATTAAGACGCAACGGAAGCAAACTCTCCGTAGAATAGTAGGTATTTCAATATTTCGGTACGCACACATACAGCCTTTAGCATGCTTTCACTCACACAAATAACGCTGCATAACCTCCCAAAGTGGCCCCTGCCGCGCCGCGCATAGTCGCTACCCCTCCGCCTTGGCTAGAGTGTATTCTTCAAAATTATAATAAACTTGACGTGAGCGTGCGTCAACCCTTTTTTTACGTTTTGAGAAATTATTGTTCGCATATTGGTTTAGTCTCGGCATACTGTGGTTGTATTTGATATAATTGACTAGTAAGTACCTATCACATATAAATACAATATAAATTATGGCGTTGCCATTTTAGGGTGCACGTCGGGCCGTGCGCAGTGTAGGATTCCGTAGTTGCCCTTCACAATAACTTCAAACATCTTTACGAACAGAAATTTTGAAAGGAATTGTACGAAATTTTCATTTTAACATCTACAAGTATGTTATACTTTGGTCGACTACTACTCGTTAAACTGTAAAACCAACTTAGTCTGATAGTTTACCTTTAAAGTTCAGTGTGCGTACTACTACTGTAAATTTTAAAATAATTTAGAAGATAGGGGAGGGTTTACGCTCGAATCTGTCGAAATCTAGCACTTTAAAGTGTAGTATGTTGCAAATGGATCCTTGAATCCAAAAGTTATGCTCCTAGTTTCAAAATATTTTTGAAAGACCTACTAAATGATACTTCACACGATGGGGTAGACGCGAAAATAATAAGTCATCCCCAAGTCATGCGTATGAGAGCAACCCTAAACAATATATTTTTCAAAATTTTCTTCTACCACTTCGTCGGCGTGATTAATAACTGTATAACCATCATCAGTCGGGAAACATCCACTGCTGGACAGAGGCCTCCCTCATGGCACGCCACATCGACCGGTCCCGAGCCACTTGCATCCAGCGACTCCGAGACTCTAACCAGATCGTCGGTCCATCTAGTAGGGGGACGGCCTGGTAGACGTTTCCCGGTGGCCGTGTGCCGTGTGGTTCCGGCTTAGAATGTAACCACCACATCTCTTCCTGTGGGTGTCGTAAGAGGCGACTAAGGGAAAACCTACACCGGGGGGAGGGACAGCAGCTTCCTCCTGAAGAACTAAATCGAATACTGCGATCACCAAACCGTCTAGCAAGCGTGGTGATTATGCTAAAACCCCTTATGGCAGTACGCCCATTACTACGGCCCCCAGTCCCCGGCGGCCCCGCTATTCCTGGCTACGGTAGCAATCACGGTTACGGCGGGGCAGGGGGTGCGATGAATCTCCGGAATTGTATAATACCCGTACCAAATTACAGCGTTCTAGTAGTGAGAGTCACTGAGCTACGCCGCGGACTCAGACGGACTTGTTTGACTACGGAATCCTAAAAACTCACGAGCCCCCACACAAAGCTGCTCTTTTTGCCAATTTGCTAGTTTTGTTATTTGACAGGTGACGTATATGACAAATTTATTATACAGCATAAGGTACAAAATAGTGTTTATTCTGTTACGTAGTCTAATAGTTTAAAGAAACAAAATAAATTTCAATATCTGACGTAGTACATTCAAATAGTCTTCACACTGATATTATAAACGCGAAAGTTTGTATATACAATTTACATATTCTATGGTCGGTTGCTAGGCAACGCGTTTTTGTTATGCCCAAATTGCCCATGTAATCCCACTAATATTATAAGTGTGATTTTGGACAATTTACACAATATGTCGTTATAAGTTATATCCTATATGTTATTCTGATGTATAAGCTATATTATTGTAAAGTTTCATTCAAATCCATTCAATAGTTTTTCCGTGAAAGCGTCACAAACATCCAAACTTTCACACTTATAATATTAGTAGAATAGAATATACAATTATACATGCCTGATGGATTGAATCAACTCAGAGTTTTATTACTGAAAATACTGATGCACACACAATGTCTCTCTATGTAAAAGGGTGGAATTTCGAAAAATCCTTTCTTAAACGATGCCTACACTTTAAATAGAATACGCCCTCAAAATTTCATGTCTCTAGTCAGTGGTTTAGGCTGTGTTGATATCTCAGTCAGTCAGTCAGGACTTTGAATTTTATATGTATAGATTGGCTTTTGGCATTGGCTTTTCGGTGAAGGTAAACATCGTCAGGAAACCTGCACACTCTTGAGAAGAAATTCAAAGGTGTGTGTGAAGTCTACAAATCCGCACAGCGCCCGCGTGTTGGACCATGGCCCATACACTTTCTGTAGTAGAGTAGGCCTAAGCCCCTGCAGTGAAAGCATATATATGTACAGGCTGTTGATGATGATTTGTTCTTATAG
The DNA here is from genome assembly GCA_910589575.2 of Carcina quercana. Lineage (NCBI taxonomy): Eukaryota > Metazoa > Arthropoda > Insecta > Lepidoptera > Depressariidae > Carcina > Carcina quercana. The sequence goes on along the minus strand of OU342451.1, from coordinate 2,622,114 downwards.
CGGCCGGCCACAGTACACACTCTGAAAATTTGGTCTAGTCTCCGTAATTAGGTACTTGACAATTAGTTTGGGGTTAAATTGTATTTTATACCATGACGGACATTAAAAGAAAGCCCCAAATCTCAAAAATTTGAAGATTCATTGCATTTTGAAGATTTTTTATAGGGGCACATAATACATTTATCACGCCAATATAGTAATGTGACGTCACAAAACACGCCCGATTTATATGGAGCGTTTTATCACCGCGTGACTAGAATCACTTTTCGGCGAGTTGTGCTAAAAAATCTATTAGTCGTATCGAAAAATATTTGATAGAGCTATTTATCTTTTTACATGCACTATCGAGTGAGACGAAATAATAAGTTATTTTGTTAAACCGAACTGTTGAGTTACTGATGTGTTACCTTATAGTTACCTATTAGTATACTCTTAACATCCGGTGCAAGGGATACCAGCGACATCTTTAAATTATTAAAATATTAAATTAAAAATTAAATAATTACTGCTTTTGTATTTTGATATTTTATATGTGAATCTATGATTGATGATTCTCTAATCTATTTATTAACAAGAAAGATTATAATTGTATAATATGTCGTCGCGTCGGCATTTAGTTCCGGTGAGGTGCTGCCGGCGTCGCAAGCGACGCTTATTTTCGGCACGCTGCCTCAACCAGCTCTGGTTATCTAATTTTTAGGAATAATTATGTATTTAAACAATATGAGCATTTAGTAACAAATATTGAATATAATTATCCATTTTGTAATTTCAGTATTAACGTAATTGGTCATAGGGATTAATTAATATTGTATAATTGCGTCTGTTTTGATTCACGAAGTTGTTGTTTTCGAAGTAGAAACTGACGATGGTGGGAGTTATGAAGATCGTATTATAAAACTGATGAACATTAATTTTGTAAAAAATTCCTGATGTGAATTCTGTTGAAATAGTACTAATAAACGTTACTCTGCCCAACTGTGTGTTGAGAATATATTGAAGAATATTCATGCCTGATGGATTGAATCAACTAAGAGTTTTATTACTAAAAATACTGCACACATTTTACAAAATAAACAAAGTATTGTAGATTATTTTAAACCATTTTTAAGTATCATAGCAAGCATGTGTATTATAAGAAAATGTACACTCTTTTGTTTAAAACAAATATTACGCTATGTTTATATTAATTGATAGTGGATACTTTAGGACCAGTAGTCCGGGGTTAGGAACGTAAACATAAAAGTATAGAGAACAAAGATACAATTATTTATCTTACGTACTATGTGGTAATAATAATAACAGGGTATGTAACTATTTACAAAATACTAAGATAATACATCTAGATTAGCGGTACGATTAACATTTTCATGATAAAAGCTTTAAAAAAATTCTTTTTTCATTTAATATTTTTTTCGATTCATTCTTTGTATTTCATTTTTTTCTCGAATTGTTTTCGTTTCTCTTTTTTTGTTAAAGCATTTTTTGTCTCTTTTGAAATATTTTCTTTTTAAAACGTGTTTATATTTTTTTCTTTATTTTCATTTTTTTAAAATTATGTAATAATACATTTTGTTAATTAATTTATTTCAAATATCTCTATAGTGTTAGTTACAATAAATCGTCTTACATACTCTTAATGGTAATAATAATAACAGGGTATTTAACTTTTTACAAAATACCAAGATTCGTCTAGATTAGCGGTACGGTTGGATGGAAACACGTGCATTTTGGTGAAACTCCCTTTGACGGGGCCGTCCACCCGGTCCGACACTGTGTTCAGGAGGCTGTTAGTCTGGTTGGTTTCATCATCATCATCAAAAGCCTATATATGTCCCCACTGCAGGGGCTCAGGCCTACTCTCCTCCTGGTTGGTTTACTGGCTGCCAATGCCCTTCCCTTTTAATGTCTACGTCATCCTTGAGCGAGTCAGTAACCCAACACCCCAGGTATTTGAACTCCGACACCACTTGAAGGAGTATCTTTGAGAGTGCCAAAGGGTATATCTATGTAGGACTAGGACTACTTGTTGTCCGCCTTGTAAAATAGCAACTCACTCTCTTGGTGTAATACCTGACGTTGTGGACCTTAAAATACCACTCGCGGGTATCTGCGAGTGGTATGCAACAGCTTCTTTAGGGCACTTGAGGGGCACAGCAACACAGTGTCGTCACCGTAACTAATGTTATTTACAAATTGACCGTCAATGGAGCATACTACCATCGCGTTACTGAGCTCTTCAACCATCTGATTCACGTACACACTGAAGAACTTGGATGAAGATTATTTTTCTTAGTCAGTCCTGTCGTCAGTCAGTCCTTAGTACACTCCTGTCGGAGTGGTCGGAGTTATGGATTGTCTGGTATGTGGCTTTTGCGAGAGTTCTTCGAAGATGTCTCTCTATTTGTAGCATTCCGTTTGCACTGAAGATCTTGGGTGAAGATTCTTCTTCTTAGTCGTACACTCCTGCAAGAGTTCTTCATCTCTCTCTATTTGTGGCATTTCGTGTGCACTCAGAAAGGGAACACATTCGGTGAAGATTTAACTGCTTCTTTTATATATAATATAGAAAAAAAATTTAACATAATTTTTTACATTAAAGAAAAGGTTTTTTTCATAACGATTTTATTGTATAAATTTTTTTAAATCTTTTTTTTAGCTAATTTTTTTTCTTTTTGTACATTACGCTTTTTTTGCACATTTTTTAAATTCTTTTTACATTTTTTTTTCTTTTTACACATTTTTTAAATGTATTTTTCTTATTTATTATATTATTTTTTAATTTCTTTTTCCTTTTTTTCTTTAAACTTTTTTCTACGATAAATCGTCTTACATACTGTTAATGGTAATAATAATAATAACAGGGTATGTAACTATTTACAAAATACAAAGATAATACATCTAGATTAGCGGTACGGTTGGCCGGCACCACGTGCATTTTGGTGAAATGCCCTTTGACGGGGCCGTCCACCCGGTCCGCCACTGTGTTCAGGAAGCGGTTGGTCTGGTTGGTTTACTAGCTGCCAATGTCTACGTCATCCTTGAGCGAGTCAGTAACCCAACACCCCAGGTATTTGAACTCCGAAACCACTTGAAGACGAGTATCTTTGAGTGCCAAAGGGTATATCTATGTAGGATTAATTGTTGCCCGCATTGTAAAATAGCAACTCACCCTCTTGGCGTAATACCTGACCTGACCTGACCAACAGCTTCCTGAGGGCACTTATTGAGGTAACTAATATTATTTACAAATTGACCGTCAATGGAGCATACTACTATCGCGCTACTGAGCTCCTCAATCAGCCGATTCACGTAATACTAAAAAGCTTGGGTGGAGAATATATATTAATATAAACATATTATTGGTTAAAACATAGTGTTTGTTATTGTCTTTTAATATATTAGGTACATTTACTTAATACAAACATACTTGCTATGATACTTTAATAGTAGTAGAGGTGTTCAAAGGCATGAGCCGAATCAGAGTGCATATTAAACAGATCGCTACAATATCCAGCTTGCTGAGTACGAGCATCATACCACGTTTTTCAATCAATTTGCGATTACCATAAAATAAAACTACATAAGAAAATTATTTCAGTTAAGAATTAAAGCAGTTGGTAAAAGTAGAATATTATACTAATCGGGTATATTAATTTAGTTTTTTAAATCACTCGCGTTCAGCATGTATTTTTTTTCTCTGTTTCGATGAAAAACGTTTCAATTTTGTATCTGTACAATGGCTAATGATCAATTGTGATTGGTGTAAGTAAAGAAAATGGCCTAGTCTCAACTCAACAGTTAGATTTGACGTGATAACTAATCCAATGAAACAAAAGTGGTCTCAGTTGTTACCGACGATAACATCCGGTGCAAGGGCTACCAGCGACATCTATATGAAGAGGCATGACAAGCATCTACAGCAGGTGCTCGCAACGCGCGTCACATCAAATTAAGTTATTACAAGTTACTCGGATACGTGACAACGATATTTATATTTAGTCATAAATGTTTAAACAATAACTACTTTTATAGTTTGATATTGTATAGCTGATTCTATGATTTATTAACAAGATTAATATTGTATAATATGTCGTCGGCAATTACTTCCGGTGAGAAAGCGATGCACGCTGCCTCAACCAGCTCTGTTTATCTAATTTTTAGGAATAACTATGTATTTAAACAATGTGAGCATATAGTAACAAATATTGAATATAATTATCCATTTTGGAATTTCAGTATTGACGTAAGTGGTTATAGTGATTTATTAATCCTACTAATATTATAAGTGTGAAAGTTTGGATGTTTGTGACGCTTTCACGGAAAATCTACTGAATGGATTTGAAAGAAACTTTACAATAATATAGCTTATACATCAGAATAACATATAGGCTATAATTTATAAAGACATATTGTGTAAATTGTCCAAAATCACACTTATAATATTAGTGGGATTACATGGGCTATTTGGGCATAACAAAAACGCGTTGCCTAGCAACCGACCATAGAATATGTAAATTGTATATACAAACTTTCGCGTTTATAATATCAGTGTGAAGACTATTTGAATGTACTACGTCAGATATTAAAATTTATTTTGTTTCTTTAAACTATTAGACTACGTAACAGAATAAACACTATTTTGTACCTTATGCTGTATAATAAATTTGTCATATACGTCACCTGTCAAATAACAAAACTAGCAAATTGGCAAAAAGAGCAGCTTTGTGTGGGGGCTCGTGAGTTTTTAGGATTCCGTAGTCAAACAAGTCCGTATGAGTCCGCGGCGTAGCTCAGTGACTCTCACTACTAGAACGCTGTAATTTGGTACGGGTATTATACAATTTCGGAGATTCATCGCACCCCCTGCCCCGCCGTAACCGTGATTGCTACCGTAGCCAGGAATAGCGGGGCCGCCGGGGACTGGGGGCCGTAGTAATGGGCGTACTGCCATAAGGGGTTTTAGCATAATCACCACGCTTGCTAGACGGGTTGGTGATCCCAGTATTCGATTTCGTTCTTCAGGAGGAAGCTGCTGTCCCTCCCCCCGTTGTAGGTTTTCCCTTAGTCGCCTCTTACGACACCCACAGGAAGAGATGTGGTGGTTACATTCTAAGCCGGAACCACACGGCACACGGCCACCGGGAAACGTCTACCAGGCCGTCCCCCTACTAGATGGACCGACGATCTGGTTAGAGTCTCAGGGAGTCGCTGGATGCAAGTGGCTCGGGACCGGTCGATGTGGCGTGCCATGAGGGAGGCCTCTGTCCAGCAGTGGATGTTTCCCGACTGATGATGGTTATACAGTTATTAATCACGCCGACGAAGTGGTAGAAGAAAATTTTGAAAAATATATTGTTTAGGGTTGCTCTCATACGCATGACTTGGGGATGACTTATTATTTTCGCGTCTACCCCATCGTGTGAAGTATCATTTAGTAGGTCTTTCAAAAATATTTTGTACGTCAATTCTACAGATTTATTATAGTATAGAAGAAGAAGATAGAAGAAGAAGATATGACAAAACCAGGAGGACTTTAGAAATCCAAGCCAATTACCAGTCATGTAGATTATTAATAATTATATTGGCATGAAATACCTTTAAAGACGGTTGCCGGTTGCCCAGTGGCCGGGTAGCTGGCAGGTACACTGCTGTAGATTGATCTCTCAGCGGTGTCTAGACCGCTGGAAGTAGCAGCATTTGGAAAAACCACCGACATCTGAAATTTTATTAAGACGCAACGGAAGCAAACTCTCCGTAGAATAGTAGGTATTTCAATATTTCGGTACGCACACATACAGCCTTTCACATGCTTTCACTCACACAAATAACGCTGCATAACCTCCCAAAGTGACCCCTGCCGCGCCGCGCATAGTCGCTACCCCTCCGCCTTGGCTAGAGTGTATTTTTCAAAATTATAATAAACTTGACGTGAGCGTGAGTCAACCCTTTTATTACGTTTTGAGAAATTATTGTTCGCATATTGGTTTAGTCTCGGCATACTGTGGTTGTATTTGATATAATTGACTAGTAAGTACCTATCACATATAAATACAATATAAATTATGGCGTTGCCATTTTAGGGTGCACGTCGGGCCGTGCGCAGTGTAGGATTCCGTAGTTGCCCTTCACAATAACTTCAAACATCTTTACGAACAGAAATTTTGAAAGGAATTGTACGAAATTTTCATTTTAACATCTACAAGTATGTTATACTTTGGTCGACTACTACTCGTTAAACTGTAAAACCAACTTAGTCTGATAGTTTACCTTTAAAGTTCAGTGTGCGTACTACTACTGTAAATTTTAAAATAATTTAGAAGATAGGGGAGGGTTTACGCTCGAATCTGTCGAAATCTAGCACTTTAAAGTGTAGTATGTTGCAAATGGATCCTTGAATCCAAAAGTTATGCTCCTAGTTTCAAAATATTTTTGAAAGACCTACTAAATGATACTTCACACGATGGGGTAGACGCGAAAATAATAAGTCATCCCCAAGTCATGCGTATGAGAGCAACCCTAAACAATATATTTTTCAAAATTTTCTTCTACCACTTCGTCGGCGTGATTAATAACTGTATAACCATCATCAGTCGGGAAACATCCACTGCTGGACAGAGGCCTCCCTCATGGCACGCCACATCGACCGGTCCCGAGCCACTTGCATCCAGCGACTCGCTGAGACTCTAACCAGATCGTCGGTCCATCTAGTAGGGGGACGGCCTGGTAGACGTTTCCCGGTGGCCGTGTGCCGTGTGGTTCCGGCTTAGAATGTAACCACCACATCTCTTCCTGTGGGTGTCGTAAGAGGCGACTAAGGGAAAACCTACACCGGGGGGAGGGACAGCAGCTTCCTCCTGAAGAACTAAATCGAATACTGCGATCACCAACCCGTCTAGCAAGCGTGGTGATTATGCTAAAACCCCTTATGGCAGTACGCCCATTACTACGGCCCCCAGTCCCCGGCGGCCCCGCTATTCCTGGCTACGGTAGCAATCACGGTTACGGCGGGGCAGGGGGTGCGATGAATCTCCGGAATTGTATAATACCCGTACCAAATTACAGCGTTCTAGTAGTGAGAGTCACTGAGCTACGCCGCGGACTCAGACGGACTTGTTTGACTACGGAATCCTAAAAACTCACGAGCCCCCACACAAAGCTGCTCTTTTTGCCAATTTGCTAGTTTTGTTATTTGACAGGTGACGTATATGACAAATTTATTATACAGCATAAGGTACAAAATAGTGTTTATTCTGTTACGTAGTCTAATAGTTTAAAGAAACAAAATAAATTTCAATATCTGACGTAGTACATTCAAATAGTCTTCACACTGATATTATAAACGCGAAAGTTTGTATATACAATTTACATATTCTATGGTCGGTTGCTAGGCAACGCGTTTTTGTTATGCCTAAATTGCGCATGTAATCCCACTAATATTATAAGTGTGATTTTGGACAATTTACACAATATGTCTTTATAAATTATAGCCTATATGTTATTCTGATGTATAAGCTATATTATTGTAAAGTTTCATTCAAATCCATTCAATAGTTTTTCCGTGAAAGCGTCACAAACATCCAAACTTTCACACTTATAATATTAGTAGAATAGAATATACAATTATACATGCCTGATGGATTGAATCAACTCAGAGTTTTATTACTGAAAATACTGATGCACACACAATGTCTCTCTATGTAAAAGGGTGGAATTTCGAAAAATCCTTTCTTAAACGATGCCTACACTTTACATAGAATACGCCCTCAAAATTTCATGTCTCTAGTCAGTGGTTTAGGCTGTGTTGATATCTCAGTCAGTCAGTCAGGACTTTGAATTTTATATGTATAGATTGGCTTTTGGCATTGGCTTTTCGGTGAAGGTAAACATCGTGAGGAAACCTGCACACTCTTGAGAAGAAATTCAAAGGTGTGTGTGAAGTCTACAAATCCGCACAGCGCCCGCGTGTTGGACCATGGCCCATACACTTTCTGTAGTAGAGTAGGCCTAAGCCCCTGCAGTGAAAGCATATATATGTACAGGGTGTTGATGATGATTTGTTCTTATAGCGGCCGGCCACAGTACACACTCTGAAAATTTGGTCTAGTCTCCGGAAGAGATGTGGTGGTTACATTCTAAGCCGGAACCACACGGCACACGGCCACCGGGAAACGTCTACCAGGCCGTCCCCCTACTAGATGGACCGACGATCTGGTTAGAGTCTCAGGGAGTCGCTGGATGCAGGTGGCTCGGGACCGGTCGATGTGGCGTGCCATGAGGGAGGCCTCTGTCCAGCAGTGGATGTTTCCCGACTGATGATGGTTATACAGTTATTAATCACGCCGACGAAGTGGTAGAAGAAAATTTTGAAAAATATATTGTTTAGGGTTGCTCTCATACGCATGACTAGGGGATGACTTATTATTTTCGCGTCTACCCCATCGTGTGAATTATCATTTAGTAGGTCTTTCAAAAATATTTTGTACGTCGATTCTACAGATTTATTATAGTATAGAAGAAGAAGATAGAAGAAGAAGATATGACAAAACCAGGAGGACTTTAGAAATCCAAGCCAATTACCAGTCATGTAGATTATTAATAATTATATTGGCATGAAATACCTTTAAAGACGGTTGCCGGTTGCCCAGTGGCCGGGTAGCTGGCAGGTACACTGCTGTAGATTGATCTCTCAGCGGTGTCTAGACCGCTGGAAGTAGCAGCATTTGGAAAAACCACCGACATCTGAAATTTTATTAAGACGCAACGGAAGCAAACTCTCCGTAGAATAGTAGGTATTTCAATATTTCGGTACGCACACATACAGCCTTTCACATGCTTTCACTCACACAAATAACGCTGCATAACCTCCCAAAGTGACCCCTGCCGCGCCGCGCATAGTCGCTACCCCTCCGCCTTGGCTAGAGTGTATTTTTCAAAATTATAATAAACTTGACGTGAGCGTGAGTCAACCCTTTTATTACGTTTTGAGAAATTATTGTTCGCATATTGGTTTAGTCTCGGCATACTGTGGTTGTATTTGATATAATTGACTAGTAAGTACCTATCACATATAAATACAATATAAATTATGGCGTTGCCATTTTAGGGTGCACGTCGGGCCGTGCGCAGTGTAGGATTCCGTAGTTGCCCTTCACAATAACTTCAAACATCTTTACGAACAGAAATTTTGAAAGGAATTGTACGAAATTTTCATTTTAACATCTACAAGTATGTTATACTTTGGTCGACTACTACTCGTTAAACTGTAAAACCAACTTAGTCTGATAGTTTACCTTTAAAGTTCAGTGTGCGTACTACTACTGTAAATTTTAAAATAATTTAGAAGATAGGGGAGGGTTTACGCTCGAATCTGTCGAAATCTAGCACTTTAAAGTGTAGTATGTTGCAAATGGATCCTTGAATCCAAAAGTTATGCTCCTAGTTTCAAAATATTTTTGAAAGACCTACTAAATGATACTTCACACGATGGGGTAGACGCGAAAATAATAAGTCATCCCCAAGTCATGCGTATGAGAGCAACCCTAAACAATATATTTTTCAAAATTTTCTTCTACCACTACGTCGGCGTGATTAATAACTGTATAACCATCATCAGTCGGGAAACATCCACTGCTGGACAGAGGCCTCCCTCATGGCACGCCACATCGACCGGTCCCGAGCCACTTGCATCCAGCGACTCGCTGAGACTCTAACCAGATCGTCGGTCCATCTAGTAGGGGGACGGCCTGGTAGACGTTTCCCGGTGGCCGTGTGCCGTGTGGTTCCGGCTTAGAATGTAACCACCACATCTCTTCCTGTGGGTGTCGTAAGAGGCGACTAAGGGAAAACCTACAACGGGGGGAGGGACAGCAGCTTCCTCCTGAAGAACTAAATCGAATACTGGGATCACCAACCCGTCTAGCAAGCGTGGTGATTATGCTAAAACCCCTTATGGCAGTACGCCCATTACTACGGCCCCCAGTCCCCGGCGGCCCCGCTATTCCTGGCTACGGTAGCAATCACGGTTACGGCGGGGCAGGGGGTGCGATGAATCTCCGGAATTGTATAATACCCGTACCAAATTACAGCGTTCTAGTAGTGAGAGTCACTGAGCTACGCCGCGGACTCATACGGACTTGTTTGACTACGGAATCCTAAAAACTCACGAGCCCCCACACAAAGCTGCTCTTTTTGCCAATTTGCTAGTTTTGTTATTTGACAGGTGACGTATATGACAAATTTATTATACAGCATAAGGTACAAAATAGTGTTTATTCTGTTACGTAGTCTAATAGTTTAAAGAAACAAAATAAATTTCAATATCTGACGTAGTACATTCAAATAGTCTTCACACTGATATTATAAACGCGAAAGTTTGTATATACAATTTACATATTCTATGGTCGGTTGCTAGGCAACGCGTTTTTGTTATGCCTAAATTGCGCATGTAATCCCACTAATATTATAAGTGTGATTTTGGACAATTTACACAATATGTCTTTATAAATTATAGCCTATATGTTATTCTGATGTATAAGCTATATTATTGTAAAGTTTCATTCAAATCCATTCAATAGTTTTTCCGTGAAAGCGTCACAAACATCCAAACTTTCACACTTATAATATTAGTAGGATTAATAAATCACTATAACCAATTACGTCAATACTGAAATTCCAAAATGGATAATTATATTCAATATTTGTTACTATATGCTCACATTGTTTAAATACATAGTTATTCCTAAAAATTAGATAAACAGAGCTGGTTGAGGCAGCCGAATATTTAGCCGAATCTATTTGAAATTAATTTGGCATAATTTGTTTTTAACATTGAATATTTCGCGTGCAAGTAGAATACTTTCCATATCAATTTGTTAACTACCTTATATAAACTGTATTAATTTATGAAATAATTTGTTTTAACATAAAATACAGCTAAACGAAGGAACTGATTTATCATCGTTTGCTATTTACACCCAAGGGATACAGTAACTAGAACGTAATCTGTGGATACATTTAATCTGTGAAGGTTTTTTGAGCTCCCTTTCCTTACTAGACGGCATCACAAATTTCCACTACTATTAGACAAATTCGATTGAGTCCGATGAAATTGAAATGGCAATTTCTTAAGACGAGGTACGACTCCTCAATATCTAACCATAAGCTACATATGCAAGACAATGATAGCACTTCATCCGTTCTGAATGCAGAAGTAGGAAAGTTGTAATAAATAGCTGCCTGGAGTAAAGTAACGCAAGCGACAGAACAGAAATAGCGAATTTATTAAAAATCGGTTTTGTGTAGGAGAAAATCATTCAGATCTTTACTAGATACTGAGTTTTCCTACAAAAATAATATAAAATGTATGCGTAAATATCTTTACAGTATGTTGTTGTGATAACAAGTGTTTAGAAAATGTGATTTGAAACATTTATGCTATTGAAAAAAAATTGACACCACTGCGGTTTTCATTCTACAGTTTACTTGATAAAATCTTGCGTTTTCGTCCCAAAATTCATACATGTAACTTCCATGGAAAATTGAAAAGAAAAGAAAACACAATACTAAGTTTCTCGTTTATACCAGTCGTACCTCTTGTAATTTTTGGAGTTTACAGCTCTGACTGCAAGTGCGTCAAGACTGGATTTATCGAAATCATGTTGTAAGGAACATAAACCAAAAGTATATAAAAGATTCCGACGAATTGATAAATTCTCCCCATTTTAACAGGAACTAAAACTACAATAGCTCCGTCGCTTTTTATATTACATTAGTATTAAAGAACCGCTTTTTATTTTCTTGAAAAGTAACCAATGGCACTAGTGGCTTCATTTTGACACAATGAAGAATGTATATTCATCTCATTCTAACTCATGTTAATTAAAGACGTTAGAAAAGCTAAAATCTAAATATTTTGATCCTGATTCTTTGATTCTGATCTATCTCCTGTATAACTTCACTTCTTACACACATTATTTATGTTATATATATCTAAATGTATAATTGGTCATGTCTATTGATTTATCAGCCACGAGACAGGCTTTGCTTTGGCATCATCAACATGGTAATATATATCTAATCGTTACTGAATTTATGACAAATAGATATTAACTATATTTGAAGTAGAATTACTGTCATTATTATCATGTTTCATCAATTAGCTAAGAAATGTCTAGGGACTATTGGACTTTGAATTGGATGGACTTCGTGCTTGAAAACTCAAGTTGTTATTTATTGAATACATGAGTATAATTACATAAGCAACTTGCTTAGCCACCCGTTAGGAGTTCTACTTAATGCGACACTCTTGCTTGGCTGCATTATGGATGTGACTCACTTAGCCACGTTCAAGTTGACATACTTGGCCACCTTCAAGATGTGACATACTTAGCCACCTTCAAGATGTGACATACTTAGCCACCTTCAAGATGTGACATACTTAGCCACACTCATGCGACATATTTAGGAACAGACACATTTGAATTTTTCTACAAACTTAGCTACATTTATCTTTAGCAAGGAGCTAACTATTGTCCTTAGCGATTCTAATAATGATGATGCATACATAATGTTTCTGTATCAGGGATGTCATATGTATATTGTAAAATATTATTTGTCTGTTATCTAGATAAAACCAACGTATGAAACCTTGCATTTTTATTACAACCTTTATTCACTATTAGAGAATTCCGCCTTTGGGCTTCGTTCCACTCGGTATATGTTAATATATGTTTAAATCCAGCACAGAAATTAAAATGCTTCGTTAAAGCGTTCGTTAACTTATTTCCGGAATTCCAAAAATCAAATCAAAATAAAAGTCAATATCAAATCAATTTGTTCAACTTGTGAATGTTATGAACAGGTATAGCTGTTAATGACGAGGACATATATCAATTAAGTTTTGCCCTATCGTGGGCCTTCGAAAGTTTTTGTACAGTAAAAAGTTTATCACCAATTCACCATACGACTGTGGATGTCACCTTTAAATTATTCGTAAGTAGGTCGGTATTCATAAAAATATGCCAGGACAAAGAAATTGCGAAAAAAATTAAGATATAGTAACAAAGACTCATATACATCGGAAACGGTACACTTTACAGCAAACAATTAAACTTTAACCCCCTTTAGGAACCCCATCAGTTTTATCTTGTTTAGAAAATCAATTTATCATATACGGTTTAAAACATTTATTTTTCATAAAGATGACTTATATGAAAAACATAAACTTAAATATATATTAAACGTAGGGTAGTCCAATAGTGACACAGTGTGTACGATTTATAATAAAAATAATAATTGAGGGTATATATAAATAAGTTGTGCTTAATATGTTTCGTATACATCTCATTCTTGTAACATGGGTGGATTCATTTTCAGAAATAATAATTATCAAAGCATTCGAAAAATCCAACAATGAATACCACTATTGATAGCCTGTACCTTGTGCACAACACGTAGAAAATAGTTACCGCTGTGTAATTGATCACTAAATTCTTCAGAAGTAGATAGGTAATAGGATAAATACCTATAAATGTGTCCTATAGGACGGTCAGAAAGTAGCACCGAATTGTTTAATATTGTAAAAATATATTGGAAGAAATGCTCGTGTTTGTATAGTACAACACTGTCAGAGAGTTGCCCTGACCGAGTGCTGCGTGAAGTATAATTACGTATGTAATAATAAATATTGGGACTGTCTCTAACTGAATACGTGCGCTGGGAATGTGTTTTACTTCTGTACACCCTTTTACAGAATATGATACGAATATTTCCAAAAAATAATTATTTTCAAAAGCAAACACGCACCTTGTGTCTTGAGGGTCCAGATTCCGCTTCTGACTTGAAGTAAAAACGTCCATTTAGTCTTCATATTGTTTATTCAACTTCGATGAAACTTCACAGATATACATTCTATAAGTATACATGATTTTCGAAGTCTAGTACATTTTAAATTACTTGAGTTTTAAAACGGGCAGGGCTTCGCCCTGACCAACTGTTTTCAACCTTATCCGAAGCCTGAATGCCCCGGGCCGACCAGGCGTAGCCTGTTTTATACCCTCTGCTTGTTGTCAACTCGTTCGCCTCCCCACGGTGATACCAGTAAAAAAACTACAAAGTCCCAATTTTGTTCAAAGTCACGTTGAAATATTTTTGAAATCATGACAGTATTTTATACATTTCATTGAGAATACTGAAAAACGGCTTTGGCCTAAAATTCACCATAAGGAACTAAAATAAACCAAGACATGGCTGTAAGAACTAATGACGATTTTCTTCTTGTCTTCAAGAAGATTAATAAAGGAAATGTCAGTTTTGTGTCGGTTCTTCTTTCGGGGGAAGATATTTTGTGGATAAACCCTCTTAAGCTTTGTTTTCAACTAAAAATTGCGAAATTTTATGGAAAATATGTACAACTTTAAAAAAATCTTGGAAGGACTGCACTTTAGGTGACTAAAATTTTTTTGGATTGTAGAACTCATCATGCAAATCTATCCGATGGGATTTCTGCCCTGCAGTCATCTCGGGTCTGTATAAAAAAAAATAACCTAACAAACCTAATCTATCCGACGGGATTTCTGCCCTGCAGTCATCTCCGGGTCTGTTGCAGTCACCTAAAGTGCAGGCAAGCCAAAATCTTATCTTTAAAACGGTGCGTTTCCGCAATCTGGGATTTGGGACAAATTTGATTCTAAAAAAGTTTGAAGGCGCTAGCAAAATTCACGTAATACATATTTTGCATGATGAAAAATAAATGCCAGTTTAGACAAGGCTGTATGGTCCTAGATCTTTGACTACCAGTCATATATTATTATATCCTCTTTATGGCGAATTTAAACATCATTGTCAGTGATTGCAATCTCTTTAGTTAAGTCTGTTTTCAATATATAGTTATCTGTGCACTTGGTTTTCACTTAAATATGGCGTTGTGCTAAGGAATTTTCTGAAACTTTAAAAAATCATATCGTTAAAACAGCGCATTTCCGCAATCTGAGATTTTACACAGTTGTTAGTTTTAAGTAGTTCTATAAGTAAAAAAAGTTTGAAGGCGCTAGTTTTAGTCACCTAAAGTGCAGACGAGCCTTTTATTACCCGCGACGGAACGGAGACAGTGTATGCGTTTAGGGTGAGAGGATGTTTGTTTGTTTGTTTGTTTGTGTGTACATACAAACCAATGTTGCCACTTATCTCCAGAACGGTTTGTCCGATTTACATGCGGTTTTTGTAAAGGGTTGCTGATACGTCAGCGATGGTTCTTAGATAGGTGGTATGGCGTTAGCTCACCAGGGGGCGCTGCAATCAAGATTTTAACTCATTAAAATGAGGGACAGAGAACTTTGCGAAGGCTTATAGCTACTAGGCCGTGTTTGGGCTCTTTTGAAAGTGTTTGGTAAGCAGAACCTGCACATGAACTTTTGAGGGTCTGATGATGGATCAGAACGACATTGAAGGGAATCTTGCGAAGGCAAATACCTAGTAAGCCGAGTTTGGGCTCTTTTGAGAGTGTTTAGTGAGCAGAACCTGCACATGTACTTTTGAGGGTCTGATGATGGATCAGAACGATGTTGAAGGGAACCTTGCGAAGGCAAATACCTAGTAAGCCGTGTTTGGGTTCTTTTGGGAGTGTTTGATGAGCAGAACCTGCACATGTACTTTTGAGGGTCTGATGATTGAGCAGAATAACTTTGAGGGGAACCTTGCGAGGGCAAATACCTAGTAAGCCGTGTTTGGGCTCTTTTGAGAGTGTTTGATGAGCAGAACCTGCACATGAACTTTTGAGGGTCTGATGATGGATCACAACGATGTTGAAGGGAACCTTGCGATGGCAAATACCTAGTAAGCTGTGTTTGGGTTCTTTTGGGAGTGTTTGATGAGCAGAACCTGCACATGAACTTTTGAGGGTCTGATGATGGATCAGAACTATGTTGAAGGGAACCTTGCGAACGCAAATACCTAGTAAGCCGTGTTTGGGTTCTTTTGGGAGTGTTTGATAAGCAGAACCTGCACATGAACTTTTGAAGGTCTGATGATGGATCAGAACGACGTTGTAGGGAACCTTGCGAAGGCAAATACCTAGTAAGCCGTGTTTGGGCTCCTTTGAGAGTGTTTGGTGAGCAGAACCTGCACATGAACTTTTAAGGATCTGATGATTGGGCAGAATAACTTTGAGGGGAACTTTGTGAAGGAACATGGCGAATAAACTGTGCCTGAGCTCTTTATAGAGTATTTGGTGATTAGCATCTGTACATGAACTCCTGATAATCGAAATTATACATTTAAAAAAAAACTCCGTCAGATACGGAAACCTTTGATTTTTTAATACAATTGCATATATTGTTTGTCATGACATGATACTTCACAAGTCACGATATTTAGACTACAACATGTGAATTCTCTAAAAAGCTTGAAATAAAAAATAAAATTAAAAATTTTGAAAATACCCGCGACAAATGTAAATGTTTTAATGGGAAAAGGGTTAAATAACTTTTTGAGAAACCCTAGACTAAATGGAAGTAAGTAACTAGATAAAAAGAAGCTTACATATTATTACAATAATAAGTCCGAAAAAATCCGTCGGGGGCTGCCATTGCCTAATCAGTTCCTGTTTCCAATCCGTTTCCACAAAAATGTAGGAGTAAGAAAATAATTTTTTATCTCGTATAGGTGCAGTCATTTTTTAAATGTATGATGGGTCTGCACTTGGCCTTCATTTCATTCATTGGATGGTAAGCGCCAGAATCCTCAATGTAATGAGGCGCTAGCTATGTTACCTTTCATACCGGAACACAACAGTGCTATTAACACTGCTGTTGGCCGGCAGACTTAAGTAACATGGTGGTAGCTAGCCAGGCAGACATAGAAAATGCCACCTATACCTATAGCACCAACTAAACCGAGTACCGAGAGATACTGGGAATCGAATCCAGTTCCTACATATTGTAAGTCCGGTTTAGTCCGTTAAGTCCAAATGTGAAGCTATTAGAAAATGGAGATGGTTAATAAGGCGGTATCAATTCAAGACTACATAAAAAAATTAGGTACCCAACGTAATTTCAACTAGTGACATATTTATAAAACTGCAAATTTTAGTTCCTTCAGGAACGGGAATGGCAGCCCCCGACGGATTTTTTCGGACTTATTATTGTAATAATATGTAAGCTTCTTTTTATCTAGTTACTTACTTCCATTTAGTCTAGGGTTTCTCAAAAAATTATTTAACCCTTTTCCCATTACAACATTTACATTTGTCGCGGGTATTTTCAAAATTTTTAATTTTATTTTTTATTTAATTTTTCATCAACCACAGCAATATTCTTAAAGACTAATTGAATACGATACATAACCATCAACTAACTAACAGAAATAAAACCACAAAAAAAAGTTTCTCATTTTGAGGTTACCTACTGATTGACATTTGACTCTATTGACGTATAGGTCGGCGTGACTGACAATGACATACTATCTCTTTCTACCTTTCATTTTAATATAAGGTCTCTTTCTTTGCCATAACATGTACTGTACATTACAAAAAAATCGCACCGTGAAATGCATAATCGGAACGAGTCACTCAGGCACGTACCTCAATTGCATGTACAGTAATTCCTGCCCGTACAAAAAATGTACGCGGCGGAAATACCGACCCACGCCGTCACAGCCGCGGAATTTTGTGCCACCGTACATTAAGTACTTGGCGTGTAATTATTTGGCTGTACAAACTTTGACTGTTTAATACATGGTCGTAAAAATATTGGACACCAATTCCTGGGCTGTACAAAGACGGGTTGAACATTATTGAATCGTGTTGATAATTCAACGCCGTATATTTTACAGGCATTTTTTGCACATCAGCGGAATTAATGTACAAAATTGTCATTGTTCGCCTTGGCTGAACATTCTTTGGCACAAATTTCCATGTACAGGAGTTCCACGCGTGTGTCTATCCCAGGTCGTCTAATATTAGCCTGAAACAATAAATGTACGCAGCGGAAATTCCGACCCGCGCCGACACAGCCTGATACTTCATGACGGTACACAAAGTACGCCGGCGTGTAATTCCTGGCTGTATTTTTCTTTGGATGAAAAAAGTTTGGCTGAGAAATCCGTTCACCCACTTTTTACACTACACACTTCAACTTAAACGTCAAAATTATGGCTTCATCATGGAAGTGATGGTACTGCCAGTAGAGCCAGTGTCAAGTGAAGAGACTATACGAGTACAATGTTAAAAAGGTATTAACAAAAAAGAGGAAAAGGGAAATAACTGGGAAAAGGACAGGTTAAAGTTAGATGGTGGAAAATACAATGACATACACTACACACATATAAACCATGTTGTTTATTTTATTTTCACACTATTGTCATGGTTTACCATTTAAATATATGCAATTATGCAGTGTTGCCCTACGTCCGTTGCTCAAAAATAATTTTTTTATAGAAAAATAACTTTGCTTTATCCATGGACTTTTATATTACGTAGTATTTAAACTAAGTTTTTGACCCAGTTAAATTTTTATGGTTAGATGAGATTTTATATTTGGGCTTGTTTTCCTTGCATATACAAAGCATCATACCGTGTAACCGCATATACTGTCATATACTGTTTGAACAATTTATAAAATAACAATACAAGGAAATTGCACTTAAAATGCATTTTTATTAAGATAACAAAAAACGAAACGTAGTATAATTTTCGATATGTAGTGGGTACAATAAAAAATTCCATAGACAATAGTTTTCTGAAGATCTGAATCCAGCCCTGCCTGCAGCCATCCCACCCAGGGTTGGATTTCGTAGTATAATTATACTATTTGTACCATAATTTCATGATGTGTAGTATGTAGTATCGTAATGCCAGTATACTACGCAAAAGTACCATAATTTTACCTTCAGCTCGATTTGACAACTTTTTTTAGGTGAATCTTTTTCTTGTTACCCTACAATATTAGAAAGTTCTGTATGTATGGCAACATCGAATTAGCCAGCAAAAGAGCTGACAGTGACGGGACACAAACACACAAACTAACAAACATCCTCTCACCCTAAACGCATACACTGTCTCCGTTCTGTCGTGGGTAAAAAGACAATTCGTAAAAACTGACTAATGTCAGCCATTTTCGAATTTTCAACCAATTAACTATGGGCGAAAATGACGTGACATTGTTAGTTTATAACGAATGGGAATTTTTTTATATTTGTAAAATTTTTAGTTCTTAGTTTAGTATAAGTGGAGTGTAGCCACCTGTAACACAAGTGTTTACACTCCACATTCGCGACTAAACTTTTTAGAGAGACAAAGACAAGCTCTAAAGCGGACATTTTTTGTATATTCTACGGTAAAGTTCGTTATTTACCAAACATTAATAACAAAATTGATGAATAACGAAACGTAGTATAATTTTCGAAAAGTAGTAAAAGTTCAATATTTTTAATTTCCATAGACAATAATTTTCCGAGGGTCTGAATCCAGCCCTGATCCCACCCCTCCCTAGCCAGCCTGCCATCTGTCAAACGGAATATTTCCACGTAACGCAAGCGTGTGGTTTATCGGGATAATTTAAACATTATTAAATTTAACAAGTCACGAATTGCAATGAGTGCATGAAAGTGTTACTTAAAAAGAATACTACAAGTATTAGGGGCCTTCCATCGCGTCTTTTGCCAGGTAGGTCAAGAAATATCATGTTACTTTTGATCGGCAATTCTGGCACCGGTCTTTGTTCAAAAGCGTCATTTATGTTTAATGTTTCTCTAAAATCTAGTTTTCTATTTCAGGATGAAGGCCTTAGGGCTACTTACCATCGTCGGCTTGGCCATAAGCGGAATTTTTGCCGTGGATAGGAACAATTTTAAGACATGCGATCAGTCTGGGTTTTGCAAACGACTCCGGAGTTTTAAACCCGAGAAATCACAGTACGCTCTCAACTTGGATACTGTGATTGTCCACGGGAATGTATTGTCTGCAGAAGTGAATACAATTGACATCGAATCTGAGAAAAAAAACATACTGGTAAATCTTTTAGCTTTAATATCTAATTCGTTTGATTTCCGTATATCTCAAGGACCTTGTTCTGTAGTACTAGCTTTTCTCAGGACGTCTTATTAAACAACAACAACAGTTTTCCGGCTGATGATGATACTAAACAGAACAAGACAGTTGTCTTTAATTATCATGTGATCAGTTATTTGAACCTAGTTAAAAGTTACATATATTAAATATTACCAGTACAGTACTTGCAAACTAAGTTTGCCCCTCTAAATTTAGCTGTAAAAGGGTGCACAGTATCAATTATTAATGTATAAATAGGAGGTAAGGCAAGTTAGCGGGTGGAAAGAAATATCCTAGTGCTTTATGTCTTCTATGGATTATGTATTATTATTGAAAATAATACACATATTCCAACTGTACATGTGCGAAATTCTGGAGAGCTAACTTGTTTAAATGAAAGAAATTGAAAAAGATACATAAAAACACTGGGCAATATCAAATATTTAATAATGATTTTGCCCTTACCTAATTTTGAGCAATTGCCTGAAGATATTGAGGTTTCAATTTTAGCCTACTTTATGATGTTTTATCACAAACTACTCAGATGGGAGTGATAATGTTATTCAAGGCAACCAACTTACTTCGACTAAATTGTGATAAGTTATAAAATAGGTAGGTAGGTATGCTGAATATTTACTGCTAAAATTAAAATAATTAAATCTACTATTTTTATATTGTATTTAAGGTAATGTTTATGTTAATCTGATCCAATTGCAAAAGTATTTAGCAGGTCACCTGCAGCTTTGCTCACATGGAAATTTTGTTCCTAGCTATGTAAAAAATTGTGTCTATTGAAATCTTCAAACAGATTTTGGCTGGGCATTGATACATAATGTCTTTCAGTCTGCCATCAAGAAAAACGTTTACATGCCAGTAATAGAGACTAAAAATGAATGTAATGTTTAAGATATAGAAAGTTAGATAGAATCAATACAAAATATCCCAAATGATCATCATCATCATCAGTCTATATACGTCCCCACTGCAGGGGCTCAGACCTACTCTCCTACAGAAAGTATATGGGACATAGTCCACCACGAAGGACCAGTGCGAATAGGTAGACTTCACACACACCTTTGAATTTTGTCTCAGGAGTGTGCAGGTTTCCTCACGATGTTCACCTTCACCGAAAAGCCAAAGATACTATTATCCTACATGATACTAAAGCTAAAAGAGTGTGATGCTATATGTAGCTTGCATTATATCATATTATGAAATGTTTATTGGATCGTAGCCAAGCTATTTCAGGAGAGTTTCCATCTACGTTTCTGCACATAAAATTGCATTAGTATGTTAATTGCCTTGACTATGAATTTGCTATAGAAGAAAAGATTATTTTTATTGCTGCTACTGTTTATATCCATGTATTGAATGTAGTTTACTGTGTACATATATGTTTACTTTAGACATGCTTGCTTAATGCATGCAATTTCTCTTCACAGTGATAAAATTTTAATTTATTGTATTGTATTTTATATATGACGCCCCGTCAGTGAGGCCACATCATTCGAAGAACCGATTTTCCAATGGGAAGTAAAAGTTATCGAGTGGTGACAATGACCGTGTCCCGGAGAGTCACTGGATGCCATTGGATGTCAATTTAGCATACCATGAAAGAAGCCTATGTCCAACCATGGACGTTTCCTGGCTGATGATGCTTTTATATATAAAATACCATATGGGTCTTTGTTACCCGAAAATAAATGAATAGTAATAATAAATAAATAAAATCCTGATGAACAAATAAAACTTACGTTAATTGTATCTCCCACAGTGGCACTATGCGTTAAAACTGACAGCTCTGGCAGACAGCACATTTAGAGTTGAGATTGACGAGGCTGACCCTCTGTACCCACGATACAGGCCAGCGTTGGCATTAGATGGGGAGCCTAAAGGTGACAGGTAAGTCATACTTACTAACTTTTTAACTATGATTATAAGTGTAAAAAGTAACACTTTCTATCAGCAACCTTTTGACCATTAAATGTCTGATCATTTTTTAGGGTTCTGTACTCAGAAGGTATAAAATGGGACCATATTACTAAGACTTGGCATCTGTCTGTCACCAGGCAGGCAATAAAAATGTTTCGGGGAATTTTTTGCTTAATCTTAGAGTTTAATATTGTATGGTACAGAACCCATCGTCTGCAAGTCCGACTCGCAATAAACTATTTTTTTTAAATAAGGTACAAATTCTAACTGAATTTACAATCTATTTCAGCCTGAAACTAATCTCCAGTGAAAAAGGCATAGTGACTGTATCAAACTCACTCGGCCAAAAAGTACTGATCACAGCAGAGCCCCTCAAGTTTGAGTTCCTGGACCGTAATGGTGAAGTGGCTGTGGTCCTCAACGACAATGCTCAGCTGGTGGTGGAACCACTCAGGGTGAGGAAAGAACATGCTGATGATGGAGAGGAAAATGTTGTGGAAGTCGTGAGTGTGCTTTTGTTTTGTCTTTTTGTGTGTTACTGTCACTGCTTGTTCAATTTATATTTATTAAATTAATTAATTAATAATTAAGTTCATCTTATGTGTTCGTCATAGCGCTTGAGTATCCACATATATAATAGTAAGTATCCACCTTTGACAAAAAATAGCAGCCAAGTTCCACGTGCAGTGTAGCGTTCGGTAGTTAATGGTTATATAAAAAAGAAATTTTTTTGTGTTAAATTTATACGAATTTTTTTCCTTTTGATCACTCCAAGTATATTTTATAATTTGGTCGCCTATTACTCGTTAACGTGTTAAGCCACCTTAGTCGTGATAGTTTTCCTTTAAAGTTTCGCATATGTAGTACTACTGTGAATTTTTTCAGATTTTTAACACGTTTTCCGTACCATAACCAATGGGACCCTATTACTAAGACTCCGCTGTCCGTCTGTCTGTCTGTCACCAGGTTGTATCTCATGAACCGTGATAGTGGGACAGTTGAAATTTTCGATTTTCAAACGACGAGTAGCAAAACTAAATCGAAAATGTTATTTAGGCGCAGTCGTTAGAGGATTGTTCGTTGCATATTATTTGTGATTTTCCGTATTTTAAATATCCATATTCTGTACGGAACCCTCCGAGACCGACTCGCACTTGGCCTTCTTTTGTAAACCCCACACAGAATCCATCCCTTGTATGTCCAGTGTTATAGTTTCTAAAGAGAGTTATCATTTTGTGAACAAACGACAGTTGAGGGGTATTGTACTTTTAGAATAGATAACGGTAAACGCAAATGGTATGTGTGATCAGAAATGTGTGTTAAATACACTCCGTGTTCTTTGTTGTTGATGCAGTTGTGTCAACAGTTTCCGGGAGCAATATCTAATTGTTGTGTTTGAGACTAGACCGAGGTTTTCCTTATTCACAACAGTCATCCACGCCTCTCCTTGATGGTAACGATAGGCATTAGAATTGAGTCTTGCTCACCTAGAAATCTAAAGTCAGCACAGTCTACATTTATCGTGTACAGCCTGCGTCAGTCCACTCCTGGACATATACCTCTCCCAGAGTGCGACACTCAATTCAGTCCTCTGCTCTCCGCATTCACGACCGGCTGCCCTACGTAAGTGGTCTCTCCGCCTAGCCTTGTCTTCAGGCTTTGTGGTATAGGCGATGTAAAGACTTGACTTAGTTTCCCAAATGGGCAGCATTTTAAATGTTCTGAATGGAAACGATAACACGGAAACAATGGCCTTCAACAAAGACTACAACTACGAGTATTGTATATCTGTATACACATAATTAATTGGTAATGGGTCGATGTATGTACATTATAGATAATGAAGAACAAAAAATCATTTGTTCGTTTCAATAATCTCATATATTCACCACCTAACAAAAAGTCAGAATTTTTTTTAGAGGGATAGTTGAAAGACCAATTAAGGACATAGGCTATTTTTTTCCGCCATCGAACGAGTAGTTCCCATGGGATAAGTCCTATAGTCAACGCGGGCGAAGTCGTGCGCAGAAGCTAGTATGTAATAAGTCTTTATTAGAGCAACAGAAGCCAAAACCACAATTTTTAGGATTTATTTTGAACACCAAATTATGTTGGCGTTGATTTGTATTTTATACCGTAACGGACATTAAAAGAAACAGAATAGAATAATTTTATTGGGATTTTGAAAGAATTTAATCTCCAAAATTGCGAAAAATATAGTTTCTCGAATAGTAAAATGCTTATTAGATTTAGTTTTTTCATTGCATTCTGAACATTTTATTATTCTTATAGAGGTGTATAACACATAAATCATTAATTTACGAGATAACTAAGAATATCGAACAAGCTTCATACATTTAACGCTCCAATAGTAGCAGATGACGTCACTAAACTCACCCGATTTATATCATTTTAGCACCGCGTGACTAGAATCACTTTTCGGGGATTATGCTTTAAAAAAGTATTAATCATACGTATCGAATTTTTTAATTATCTTTTTACGTAGTCTGTTTAATTAGACCAAAATATTTTTTTACAAATACCCAATTGTGGTCTGTGTTGATACGCAGCCTAGAAGCTGAGTTACGTCCCATCACTACATTGGACGCGTACGAAGCCAGGTCGGGTCGCTAGTGTATTGACTGGCATACACAGTACAATGCGCCTGGGCATGTTGACACGTGCGTTCGATCTCTGTTTATCTACTACGTGACTGATAGTACACGAGTGATCGAGTGACGTTTCATGAAGGCAAGTGGATTGTGCTGTTAGCTCCTAGTATAGTTCAAGGTCGCTCTTTGGATAATGTACTTGCACTTGGCCTTCATGTCATCGTGAAACATGAAATGTATCAATGCGCGTGTCACTGAAATTATTAATAAAAAAAATATTTCAAAAATAACAAAGGAACCAACCTCCACTGCCCTAAAAGTCTCTAGAATTCATCACCTAAAATATTCACCCTAAGGGTATATATAGTTTTTGTTGATTTTTCTCAAAAAGCGCTGAACCAATTTCGATTAAATTTACATGGGACCACCTCGGAAATATGTCTTCCAAACTAAAAATAGAATCTCAAAAATCGATTCATAATTGGTAGAATTATTGCGTAACATTCGTACGAAAAACATACAGTCGAGTTGAGAACGTTTTCCTTTTTTGAAGTGAGAAATGAGAGTATTTCAAAGATTTTGGACCTGGGAAATGCTATATATTCTCGATACACACCGATTTTTAGGGTTCCGTACCTGAAAAAGAACCTCTCGGACCCCGTGGAGGTAACAAGTTGAATTTAATATCAATACTTAAATCTACAATCCCTTGAAAATATGGCCGTTTTTATTTGATTGTTTTTTCGTACACAGTTGAAATTGTGCCTTAGCATCAGCTCGAAAAAGCGTACGTTTGGTGAGCGCGGGCGAACCCGAACGCAAACTCTATATGTTTGTAAAGTTCTTCGTTTCAATTAGTTAAAAAACACCTTCAGCGTGCGTTGCCAAACTGCGCTACGGAGGCCGTTAATTGAGTGATAACATGGTTCACAAAAATAACTGATTTATTAAGCCTAAAATGTCATTGGCAAAGATAGAGATTTAATGATACCCGTATGTTGACATTTGAACTTGACTTTCATTACAGATAAAACTGACTGTTGAATTCAACAATGTCGCAGAGTTATCTCTCTTAACATGTGTTAAAGTGTTTTACGCGGTCACGCAAGCAATACCTAGTATCGTTCCCGACATACAACTTTAACAATAATTTACATAGGGGACGAATTGGGGAGGTGTTCGCGCATCCCGGGCAACAGAGGTCGCTGACGTTCCAACCGCGCCCCGCCAATGAGACCAGAAAATCGTTTCTAGCTCAGTCAAGGTCATTTTTAGGGTTCCTTGCCTCAAAAAGAAAAAAGCTACCCGTATATTTATAGGATCACATTGTTGTCCGTCTGACTGTCAATACCTTTTTCTCAGGAACGCGTGGAGATATTAAGTTTAATGTAATATGGAAGACGCAAATCTGTGGTCTCTTGCAACTGTGAAAAAATCGAACTCATAGGTCAACGCAATGAAAAGATTTGCTACATTTAAGACCATTTTCATACAAAATGCAATGGAACCAAAACCTATAGGGTACTTCCCGTTGACCTAGAATACTGAACTTTGGCAAGAAGCAAGGTGTTACAGCACATCCATAGGAATAAATCTAAAAACCGGGATTGTGTAATTATAACACAATAAAAATAGCTTGTTTATGTTTACAAACTTAACTTTGTAGTTGAAAGCCATATACCGGGTGTGTAATGTAACTGCAAAGTAAAGGTGGTTCTTCAATCGGACTTATATTTTCGGTAGAGCATGATTTGTATGTTAATTATTCATATTCTGTACGGAACCCTCGGTACGCGAGTCCGACTAGCACTTGACCGGGATTTTCAAGATGTTTGCCGGTTACTATAATATTTTAAATGTGAAGTTTTACGTTTGTAACTATCACGCAGAAATGGCTAAATTAATTTGAATAATGTCTATACTCAAGAGGTCAATTTCTTGTTATCAATAAGTATTTAGTTGCATTGCTGTAGGTAAGCTAAACTTGGTGGTATAGAAAACACTATATAAAGTGATAAAATAAAAGTTAATTTACAAAGTTCTTGATAACTAGAGAATATTTGCATTTTGACGCCTTTGTGTAACAAAAAGTTGAAAAGTAATTGAGACGTCAATGAAACACAGGCGTTAGCAACTGACTGATTTAATGTTTGCAGTGTGAGTACATACAATGTGAGACTACCTACAGCATGGTTAATAACGTAAACATTGTGAATATACCCTACAGGTCGTTACATCTCTCCTTCGTAAGATAGGGCCTTATCAACTATAAACTATATACTACAATAAACACTTATAGAAATTATCCGTAACGAATACAACTACAATAGTACATCATCACAAACTACTCCACAAACTTTAAAAAGGTACGTCGGGCGCGATCTAGTGCCCGCTGCGCCCTAGCCGACACGGTCGACGTCGGCGGGGGCGGGGACGCAGGCACCGGCGACAACACCGAGCCCGCCGCATCTCGCGGCTCCCCCGTCGTCGACCGACCGGCGACCGCTCGCTGTGTACCCGCCGGCGGTGACTCCAGCGTCGTGGACCTGCTGCCTTCGTCCGCAGCAGCATATGCGTCTTCGGCCTCCCCACCGACCACAGAGTCCCCGCGCTCCGACCCCGTCTCCTCTGTCTCCGAGGGCGGCCTCGTGCGTGACAATGAGTATCTATTTTTATTACTCGCAGGAATTATTTGATCTACGTGTCTCCGCCACTCACCTCCCTTCTCTAATTCCACTTTATACGAGACCGGTCCCGTTTTTTTAACTACTTTGCCTTCGGCCCACTTTCCCCCTCCCGCCGTATAGTCGCGAGCGAGTACCGTGTCCCCCACTGAGAACTCTCTATGCCCCTGCGACGCATGCGCCACCTGGCGCTCCTGCGCGGCGCGCACCGCGGCCGCACGATCGGGGCGCAGCGCGTCCAGACGGGTGCGCAGACGGCGACCCTGCAGTGCCACCGCTGGGGACACGCCCGTGGTAGCGTGAGGGCAGTTGCGATATTGCAACAAAAATTTACTTAACGCTGCGTTAACATTTTCTCCCACGAATAAAGCTCTCTTAATAGATTTCTTTACCGTTTTAACCGCGTTTTCCGCAGCACCGTTTCCCTGTGGTCTGTAAGGGGCCGAAGTCACATGTTTAATACAATTTTTTTTACAATACTCTTGGAATTCCTGTGATGAGAACGGGGGGCCGTTGTCCGTAACGAGCTGAGACGGTAAGCCAAATCGTGAAAAAATATCTCTAAATACCGCGATCGTGGAGCTAGCGGTCGTGCCCCGCATGGGGACCGCCTCTATCCATTTCGAGTGTGCGTCCACAATGATTAAATACCTGGTTCCCGCACAGTCCGCGAAGTCCGCGTGCAGCCGCTGCCACGGATGCAGCGGGAACTCCCAGGGATGGAGCTGCGCGCGCGGCGGAGCGTCGCGCACCGCCCGGCACGCGGCGCACACGCGACACGTCTCCTCTATATCCCGATCAATACTCGGCCAGTACACATAGCTGCGCGATAATGTTTTCATTTTATTTACGCCTAAGTGGCCCTCATGAATTTCTTTCAAAATCTGTTTTTGAAGGGCGAGTGGTATGACGATTCTATATTTGTACACCAAGCATCCATGATCTACAGACAAGTCTAATTTTCTATCGAAGTACGGCTTCTCCGTCTCGCTCCTCGGTGCTGACGGCCACCCGAACTGAACATAACCTTTAATTTTGCTTAACAAACTATCCCGCTCGGTACCTATAGCTATGTCCTTGCAGCCCACCGGCAAAAACTCTTCCACTAAATTAAGATAATCTACGGTGTCCAGCGAGCGAGCCTCCCGAGCGAGCGGCAGCCTCGACAGAGCATCAGCCGGACCGTTGTCCGTCGATCGCACAAACTCTATACTAAAATCATATGCAGCCAACCGCGCCGCCCACCGCTGCAGTCGACTTGCAGCGGTCTGGGGTATCCCCCCTTTGTCCCCAAAAATGTGTGTTAATGGCTGATGATCGGTACGTAACACAAACCGTCGCCCAAACAAGTACTGATGGTGTTTCGTCACACCGAACATGATCGCGAGTGCCTCTTTATCCAGCTGACTGTAGTTGCGCTCGGGCGCGTTGAGCGTGCGCGACACGCAGCTGACCGGCCGCTCGCTGCCGTCCGCGTACCGGTGCGCCAGCACAGCGCCCAGCCCGTACGCGCTGCTGTCCACCGACAGCACCAGCTCGCGGCCCTCCTCATAGTGCGCCAGCACCCGCTCGCTCAGTAAAGCTCGTTTCGCTTCCGTGAACGCCCGCTCGCATTTCGAATCCCATTTCCAGCCGACGTCTTTTCTTAATAAGCAGTGTAAAGGGTGTAGAAGACTACTCAGATTGGAAATGAAACGACCATAATAATTCAACATGCCTAGAAAACTTTTTAGCTGTGACACGTTCTCAGGCCTAGGCGCGCTGGAAATGGCCTCGAGTTTCTCGGGGTCCGGACGTAACCCCTCTTTGTTTATAATGAAGCCTAGATATTTTACACAATCTTGTAAAAATTTGCATTTACTTAATTTAACCGTAAGTCCCATATCTCTTAGCCTTCCGAGTACAGCTTTCAGATTGTCTAAATGTTCCTGTGTGTTCGCGCCCGTGACGCAGATATCGTCTAAGAAGACCACACAGCCGGGAACGCCCCGCAGCGTCTCCTCCATTAACTTTTGGAACTGTTCGGGGATACACGACAACCCGTACGGCGTGCGCCTGTACGCGAATGTACCTATATGCGTCGTGATCGCCGTGTACCGCTGCGAGTCTCGTGATAGAATGCACTGTTCGTAGGCGTGTCTAAGGTCTATTTTCGTGTACTTATCGCCCCCGCTGAGGTTTGCGAACAGTTCATCGATACGCGGCAGTGGATAGTAATCCCGTTTCAATTTCGGATTTATCGTAATTTTATAATCCCCACAAATGCGTATTTCGCCGTTCTGTTTAACGACGGGCACTATCGGGGTTCCGTAATCGGAATATTCAACCCGATATATGGAACCGTCCGCCTCTAGCCGCGCCAGCTCCTGCTCGACGCGCGCCCGCAGCGCCAGCGGCACGGGCCGCGCGCGCACGTACACCGGCGCACTATCTGTCAGCTGTAGTCGGATAGGCCTCTTGCAAGTGCCGAGCTTGTCACTGAACACCTCAGGGAACTCCGCACACAATCGGGTCACGAATTCATCTTCTGTAATTTCATTGAGGTTTATTTGTTTTATATTCAATGCACGCATCCAATCCCTTCCAAGTAAAGGTCGCGCTCCCCCTTTTATAATGTATAATTGCAAAGATTTTGCTATGAAGTTATTTAAACGCACGTCTACCTCAATAAAACCGAGAGATTCGATTCGTGAGCCCGAGTAATCACGTAAAATAATATTATCTAATTTGATCGACTTATGCGAAAACATTTGGGTGTACATTTCGTCACTTATCGCCGATATACGACTTCCCGTGTCTAATTCACATTCGATCCTTTGACCGTCGACCAACAGTTTAATAAAATAAGGTTTGTTACCTCGAGCTGCCACTTTAATGTTGTACATGTCGTCGTCCGACACCTCACTTACGTAATTGTGACGACCATCACTCCCGCGCACTTGTTTACACATCACTTTTAAATGCCCTTTGTTACCGCACTCATCACACGTGTATAACTTGAACCGGCACCGGTCTGCGGCGTGCGCTTTGCCGCAGCGCCAGCAGGCCCGCGTGCGCGCGCCCGCAGCCGCTGGGCCTGAGCCCGCGCCGCCTGGTCCCGCGCCGCCGCCGCCCGGCCGCTGTCCGCGCGCTCGCGCACCGCCGCCGCGCTCGCCGCGTCCGTAGTGCAGGCCCTCGCCCGCCTCGCCGCCCCCAGCCCCCGAGGTCCCTGGCATCGACGTCCCCGTCGTGCTACCACTAACCTCCGCATGCTTTTCGGCGGCCTCTAGAGCCAGCGCTAACTCCACCGCCTCCTTATATTCAATTTTCTTCTCGGCGAATATTCTCGATCGCATCGCATCATTCACCAGACCCGACACGAACTGGTCTCTGAGGTTCTCCTCTAGCGTGGAACACTTGTCGCACTTTCCGAAGTTGCAGGTAGCCGCGAGATGTTTTAATGCTTGTAGGTACTCAGTGAGCGGCTCGCCGACGCGTTGTCTACGTAGACGGAACACATGGCGCTCGGCGATCTCGGATCGTTGTGGCTCTAAATGCTCGGTCACGAGTGTCACAAGCTCCTCGTATGACTTATCCTCAGGAAACTTGGGTGCACACAGGTCGCACATCAACGAATACGTAGCTTCGCCCACGACCGTTATCAACATTGGAACCTTCAGCTCATCACCGACTTTATTTAACAAAATGTACTGATTTACGCGACGAATATAGGCCGGCCACTTTTGTGAACTTAAATTAAACGGTTCCAACTTCCCGATAGACATCTTCGTTCGTAAAATGTATTACTAATTGGCCGAGAGAAAAAAAAATATCGATCCCGTACTCGTTGCCAGTGAGACGTCAATGAAACACAGGCGTTAGCAACTGACTGATTTAATGTTTGCAGTGTGAGTACATACAATGTGAGACTACCTACAGCATGGTTAATAACGTAAACATTGTGAATATACCCTACAGGTCGTTACAGTAATAAGAAAAAAAACTTTTTATTTATTTGAACAATTTATTGTAAACGAAAAATATTAACATAGCACAAAAACAGAAAATTATATACAAAAGGAACAGCTAACTCATAAAATAACTTTATGTATAAGGATTCCTTGTTGAATCATCATCATCAACAGCCTTTAGCCCAATGCGGATTGGTAGACTTCACACGCACCTTTGAATTTCTTCTCAGGAGTGTGCAGGTTTCCTCACGATATTTTCCTTCACCGAAAAGCCAATGGTAATGATTTTTATCATTCGTACATAAATTAGAACTCATTGATGCGAGCCAGGATCGAACCCAGAACTGGATTGTTCAAGGACAGACGCTCAACCCAACTGAGCTACCACGGCTTGTTGAATACGGTACCCTAAAAACAGTAAAAAGCAATTAAAAGTCAATATTCTCGTAATCTTAGTTAAATACAATGAACTAAGAAGCCAGGTCATGATTTAATGTACATGATTAATATGTATTTAATTGGTTACGTGAGGTCAAAGGATCAAATGTAGAGCGTTTTAATATATAATATACTGTTTACGTTTATCTAGAGCTATAATATATATATAAATATAAACACTTATAACGATAATCTAGGCATGCGTCGCTACACGCTTGAAATAACAACCCGGAGCTCTAGGGTTCGATTCCCAGTTGTGGTTTAGTTGGCGGTACGGTACTTTCTGTGCCCGCGAAGCTACCACCATGCTACCTAAGTCTGCCGCCAAACAGCAGTGTTAATAGCACTGTTGTGTTCCTAGTTAGTGCCTAGTTAGCTTGAGTATTCTGGGTGCGCACGCTTGTCATCCAATGTTACATAATGTCACATAACTCAATTAAATCAGGTAGAAACAAGTGAATGTAAAGTAAATTGTAAAAATCCCAACTGCGTAATTATTATTTTACTTTTCTGATTTTGATGTAGCCAGTGTCACTCTCATAGTAAATATTAATCTAACGACACTAAAATCCATCGAGTCGTTTAGGCCGCAGAGCGTGCCAAACAATTATACATACATACTCTCGAAAAACATAGCTCTCCTTCTGGCGCAGTCGGGTAAAAATAGTGTAACCGACAAAATATGAGTACATATGACGGTGTATAAAATTAAACACAACATCATTGCGATGCCTCGGTATATAATGCCAAAATCAGTAGTGGGTGTACACCAAAGTCGGCCTGTGTTACCTTGAAATATAGCCGTACAATGTGTCACCATTCAATATAGCCATACAATGTATTACAATTCAATATAGGCGTACAATGTGGCACCATTCAATATAGCGGTACAGTGTGGCACTTTTCAACATAGCCGTACAGTGTGGCACCTTTCAATATAGGCATACAATGTGTTACCATTCAATTTTGACAGGAAGACGAGACGGCGTGGAGCGAGAATTTCAAGTCCCACCATGACAGCAAGCCCCGCGGCAACGAGGCCATCTCGCTTGATATTGCCTTCCCTGATGCTGACCAGGTCTACGGTAAGTTGGCTTGTTATAACAGCCGACAAGTTCACACTGCTGGACAAAGGCCCTGTTTTACTAACACACAGATATTTTTATTATGTAGCAAATTATGTGTGCCTTGATGTTGCAGAAGTTGCAATTGTTGTTGCTTGCTTAAGCAAACCAACAACAACAATAATTATATAGAGTCGAAGTTTACTTTTTAACAACTTACGCCAAATGATTTGACCTAATAGGGTCTTAAGGACAATAGAAATATCAACAAATAATTTTTTAAGGAAATTTTAATTGATGTCCTTTTTTGTTCAATTTTTCGAAATGTATTTTACTGACCCCTGTAACCTTTTCAGAAAAAATTATGGTATTCTTATTTTAAATTTGATAATCACAATTCCACCTGACCGCAGGTCTTCCCGAGCACACGGACAAGTTCCACCTGACGACCACGACGTCGGGGGAACCGTATCGTCTCTACAATCTGGACGTGTTTGAATATGAGCTGGACAGTCGTATGGCCATATATGGGGCAGTCCCCGTGCTTTATGCCCATGGGTGAGTTGCACCCCATGGCTGTATTATAGTCGACATTTTGATCTTTTCCTTTTCAATACAGTATGATCTAAGACCGTCATTTTCCGATAAGGATTTGCGGAGGTGACATTTTGAGATAGGACCTTTTGCTACCAGTGGAATTTGAAGGACTTTTGAGAAAAGGACTTGTGACCAGTCAGACCTACAGACCAATTATTATAACCGAATTGTCATGTTTTTGACCAGTTGTCTGAATATTTGTTTTATATTATTGAGAAAAACATCGCGGCTCATTCCTAAATTATCTTATACAGGACGAAACGTTCAGTGGGAGTGTTCTGGCACAACGCTGCCGAGACGTGGGTGGACGTCGTCAACTACGCTGAAGGTACCGTCGTGTCGTCGCTGGTGAACTTGGTCACTGGCGGGCAGAAGAGAAGAGTTGACGCCAGGTGGGTAGTTTACAATCTTCGCTTCCACTTGCTTCGCGCATGGTTCAATCTTAGAGTCCGTCGTTAGCACGGGATTCAATATGAGAACTCGCGCCAAACAACAATTTTGCAGTCTAACAAATGTACCATGCTTTTTATCCTATTTTCTCTTTAATCCAAGTACGCTGTGTTTGTTTCAGGTTCATGAGCGAGGCCGGTGTGATTGATGTGTTTGTCATGCTTGGCGACAAGCCCAAGGATGTGTTCAGGCAGTACACCAAACTGACGGGAGTCGCCCCTGTGCCGCCGGTTAGTATTCTGTTCATCAACAGCCTATACATGTCCCCACTGCTGGGGCTCAGCCCTACTTTCCTACATAGAGTGTATGGGACATAGTCCACTACGCGGGACCAGTGCGGATTGGTAGACTTCACACACACCTTTGAATTCCTTCTCGGGATTGTGCAGGTTTCCTTACGATGTTTTCCTTCACCGAAAAGCCAATGGTAATGATTTTTATCATACGTACATAAATTGTAACTCATTGGTACGAGCCAGGATCGAACCCAGACATCGATTGTTCAAGGACTGACACTCTATCTAACTGAGCTACCACGGGTCTATCTGTTTTTATTCTGTCCATATGTCAACGCATATTAATTAACACAAATAATTTCTTTTGATGACCAGCGGTTTTCGCTGGCGTACCACCAGTCTCGCTGGAACTACGTGGACGAGGCCGACGTGCGCGGCGTCGACGAGAACTTCGACGTTCATGACATACCTGCTGACGTCATCTGGCTGGACATCGAGTACACTGACAGAAAGAAGTACGTAATTATCCACTTGGCCTACATCTAACCGGACGACACTGAAGCTGTGTGACAGAAGCTCACCTCAGGCCAGGCTCAGACTCAAGCAAATGTGGCACTGGGCCTGTGAATTATCAGTGAAGTTTGGCATAGGGAAATACTTTAGACATAGGGGTAACCAGGCGGGAATACAAAAGTACCGCTAAATGAAATACCTTGTTAAGAATCGAATCCTCCACCTTTTAGGGTTCCGCATATCCGATGAAAACGCGGAACCCTTAATTATATCATTCTGGTGTCATCATCTTAGCACCTACTAACTCTTGACTTGAAATTTGGAATAATTATGGGAAATTGTGACCCACAGCGAATGTAAAACCCCGTGGACCCCTGGAACTACTGCTTTAGGTTATCAGGCCCTTGACATATTATACAGGTACTTTACATGGGACCCAGAGAAGTTCCGCCACCCCACCGAGATGGTCGCCAACTTGACCGCCAAGGGCAGGAAGCTGGTCGTCATTATAGACCCTCACATCAAGCGTGAGGCCGGTTACTTCGTGCACGAGGACGCTACTGACAACGGGTACTACGTCAAGGATAAGGACGGCAAGGATTATGAAGGTGAGACTATGGCAAGCTGAACTTTGTATCATGTTCAATGGGGCACTTTAAAAATATTTAATCATTCATTGAGCAAGGAGTTTATTATATACTAAATTCCTTGATGCAAAGCCATTACAGCCTCCTGTCTTACACCTACCAAAGAGAATATAATGAATGAATAACTATTTTCTTCTTTGTTAACGCCTCTCGTTTTGTTTTGTTTTTCGAACGTAGAAACCAAACTTTACCATGCAATTTTTAAAATTTTAAAAAGTGTAATAAAGGATTTTAGTAATGTTTTATTTAATGCATTCTCTAAATAGTATATTTCCGCAGAATTTTTTTAAATATAGAAGATAGATCAACGCTTGACCTCAATCTAACCTGATTTTAAGTGACGATGAGGTCGACGATGTTACGCGTTGGTCTAGAACCTTCTAGACGGTAGTGCATTCCATATTTATGCATGATAAATCTAGAAGCGAAACGCTTGTTGCGAGCTGTAGGGATATTGACAGTATCCGGGTGGAGGTTTGACTGGTACTTCAATGGCGACGGTGGAATCAACAAAAATAGCTCCTGCGCACACTTTCCAAAATATCCTGTAAAATACCGAAATGCAGGCAACCTGACGCCTATGTTCGAGGCTTTGGAACTTCGCCTTAACGTTATCCCTCTCCTAACGCTTCCATACTAAATTTCTGTTGCCATAATCTTTAAAAATAAAATAGCTGGCATTGATAAGTAATTACCTAAACATAGGAGATGAAATTATAGTGTCCCGAAATAAAATCATTAATTTACAACTTTATAGTTAGCTACAGTAGCAGTTACGTAGCTAACGGTTCATAGATGGCGCTTTGAACAATAATCGAAAAAAGTGTTTAGAATGAAAATTGTGAGTCACTGTGAAGTTGTATGTTAATGATACTCATTTCGCGACATCACAACCTGATGTCCTATTGTTAGATAGTTACTGCACAAATCCAGCTGTTATATTATAAAAGATTATGGCAACAGAAATTTTGATGGAGGTGCGCCTTCACTAACTGCATTGATAGATTAATTCATGTTTAGGTTGGTGCTGGCCTGGCGCTTCCTCGTACCTGGACTACCTAAACCCCAACGTGGTCAACTACTACAAAGACCGATACAAGTACGACCACTTCCACGGAACATCCAAGGACGTTCATATCTGGAACGACATGAACGAGCCCTCGGTCTTCAACGGGCCCGAGGTGACCATGCCCAAGGACTGCCGACATTACAAGCCGCACCAAGACGGACATGATGGGCTGGCTGCCTATTGGGAGCACAGGTACCTTATCAAAATCATTTACTGCAGAAAGGAGATGGCTAAAAAACAGAATCGACAGGTATGAAATCATCATCAGCCGGGGAAGGTCCACTGTTGGACATAGGCCTCCCTCATGGTACTACCTGCATCCAGCGATTCCCTGCGACTCTAACCAGGTCGTCGGTCCATCTAGTAGGGGGACGGACTGGTAGACGTTACCCGGTACGTGGTCGCCACTCGAGAACCTTTACTCCCCACCGGTTATCGGTTCTTCGAGCGATGAGGCCTGCCCATTGCCACTTCAGATCTACTACTATCAAAGAGGCAACCCTGAAATTGGTATAGTATAGGAGCTAAGTATCTACAAAAATAAATACAAAAAAATAGGGGTTTTCGGTATATTGTGCCTAAAAACTTAAGTAACACATATGCGCGTGCGATCGACAACCGTATGCGCTTTTGATCTTACGCGAGTAATTGTATCCTCCTGAGTCAAATTAAAAATAAAATGGCGTGAAATAACAACAACTTCAAGTTACGCAAAAGGTGGGATACAATTTAACCGGATTTCGCTCCATCACAGTTCCAGACTAAATTTCTGTTGGATCAGAATTTATCAGGCACTCACATCGATGTATTTCATGTTGTCCCTTTCTGATACACTGACATGAACATGAGTGCTGTCGCAGCTTACTCTAGCCATCCTTGTTTGTTATAGACACATTCACAATGAATACGGCCTGTTCTACATCAGCGGCACCCACCAGGGCATGCTGGACAGAGACAACGGCAAGTACCGGCCCTTCATACTGACGAGGTCTGCCTTCGCTGGCACGCAGAGGTGAGTTATGGTATATTGTATTTTAAATAGACTTCAAGAAAGGAAATTCGATGTTTTTATTTATTTGTTTTTGGAAAACATACAGGCTAAAAACAAAAATAGAAATTACAAACTTATATTTCCACCTAAAGTAAGGCCAAACGAGACGAGATAAAATACGTAAACAATCGGACCGTTACTGAGTTACAATTCTATAGTGAGTGATTACTATCTCTGTCCCTATCTCTCGTACGCAACAATGGCGTCAGTTGGTCGACGACAGCTGTCGTTGCGAGATTCGTGGTACAGGAAAGCAGTCACTACCACAGTTGCTAACATTTGCTCGGCCGTTTTATGAACAAGTTCTTTCATTTTTTGGATTGAGTTCGATCGAAGTGATACGTTTTTTCGTTTCGTTTCAATTAGTAAAAAAAATGTTTTGTACGTTCACGGGGATTTATTTGCTAAGGAGATTCAAGTCTTTTTAGTTTTCCGGATTATGAAATAACAAGTGTCGTCATCAATCGTATGGTCACGGAAATGTAGGAATAATTACTGGCAAACAACTTGAAAAATGACCTCGACTGCGCTGTAAACGATTTACGGGTCTCTGGCGGTGCGCGGGAGAAGAATGTCATTGCGACCGCGTTGAGGCGCGTGATTGGCTAAACAGTCCCCCCTTGCGCCCCTCTGTCGCCCGTGACGCGCAAACTCAGCCCCACTATGCCCATTATTCTTCAAGCTGTTTGCCGGTGTCTATTCTTATAACGTGCTTATATTATTCCTTGATTTTTAAACTAGTGTACAAGTGCAGGTCGGATTTAAAACATCTCATTTCCTTCGTCTCAGATACGCGGCAGTATGGACAGGTGACAATGCAGCGGAGTGGGACCACCTGGCGGTGACGGTGCCCATGTGCCTCTCGCTCGCCTCCGCCGGTGTCAGCTTCTGCGGCGCCGACGTCGGCGGGTTCTTCAAGTACCCGGAGGCAGAGCTGATGACCAGGTGGTACCAGGTGAGAATATCTTACTCAGACGGTGTAGTCATGAGAGCAAGTAAGGCTGTTTTTAATCGAATCGAATCGAAATTGTAAATTAAAGATATTGTAACTATGATATCCGGTTTCAGGCTGGAGCGTACCAGCCGTTCTTCAGAGCTCATTCCCACATCGAGACGAAACGTCGGGAGCCGTGGCTGTACGAGCCAGCCACCACCGCGCTGCTACGGGACGCCAACCGACGACGATACGCACTCCTGGACTTCTGGTAAACTATCACGTACATACTTGTACTAAATACACGATTACTTATAACTTTAAGCTTCTGGGATCTGGTCCTCCAACGACACTTTGCAATGACCACCTTGAAAAGCTTTGCAATGCCACCTTGAAGCTTTGCCAAGACCACATTGAAAAGCTTTGCAAGGACCATCTTGACACTTTGCAACGACCATCTTGAAACTTTGCAATGACCACATTGAAACTTTGCATTGACCACTTTGAAACTTTGCAACGACCGCCTTGAAACTTTGCAACGACCACCTTGAAACTTTGCAACGACCACCTTAGAAATATTTTCAACAACCACCTTGAAACTTTGCAACGACCACCTTGAAACTTTGCAACGACTACCTTTGACTTTGCAACGACCACCTTGAAACATTGCAACGACCGCCTTGAAACTTTGCAATGACCACCTTGAAAAGCTTTTCAACGGCTAACCTGAAACTTTAAAACAAGCAATTCAACCCTTTTAAATAAGCAACCCAAAGCTTTGCAACGACTTATTCGAAGATTTGCAATGACTGACGTACACAAAGGTTTGCATTGACTAATATGAAACTTCAATGTGTAACGTGAAACTATGTGATTATTCATGTAATAATATAAATTTTTACAGCTGGTAGTTATCTGAAGAAGAAAAAAAATTGGTTGCCTGTAAAGTCGGTATACGGGCGAAAGTTTTACGTGACAACGACTTTGAGTGGTAAAATAATTTTAATGTGAATATTCATTCAGGGACGCGTGCCTTTCACTTTTTATGTCTGTCTCTCTCGCTCTTAGGCGGGCTAACCATGCCCGAGTGGAAGGGACGCGTGCCTCTCACTCGCTCTCATTGTGAGCGCATAACGTGAGCGGAGCGTAACGCAGTTTCTTGAAGTGTCACCCGGCAAACCAATTTATAAGACGTTGTCACGTCAAAAATATCCTATTTCAGGTACACATTGTTCTATGAACATTCCCAGGACGGTCTGCCAGTTATGAGGCCCATGTTCCAAGAGTTCCCTGATGAGGAGGACACCTTCACCATTGATGACCAGTACCTCCTAGGTATGTAACATTCTTTGAAGTACGCCCTGCGCCTGCGCCGGCGCACGCACGCGCTCGACGTTTCCACGCTACACCAAGCTGTCTCGATAGTGAACAAAATCCTCGGTCACGACACCTCAGCTGACCTATTCTGTAACTCAGAACCTAGTTTCCGGGCACTGACCGTCATCTACCTGGAAACCCTAACGGCTCCTGGCACAATTCAGGGGCCATAACAAATGCACTATATCTAAACATGTTTAGTTTTGTTACTGTTAATCTTAATCGTGTACATCATCAGCCAGGAAACGTCCACTGCTGGACATATTCCTCCTTCATTGTATGGCAAATCGACCGGTCCCAAGCAACTTGCATCCAACGACCTTAACTAGGTCGTCCGTCCATCTAGTAGGAGGACGGCCTGGTAGACGTTTCCCGGTATGTATTTCTTCTTCTTCATCACTTCTAGCGATGTGGCCTGCCCATTGCCACTTCAGCTCACTGACTATTCGAGCGATGTCTAAATTAGATATAAGCTTCCAATTATTTTTAAATGTGCCCTTTTAGCGCCTTGATCAAACTACCAGACTAATTTAAAAAGTTTAAAGTTTTTAAGATTGTTAAATTATCATTATTATTTCAGGTGACAAACTGCTTATCAAACCTGTAACGGAGCCTGGAGTGACCAGCGTGAAAGTGTACCTGCCCGGGAAGCGAACCAACACCCTGTGGTACGATGTCGACTCGTACAAGATGTTCCCAGCACAGGGGTATTTCTCCCTCGAGGTCAACATAGCTAAGGTAAACAATACTTTATTATCATCATACTTCGAAGAAAAAAAAGTAGTCATTTTCCACCTCTCCAGCAGGAAAGTTTTTATGTTCAAAAAGTCGCAACAAAATCTATTTTTGCATAGTAGATTTGTGTAGGTCACCTTTTCCCAAAACTGTTCCAAATTTCATGTTGATAGCATTTGTTGTTGCTGAGATAGTCACTTGTGACACGCGGATACATAACCAGACACTGAACAAATCTGTATCGAAAATAAGTCTGATTGAAGAACAAACTTACATGTGCAGTTGAACATTGATCGTGACATAGACTGATGTATCATTTATTCAACTGCATAGTTAAGTTTGTTCCTTAAACAGACTAAAATTTTCGTTAAGAGTTTTAGTGGTTGTTACTGTACCTATCAGTATGTTAATTATTCATATTCTGTACTAAACCGTAACATTCTTGTTGTGTTATGTACGTTGTCAGATCCCAGTGTACCAGCGCGGTGGTACCATCGTCCCCCGCAAGGAGCGCGTGCGGCGATCGTCGGCCCTCATGGCCGACGATCCGTACACTTTGGTCGTGGCTCTCGATCACAACGTAAGTACAATTACGGGCTGTTGGGTTTATCCCATGGGAACTCGTTCGATCGGGATGTAATTAACGCGTTCAAAACGAACTAGGAAACCGACTTCAGCTGCCCGAAAAGTCTAGTTTTATTATGGCAATGTTGTCAGTCAGCTGTCTAATATACACTTAACATTCCCTATCTCAAAAAGTATTGAACCGATTTTGATGAAACTTGCAGTCTTCCCTAAGTTGAACTATACCTAGTTCAACAAAAAAAGAATTATTTAAATCGAACTTGTAGTTCCGGAGATATGCGAGCACAAACATACAAATATACATACACTTTTGAGATTTGGCAAACTTGTTTGGAAGCTGATATAGACTAACATATACGAAAACTGGGCAGTTCTGGAAATATTACATACATACAGGTCGAATTGATAACCTCCTTTTTTTAAGTCGGTTAAAACATGCATTGTTAATTTTATTTTCAGAACACGGCGCACGGTACGCTGTACATCGACGACGGAGAGACCTACGAATATAAAAACAAGAGATATATCTACGCCAGGATAGACTACGAACCCGCCGCCATGTCATACACGTGAGTTGCACTCATACACAATCACCTGCGCTTGCGCATCTAGGGGCTCGAGGATATCTTTTCTAACGTTATTCGACAGTGATCCTTGTTGTCTAGAACTAGAGATTTCGTCAGCCAAGGTTGATGTTAAGCTTGAAGTTGTTGGATATTTGGCCTTAAGTCTAGGATAGCGGTGCCGTCATGTAGCGGTGAATGACGTCACTAGAACGTTGTCGATGTAAACAAAATGGCGCGGGCTACTATAGAGCGGTAATTGACACCGTAACGTCAGAAAGCGGTGCCGCCATTTGCATGACGGCCGTCTTGACGATGTCGGGTAGTTTGTGAACGTTTTTATTGATTCTATATTATGTATTCTGATATAAAATAAATCTATAAAATTATATCGGTGAAGCCATTTCTGTACGCAACTTAGTTCTAAATTACTTCACGACAATTGTATGATAAATGGCACAGCATCAAAGGCGCTACTAGCGCATTGTTAGCGTCACTGTCCCTACATTATGTATGGCAGAGAACGGATGTTGATTTTGCCTCGCTTGTCTTTGGTGGTACCTTCCACATGTCGTCACCGTAAAGACGGCCGTCTTTTTGCGTCCGTAATATTACGGCCGCTATGTGACGGCACCGCTATCCTAGGAAACCAGCGCCTTAGTAGATAGCACTCCTGATCTTACGCGAGGAATTTTATCATAAAAGTCAGATTATGCGTTGTTATTAAAAGTAAAATAATCCCTACAAATATTATAAATGCGAAAGTAACTCTGTCTGTCTGTTACGCTTTCCCGCTTAAACCTCTCAACCGATTTTGATGAAATTTGGCACAGACAATCTTTAGACCCTGAGAAAGGACATAGGCTACTTTTTAATGCGAAAAATAAAGTCCACGCGGGCGAAACCGCGGGCAGAAGCTAGTATTAAATAATGTGGAATATGTAAACTATAAAGTTAAACAAAATATGGGATCATATTTCACAGATAAAGTAGACCGCCGATTATCCGAATTAATTGGGACCGGCGGCCTTATCGTGTAACTCCAACACCGATCACGATCCCTTTGAATTTGACGTTTGAAGATGATTCACGAACTTCACACCGCTCAAACGCGACTGCTAAATGTCATTGAAAGGTATAGCGATTAATCATGAGTTTGAAAGATTATGAATGAACGAAATCGTAATTTTGACATAAAATTGGTACCGTGTAACTTTTTGACAACTAGAAATCGCTTTCAAAGCGACTCGCAAGTGTCAAATGAAAGATTCAACACTCAGCTCGAATCTTTCAAAGATTTCTCGCAAGTTTATCATTGTTTTATAACTTTAATGATTGATTTAGTTTCAATGTCGTTATATCAATTGAATTAGCAGCAAGAACTATTTTGATATCTCGCGTAGAAGAAGAAATTCAGCCTCACAATATAATAAATTGATATTTTATTTATAACTCTCAATAATTTCAGGTTGTTTTTATTATTTGCCTAAATAAGTAATAAACTCAACAAAATAAAATAATATAAGCATGGATTAATGAGTACTTTAATCCATGATATAAGTTACGTATGTAAATAATTATTTTTTATTAATTTCGAGTATTATGGTATCTCTTCAAAATTAGCTATGATGGGTGACTGTAGGTGACTACTGTTGTGTAGATAATAAATAATAATTTGTGCTGCGTGTTTACGGTGCTATGTGTGAATGGATGAGAACCCACAAAAAAATATTTGTATATAATTTATATTATATATACTTCGGAAATGAACTTTCTACACCACTCGTGGTACCAAGACTATCTTAGTTATTATAAGAAATGAAACCTTAGCAATTTTTGTAAAAAAAGATACCAAAACCAGCAATAAAAATATTTTAAGATAACTAAAGAAATAGCTGTAAGATTTAAGGACCATTGCCTGTTAAGGTAACTAAAGAATTGGCTGTAAGATTTAATGACCGTTGCCGGTTAAGGAAACTAAACAACTGGCTGTAAGATTTAAAGACCATTGCCTTTCCTGCTTAGGATAATGAAAAATCACAACGACAACAAGCGCCGATTTCATTCGTTCCGAAAGCGATTGTGATTAAGAATGTTAGACGATACCATTTAAGAGTCGCAATCCCGATCCCGATCACGATACCTTTCAAAGGTATCGCGATAGGTGTTGGAGTTAGACGATAAGGCCCCGGGGTCGATTCGGATAATCGGACATAGACTGGTAATAAAGAAGAAAAAAAGTCAAATCTCATCTAATCTTACGTCTCATCACGTCGTCATCTCATCAATATATTTTAAAAATCTGAGATACGCGCGTTGATGTCTTTCATTTGTCCCTTTCTGATACAGTGATATGTACATTGTTGTTGCCTCAGCCCTAGAGACTGCTTAGTCCGAAGAATGGTCAGTAAACTTTCGAAATATTCAAAATTAGAACGCTATATAGTATTTTGTGTCAAATGTCTAGGGACTGGTCAATATGGCATACCATAGATGACTATGTCCAGCAGTGGACGTATCCCGGATGATAATGATGTATGTATTATCCATTAGACGTTCAAGCGTATATCTCTCCAGCACACTCTCCAAAATATAATCCTGTCAAATACCAAATAGAATATATGTTTTCCCCGCAGGTTCGTAAACGAGAATGCCCACTACCCAACCCGCTCATGGCTGGAGCGCATTGTGATCGCCGGCATCAAGGCCCCGCCCAAAACGGCTAAGCTGCACCAGGCTGACAAGCAGACCGCCCTACAGATGACCCTGCATCGGGGCAACGACGTCCTGGTCGTGAGGAAACCAGGCGCTAGTATGGCCAAGCCCTGGAAAATCACATTTAGTTATTAGTGGCACAATATTTAGATTTGGTTGGGGGAGTCATGTAACCGGTTAAGCGTTGGCACAGGTCGGACACCTCGAACAAATGTCGTGATATCCGTTCCTATTCCCATACATTTAATTTGATACACGATAGTACGCGCGCGTCATATTATCGATTCTTGAGCGGGTCATTTTCTTTGGGGGAGAGGTGAGGTATCGCGAATCGGAGGGAGGCGGTGAACGTCCGTGTACGTATTGTCCTAGATTTAATAGTACTACAGAAGCGCTAAGATTCAAATTA
Organism: Carcina quercana; assembly: GCA_910589575.2. Lineage (NCBI taxonomy): Eukaryota > Metazoa > Arthropoda > Insecta > Lepidoptera > Depressariidae > Carcina > Carcina quercana. The sequence continues at coordinate 2,577,509 of OU342451.1, read as the reverse complement.
TTATGAACTCTTGCTACGTTATAATAAGGAGCAATTTAGATTGCACAACGTTGTGACTCTTAAAACCTTGTTCGTCCTCGGAAACTCCTAGCGCGGCTTTCAATATAGCAAAAGCCACCCCGGGTTTGAAAGGAAATGTGGTTGTGGTAGGCATCGCTGCAAAGTATGATTAGATAAACATACGTAGTGAGACCACGAGTCTACTGTTTTAGTCGCTTTTGGAATTTGCGCTGCGAACCGCCCAATATATGCTTAAAAATGACAACTTGTTGTGACAACACGCAGCATATTGTTTTTTTTCGTACTTTCTAGTAAAACTTTTCTCGTACAGCAGATGAATATTTCCTTTCCAACATTTTTATGTATTCCTTGATCCTCCTAGAGGCCCTTTTTTATATAACTAATTACACGTAAGATAATTTTTAAAACCAAAGTAATAATAAATGTATTTATTTTTTATTCAATTTAAATTTAAAAAATTAAAAAGTGTCAAAATATTTATCTTATATATACTGATATTTCTTTCGTTGCAAGAGTTTCTAATAATGACATAACCGCCTCAACCAAATCAAATAGTTGCAAATTTTACGTATTAAATTAGTCAAATTGGTGACATTTTTTCTTTTAAGATCCTCCCTAGATGTACCTATTATAAAGTTGATGTTGATAATTCCTGCATGTAATATATTTATTATTATATAATGTATGTACCAGTGTGAAATGAAACAGGATATGTTTTGTAATATTTTTATTAATATTGTTTTTATTTCTAATGTCAACAGTCCTTCGAAAATGTATAATCATGAAAATTGGCGGCTGACCACTTAAAAGTTTGACAAATTCACGATCACTGATTCGGTAACAAAGTAACATTAATTATGAACACAATATTCACAGCTTATTATCGTGGTGGTTTTTTTCAATTAAATCATTTTGTGTGATTTAAATAATAATAAACGTGATAGTGTAAAGTACATTGTCAAAACCCCGACTGCGTAAATTACATTTAAATATAAACTCGACAGGTTGCGGGGTGTCGCGGCGTCCAACCTCCACGGATGAAATCTCCTTGGAATGCGAACTCCTTGGCAACAAATGTCATAATTTAAGAAAAAGAAAAAACCAAAATTAATGACTGATGTTTCTCTGTGGCTATAAAATTAGACTTAAAAAGCAAGTAAAAAGAATTTAAACTGCTTGACTGTCAAAGTTGTATTAATTTCGAGCCGATACAAGAGGAAAACATTATTTGAAGACATAAATCGGCCATTTTCTTAGTTTTCAATTGTTATATACTCTCACTCTAACTACACCTCACAAAGTAAAAAAAGCGTGCCAAAGAAGTACATACACTTGAAAAACATAACCCTCATTCTAGCGCAGTCGGGTAAAAAGTATCGACCAGCCGTTTTAACGTGCTAAATGTTGTACCATCAACTATTTACATAATAGAACCAAAGCAAGAGTTGTAAATGTTCATTTTAAATTTATGTCATTCGGGTAGATTGTCCAATAAGGGTGAATGGAGGAATGTTATCATTTATTGTGATAATAAAGTAATTTTAATTACACCTGTGATTTTTTTTATTATACTAAGGAAAACAGTGCCTTCTCTATGGCAAATCGCGTTGTATGGAAAGTGGCGCTCTAATATATATGAACTAATTATTTTTTCCACAGATTATAAAACCATTGTACTGTGGCTTTGATTTTATGGCCGTTTTCACTACCGATAAATTCCTGCATCTTAGCAGATATCGTGAATCAGAATGGCTGGTGTACCTCCACAAATATATAAAAATTATTATACTAAAAAAATTACTCAAAATGTACTATTTATTTAGTACCTACTTTAAAAATAATTCTACCGCTCCACAAATAAAGTTTTTCTAATGTGGAGGTACAGTCGCCTTTCTAGCTCTTACCAGATCAGATATGCGAGCCTTAAGTCTTCGGATCTTAACTGCCATTTCGATGTTTCTTTTTTTTTAGTTAATCCAGCTTGTGTGCTGCAAAATGTTGTTTTTGAAAAATACTTTTGATGTTAACTACAAAAGGACAGACATACAGATGAACATGACGTAAATACGAGGGTTCTATATCGTTTTAACAAATCGGTTTTGCGGCGAGGAATAAAAATAGATTACACAAATAAAATATGAAATAACGTAAAAGCATTTATTTAGTTCTATAAATTCAAATAATTAGATACACGCTGCTTATTTTCCAACGAGGTTACAACAAACCTTCATCTCTCTGAATTAAATATTAACCTTTTAATACCTCAATTTTTCAATGCATAACTCAAACTTATTGAATTCTTTTCATATGCGGTCACTGTATGAAAAATTCTGTTATTATATTATTTTTTCTTTTAACATTAAAAGCCAGTCTGTAACCTTTTCAAATCGTTTCCCATTAGTTTTTTTTACTATCAAAAAACTGTACAATGTCCGGTTTGGGTTTCAAAAGGCACGCAGGCTGACTATAAAAATTCATAAACATATTTTGAAACCAGGGTATCTCCGTTGGGTAGTGTCATTCCTTGAACAATCGACGTCTGGGTTCGATCCTGGCTCGAACCAATGACAACTTGACATTTGTCATTTATGTAGGAATGATAAAAATCATTATCATTGGCTTAAGTTAATCTTTCAAAGGGGTCAATAAGTACCGCGGACTGAGTTGACTACCTATAATAATAATAAATTTCGAAGTGGAGTGGATTAGATGGAGTTGACCCATATATCCCATATTTCTACCACCCTCGATATATATACTTCTCATCAGCAAAACCGAAACACCTTGTAAGTTTATGTTTCGTAAGGATTTTCATAAAAACCTATGAAAATTTAATTCGAATTTAGAACATTAACATTAGGATTTGAAAACCTCATATTATTCACTATTAAACGACATTTGACATATATTCCTAAATATACACATTGTTATGATAATCCTTACAAAACATAAACATTTGATGAATCATTGAAATGAAAAGTATATAATATGTATATTTCAAAAATAAAAATAAATTCCAAATAAATCTCAAATTATTGTTATATTTCTCACAGATTCATTAGTCAACCAACATGAAAATGTTCTCGTATTCCAACAGTCGGACTACGCGGTCTCAGGGGATAGAAGCGTGCTCACTTAAAGCGTCAAGTTAATGAGGCCTTTTATAGTTTCCTTTCATAATCAAAACACAATGAGGTGTTAAAGAAGGTGGGTTGCGAGACGTCTGGTAAGTGTTCTCATTATGGTAAATACTTTTATAGTCCGTTAAGGGGGCTCGTGTTTAACAGTGGACTCTAGACGAAGATTTATCGACTACTTCTTAATGAACGATTCACAACTATGGCTAATTAAGTAAATACGACAGATATAGGCACATTAACTTTTGTTAACTTGTAAGTTGATCAGACTGAAGCATATCTTATCTTTAACAGCTTAGCTTAATTTACACAATCGAGGTAGTGGTAACAATCTTTTTTTAGCTTACTGCTAAAAATAGCACAATCTTTTTTCCATGTTTTCATAATTGTTTTTGAGGGAAAAACGTTACGATTTTACTTATTGTTGACTAGCTTTTGACCGCGACTTCATCCGCGTGGAATTCAAAAAATATTACAAGGGATCAACTTGTTCGATCGGGAGACAAAGTTATTAGTAAAAATATTGATATTGAATGGGAAGAATCATGTCAACATATATATTTATTTAGCATAACACAAACATTAGTCATTATAATAAACAATAAACAAAAGTATAAAGACAACAATGTGTTTTGTATTACTTTAGCTTCATAACTCTTTTATGGTGTTTCAAACTAAAAATGGTAAATTACAAAATGTCTACTATGGGTGAATATCAAACACAAAACAAAACACGCATTCTCCACGCAGTCGGGTAATAAGACTTCTTTTTTAAATTAGCCAAGTGTTTCCAGCTATGTTAATAAACAGATAATTAAAATATGATGATGATTTTAAAAGAAAAATAAAAAATAATGTTTGGTACAACTTCTAGGATGATCATTTTGTTTTGATGATGATGATTTTAAAAGAAAAATAAAAAATAATGTTTGGTACAACTTCTAGGATGATCATTTTGTTTTGATGATGATGATTTTAAAAGAAAAATAAAAAATAATGTTTGGTACAACTTCTAGGATGATCATTTTGTTTTGATGATGATGATTTTAAAAGAAAAATCAAAAATAATGTTTGGTACAACTTCTAGGATGATCATTTTGTTTTGATGATGATGATTTTAAAAGAAAAATCAAAAATAATGTTTGGTACAACTTCTAGGATGATCATTTTGTTTTGATGATGATGATTTTAAAAGAAAAATCAAAAATAATGTTTGGTACAACTTCTAGAGTGGTCATTTTGTTTTGAGTTGTATATATTACAGAGGCAGAATCATGTCAAAATTATATTCAAACAAAAAAATTAATAACAATAACAAAATATACGAACAACCATGTGTTTTGTGTTACAGCCGCTACCTAACCAATCTCTATTAAAAACGAATTCTCATCATTTTGAATAAATTAAAAAACAGTTTTGCTTAACGTTATCCCTCTCCTAATGCTTCCATACTAAATTTCTGTTGCCATAATCTTTTAAAATAGAATAGCTGGCTTTGATAAGAAATTACCTAAAAATAGGAGTCGAAATTATAGTGTCACAAAATAAATATCATTAATTTACAACTTTATAGTTAGCTACAATCGCCGTTACGCAGCTAATGGTTGGCGTACATAGATGGCGCTTTGAACAATAATAGAAAAAATGTGTTTAATATGAAAATTGAGATTCACTGTGACATTGTATGTTAATGATACTCATTTCGCGACATCACAACCTGATGTCCTATTGTTAGATGGTTACCGCACAAATCCAGCTGTTATATTTTAAAATATTATGGCAACAGAAATTTAGTATAAAAGTTTGATGGAGGTGGATCGCCTTAAACAAAGAAGAAATTGAGCTTATCAAAGATAGACTTGTTTAAGATTAAATACATACACATTTGAAAGCTTCCGAACCAGCAGAAGCTATTATCACAACATTGAAAGAAATTGATTTGGTTCATCGCGAGCGCGTCTCATAAAAATATATGTAGTAAGTTTTAATTTTAAATAATTAATGCGTTCAAAAAGAACTAGAAACCGACTTCAACTGCCATAAAAGTCAACACCATTCATCCCCTAAAATGTTAGAGGTAGAATTAGAATAAATATTTGGATTTTGTTGATTTTCTCAAAAAGCACTGAATCAATTTTGATAAAATTTATATGGGACCACCTCTGAAGCATGTTCTACCAAAGAAAAAAAGAATCATCAAAATCGATTGATAATTGGCGGAGTTATCGCGTAACATTCCAAAAAAAACATACAGTATGATTGAGAACCTTCTCATTTTTGAAGTCGGTTGAAAAGGGTTAAATTTTTTGCATTATGGATTAACAATTTACAAAACTTAACTTTTTATCTAAGTAACACATTATTTTCATAAAACATGACATTCTTCATACAAAAAAGCGCCCGTGTGCCTTGACAATCAAGTTCTCATAATGTAATTAAGCTTAATTTTTTGTGCTTACATTATGCACTTATTTGCATAATTCAGCTAACCCTACATCATCGACCCTGACTTTGTACTGTATCATAAAAATCGGTGGCAATATATATCTACATTTAAATTAATTAAATATTATTTAAAGAATATCCTTGTTGGCTTATCATCATTAGGAAATTCAATAAAAGGATGTGTCTGTTTATGTTCTAGCATTTCACTTTCACTAGCAAACTTTTCACCGCAAATTTCACACGGAATCTCAACAACCGGTTCGCCACTGCTCTTTCTGTCTTTCTTCTCTTCTACTTTATCTTTCTTCTTTTTCTTTGCACTAAATTCTTTCTTCTTACCCTCAGTTTTAGATGCAGAAGGTGTTGGTTGCTCTTCTATCAAAGGCTTCCCAGTTAACAAATATTCCTTCATATTGGCATGTTTCAACGACATTTTGTGCTGCTTCAGCCTGTTCTCAGAGCTACAAGTATATTCACATATAAAACAAACATACTTCATGTCGCCTGTATGAATTTCTGCGTGAGTTTTTCGCTTCTCAGGCGTAGCGAAACGGAAATCACAGAATTTGCACGGATATTTCCTATCGGGTGAATGAAGCCTCATATGTAACGTTAAAGCAGTCATGTCTTTACATATTTTTCTACATTCTAAACACATAATACTATTATCTATGGGCTTGCTTTCCTCGCTTGTTTCTACACTGTGATGGACACGTCGATGAGATGTCAGGCCTTTCTGACTGACGAAGACTCTCCGGCAGTCGATACATTGGAATTGTTGCTTTGTTCTCATATCTGGACTGTGTTTTTCAATCTGGTGTAACGCTAGTTTATCTGCTTCATGGAATTGTATGTTACACTCTTCACACTTCCAATCTTTAACTAATTTTGAGAACGCTTCCAATACATCCAGAACCGACTGCCCTTCCACGTCTGGGTGGTATGTTTTCGTATGGTTGCCAAAATCAATTATTTTAGGAAATGTATTCTTGCAAAGAGGACAGATGAAGGGCCCACTGTGATCGTTCATGACATGCGTTTTCAAATCTGATAATTCTATGTAGCTTTTCGAGCACATGAAACATTTCAGTTTCTTCCCTTTCATGACTTCTGAAATAACTTTATATTCACTGAGCTGCACTTTTTGATGCACTTGCAAATGTTTAAATAGTTCTTTACGTGTGTCATAGTCTGTCGGACAAAATTTACAAGGAAACTTTTTACGGTGTAAACGTTTTCTGTGCATCGCTAAATCAGTTTTACTATTAAAGGTCTTTGAACAAGTAACACATGTTGCACACTTCAAATTTGTTTTTAAGAACGAGTGTGACCGCAAACATGTCTCCATTCTGCTTCTCCGTTTAAACATTTTTCCGCATACACATTTATAAATTTCATTCTTGCTTTGGCTGCAACTTGACTCATTTAAATCATTCTTCCCATCATTGTCTTCCATTTTATTCTGATGACCTACATCGATGTGACGTTTCATAGTTTTTCTAGTCTTACAGATATATGGACAAAGGGGACATTTATAGTGCTTTATTACTTTGTCATATTCGAATTTAACCTTACTCTTAGCAGCCGCATTCTTTTGTCTAGTTATTAATCCTTTTTTACGTCCTTCCGCAAACCGTTCAATGCTTGCATGGACTTTTAAGTGGTGCTTTAGTCCGTATTTATTTCTGTACATGTTCGGGCATTTGGGACAGGGTATTGTTTTAGCATTATGTGAATTTGACTCCACCATTCCATAAGCTTGCTGCGTCAGTGATAATACATTTCCTGTTATCGAGTTTAATTGAAACGGCTCCAAATTATTTGCTGGGCAAAAATCCATTTCACTGTTATGTATATGATTTGTATGAGAGTTCTCATAAGAGGATAATATCTCCTCATTGCTAGTTACTCTCTTTGCTAGGTATTTAATCATCAAGTCCGGGTTGTCCCGTATGGTAGCATTGATGAGATTTCGAGTTAGTTGTGTTTCTGTTATGGTTAAATCTGGTTCTGATTTGACTTCTGTTGGGTTAATCTGAAAATTGATACAACATTCTGAATTATTTTTTTATTTTGATTACATACAAAACTCGAGGTGAAGTTGCCAATAAAATTTTGAAGAAAAAATAGCAAAATTTGTTAATAAAAGTAATTTAAAAATGACATTTAAAACAACTCATTTGTTTTTACTTACATCATAAATGGACTCTTTTTCACATTTAACATTGCTATCTTCATCTAAGCATGCCTCCACATGCCCTAAGGCTTCGGCCTCATTGCTGTCAATACTTTCTGCATCAAAGTTAGGATAATCATAGGTGACTAATGATTTTTCGGTGTCAATTTCCTCCTTAATATGCATGTTTTTGGGTTGTGGAACTGTACATGCATGAGAAATAACAATTTTAGTATGCATATTATCATCAGTTGTTTGATTATTTAACTCCGGATCCAGGTTCGGTGTAATAAAATTATCTGAAACACCTGTCTCTAAATTAATTTCATGTTTCAACTGCGCTAGGTAATTTTGGAACCGATTCTCTCTCTCGTTTTGTAGTGTTGGTACTTGTGGAAGATTCACGTGGTGATTGTCAATGCCTATACATTCGGGCTCTTCTTCTGTTTCAACCATAAGTTCTGCACCTGGATTGGCTAAGTCTTGAATTCCTTCTCCCCTATTTACAGAATTTGATTGAAGACCACTTATTTCGTGTTTTATGTCAATTAACACATTGCCAAATGGGTTGTCACAATCGTCAGAGTTGTTTGTTTCTGTCTCATTTTCATTTTTTATTTCCACATAGATGTCGTGATTATTCATTTCTTCTTTAATCGGTTGCGGGAATTTGCTGATATCTTTTGTAGCCATTTTAACTGAAATAAATTTAAAAGTCTGTTTATAACAATATCAAAACACATTTTGTTTAATAGAGTCTAACAAATTATGTTTATTTAGCTGTTACATTTACAAGGGTTGGAAACACATATTTCCTTTCAGTAGCTGATATGCAGTAAAAATCCATTTTTGAACATGTAATTTAAATTAGAAAGAGAGAGAGAGAAAGCAAATTGCAAGATTATCTAAGTAGACTAAGCATGCCTTGTAGTAAATTTGGTAGCTCTTTAAATAAGTATCTACATAAAACATTCAACTTCGTCTACTTTTCTGTCATAATTATATAATTGTAAGATACCTAGTGTCATAGTCATTCCACATGGTCTAGAGTGCTTTTGGCAAGTATGTATCATTTCTAATTATGTGGCTTCATATCCTACTATCTACTACCATCACTCAGCATACAGCGTGATAGTGGTCACATGCAAGCTTATCTTTAATTAAAGATCAATGCTTTGTGTGGCTCTTTAACTCACAGTGTTTCCCAAACTGTTTTAGTAAGTGTAGGTAGATAATGTCATCACTCCATCACCAGTGGTGGATGGAGTGACAACATTATACAGGGGGCAAGTGGGACCTAGACAAGACTGGCTACCAATAGACAGAAATTGAATGCGTTGGAGGAGGCCTATGTGCAAAATTGGACTCTCCAATAAAATATAAAATAAATTACATTTTATTGTTTATATAAATCAGCATACCACAGTTTTACTAGTGTCAACAAATTCGTTATATACCAAATGTAAGCTTCAAACCCATTCAAAACCTGCTTCGAGGTCTTATTTTTCATATTTGATCGAACGTAAGCATCACAAGTTAAATACTATTATAAAAGTAATTTGCTAGCACTTACTTACCAGATGTGTGTATTACGAATTCAAGGAACTCACGCCGGATATCGTTTTCATAACTTGACTGTCCGCGTGTTTTGTGCAAGAAGCTTGAAAAACAATAATAATTGGAAAATGCCTAATTGAAAGGCAGGTTTGCAAAACCAACAATTTGGTTATAAATATACGTTAAATTCTCAACGTCAATGATTTCTGTGACAATCAATATGAGAGCGCCGATGAGAGCATCTTATCGCTGCAGCAATGATACTGTAAGTTAATCAGAAATCACAGAAATAAAACAGAAAAGCCGTGGAAAAACCACCATTGCAATTATTTTGTGACAGTTGCTTGACGTTTACATTTACAATTACATTACACACACGCACACACAAAATTGAAAGAGACACTAGAGACGAGACGGTCTAGCACAGTCCATGAAAAACGGTAATTTTGTAAATGTTACTATTTTTCCACGTAAGATGTCGCTGTTTTATAAAAAAGTAATATGTAAATCATAGACAACAAACAGCTTTTCAAAATGGCCACGAAAAAATCATGATCGTGAACGCTTCGTTCGAGCTCGAGGACCGACCAAGAAGCCAACACAGAACGCATCTTTATTAAAATTGGTGGTAAATTAAATTGCTTCAGTTTGGCTTTGTGAGGAACTTCTTAAATAAATATTTTAATCGGAATGTATTCCCAAGTACATTTTCTTTGCAGACTTGGACGATTAAATCATGGCGAGTTCCGTCGACCTAAAATCGGTAGTGAAGCACATTGTAGATGGGACTCTAGTTGAAAGTTTATGTCGGGTTTGCTTACTACCTTTTGAAGATATTTACGAGAATATATTCACTAAAATTTGCCTTGCAAATAGAGAATATTCCATAGCAGACGTCTTGGAGCAAGTATTCAACATGCCAGTAAGTGGTTTTATGTTTCACTACCACTCGGATTACAAGACACTAACGATGTTTGTGTTTTTGATCTTTTTAACCAAATAGATATTCGGTGGAAGTCAAACTTCGGTTAGTGTGCTAAAAGGGCCGCTAAGCTCTTTATTAATATATATTAATTAGTGCTCCCTTTTGTGCACCCCAACCCTTTTACTTAAAGTGAACTTAAAAAATTAATAGTAACTTGAAATTCTTATTGGAACTCATATTAACTACCTGAATCTCCAGCTTTCAGAAACCGACCAAGCGAATGTCTGCAAGGAATGCTTTTTAGCTGCATCAGAAGCCTATAAATTTTATCTCCAAATACAACGCAGCACAGAAATCCTAAATTTCTACATGAAGGAAGTGGAGAAAAATGTCACATTTATAGAATTGCTTGAAGAACCTTCTGATTCCTTGTGTATTACTTTGCCAAAGTTAGAAACGCAGACTCCAAGTTTTGACTTCGGCTTTGATGGCATCAAGAGTCATTACTTGCATATTATAGACACTATTCAAGACTCAAATGTTGACCAAAAAATATCAACCCTAAATGAAACAAAACATGCTTCATTGAATGTAAAAAAGGAGCACCTTAAAGATGATGATAATGTCATTCTAATTGTAAAAGAAACTGAGAAGCCTAGGTTTTATAAAATACAAGAGAAATCAGTTGTCCAAAGTAATAATAAATCAAATAAGGGCTCTAAACAAATTGTTGCTACAAGGCAGATTTATGATTTTGATGTCACTTCCAAGCCCAAAATACGAAGAAAAAGAAAACCAATGATGTACCGGCAATGCAGCCAATGCCCTGTAAAATATAGATTTTTGGCAAAACTAAAAGAACACATGAAAATTGATCATGGAATTGATTTGTACATTTGTAAGGTTAGTTTATTTTTAAAAACTATTTTAACATGTTTACTGCTGTACATAAACCACCACATAGCTCACCTTGATGAATGAAAGATTAATGATAAAATTACAAAGTTCCATTTCCAGTTGATTTGATTGATCGTGATATATCAGGATATCATTTTTTACAGCAAAGTTAAGTTTGTTCTGTGTTTGTTTGTTCATCAGACTTAGATTTTTAGAGTTTTGTACGATGCTATTTAAAGTATATTAAGTATTCCTATTCTGTGTGTTGTGTGAGTCTGACTCCCATTTGACCATTTAATTTTAGAAGAATTTAAAGAGTGTAAAATATAACTTTCATCTCACCAGGTGAAAGGTGACAATAAGGGCACTGGATGGAAAGTACTTATCCAAAGGCTTTAAGTTAATGACACTCTCCTATGTTACCTTTCCTACTGAAACACAATAGTGCTTTTAACACTAATGTTTGGTGTGGGAGACTTATATAACATGGTTTGGGGCATTGCACATGAAATCTTCCATAAGCTTCAATGAATCGTTTGTTGGTTGTTTGTAGAGTAGTTAGAGTTGGTTAAATTCTTGGGTAGTCTGCATTTGAAAACTCTTATTTGCCAACGATTTATCATTTGAGTGATGTTGCCAGTACAAACACATTTCCACCTCTGACAACAATTTCATTTATGGTTCCAGATATGCAAAGCAATATCAGAATCCGAATTAGAATATGCAAATCATTTTAAAACCCACATGAACGTCCACCAATGTGCCCTGTGTGACTCAGTTTTCAAGAGACGCAATAAAATAATTGCGCATCTAAAATGGCATGAGGAAATGAAAAATATGGGCAGTTTAGAAGGTGCCAACGTGTGTGAGAAATGTGGGGTCATATGTAAGGATGAAGATTCTCTAGAAGACCACTGCAGTAAGAAACATGATAAGAAGTATACATGTTATTACTGTGGGAAGATGTACAGGGGTGAAATAAGCTTTGAGATGCACATTAAAAAGCATGAAATGCATTTGAAACCGGAAGATATGTAAGTCTTTAGTTTGATTATTATTTGATATATAAAAAAAAGTGATGTGTCAGATCTTTCCACCCTTTCTCTGCTTTTCTGAAATGATCAGCAGATTTGTTGATGTCAAAGAGGATATGTATATTAGTTTTGATTTGAGCAAATAGAACTGTGAGTGGGAATGTAATTGACAGTGGTACAAAACCTATTTATACTTGGTTCACACAAAGCATCCCCTCTCTCCTTCTCTCATCTCCGTCCGTGTCTGTCTGTCAGTAGCAATGCTGTTGCTGGTCCACAATCTCTATGACATTATTGTCCCATCACTTCCTTTGTCTTCCCTTTTATGAACCGGTCATAACCATTTTGTTGTTTTAAGAGTCCTTATGTATTGCTATAAGTCTGACACATCTTCTTTTCTGCCGTTAGCTGTGATTCTTATTTTGTGTATTTTTCACAGTTTGACGAGGCTTTGTATTGGGTATTGACAGGACTGGATTTTGGCTTCCAGGAAGAATGAAGATTTCCGTTTTTCTTCTTACTATCGTTATCGAAAGATACCATTTTGCCTAAGTAAACATAATGTCCAGATATACTATTGTATTAATTTCTATTGTTATGACTTTTTTTATGGCTATTTGTCATAACTTTAGTTATGTCATAGATTAGATATTAATACTGCATAGTTATGTCCCAACTTTTGTGTTGATTTTCATCATCATCAACAGCCTATATACGTCCCCACTGCAGGGGCTCAGGCCTACTCTCCTACAGAGAGTGTATGGGCCATAGTCCACCACGCGGGCCCAGTGCGGATCGGCGGACTTCACATGCCTGTTCAAGACATGCTGGTTTCCTCACGATGTTTTCCTTCGCCGTTAAGCAATCGGATAATGTACTTGAATTGAAAAACAACTCATAGGTACACAGCTGGATTCGAACCCGGAACCCTCAGATTGAGAGTTTCGCGCCTTATCCATTGCGCCACCGACGCTTCACATGTTGATTTTACTGAGATATAATATTTTCTATTTGAGGTTATTACTCTTACACTGGAATACAGAATGGATGAAGTTAATAATAATTTCAGCCAGGAAAACCCCAGTAAAGAACCTGGAAAGAACAAGAAGCCAGTTGCTACGAAACCAAAGTCCAGGAAGAAGCTTATATGTGCGACTTGTGGACGGTACTTTGTGGATGAACGGTCACTGATGTGGCACACCATGCTCCACACCAACGAGAGACCATACAAATGTGAGGTGAGTCATTAGAATAGGACAGACTGGTTCGTACCAGAGACAGAATGAATGACATTACGCGCGCTACTCGGTCGCAGGCAACTGTGATCGTTACGCATTGCTCACTCGCACCTAGCGCGGTGCGAGCGAGAGAGCGCGCACTGGCTCAGGTCCTCCGGCAGAACTACAAGGACGGATAGGACGCGCATGTTACTGAAATGCACCGTATTATTAGGATATTAAGGCTCACATTCTAAGTGTTTTCGTTCTGAGCATTGTATTACATTACATACAAAATGTAATGTCATATCATACATTCCTCATCATCAAAAGCTCACATATGTTCTCACTGCAGCCCACATATGTCTCCTACAGAGAGCGTATGGGACTTAGTACACCACGCAGGACCAGTGTGGATTGGTAGACTTCACACACACCTTTGAATTTCTTCTCAGGAGTGTGCAGGTTTCCTCACAGTGCGTTCCTTAACAGAAAAGCCAATGGTAATGATTTTTATCATTCCTACATAAATTCCAAATAACAAATTGGTACGAGTCAGGATCGAATCCAGACCTCGATTGTTCAAGGACTGCCGTTCTATACAGCTGAGCTACGATCACTTTTACATTACTTTAGGAAGCACTATTTTACGCATTTCTAATAAAACTTAGCCGGTTTTTAACCGACTTCAAAAAAGGAGGAGGTTATCAATTCGACGGGTACGTTTTTTTATGTATTTAATCGATGTTTAATATTTGTAATTGAGGTGTGCGGGCGCGGCTTCGTGTCGTTGAACCGCCGCAACCAGCACTCGATGTGTGCTCACACGGTCCCCACGCGACGCTGCCCCCTCTGCCCCGCGCTCTTCCATCTCCGGTCCATGGTCAACACACACATCAAGAAGGTAACCAGATCTATATTTTAACCGCTTCTTTTATCTATAAAGTTGGAAAACACGCTTGGACTCAAATCCTGAGGTCCCGGGTTCGATTAACAGCGGGCTGCCTGTCGGTATTCTGTTTGTTTGGTGGTTTTCTATGTAGTTCACCTATGTGAAATTGTTCAACGTAGAGAAATTGTTGAAGAATCACAATCTAATAAATATATGTATAATTACAACTGTCCAGTGTTTTCGAAAAATTCGTGATAAGGAAATACGTAGACGAACGAAGGTCACCGACATAGCTCGACGAGTCAGTGAAGAACCGATAACCGGTGGGGAATAAAGGTTCTCGAGTGGTGACCACGTACCGGGAAACGTCTACCAGGCCGCCTACTAGCTGGACCGACGACCTGGTTAAGGTCGCGGGGAGTTGCTGGATGCAGGTGGCTCGGGACCGGTCGATGTGGCGTACCATGAAGGAGGCCTATGTCCAGAAGTGGACGTTACCTGGATTATGAATTCTTTACTGAAATGGGTCTGGGCTGGTGATGTCAGCCGCACGTCTGACAGCAACACAGGAAAACACCGTCGCGGCAGATGTCTGGATGAACTGGCCACGTCCATAAACGACAGTCTGAGGAGGCATTTAAGAGAGAACACTGGGGGGATATGAGGAGTTTGCTTAGTGTAGGTTGATAATAATAATTCTTCAGGTCCACCTGAAAGTACACAAGCGGCGCAACCGCTCCAACAAGCAGCAGAACGTGATCTGGCGGACGGAGGCGGTGCCCATACAGGAGCTCTCAATATCCGTACAGAACGAGCTGCTGGAGATGAAGACGAGGGAACAACACGCCATAGACAACGAGATAGATGATCTATGAACGAAACGCGCTCGGTGGGATTTTTGACAGATTTTATATAATAGACAACAAGTTTCATACATTTAACGCTCCAATACGTCAAGATAGGATTGCAAACATGTTTCATTATTGTTTCATTCATTCGACACAATAACGTCTAAATAATTATATGGCAACTGTTTGCCAATTCACGTTTTTCATACCCTTAGGGAACACTTTTCTAAATGATGAAGCCATAATGATGAAGTTGAGTTGAAGTACAAATATGTTATATTAAATTATATTCATTGACGTTAAAAATTATTGATAAAAAAATACTTTGAATAAAAAAAACTTCTACTGAGTAGTCGCGATAGTACCCACGCTTGGCAGACTGATGATCGCAGTAATATGTAGTAAGACAGGTAGATGCCGCTGCCCGTCTGCAGGATATATGTTTTTTACCTTTTACGACACCCGCCGGATGTCATGGGGCGGTCCTATTATAAAGCTGAGAACACACGGCTACTTATTGATGTATAGAATTATATATCGCTAAACGAATATTTTATTAATTTAGGTGGAAGGTGAAAAATAGGAAACTCCATTGAAAAGTTGTAATATTCATAATTTATTTATTTTATATTGTGCAGAACAATAAATTCTCGCTATTTTTTAATCCTGTGGGATCCGAACAGTTTTATTAAACTATGAATATTTTATGTATCACTATTGTTTTATTTAATATAACAAAAATAAAATTATCATAATCAGCTGCAAACTGTCCATCCATTGCCGAACATTGAATATGACTATATTCACCCCCCCCCCCCCCCCCCCCCCAATATGGTACTGACCAGTGACTACTACTAGGTCATCGGTCATAACCGTCGTTGGAGCGATGTGTGGCTTGCCAATAAATGACAGAGGACTACGTTTCCGTTATGACTCATGTCATCAGCAAATCGAAGGTAAGTGATGTAGTCGCCGTTGATGTTGATGCCCAGCTCAGAAGCTTGACAACATTTGCCAGTGCAACTATATCTCCAAGCAAATCAAGTAAAAATAGTGTCAGTTCTCGGTATAAATCTGATGATTGTTACTTCAGCAGGAGATTCTATTCACCAATTTGTTAGCTACAAAGATAGATAAATTAGTGTAACTGCCAAGCCGCTGTTTTCTTATGCATTTTATTTAGAAGTAATTTTGTGCACGAAAACATTATCGGAATAAAAAGCTGTATTTTCCAAACCGCAGTGAATTACTTGTACTTGAAGTACTTGGTAAATAATTTTTTTCTTTCTTTCTTTATTTATACTTTCACTTATGAGTAGGGGCAATGAGAAAAAAAACGTATGTCCCTTTTGTATATACATTTATTTCATTATATTTTTTTGTCAAGTTTTATACACTTTTTTAAAGATATATATATATTTCACATTATAATACCTAAAATCCATTGGCTAACTTTATGTACAGCTTAAAAATCGTAAAATTCCTTACAAACAACTACAAATGAGTCTTAAGACTAAGTGGAATCATTTTATATAAAACTAAAATGAATGAACACTCGTGTGCAGTAACACAAAACTAGTCTATTGTTCTGAAAATAGTAATAAAAAATGTTTTATCGAAAGAAGCCCTGTAACGGAAAAGTAGAAGAAATCATTTTGCATGTTTTTAATAAGAATGTCATGCAAAAACGATTGAATGTTTTGACTTTGAAGTGTTCAATATGAATTAATCGGTCATGAAAATAAGGTGTAGTCATATATTGCTCCTATGTTTAAAACATGCTTTAAAGCTAGATCTTATAAGTTGTTTTATCTATATCTATCTAGGAACAACAGGTGGACTAACCGAAAAATGCAAACAAAATTTAAAAAGAAGAAGCAAAAAAACGTTCCGGTTTCTGGACTTCGTACAAATCTAATTTTAAAGCTTCATTAGCTAATGTTTTAATTACCATTTTGAACATTTTGATCTAATTTTTTGTACAAAAAATTAAATGCGCGCAAAATAGGCAACACTTAACCCCAAAAACAAAGATGGCGGAAATGAAATTGACATTTGACGTTAGTTTTTTAGTATTTTTTTAAAATGTATTCGAACATGGAATTTATCTCACCTGGTGGTAAGTAGCCGTGGTAGCTCAGTGGGTAGAGCGTCAGTCCTTGAAAAATCGAGGTCTGGGTTCGATGCTGGCTCTTACCAATGAGTTCCAGTTTGGAATTTATGTACGAAATGAATGATAAAAATCGATACCAGCAACTTTCCGGTGAAGGAAAACTTCGTGAGCAATCATGCACACTCCTGAGAAGAAATCCAAAGGTGTGTGTTTAGTCTACCAATCCGCAATGGTCCCGCGTGGTGGATTATGTCCCATACACTCTGTAGAACAATATAAAAGAGAATAATTGTGTACAAAATACTACCAAAGCGAACATATTTTCCTTGATTTATTTAAATAGTGTAACACAAAACAAATATTTTACTAAACAAGAACACGAATTAAAAGAATCCAAGTTTTATAAGCCACTTTAAATGGCTATACTATAATTTCAATAAATATTTTTAAATTAATGATCATGATGATGATGACTACTTTTCTCAGGTCATTTGCCTAAACTGTCAAACGTGACATATTTCGGTTACGGCAAAACACAAAGACATCGAAACATTCCGAACACTTCTAAGCCCAAAAAACAAATATATCAGTAGCGTGAAATCCGTTTATGGAAATGAAATAAAAATATTTTAAAGTGACTCAAGTATTTCTTCCACTTTGTACTATTTAAACCATTTGCAAGAAACTTGTTAGGGGCCGTCCATTAATCACGTGAGGCTTGAAAGGGGGGGGAGGGGTTTGACAAAAATCACGAAATGTCACAAGGGGGAGGGGGGGTGTAGTAAGATATCACGTGTATTTATTTTTTCATTATTTTTTCAAACGCGCGATTTTTAAATCGAAAAGCGGCGTGTAGTGTTGACCTTGACTCGCCGTTGCTAGACAACGAACGAAGTACCTTCTCACGCGCCGCCGACGACCGCCCGCTCGGCACGCCAATCGCCAGTTATTCTGTTGTTTTCGCGCCGAATACATGCGTAAACGGTTATAATACCTTAGTACGTTTTGCATTATTAAAACAATGTTTAAAGTAGGTGATCTGTATAAAGACCTTTTTGCAGAGTATAAGAAAGGAAAAAACCTAGTATCGCTCAGAAAGAATTTAATGAGTTGTGGGTGATTACACCATTCGTTTATTATTATTTTTATGCCAATCAAAAACAACCGGCAACCTTTCTGTCAGACATTTTTATCATGGTCCTTAATTTCAGAATAAAATAAGATTATACTTTATACATGTATTTAAGATAATATTCTAAAATATCCTAACATAAAAAGGAGATCAAATATATGTGAAGCCAAGCTTCCAGGCTTGTGATTGGCTGACAGTTACATGTATTATAGTAAAATGACACAAAAATATATCATGACATATACGATACCAAATTAATATATAAATTCAACACGCGCAAGACAATTCTAGTTCTAAAAAAGATTTTTTGTAGATACGAAAAATACACGTGATGTTGGATGGGGGTGGGGGGGGGGGGGGGTAGTATTAAACCTCACCATGTATCACCAAGGGGGAGGGGGGGGGGGTTAAAAAATGCTTAAAAAAAGATCACGTGATTAATGGACGGCCCCTTACATGTAAAAAACATTGTACAAATATATCGGAGGTATCATGTTTTCTAACTACCTACGTAACTACTTTTTAAGGGAAAAAAGTGTCAATATATACGCGCTAGTCTACAAGTTAGTAGAGAAAGTGCTTGGAGAAAAACTTCCTTCACACTAGCGCCATCTGTTTTTAACATAGATAAACTTGTATTACCCGACAATGGGAAACAAACGAAGTGTGATGATTTATGCTGCAAAAGTGTAAATTTAAGTGTTACTTTTTAAAAAAATGTATAATGGATGTGCACTTGGCCTAGTGAAATGCTGAACTGAACCGATTTTAACAAATGAGGTGTTGTTAGTTTCGTCGTAATCTCCATAGGACTGCTTTTGAAGAAATAACATGCCGTTTGGCTTGACAATAAAAATAACTTCTATCTTGTTTTATAAATCATTTCCAGCTATTTTGATTCTGTGAAAAATGCACAATATTTTGCATTTGACTGTCACATCATCTTTTGGTAATTCACGGAAAGGCTGTAGTATGGAAGCCTGCACATCTAGAAACCCTACTTAAATCTGGCACTAGTTATGTTATCTAGGCTACCTAGAACAAAATAGAGCCTTAATACACTTGTTTGTTATAAAACATCAGGCGGAAATCGAAAATTACTCTATTCCTTGTCAACTAAGAACATCCTGTTTTTTTGTCTTTTTTATTTTATGATATAAAAGCTTAATATATACAAGGGCGATTCTGGACCCTTTAACGTAGTATTCGTCAAGAAAAACAACAATAAATCGAAGCATAAAGTTTTGAGAAAAGCAATTAACGAAATATTTAATATTTTCGTAGTAAGCACGTAGATAAAGCTGGAAGCTACAGTCTGAACATCTAGTTTAATACTTTTTGACCCCGAGCAACCCTTGATCTATTTAGTTGCTAGCTATTAGTTTTCGCGTGTTACGAGTTTTTTTCTGAACGATTCCGAATCGGATTACAAACAGTCACAGAGAATGCTGTGTGACTGTTTGTAATCCACAAAATGTAATTCACAAAATACGGATTGTAAACTCTCGTCTGGTTGAATAAGGGCCGACGAATTGAGAAATGCAGTTGAGACCATACAAACAAAACATCATAACAATTCAATATGGAAGCATTTTTAAATTTCGAAGTTATCAAACTGAACAGGTAACAGTACTGCGTAATTAGAAAGCCAATGTTAGAAAATGTTAATTAGCTAATTTTAATTGATTTAAATTCGTTTTTTAAATATAAATATGTAATAGTTTCAGGACATAAATATGGACCTAAAGCCGACACTAATATATATTATTTATAGTGTATACAGACGGTGCTATAAAAGTATTTTACACACACTAAACCTTGCGGTACTAACCGTTAACGTTAATCGAGGGAAAATATAATCCGGCCATAAAACTCTTTTGTTGTCATTATCTTTAAAAAGAGATAACTTTCGTGAACTAATTACGTAACAGCACATCGTTACGCAGATTGATCCCGCTAGATGGCGTTCTTCAAATTTTCTTTGTCTACTTCATGAATGCGAATCTATTACTTTTAAACATTTTGATAAAAGCCGTTTTTAACAATTTCGAAATGAATTCATGTAACTGCATTGTTTTAACTGTATGTTATAGACCGATATTTAAAAAGTTTTCGGATATGGTTTATAAACACAAGTTCACTGACTGTTTTTCGCGACCTTGCCATAAAGTAACGTCATTTTTAACCCTCATATTGCTAATTTGTTTCACAGATCAAATATCCACTAAATACCTAATGCGAGACGAACACTTTCAGACTACAGATCCTTATACACCTCAGTTCCGATCACTATGACATTACTTGGAACAATTGAATTTCAACGGGCATTCCCTTCACTTGACTGAATCGTTCGTTTTATAAATAACGAACTTTAGGCGTTTAGTAGATGATTGATCTGTGATTTGAATTGTGTATGTGTACTGAAGTCAATATACTATGTGTATGTAAAATAAGCAAATGGTACTGCTCAAAACCTTAATATGTAATATATTTTTTTCATTTATCTAATCTTTTCTTTTATAGTGCCTAACCTGTCGCGTTTTAGTGAAAATCATACGGAAATTGTACATTCATAAACCAAGTGATGAAAATGTAATTTATTCGATCGCTGTATCGAAAATTTTGGCTTTTTGATCTCGATCCGATCAAAGTACACTATTGACAAAATATTAATTTTAAAGGATAAGTTATGTCAACCAACCGCCCATTTGACAACTTACGCAAGGCGACAATTGTCAAACAACACGTAAGACTTTAGTACCATTCAATTATGACATGGCGCCATTTTGAACTGTCCAATCAGCGCGCACTTCTCGTACTGTACACCTCATTACTAGAAAGCAGTAATTTGGTACGGATACGAGGGGCATACCGAAAAGATCGGTAATCGAGTACTTTCGATTTAATTAGATTAAAAACTCTTTTTGATGAATAAACACTGGTTAGTTGAAAATCGAATACAATTGACAGAATTAAAAAAAAATTTTTTTTTAAAGAACAATATCAGTTTGAAATTGATAGGTCGATAAAAAAATGGAGCTTACAAGAGAAAGTTTCCGTGCCATAATTTTTTACAACTTTCGACGAGGATTATCTCAGGGACAATGTCTCGCTGAGCTTATATCTATATTCAAGAGTGAAGCGCCTAGCCAGACGACAATATATCGCTGGTATTCTGAATTCCGGCGTGGACGTGCTTCTCTTGGCACCGTACCTTCCACAGGCCGGCCAAAAACAGCGGTTACACCAGAAAATGTCGCTGTTGTGCGCCGAATGATACAGGATGACCGACATATTACATATGAGCAGATTCGGGCTACTTTAGGGATAGGTATGACTGCGATACAAACTGTTTTACATGGTGAACTGGGAGTGAGAAAGCTAGTTTCCCGCTGGGTGCCCCATAATTTGTCCGAAGAGCAAAAGGCGGCTCGTGTCAATTGGTGCCGGTCTACTCTGCAACGCTTCAACGGAGGAAAGTCAAAAGCAGTTTATAACATTGTCTCTGGTGATGAATCATGGATCTATTCATATGAGCCAGAAAGAAAGCATCAGTCGGCTGTCTGGGTCTTCGCAGGTGAGATCAAGCCAACAAAAGTTGTCCGCTCTCGCAGCGTATCGAAGAAAATGGTCGCTTCGTTTGTCGCGAAAACAGGACATGTAGTCACAGTTCCCTTAGAGGAACGGAGAACGGTTACCGCTGATTGGTATACAACGGTTTGTTTGCCACAGATGATATCCGAACTCCGTAGAGGTAACCCGAAACGACGCATAATCCTCCATCACGATAATGCGAGCTCTCACACCGCTCAGAAAACAAGCGAGTTTTTGAAGCAGGAAAACGTTGAATTAATGGATCATCCTCCATACAGCCCTGATCTGAGTCCCAATGATTACTTTACATTCCCTAGAATCAAAGATTTATTGCGTGGTCAGCGGTTTCAAGGTCCAGAAGAAGCAGTGGAAGCATACAAATCGACGATTTTGACCATGTCAACTTCGGACTGGAATTGCTGCTATAATAATTGGTTCGAACGAATGCAAAAGTGCATTAACTGCAACGGAGAATACTTCGAAAAGCAATAAAAATAAATTTAGTTATTTCCTGTATGTATTGTTTTATATTCCCGATCATTTCGGTATGCCCCTCGTATGCGTATTAATCACGCCGACAAAGAGGAAAAATTTTTGGTAGGGTGGTGTATGGGAATACATGTAACTGGGAAGAGAATTTTTTTTTTGCGCCTTTCCCATTATGTGGCGTATCGTTGAATAACCTTCTAAAAACATTTTATTCTACGAACACTACATTTCGATTCAGGTATCCATTTGCGAAAAATTAAGCTTTAAAGTGAAAAATTACAGTCGTAGAATGTTGTAGTACGTCATGTATACTGAACTTCAAAGGAAAGTGACTAAGGTGGCTTTACAGGTTAACGAGCAATAGTCGACCAAACTATAAAATGTATTTGAAGTTATCAAAATGAAAATTACGTCAAATTTCATTCAAAATTACTTTTTGTAAAACCAGTTTAACTACGCACTTGGCTGCGTTTATAGAAATAATGAACACTAGATGAACATCTCGTGGGTGGTTGGTCCTTCATTCGATTGAAAGCTACATACTGCATACTAAACTCCTATAATTTCCGCCTGATTTTCACAAGTCACCTATCCGCGGGAGCGTAGTTTCCTTGCAAATGGTCGCAATGAACCTCATGTCGTCAATTGTCGTGAACTTACGTGACAGAGCGCGATTCCCGTCCGAGTACCTGCGAACAACGCCCAAACAACAATCATGGACAGTTGAAATATATAATGGAAGCAACTGCATAGCGTGGCAACGAATAACAGTTAAATTACAAAAGGAACACTCGAAATCTATATCAATAAGGAAAGGACCTGATTATCTTCCTATTTTTAGTTAATAATCAAAGACAGTTTTTCTATTTTACAAGATTATGACAACAGAAATTTAGTATGGAAGCATTCGGAGGGGAAACCCGTTAATTTTATAATACCTCCCTTTTGTGTCAAGGAAACCCTGTTTGATTGATAGAATGTCGATCTCCAGTAATATTACAACATTTTGATCATGAGATGATGATGAGATGCATAGCACATGGCGAACACTTTCAGACTTATTTGTCTTATAGTTTGGCTCCAACCACTTGCAACATGGCGAGAATTCGAACCGGCCAATCAGCGTGCACTTCTCTTCTATTGGGGACCAATCATAATGCATTCCCTTCTCCCTGCACAACTCATTACGTTTTCCTTTAATACCTTTACTTCAGTGATTTTAGTATAAACTCTTATATATTGTTTGTCAGTTATTTTGTTTTTGTCTACTACAAAAAAGTCATGCTATGTCTAAAATTAATGGCTATATATGACTCTGTTTTAGATAAAATTAATACGATTGTATCCTTCACAGTGAAACACATATGCAGTTGCTTGTTATTTGGATTTAGACAAATGATTCCAGCACAAAACACAATTTTTTTTTACAATAACATAAATTATAATTGAACATAAACATTGCATTTCTCAAACGTCAAACTTACGTCCTCGGGCGACGGTTGTCGTCTCGACGCGATATCTAGAAATACGAAGTAAGCATTACTAAACTTGATATCGGAAGACTGCTTTATATCACCCTATTTTATCCCATGATCGTGATTTGAGACAACAGAAAAATTTGAGGTGGGCAGCAGATACACTCGTGTCAACATCTTACTATGGCAACATTGATAAAAATCAATCTAACTACAGAATTGAATGACGTCTACTTTTAGTGATATGGTGAGTTTATCATTAATCAATTACTTCAGCCATGGCAGCTCAGTTGAGTAGAGCATCAGTCCTTGAACAATCGAGGTCTGGATTCGATCCTGGCTCGTACCAATGAGTTCCAATTTGTTATTTGAAATGTATGTACGAATGATAAAAATCATTACCATTGGTGTGCGGTGAAGGAAAACATCGTGAGGAAACCTGAACAATTCAAAGGTGTGTGTGAAGTCTACCAAACCGCACTGGCCCCGGTGGATTATGGACGATGAATGAAAATCAAAAGAAGTCTTTGTATGCTCATAAACATAGTGCCATATAAATGAGCGTCTAATTATATTAGGGACCATTTGTTGAAGCTTTCGGCATGCACTGCACGAAGCAAATCCTATTCTGCAATGAGTTTTTCTGTTCCATCATTATTTTAAAGAGTCTTTCAATATAGAACTTTTTGGAATACTAATGGCTCTTCTATTGAATAATATCTTCATGCAATGGAGCCCACTGTCCTTTGGACCCCTCCCCCTTGAATGACTTTCATATGCAATGCTTCCAAGTAGAAAATACCAGATAAAAAATAAATATGTAGTCGCCTTCATGAGCTGTGAAATATCCACTGCTTAAACATAGCCGTCCCCCATGGTCCACCACACTGACCACCAACCTTTAACAGGTCTTCAGTCCAAGTATTGAGGTCAGCCCGGAACGTCTCCCGGTCATTTGATTTTTTAATTGATTCCGTAATCAATAAATTTAATGTAGGTAATGAAACAAAATCTCAACTTACCAAAAAAGTTCGATTCGCATCGCCCGCCCTGCAAATAGGGCAAACCTTAGTAGACAGCATAATTTTAAAACGTAATTGCACCAAAATCATAACGTAACCTTATGACCACTCTATTATCACTTAAGTCACTACAATCACAATTTGCATGTCACGTCAATGTTAGGTTGCCACCTATAATATCTAAAACGTCACTTGTGCCGTTGTTGCCCCATATAATATTCGGCGTCGATTAGGTCGCCTCTGCATGTCAAGATTTGTCAAAGATTCTTGCATTTAGCATCAATGCTGTCAGTTGTAATTAACTCATCACTGGACTAATGAGCAATAATCCATTCTGGTAAATTCCGAACGTAATCTCAGCATCAATGTGTAGACAAACAACATTGCCACATATGCGACATAATTCAGGTTGCCTCATATAATCCAGGTTGCCACATATAACCCAGGGTGCCACATATAATCCAGGTCGTCACACATTTATAAATTAACAGTCACTTATTGATCACTTATTTCCTATAATTTGTTCATTTAAACACGTTTTACTCTGTTCAGTTTGACGTTGTTCGTTCCAAATATGAATCGATTCCGCCATTCCTCGTAATGCTACGTGCAGGCTATGCTGTTTGACGTTGACGGTGGGTCTGTGCTCATCTGCTTCTCTGGCACGGGCTTGGTTTGTGTTTCCGGAGCCGTGTGGTTCTGTGTGCCATTCTGTACGTTCACCTCGTACATGTTCGATGAGTTTGAGTCGTCGTTGTAGGAGAGTAGGCTCACTTCGTCCGTCTGAAATAGATTAATACTCAGTTAAATTTGAATTAGGGACCCGATGTTCATATTAACGGTTGCGTTTAAGTCCAAATAGAATATACTAGACGTATACTACGTAAAAAGAGACGGGACTCCATACAGCGAAAATAAACCTACCAAATCTCAAACGGGACTAAATGAACATAGGGTTTCTACCATACATAATAAAGGGATAGTGAAGCCAAGAATGCGCTAGTAGCGCCTTTGATGCTTAGCCATGTTTCAAACAATTTGTGTGAACTAATTTAGTACTAATTTGCGTCAGACTGTCAGAGTAAGTTTATCGGAAACAGACCACTTTCAGATAACACATTAGACTTATTTGTCTTATACAGTTTCGACCACTCACGACAGGGCTAGAATTTGAACGGACCAATCAGCGTGCACTTCTCAAGTATTGGGGACAATTACTTCCCCCTGCACACCTCGTTAATTTTAAATTGTTGGTATTAGAAACATCGAACAGGTGACGGTTGTATACACGCGCATGTGTGAGTTAGAGCAAAATTAGAACGATCCGTATCTTGGTCACTTTCTTGCGGGTAGAGGTGAGGTATCGGAGCGGATCGGGGGTGAGCGTACGTTCTGTACGCTAATGTTGTATGTTGTAATAAATTCTGTGTCGTGGGCCTGTCAGTGAACTCTGGGCACACGAAGCAGTTACACATATTCGTAATCTACTTTTAACTT
Organism: Carcina quercana; assembly: GCA_910589575.2. Taxonomy (NCBI): domain Eukaryota; kingdom Metazoa; phylum Arthropoda; class Insecta; order Lepidoptera; family Depressariidae; genus Carcina; species Carcina quercana. Next base: position 2,551,038 of record OU342451.1, on the reverse strand, counting down.
TAGATCAAGACTCATTCATAAATCTCAATCAAGTTTTACCAGATGTTTTGGCATAACCACCATGCCTGGCAGATAGGATGGTGACCATTTTGCAGTATATTCACTGGAATGTTCCCTAATCAACCTTCTGCGACATCAATTTTAGCTAGGTTTTATTGTAAACTCTAGCAGTAGAACGACACATAGAAACACTGAGAAGTGATAATGGTTTCTTGCAGATATTTTTGGATATTACATCAAAACGGACATAGACGAAAACGTTTCAACAAATTTTGATAAAATATTAGTAGTATTTATTTAGAAAGTCAAATGTCACAACCGACACATCAAAACGTATAAATCTGTTTGAAATAATGTTAAGGAACCTTGGTAGAAACGTTTTCGCGTCACTCAAAGATTTAGATCTTCAGATATACGCCCAGCAGTACAATTTTTTTAAACAATACGCGACAGGAATTTTACTCGGTAAGTGAATATTCGATTTAATTGAACATTTGGTTAATTTTCATCCGTTTTAAATATATTTTCTATAATGATCGACGCTTGCATGAAAGAGAGCTAAAGAAGAAAAGAGACAACTAATTTGTACCGCTTATTCTTGAGTCTCCTTGAGCGCGTATCTAGCGATTTAAATGTTTGTTCTGTCTAATGAACATCAATAAATAAATGATTGTATGATATAATAAGCGACAGATATATATGCAGAACCCTAGGGACACACTCTTCAGACTATCTAAATATGTTTACATACAGAAGTAACGGTTCGCTTACCAGAACACTGTCGTGCGAAATTTGGTTCTGCAACCAAAATTAAAATTTACTCATCATGTGAATAAAATTCAATATTGCTCGCCTAGATTTTAATATTAATTGTATACTATTGCAAAATTATCTAAGGTTCAATACATTGTATCAATAATAGCTCGCATTAATAATAACTATATAAAGATAATAAGAAAATTCATGGTCACCAGTCTGAAATATTTTCAAATTAATCACATTTGTTAAAATTAGTTTATACTTTATTGTACTTAACGGAATCCCTCTCCGAATGCTTTCATACTAAATTTCTGTTGCCATAATATTTTAAAATAGAATATCTGGCTTTGATAAGTAATTACCTAAAAATAGGAGATGAAAAATGTTTGTCGAGAAATAAATATTATTAATTTACAGCTTTTTTGTTAGCTACAATAGCGACTACGCAGCTAATGGTCCCTAGGTGGCACGTTGAAAAAGAAAGTGTGTAAAAATTAAAATTGTGATGCACTATGAAGTTGTATGTTAATGATACTCATTTCGCGTCACTAAAACGATGTCATTCTATTTAAAAATATTATGGCAACAGAAATTTAGTACGATGCTTTGATGTAGCGAGATTACGATAAGACAATAAATTGTTTTCCAATCATATAGTATTTAAGGAGAGTTTATTTGGCGGTTATTACACTAGATATTGTTTTACTCCAGTCATTCATTTATATATACAAATATATTTATATGTAGCTCTGTATAATATATACCCAACATTATACACGGATTTTTTTATATATCTTTTGTGATTCTGTTTGATATTAAATGCTATAGAATGATAATGTAGTAAAGTGAGGATATATCTAGTAAAAGTAGTTGTAGTTATTTTTGTGATTTTATACACGGTTATAGTAAAAAGTACTCAGAATGAGAAATGACTTGTATTTCCGAGTTTATTCCGTTAAATAGCGGTCAGTCGCTTCACATAGCCAATTCCCAAATTACTGTTACATTTATAATAAATTTTAATTTGTGCATTAAACAATTTAATAATAACATTCAAAAACAAAATAAAATATGACATAATTGGAATTTAAATCACCAAAAATAAAGGGACAAACTTGAAACACAAGACCGACAGACCACCAACTCACGATCGATACGCTTAACACCGGTCGAACACTTTCAGACAACACATCACACTTATATGTCTTATACATTTTAGTTCCAACCACTTACATGTCGAGATTTGAAACGGACCAATCAGCGTGCACTACTGTTCTATTTAAACCAATCAGAGAGTACTTATCGTTTTGAAAGGGCCAATCAGTGTGCCCGACTGTTATATTTGGGCCAATCAGTAGGCACTGATCTCCTATTGAAGAGGGACACCAAATTACTTTAACTAAATCGTTTGTATTCGACCTAATAAACATTGTCCATGGTGTCCAGGTGGTCTGTGACAAAATTATTATGTTGCTTTAGAATTTAGACCATATTAAAATACTTTTAACGTTCTAATCAAAACTAAAGTTAAACACTCACACTGCTCTCGGAGAGGCGTTTCGTCTTTTTGGGCACCGCAGGCGGTTGTGGGACACTTTTATCCTCCTGCTTCCTCTTAGTAACGGACGTAGTTCTCTCTCTCTTCAACAGCGACGGAGATAGGTATTGGTGCAATTGCTTGCGGCGAACGTGCTTTGCCTGAAAAAGTTCATCCAATAGTTTAAAAAAAACACTGAAATTGACCATCCAAGAAGCCTCAAATGAAGATTTGTGTTTTAGAATAAAATCATACTTGCACTTCCCTCCCCCCTGGTGGAATTGGAATGGAATGCTGGTCTATTCGATGTTTGGGTTTGGTCTATAAATGATCCTCACCTCAATGGTCATACCCTCACGAAGCATGTTGGTGTTATCAGCTTGAAAGTGCACCGCCTTCGTAAATGAGGATATGTCGTACGTGAGGTCCACATTAACGTTGGTCTTCTCGAAGACCAGCCCGATGAACCACATGGAGCAATAGTTCGGCATCACCTCGCCCTGAAATATACGGGATAATATTTAAACAGTATTCCGTGATCAAATGTGATTATTGGCTCGCTATCAAGCTCACTTTCCACGCCATTCAATTTGAAAGACTAAGAAATTCTGTTGAGTGGCAATAACACCTCACACACTTTTCTTGTATTGGCAACACTACTGTATCCATCCTGTTCTCTGTTGTACTTACAAAGATGACTGTCATGTTACTGTATCGATATTAAAATGTGAGTCAGAATAATTTGCCAGACGTTTTTTTTCCTCGACGAATTCCCATCACTCCGACTGGTTTTTGTACTCATTTACGAATCATGCAGCCAAATTGTGGCACTGTACTCAACTCACTGCACGTAACAGTAAAATAAAATATGTCTCTATCTTTAAGAAAAACGTCAAGGAACATTTTCTATCTCTTATAAACAGTTCGAAAGTTAATATTATTGTATGTACTATTAATAGTTTGTAACTCGTACTTATGTAATATAATATTTATATTAAATGTACACGCCTAAATGCCCTACTCTCTTCACTATTTCTCACTTGATCCAGGACGGCTGTAAGGAATTTCTTATAAGCTGTTCCTTTTGTATATGTAAATATATTTATATATCGTTCTCTGTATTTTGTGTTATCTAAATATTTTCTGTGTACAATAAATTGTTTAAATAATAATTAACGCGTTGAAATAGAACTAAGGAACCGACTTCAACTGCCCTAAAAGTCTACAGCATTCATCCCCTAAAATGGTGAACATTAGAGGTGGAATTATATGGGTACATACTTGGTGTTAACGACGACGCAGGGTAAGTATGACTTGGTGGTAAGTTAAAAAACGGACGGATGGACTATAAAATAAATAATATTAATAATATTCATAAAATAAATCTAAATAAATAAATTTTAAAATTATTTATTTGAAAAAAATAATAAAAAATAGAATATTTTTTTATAATATTAAATATTCCCTGACCTCTATATAACTCTCTTCATCCCATATCAATTTTTTTAAGTAAATTTTGTCCCAAACTTAAAAAATAATAATTTAATCCATAAGTAGATAAATTTGGCATAAATCATATTAAACATAAAAAATTTCTTAAATTATAACTTATAATAAATTTATTCATAGAATAAATATTTATATTTCTAATTAAATACCCTATTAATTCTCTATTTTAAAACGATATTTTACATAAAACGAAATAAAGCTAAGCTACACATCGACAAAGAAAAACCAAAAGAAGACAGACATTTTGACATAACCTTTTTTTTAATAAAAACAAATTTATAAACTGCCAGCAACACTTGGTTTTTGTTGATTTTCTCAAAAGCCCTAAATCAATTCAATTTCGATAAAATTTACATGAGACCACATCTGAAATATGCTCTACAAAGGAAAAACAGAATCATCAAAATCGATTCATAATTGGCGGAGTTATCTCGTAACGGATGGATGTATCCACTAAAAAACATACAGTCGAATTGAGAACCTAATCCTGTTTGGAGTCGGTTGAAAAATAAATAGAGTTATTTAACGTTTATTTACGTTATACTCACGTTTTCGTTCTTCGTGATTTCCGGCGCTGGATCGTTTTGAATGAGAGACCCTGTAATTATAGAAAGATTACCATTTTGAAGGAAAACCAGCCGACGGTATACTAATGTTCAAATAGATTTTTATATATATTGGAACGACGGTACCGAAGCCAAGGATAAAAGTGGATTTGGCGGTTGATTGTATTGTTGATTGACAGGATAAGTATTGGGGAAAAGTATCACTTGTCTTAGAAAAACCTGGTGTCCTTCTTCAGGGACGGTCCTACTATCAATAGATTCGTTTCGTTTTCGACTGTTCGAGTACCACTGTTGAACCTGGCTGCGAAGGAGTTGCATAAGGAAGTGGAGAGGTGAGGAAAAAGCTAGGAGAATGATGATGATGCAATGTAAAACGTGACAGACCTGGCGGCAACGCTAGCGGCTGCCCGTTGTTGGCATGCAGGGGGACCGAGCTGTAGCACTCCGGGTTCACGTGCGCTATCGTTATGTGCTGGTTGCGTTCTAATGTTGCTGCAATACAAAATAACCCGTATAAAATAACTGTAATTAACTCTTAATGGCACCAACTCAATGGTCCTAAACATCTAATCAGCACCAAAGTGTAACAACCAATCACAAGGCGAAATAAAGCTAAGCTACACATCGACACAGAAAAACCAAAAGAAGACAGACATTTTGACATAACCTTTTTTTTTTAAATAAAGACAAATAATGTCGCGGAATGTCATTGTCAAAGGTCCAGACAGTAGTATATAGTATAGACGTAATTCTTTGAAAGTCTTAACAGGTGGCGCTGATTGTTCGAACGAGTCTTTCCTTTTCAAATTAACCTTTCCGGTACGCGCTTCGATCGACAGTGCATAAAAATGGGGGCAAAATGCCAATGCCGACATTTTGCCCAAGTAAAGCCCTACACTTTCATATTTTGGCCAAAGTTTTGGTTGCCAAAAGATGAAGAAAATATCTATGGTATTTTCAGCTCTCTAGACTTAAGCTACATAATACTTACTGATGAGGTGCCTGATGCGGCTCTCAATGAGCCCGCACCACTGCAGCTGATCGTCAGCGCTGGCCGAAGACGCCAGAAGTACTATGAAGTGTTTGTAGCGCGAGAAGAAGTTGGGCGCTTCGAACAGACGCTCCCAGCCGCACTTGCTCAGCATTATCTCGTCGGTTATCGCCAGGCCTAGGGATTTAATTTTTTCATTTACAACAACACCGACATTTTAAATTCTCGAGTTATCACAATGTCACCAACACATTGGTTCTGAACTTCAAATCGGCACCGAATTGCCAACAAATGGCAGACATAGGTAGCTAGTAGAATTTGTGCAAAACAGTGCTAGTTATATGATATGGCAGTACTATATTGCGTACCGAGTAATATTACATCGTTACTCTACACATTACTCTAAACATCACCTGAAATACGCTCCGTGCGCTGACATGCGACAACTCTTGCTATTGTAACATTGGTAATGACATGTTGTCTAAACATCATCATCAACAGACTATATACATCCCAACTGCAGGGGCTCAGGCCTACTATCCTAGAGAAAGTGTATGGGCCATAATACACCACGCGGGCCCCGTGCAGATTGGTAGACTTCACATATACCATTGAAATTCTTATCAGGAGTGTGCAGGTTTCCGCACGATGTTTTCCTTCACCGTTAAGCAATCGGATAATGTTCTTCAATTGAAAAACAACTCATAGGTACACGGCTGGATTCGAACCCAGAATCCTCCGATTGAAAGTCCGCCTTATCCAATACGCCACCGACGCTTCAGGTTAAACATCACAGCTCGGAATTAAAATACGTAGAATGTAAACCTTATCGTCCTAGTAGTACAGTTGCATTTCAGTAACATAAGCGCGTCCTGATAGTCCTTGTGGTTCTGCCGGAGGAACCGAGGTCGCGCAGCGCGCCTTCTCGCTCGCGCCGCGCTAGATGCGAGTGAGCGGTGCAGAACGAAGACATGCGCGCGGATTGACAAAAACCACCTCGAAGTAACAGCGCGACGGTAGGTGTATTGGCGCGTTGTAAACCCCAATGATATTTAATCTTATCCTATTTTATTTTACATATAGGAATGTCACATACATTTTTTGTTGTAGACGAAATAAACTATGAAACTATGTTGTGTATATGATCTGTGAACCACTCACCAAGTCTGAACTCCTCCATGATGACAGTCCTCGTGGAAGCAGACACGTTGAACGTGGAATTCTGTTGCGGGTAGGCGGGCGTTATTATTGGCATCAGGTGGAACCTATCTGCAACGTTCACCTGCAACAAATGAATGTGTTAGAGACAGGGAGCTACATCGAGTCCATCGATTCTGCGGCCAAATAACTAGGCATCCTGTCGAGAGTTAGGTACTTCTAGAGGTCACAGCTCTTTAGTTTATATACAGAGCTCAAGTACGATAATCCATCGGCCAGTACCAGATACTTTTGAATAAGAAATTAATAATCATAATAAATGTTAAAAATTAAAGAAGCAATATCAAATTAGTTTATATTTTAGATGAATTTGTATCCGACAAAACCAAGTGACACGACTTTTGATGGCTCCAATTGTTTGTGAGAAAAATATGAGAATATTTTTCTTCTTTTTTGGTGTGTTTTGATATATTATTTTGTAAAAAAAATTACATTAATAATTAATCTTATCTTATTTTATGTTAGATATAGGAATGTCACATTCATTTTTTGTTATAGACGAAATAAACTATGAAACTATTACTTGATCTTGTGTTAGATATAGTACGGAGCATTTGTACTCAGCCATTTCAACTGACTTTAAAAAAGGACAAGGTTCTCAATTCGAATGTATGTTTTTTGTATGTATGTAACGCGTTAATTCCGCCAATTATGAATCGATTTGTTTGGTAGTATGACGAAATTTATTCAGCGCTTTTTGAGAAAAAAAAACGTACCCAGATAATTATACCTCTATGGTAGGGTATGAATGATTTTTAGGGAAGTTGAAGTCGGTTTCTAGTTCTTTTTGAACGCGGCAATCAAGAGTACCAGTGGTATAAGCAAATTCATTCATTACTTACCCTAGGATCCCACACGGGGAAGCCAAGGTTCACAGCAGCCGGTTGCTTCAGAAGGACCGGCTGCGGCCACTTCCACTGGCTGAACACCAGAAAGAACTTGTGGACCAGGGTAGCCGGCAACGCGTTTGGGTACAGCTGGCATGTGCGGGCTACCAACATAGCCCAGGAGACGCCGCCGAGGTAGCCCAAAGTGTTGGAGTAGATGCCGTGACCTGAAAACAGTTGTATTTTTAACTAGTGCCCCGGACGGTGTCAGCGATGAGTTTCTATTTTTTAATTTTCCACTTGTGACATTTTGAAAATTAGTATCGGGACGAATTCTTCTTTATGAAACAAATTCTTATTTTTACCAATTCCTATATGCGCGAGTCCGGCTCGCACTTAGCCGGTTAATTTATTTATTTTATCATCCATTGACTCCCCGCGACCTTTAATGGGCATAGTGGGGATGAGTTCGCGCATCCCGGGTGACAGAGGAGCGCAAGGGGGACTGTTCGGTCGTCATGACATTCCCCTCCCGCGCACCGCCAAAGAGACCCGAAAAACGTTTACTGCGCAGTTAAAGTCATTTTTCAAGTTGTTTGCTGGTAACGATACTAGGCCATCGGTCCACCTAGCAGGGGCACGACCGGGTATGATGCGGATATGTTTGACCACACTAAGTTGACTCACGTTTAGCCCAAAGCTTGATGGCGCGCAGTGTCAGCCTGAAGTTGTTTATGTTTGGCACGAGACGCAGTATCTCGTCCGTGACGCGACACCCGTTCAGAGATCGCACGCACTTCTGGTCAAGATTCTTCAGCAACATATCGTCGCGCAAGTCAAATGAATCTGCAAGAAAATGGTTGAAATCAAATCAATTTATTATGAAGGTACTGCACGAAATTTTGTAAATTAAAATCACTACTATATTTCTAACACTAGGTTAAAATTGACTTTATTTATTAACAAAAATAATATATAATATAATAATAATAATAATAGTACTTGCAAACTAAGTTTGCCCTTTTAAAGTTAGCAAAAGACCTTGAAGTATCAATTTTAACATTTAAATGGGAGGCAAGACAACTTAGCTAACGGGTGGAAAGAAATGTCCTAGCGTTTTATGTCATCTAGGGATAGTTATTATTTAAAATAATACAAACATTCATCTGTACATGTTTGAAATTGCAGAGAGCTAACTTCAGGGGGGCAAACATAGCGTGTGAGTATTATACTATGCGCTGAATTAGTGAAATACATTGACATATTTACGTTAGCCCGGTCCTTGAACAAGGGCATGCTCTTATTGAAATTGGATACAAATACATAAATATTTAATTAACACTAAATAACATTTATGACATCACAATAAATATGTCAAAATCTAAATATATAAAGAGTTTTTTTCAGACAGAGAGCTTTAATCAGACTGTGAGGTATTTTGTACGAGAAGATATGCCATAACTTCCCTAGCCCTGCCCATCCGAGTTGGATTCTTCGGTTGACCTCTTTGTTGAAGTTGGACCTACCTAGTCGAACGATTTGTCCCAGGTATACATATGTAAAACATATTATATTTATAATAGCATCTATTTACCTGGAATTTCTTTGAGCGCCAGCCTAGCGAACAGCAAATCTATCTCGATACCATCAAAGTTCATCTTGATTACAGGCACAAATGCATCTTCAACTGCTCTCAAGTCCTTCACCTGTAGGTTGAAATACATAAATATATAGCAATAAGATTAAATATTTTTTAAAATAAATAAAAACTTTTTAACATAAATCTTTATTAGTTTCAAAGGCTGGTAGCCGGCGGCTTTAATTCTGCGGAAAAGTTAATTGTGCAAAAATAAATCGATATTTGAAATCTCAAGGTCTCTTTAGTTCTTTTCTTTTAGAATCTCTTTTATATCGAATATTAGCGTCCCGCCCCGGCTTCGCACTGGTGGACATTTATTTTGGTATAAAAGTAAATGTAATCTTTCTAGATGATTACATAAATTTTCAGAACTTTCCATAAGTTCTCATGTGAACTTCTTCACTCATGTGAAGTTCACATGAGTTAGACAAGGAAATATTTTTTTCTTCACATTTTTGACACCCGCAACCACCCACTTCCACCCATCGCGACCAAACTCCCTTACTTTCATCAGGAGACCAAGGGGTATTCACTACCCCAATGGGAAGTTGATCAGAGTTGGTGGTGTTATAGAAAACCCTGTCTTAACATACTAACATTAGCTTTTTATACATATATATTTATTTAAAGTACTTTTCATCCGTGGGACACCTGTATATACAAATTTAAACGGAACCTTGTTTTGACTTATAGAACACTATTCGGAGTATGTTGTATTGGCTTCAAAAAATGATCACCCTGTAATCTGTGTAAAATATGTGTTGTGTGTATTATATACTAATTTGAAATAAATCTCCATCAACATGAATCTAGCTGAAATGATAAGACTGTTAGTCCATAACAATTGATGTAGGTCATTGTTCGATAGATGTCGCTAAAAACGCTTTATAAGACGGTTCTTATAATGGTGAACAATTTTCGACGCTAAGGGTATACAACCGATAGTATCCGATATCCGATAGTAGTCCGACGTTGTCTCGAACTAATTTTACAAGTGCCAGGATGTATATGGAGTATAACATTAGTAGTTTATGATTTTTAAATTATTGATGATTGAATAATTTGTAAGAAAAAATTCTTACCTGAGGCTGCTGCTTCAATAGTTCATAGAACGACTGGAAGTAGTCAGTGCGGTCAATGTGTCGTGGGGCAACGCATAGAGCGTCGATATCGGCGCCTCGGTGGTGAACCTGAAATATTGTTACAAAGTGTTTTATCATCATCAACAGCCTATATATGTCCCCACTGCATGGGCTCAGGCCTCTTACAGACAGTGTATGGGACATAGTCCACCATGTGGGACGAGTGCAGATTGGTAGACTTTAAATTTCTTCTCAGGAGTGTGCAGGTTTTCACGATGTTTTCCTTCATTGACAATCCAATGGTAATGATTTTTATCATTCATACATAAATCCAAATAGCAAATTTGATCTCATTGGTATAAACCAGGATCGAACCCAGGCCTCGATTGTTGATAGACTTGATTTTGATATTACCTGATGAGAAATGATGATAAGTCCATTGGATGGTAAGCAAGCGCGCCCAGAAGCCTCAACCTAATGAGGCACTGGCTCTACCTTTGGCTTTGTTCATTTACTATCAAAAAATATGACATCGGGCTGTCATGTCAACATAGCACCCCAAACACAAGTTTTAATTTTAACATCACTGCTTATGTGTTACGTACCCCAAGTCTATAAGATCCAAACGTATAAATATTTCCACCGACGGTCTCGGCCACACTTGGAGGCATATTCTTCCTGATGGACTCATCCCGGATCCATTGACGGACGATCCTGTGAAGCTGGCCCAGCACTTCCATGCGATGGTGCATCTCGGCCTCTGACTCAAATACGTTGAACGGAGCCAGAGAATCTTTCAAATCATTTGTCTTTTCTATGTCAATCGGTTTCGGGCCTGTTGAAAGGAATAACTTTGATTCATAGGAATATATTACATAGTAACTACAGAGTAGTTAATTGAGGGCTGCACTCACCAAACATATGCTATATTAGTGAGTGAGTCCTTGTTCCATTGAACATGTATGAAGGTCAGTGACTTTTATCAAGGCACACACAATCAAAAGAGATAGATGGGATTCATATATTCTTAATTAACAGATCCATTAAAAATATGTAGAATACAGTTCTTAAACCACAACTCCAGAAATACATACCTGCCATAGAAATAGCAGAGGTCATTCCCAGAGTCTTCAGATTCTGTTGGTTCTGGTGATCATTCTGCTTCACAGGGTTCAGTTGTTGCTGTTGAGTGTTGCTCGTAGAGTATTGACTTGCGGGCCACATCTTGATATTATCTTATTACTACTACAACTATTTTAAACTCTAAGAAATTCTACTTTATTCTAATGGTGGGTTCCTCTTGTTTGTGAGCTAAAGTGCTCTCCTATTTGTTGTATCTGTTGGGCGTAACCCACCAGCGGGGTGATTGAAATCTGGAACAAGATTAACGTCTATCAACATATCTTCCGGATTAGCCATTATTTAAAGCTACAGGCTAAGGTTTATAAAGTAGTATATTAATATGTCTAAGTTTACAATTATTTTTTAAAAGCTGCAGGTACAAATACAAACAACAACGACAAGTATAGGAGATTTAATGAATGAAAACATTTTTTATTGACTGGAAAACATCTGCAACCACTGGACACCTATACTGACTAGTAGAGTAGCGTAAATAGAATATATTTTTGTTTGCAAGAATACAGAAATAAAGGTGTTAACAAATCAGTAGGGAAAGTATTCTACATGCATATATAAGTTTTAGCATATTTAACTCTTTAATAACTAATTAATATTATAAAAACAGTGACTGAAATTTAAATTTGAACTGACAATAAACGGTATGAGATCTATGATTTCATAGATCTGAATAATATGAAACATCAATCGCTATGTTAAGCTTTGCGGTGCATAGATGGGTCCCGCGACACTGGCTGCTACTAGCTTCATGTAAAAACGAATAGCATTCAGATGTTAACTCGAGAGATACAAATGGCACACAAACAAAAATGAAGAGTGAGCGTTGTCACGGCCTAAAATACAATGCTAAGCTAACTTATGGTCTTCCGAGACAGTGGTAAAAGACCTTTGAACATGCCCACTGTCAAGTTTAGAAGGAGTGCCCTTAAAGCTGGTACATAGGTTTAAGTACCTTGACCACATCGTGACTGGTGACATGCGCGACGACGAGGATATTGAACGAGACCGAGGGTGTTCTTAGGGCGACCAAAGGCGATTTTTTTCTCTCTAAAGAAGTTAAAATTACACTGATTTGGGCCTACTTTGCCACTTTCTACATGAGCAGCCTGTGGGTTTCATACACGCAGGGTGCTTACAACAGCCTTTCGCATTCAATACAACAATGCGTTAAGGGCTCTGCTGCGGCTGCCTCACTTCTGCAGCACTTCAGGGATGTTTGCCGAGGCACATGTAGACTGCTTCTACAGCACGATGGGCAAGAGGGCAGCCTTGAACGCGCGCTGGGTGCAGGGCAACCGCAGCAGTCTACTTGCTGTCTTCGCGTAACGCACCGCTGGACCGATGCTGCGACACTGGTTGTCATTACATGCACCAGTGTCGCAGTATCATGTCTGACATTATAATTGTATATAATAACTAAAATAGACCTAAGACACACACAGTGTGAAACAGTGTGGATTGTATAAAAATCTGATTTAAATAATAAGATGTATATATACATATATGTATGTATATCAAAAAATATATTTATTAAACAGCTAAGATCCATCTCCATTAAATCAGCCTTCTAATCAAAATTGCACATTGATTATGACGCAAAAGAGAGAATAATCTTCCGGTATCCCCGCACTGTCGTGGCCAGTCATAAAAAATTATTTTCACCCATGGACTACAGCCTATAGCCCGAAAGTCTTTGTAGATAGTAGAATGTGTCATATTATGATGGAGGCTCATGTTTAAAAATGGTCTCGTGCTGCTCATAATTATCCAGATCTGCATATCACATAGTGTTTTGTCTGTGGCCTGGTGCAAAACACTGGATTGGGTATCAACATAAACAGCCTATATATATCACCACTGCAGGGGCTCATGCCTACTCTCCTACAGAGAGTGTATGGGCCGTAGTCCACCACGTGGGCCCAGTGCGGAATGGCAGACTTCACATGCCTGTTCAAGATATGCAGGTTTCCTCACGATATTTACTTCACCATTAAGCAATCGGACAATGTACTTGAATTGAAAAACAACTCATAGGTACACGTCTGGATTTGAACCCAGAACCCTCAGATTGAGAATCGGCGCCTTATCCAATGCGCCACCGACGCTTATTACACCACCGATTGGGTTTCAACTCATACAAATGTATTTTGTGGATAGAGACCTTGATTAAAAAGACTCCTTTGTTAGATACATTAAAACAATCAGATGTCTAAAGAAAATTATAGGGTAATAGAGACTATTGATATTGTAGGTGTTTTCAAACAGATTTAGAGAAAAATATGTATACTAGATAGTCAAATAGTGACAGCGGAGATTTGACTTTTTAAAAACTAAAATTAAATCAAACGAACAGTTTGGTGGTCGATGCTAGACTGAACTTTTAATAACTGAATAAAACTTAGAGCTAATTCCTTATCTACTCCAGACGCTAACTAAGCATTTTGAGACGCGGCTGGCGCAGCGGCATTTATCCCTCTCTATAGTGGTGGGACCTTGTAACTAGATAACATGTTTTGAATAAAACAGTGCATGTTTACAATTTCAATTATTATTAATCAATGTAGCCCTCATCATCTGTAGTCATATATCATTCCACAAAACTAAAAGTGGTTAATTTAAGTGGCGCAAATGTAAATACTGAAATAAAAACAAAGAATCACCGAAATATTCGAGTTGGCAGTAACGCGTAACCATCTACGTCTCACAAAAAAGAGCGATTTTCGTCGAAAGCCTAGTTGTCAAGTTCGTTCACCTAGATTGTAATTGCCATCTGTATATTCATAATAATTCAGTCCATGAATATCATGACTATGAACTAGAAACTAGGTCAGAGAATATTGCTAAAATGAAACAGAAAATCGTGTAAAAACATCAAGAACCTTCGACTCCTGCACTCCTAGCAGTTCGCACACCTTTGTTTTCTTTCAAACGATTGTAAGGTCACAAATAATGTAGATTCATCATACAAGTTTAGTAGTACCCCACTATATTTCCTATGAAATACGTTCTATATATTAGATTTAGTAAAAATTCTAGGCCATTGCAACAAAAACATGTGGAACTTGTTCCGGGATGAAAGAAAAGCTCACGTTGCGTTAGGCAAGATGAATGGTACATCGTCCGACATTGGTTGCAGCTGCTTACATAGAAGCGGGGTTATAATCACTTACCAATTAACTAAATCATGCGTCCAGGTCCGCAATGTTTCTGGCAAACAATTAATTGAACTCATAATAAAAGAAAAACAAACACTTATTTCACAAACAAGCGCCCAACAGTCGCCAACAACAAGGCAGCCATCTTTATTGAGAAATGGCGTTTCATTGTTCTCGCTATACGAAATATTTCATTCAGATGTTCCCAGATGCATATATAAAAAATTCTACTAAGGGTAATTTTATTGCTTTTGCTGAGGTCTGCTAACATTTGGACCTTCTCTCCTCAAAGCACTGCCTGCAGTGCCCACTTGCAGGAACTGCCGCAGAGGATGTTGCTCCACAAAGTACTGCAAGTTTGGCTTACGTGTTTGTATAAAGACGGGATCGCTTTAAATGGCTCCTACATTATCTAAATATTATAATCAGAGGGCGGTATGTAGTCTCTTCCCGGAATGACTGGTTTATCCTAGTTTTGACCAAAACCTTCGAGCAAACCCCGAAATAAATTCCAATTTTGGCCTTTGACAAAAACAATTTCGTCAATCTTTGCAGAGACTAATAAGGTCTCTGGCAATCGTCGGAACTCAATTTCATTAAATCGGAGTTTCACCAGTCAAACTTCAATTTCACATTAGAATAGAATGTCTTAGGTTGTTAGATTAGGTATAATAAATCGTCATTTTTATATTTATTGTTAAGCTATTGCATAGCTTCTATCGCGGGCCTTGAGCGCGGAGACCGAATCGAGAAATTCTGTAACGAAAAAACCTCACGCTCCCCACTCCGACGGGCACGGAGGTGTGGCTTGAAGGCCGTGCATCGTCTAACGTCGTTTCAGTTCGGCAGTCTTCGACACGGCGTTGTGTGCGTGCGATTAGACGTATTACTGTTTTATAATTTATTAAGTATAATAGTATGTAATTTGATATAGCAAAGCAAATCCGTTATGTTGGCTAAATATTATAATTATAATCATCAAAAATCATAAATAAAATAAATAAATAATTATAATTGCATAAGTTGATACAAAATGCTATGCAATAGTTTTACCGCGGCAGTCCCCGAGTGCCACACGTCTTTTTTTATGTTAATTAAAATTAAAAAATTGTCTTTATTTGGGCTTTGTCTAAGGAGCTACTAGAACTAACCTAGGAGCGCCGGAGCTTCGAGATTAGACTATAACATAATGCAAAAAAATCATCAAAACCTGATAAATATTTAATTAAAAACAAATGACGACCGTTGCGTAAGAGACGTAAACAATAATAAATCATACATCGTCCCGATTGAGCTACACATGGCCCTGCTTGCAGTGTGAGGGGTGGGAAATCGATTGTCGGGCTGGCAAAACAATGGCAGAATGACACTGCGGCTCTGCACAACTATTAAAACAATTAAAATATCGGCCCTACATGCATACACACAATACGGTTGGCAGTGGCACTAAAAGCAGGGATTTGAGTAGTTTGTGTTATGTAGTAGGCGTTTTATTCGTATTTGTGTATTCAAAAGTCGGTACCACCGCCACCAAACCGTATTTATTCGGGCCTTGGACGAAAATATAAGAGAAGAAAGTAGCATACACAGAAATGGATCCCAAGCGGGTTGATTCTGTCCTAAGCATGAATGGTGTTTTTTCCTCAGCCTCCCCCTGTTGTACACCCTAACCATCCCTAACCATAAAATAAAAAAGAAATTAAAAAATGTTCCAAATACATTGTTTTCAGAAAAATAAATTAATCTAAATAACTATTACTAATGCAATAGCTAAACGCGTAAAGATACGTTCATGATTTTTTAAATTACTTTTCTGCGCATGCCTCATTGGCAGAATGTATGTGACGTATCTTCTCAACGTATCAAAAGCGCCGTTGAACACTTTTCATACGGCTATCTCTTTTTGGTGAGTACTAAAAGAAAGGGATTGATAGAGAGACGGTTGATGTTTTCGTGTCAGCCTTGTGCCCATTTACGAGGAGTAGGTAAAATCCGCCATCTTGAGAGTGAATTCAAGAATGTAAGGACTTTTATCAGATTATAGTGTGTTCTTTATTAATTTTATTATTAAATGGACGTATATTTGTCCACGGCGCGGTCTGCTAGTGTTCGCGCGAGCCGGTCACGGTGAAGAATCCGCTTTGTGTGCTGATGTGAACATAAAACGCTGAATTCCTTGATAGTGTTTATGTGACAGAAGACACCGTAAGCTTTCTAATAGTTTTTTGCGTGTCTATTTCCGTTTTCCATCTCGACGATCGTTAGCATATACGTGAAAGTGAAATAGGTATTGATATCGTGTGATAAATCTGAATAACAGGGTGTTGCGATGTATTTTTCGTGTGTAAAATGCGGTTAGATGGGCGTTGTTGGTAGTCGGTGAGGTTCGGTCTGGTAGCGAGGGTTTGGAGCCTGGGCCGGCGCGAGCGGGTTGAGGCTAGACAGCGGAGGATGCCCTCGGCCCGGGCGGGCTAGTTAGTGTATAGTGCTGGTACTATTGTGACGATGTCGACAACGATGCGGCCTACGCTGCAAACAGTGCCGGAGTCTCTGCCGGCTGATCACGTGACGGCGCCGAGCCCGGCCCCGGCAACCACCGTCGCCCAGCCCACCCAGCCGCGGCACCCCCGGCCCATATTCAAGGTAAGTCCACTTATAATGTTATTCAACTCTAGAGCTACAGTCTGTGACTACAATAACAGTTTAGTTCTCACATATTCAACAATTCAAAAGGGTTGCTTTGAAGGAGCCTGGTAGGAAAAATGCATCCAGGTTTTACCTAGTTTGGCAGCAGTGGCTCAATCTGATTTTACAAAAAATCTGTCACTTCATATTTTAATTCTAAGATGTTATTTATGTTTATAATTTTGTTACAATTACTTGAAATTAACTGTTCTTTGTCTTTAAGAGCTTCACTCTTGTTGGTGGAGTGTTGATGTTAGCAAATTTTTACATGAACTTTGTAATCAGTTTGTTTCAGTTGGAAGTTGTTCAAATTTACCCTGTAGACATTCCAAAGCTGTCATAAACATTTTAAATTCCCAAATTGATTGTTTCTTGTAACAAAATACTTAGATTTAGTATATGTGTGAACTAAGCTTTAAAATGTTATTATTACAAATTAGCTCTTAGAGTTACTGTGATAAAAGTTTCGCTTTGCTGATCAAAATTATGGAAGATGAATTCTTTCTTACTGCTTTTTTACCATAAATACAAATGTGTGAGTAGCAACATTTTAAAATGATTTCTTACATACTCTCTAATGTTGCATATTATTGTAAGATCTTTGTGATACATTAATTTATCATGTATATTCATTTATCCTGATATATTTTTAATAAACTAGATTAGAACAGAATTCTGAATCTTCCATTATAACTAATGGTTATTATATAGTCCCCAGTCATTTAAATAACACGGAAAACTGTTTAAAAATAATAGTAATAAGAATAACATACTATACTCACATAAGGAAACTCTGTCATGAAACACTAGTGAATATCAGTAAATATTTACCTATATTATTTATAAAACAATATCACTCATATCCTTCATGTCAAATTGCCATAAAAAATTAAAATCTGTTAAATGTTCATTTAAAGTGAACAGGCTAACAAACTAAAATATTCAAGAATGTACTGACACAAATCTGCAAATATAGTGTCAATTATTTGGAAAACAGGTCAAATTATTGTTTAGTTAATAGTAATTATTGATAAATTAACTTCAAAAGTTTATAAAAAAGAACAGGGTATAAACACAGATTTACATAATGGTATTAAAGACAACAAAGTGATCCTAGAAGGGTTACTTTTGTCCTTTTGAATTATAGAACCCTAAAAATCTGGAAAAATAATAATTATTGTTGTTTTTTGACATATATAATGTTAAAAACTTAATTTACATTATGAATTGTAGTTTTATTAATCCTAAACTAAGGCTTATTTCTAATTATGTGTCATATTAGACATGGTTAGACTGCTGCTTTGACAAGTTATTTACCCAAATATATATATATATATATATATATATTAAATTTCAGGGAGCACTAGCACCATTAGATATATAGTAGAATAATAAAAACATTGAATAGATTTCTAAATAATGCACACTAAATAACATATAAACTCGATGCAGTTTTTTCTTCAGCTAGCCTAGATTTATAGAAAGTGTGGCCATCGTAGCATAGCGACCAAACTACTAAAACATAATATTGCTCCGCTCAAAAATATAAGCAGAGATAGTAAAACATTTTTATAATTGTATAAGTAGCCAAAATTAATAGCCAAATTTTGGGATTTTTGGTTACTTGCTACACAAATAATTGACGCGAAAAAAATAAAAAAGTTAAATCAACAACTTCATGTCTCTATTTTAACTAGATAAGTATAACAACTAATTAAAATTAATCAAACCTCATATTATTCCCAACATTTGTCATAAATTATATTGTGTTGGGATCAAAATAGTGAAGATAAAAAAATTGCTGGTATTAAACTTAATGTAATGTACTTTTCTGAATATTGTATTGGGGACATGCAATAGATGTTCAAAGTCGATAAGTTCATCAATTAATTTCCGCCACCTCTTTAAGATCAAAAAACTAATAAATCTTTATACAAAGAGTGATTATATGTATACTATATATATATAAAAAACTTTCGCCATATTCATCAAACCCTGTGTAGGCAGTTGTATTGTCTGTCTGTCTATTCTAACACAATACCTTCCAATGACTCAGTATGCATGCTGCCAATAACTTATGTATTATTAAAATTGTCTATAATGTTCAGTCTAACAAAACATATCCAGTACATTGATACTACCGTGGATGTTTACTCTATTTAACGTATAATACTTTGAAAACTAACAAAATAAAAGAATGACTTGTTATGACCATGGTTGAGTATAGATGACATATCAGAAAAATTTAATTGGTATAGGAATTCCTATTTATTAATCTAATTCTTTTTTAATTAAACACGTGTCATAAACAAACAATTGTAAATTTTTAACATTAACAGTACAAAATGTAAACAGTTGTTCACTATTTTTCTTTAATAAATATGAGCACTGTAATAAAAATAATGTTTAATATCTACACTGATATTGTAAAGGGGAAATATTTGTTTGTTTGTATTGAATAGGCTCCGAAACTACTGGACCGATTTGATCTAAAATAAAGTCGCAGTCAAACAATTCAATGTCACAGATTGCCAATTATATCACTAAACAGATGCTCTGCAAGCACAATGTTTTAAAAATAATATCCAACATATCACTAAAACACACCTACTTTGATGATTCATACTCCAACAAGAAGGCACGCCAATATTGATTTTTTTATCTTCACGTTCAATGATCAAAACATTTTAATAATAAAAAGTTACGTGTTTTATAAATGACTGAGGATCCTGTTTAAATTAAGTGCTTCTCTTGTGTTTCGTCCCAAGCAGCGTTTTTGTTTTGTCTTCGTGTTTGGTGCCGATTTTTTTTCATACCTGTGATGTTTTTGGTCTGTGGAAACTTACCTTTTTAGAGTGCTACTGTATATTTAGCCTAATGGCATATTTGTTGTTTGGAAAGAAATATATTCATCGAATCATATAAACAACTGCTTGAGTAGCAGCTATTAAACAAAAGTTCACATTTAATTTTGGACACAACATAATTAATAACAATTCGTTTTTTTTTTACATTTGGCTTTTCAGGTACACAAATCTTGTAATGAAAATTTTATTTAACCACGGCTGATGTACTTTTACTATTATATTAAAACTATTAACTTAAGAAGCATACTTAGGCCATACATTTAGGATTTTATTGAATTAAGGTAAATTCCAAGTATTGCGTAAATTATAATTAACAAACTTCACGCATTTTTCTGGTGTTTTTTGAGCCAGGAGTTTAGTTTTATTTGTGTACTTTTTGTGAAATTGATTTAGTGAGCTAAAAGAGCACACAGCGAGTCCTTATGATTTGCAAAACACACGGAATTTGATGAATAATGGTCACACATTTAGTTTTTTAGGGTTCCTTACCTTAGGGTAGAAACCCATATTTTTATTATACAGCTTTAAAATCGCTTTTTTACGATTCAATCGAACTTGAATTTTTGTTAAAGCACAGTAACCTTACCGATTTTCTTAATGATTTTCAGTATGTTAATTATTCATATTCTCGTATGGAGCCATCGGAGCGGGAGTCCGACTCGTACTTGACCGATTTTATTTTTTATTTCTACTACATGTTTCGCTGGTTATATCGCCGCATTTTAACTAATGTGGCTGACGAATATATTTAACATTGCAATTGTAGTTTAAATCAGCACCTTGCTATTATTATACCATTGGTGGTTACCTCAAACCAATGCCCGAACATTAATTTTAAAATGATCTAACTTTAAAACCATTTCAAGATTACGCTCCAAGGATCCTGAAATTTTTTTTTTCATAATTTTCTTGATAGTGATTTCAGAGAAAACCAGAGAAAAATTATAAAAAAACTGGCAGATGATGTCACCCATGTGATACTACAAATCTATCGAACGACAACTCACACACCCCTACCCACACTATCCCAAACCAATGGGACAAACTAGACTAGACGAAACAAAATGATCCTAATTTACATGTACGGGTACCAAATGGGTACCCTAATAAATATTTTTTTTTTCGTTTAAGTACTTTTTTGAGCGTCAAGGGCTTCCTACCTCATTATCGTCGAAAAACATCGTTTTTTTTATTTATCAAAATTTTTATTTATCATTAATGAAAATTTAATTAGTAATGTAGACTTCTAAAGCACACTTCATCTAAAATTGACACAAAAGAATAACGGAACGGAACCGAATTGTTTTTGAAAAACCCGGATCAATATGTAGAGGTTGTTTACGTGGGGGCGGGCACTTGCGGGCGTCATCTCATGCATAAAGAACGACGCGTGCGTTCCGGACCTTTTCTCGGGTGAACGCTTTTCCGTTACGTTGCGCATAGACATGTTTTTTTGTTGCGTTTTTCCCTTTTGTTTACGTTTTTCTTTAATTCGCACTATGCTAATGCCGTTATGCTAGATGCGTGGAGCGAGCAACACGTGGTTATGTTTGTTTCATGTTACGTTACGTCATGGAGATGTGGAGACTTGCCCGTTGAGTTCTCGTCTTAAGCCGGGCTTGTATTCTACGGAATATACGAGTAAGACCAGGTTTCACAAACTTCATTGTACATGTAAATAATTACATTAATATATATGTGTATTATAAATCCAGAAATGACTATGTGTGTTTGTCGTCTTTTCACAGCTGAACGGCTTAACCGTTCTTAATGAAAATTTGCAGTGGTCCCGTTGCATAATTTTTAAAGTCCACGCTGAAGAAGACGCGGCCTAAAGATAGTAAGAAATTTTAATTTTAGGTAAAAGCTGTAAATCATTTAATTCTTATTTAAATCTTAATTGATATTCAGTTCATTTTACCTTGCTGATTATTACTCTTAATGGGCTCAATTTGGGCTTATAAAATTGTTCAGATTTGCCTATTAGACAGAATAAACGGAATATTAAAATGTTTGAAGAAAGATTTTTGAAATGAAATTTTATTTGACTCCAAAGCCAAGAGATTTTGACTCGTGATAGGAAGTATTTTATACTATTTATCTAGTTGAAAAGTTGTGCGTCTTGTATTTAGTTTGTTTCATTAGAAAACTACAATTGGTAGGTATTGATATGTTTGTTTACCCATTAGCCACAACGATAAACTAAAAGATTATGTTAAATGTATATACGGTCTTATCTAAAAACTTCAAGTGCCACTAAACTAGCTCTACACTCACTGTCTTGTCTGTCACTGTGTTAATGTTTGATTTCGCCCGCGACTTCATCCGCGTGGAGTTCAGAAATTCTCCTCAAGAACTAGCGATTAGGAGAAAATTTAGCCTTTTTTCGTCTATTCAACTGGCCTTATACCAAAAATCACGTAAATTTGTCTCTCTGTTAGGGCATAGTAAAGACACAAAAAAAACTTACTTTCGTGTTTATAATAAAGGTTACATCGATCACGGTCATACACGGAATCATCAAAACGTGTATGACGTCATCTGATCGTGTATTGGTCGGTCCGTATTTGAATTAAGATGTAACAATAGACAAAGCATATATTTATGTAAAACTTGGATGTTCAACTGTGAGCTAATTGAGTATTTCTTCCGTATTGTGTCGTGCCCTAAGGTACATTTTAAGTTGTTGTTTAAAGTTTTCCGGCCCACAGCCGGCCAATAGCCAAAAAATATTACATGTTAAATTTGCGGTGACGTCACTACTACTACGATCTATGACGAATTTAGAGCCACCTCATGGATCTACCTTTTGTAGTGACTATGGTATTAAATAAACGTACTTCATGGAATAATTAATGAGTTTAAAAATAATTCCATGGAAGGAAAGCTAAAACATGGAGTCGAAAACCCTCTTGTTTCAAGTCGGTAAATAATAGACCGCTCGATAATCTGACAAAGATGTCTAACACTTCGCTAAATCGTCTTGGTATCTGTTGATATAATCCTAAGTATAGACGTCCTCCAAACAATAACAGACACTATTTAAACACATTACCGTACATATTCGACAATCAAATAACAGCACTATAATCCGGACATGTTAAAAAGCTCGTTAATCACTCAACGACACCAGCGACATGATGCACTTTCCAAATCGGGACGCTTGCGTTTCAGTTGTTTAGTTATGTCAGAGGATGCAAGGTGTTCTAAATTTGAAAACGGTCGGGGAAACCGCGGTCGCAACTGTCCTCTGCTCTGTGTAGCTTTACGACTACGTTTTGAGCTTCTGTACGGTTATCGAGCTAATTTAATTCGGTAATAGAATGAAGAAAAAATGTTAGGCGTACCATTTCTGTCTCACAAAAGAGATGTTTCAAATTCGGCCTGCACTTGTACACTTAAAAAATCAAGTAATTATCTAAATATGTATTGAAAAATACTAGAATTCATCAAACAATATCGTCTAACTCCAGATATGTCGGTGAATTTGTGCGAGGAACTTAATCAATTTTTATCGCGACCGTCGAAATCATCGGACCTTAGTATTGAAACTAAAGTGAGCACTTTTTTGTGTTTTAGTAATAGCTTTTCTCCGAGGAGTTTTTTTTTGCTTCTATTTTAAGTAACACATCTCATTCTGATGTTATTTTGCAGGTTCTTATAGCATTATCATTTTATAGCCACGGTTCATATCAGAGACCAACAGGAATGGGAAGTGGCTTATCAATTTCACAACAGACTGTTTCATCTGTTCTGGCACAGGTAACTGCTGCTTTGAACCAGTCACAAATGCGACAGGAATAGATAAAATTCCCACAAACATTACAAGAGCGGAGTACGAATAGACTACGGTGAGTTTAACATATAATATGAATTATTTAGCCATGATGAAGCTCAGATGGTAGCTCAGGGTAAAGTGTCAGTCCTTGAGCAACCGAAGTCTGGATTCGATCGTAGCTCCTACCAACGAGTTCCAATTTGTTATTTGGATTTTTGTAAGAATGATAAAAATTATTACCATTGGCTTTTCGGTGAAGGAAAACACAGTGAGTAACACTGTAAACTTCTGAGAAGAAATTTAAAGGTGTGTGTGAAGTTTACCAACCTTGGTGGACTATGGCCCATACACTTCTATAGGAGAGTAGGCCTGAGCCCCTGCAGTGGGGACATATATTGTATAGTCTGTTGATGATGATGAATGATTTTTTAAATATGAGTAAAGTGATAATTTAAAACAAATATTTGCAATTTTCAGGTTTTATAATAAATTTGGGATCCCAGGTGTTATTGACTGCATAGATGGAACACATGTGGCAATAGTTCGCCCAAAAGAACATGAATAAAGATTTTTTTGTCACAATAACTATCACTCCTTGAATGTGCAATTGGTAAGATGGCTTAATGACTTGTATGAAATGAAATGTACATACTTATTTGCATATATTATAAAAATAAAATTTTATAATATTATATTTCAGATATGCAATGCTGACATGGAGATAATAAGTGTGGATGCCAGTCATGGTGGGGCCACCCATGATTCATTTATATGGTCCATTCACCAGCTTCAGAATCACCTAGCAAGCCTCAGTAATAATGAGGCTCTGTGGCTATTAGGTATGTTAACTATTGGGACAGGGACTGTTAGAGCTATCAAATTGAAATATTTAATAGGGTGTTAGAATTCAAAGCTTCTAATCTCAGTAAAATTACCTAATGTCGTTCCATAACTTTAATTGTTTTTTGACATTATTAAGTAATTGATTTGAAGAACCTCAGACTTTTCTATGGAACCCTTAGGTTAGGCACATCTGTGGTGTAGGGTATTATTGAATTTAATGTAAAATCGAATTTTGTGCGCACCTTTAATACAATAGTGAATTTGTAAAGGTTAAAAATACAAGTGGAGTAGAAAACACAAACTCATTATAGAACACATTGTTTTATTTAGATTTTGTGATTTTAATTGCTAAAAACTTTGGCTTGAACAAAACTTTTAAAAAAACTTAAAAAAATAAACTTTCTAATAAACTATATATTGGCCACAAACCATGCAGGCTGTACACAAATTTTTATATCTAATAAACTATATAGTGACCAGCAGTGTTACCTTTAATTTATGTTTCTTTCAACACGCTGCAATAGGAAAAATAAATTGTGACTGTGACATGGTACAAAAGTGGATACATATTTTTGGACTCGAGTGGTTTCCTTATAAACTATATAGTGACCAGCAGTGGACTAACTTTTCTGCCTACACACAAACTGGTATTTCTAATAAATTAATAATCTTACAAAAACTATTATTATAAATTATTTATTGGACAAAATCAACAAAATCAGATAAAACTAATTATTATTTATACAAGTTGTATAACAAAAATATTCTGAACTATCGTTTTGGCCACAGAAAACACGTTTGTTTATGAGCTATGACTAAAATTGTGATGATGGTAATGTACTGAAGTGTATATTTTCCTATTTGCAGGTGATTCTGGTTACCTGGAAGCTGCGGCTGCGCCGTGGATTGATCTGAAACTAAAAATAATTAACGCGTTAAAAAATTACTATAAACCGACTTCAACTCTACTTTTATTAAGGCAAAATTAAGATTTATATTTTCTCAAGGATGCCGTTGTCAGACCTTGACCAAATTGAAAAGGGAAGCACTAGCTTTCAAATAAATAACGCTTATAGAATAACATGCTTGTAAGTCAGCTGTCTAATACACACATTCCCTATCTCAAAAACTACTGAACTGATTTTGATGAAACTTGCAGTTTTCTGTAAGTTGAACAATACCTAGTTCAACATAAAAAGGATTATTTAAATCGAACTTGAAGTTTCAGTGATATGCTAGGACAAACATACCAATATACATACATTCATACACTTGAAATTTGGCACTTGTTTAGAACCTGATATAGACTAAAATATGCGAAAACTGGGCAGTTCTGGAAATATTACATACATACAGGTCCAATTGATAACCTCCTTTTTTGAAGTCGGTTAATAAGTGACTTAACTCTGTACAATCTAGTATTTTAGTTTATTTCAATAAGTTGTTAAACTTATTAAATTACCTTGCTAATATTTGTCTCAAAGTTTCATTTATACTTTCCCCAGCATTGGCTAGACGCTGTAATGTGTCATGGTTCGCTTGCTCTAGTTCTGTCCGTCGCTGGGAACTTTCCACCAGAAGTCGTCGTGCAGCCTCGGCCGTAAACATGCGACGGTTACGTCTTTGGATAGTTCTTCCACCCCTTAACCCACCAACTCCTGCACCTGAGTGACTTATGGTTTCTCCTTGAGCACCATCAGCATCAAAACTTATATTTCCTATAGCCGCTGGTTCTTGTTCTTCAAGACTTATTTCCGATTGTAAAATATTTTCTGGTACATACTCTTCGTTCTCAACAACAAGCAACAAGGGTGTGTCCGGTGATGTGCTGGTGCTTGCCAATTGCTGAAAAAGTAATCACACTTAAATACCTAGTAATTTTATAAATCCTTTCTATTGAAGTTTTATTAATAATGTTAATTTTTATTATTCATGAATAATAAAAATTATAGGTATAATATTTTTACAGATATTTTAGATGTCACTGACTATTGCTAGTTTTATATAATCCATAATTTATACCTCTGGTTTCGGTCCATTATGGCAGACTCCGGATCTCCAACTTGTCCTCTCTCTGCTGTCTCACGCCATAATTACGATATGATTTTCACTCTCAACTTAAACTTTAACTAGTGTATTTAATACACAATAATACACATAAAGGTTACTAAAAGTTTTCAAGTAAAACGACGCACGAAATTATTGTTTTTAATTTATGACAAGGTTCTGTCAAAGACAGTTCAAATTCCAAATTTTACAATTGTCATGTTCAAAACCATGCTTTGTTATTATAAAATTGATATTAAATAAATATTTAAAAAATTAAGCAAAAATATTTACTGATTTACATATTAAATTGAGATATAATTATTTATTATGTAATTTTTGCCTAATTGAGATTCTTTATTTAAGAGAGAAATTATTAGTATTGTGTTTTAGAACGGTCGTGGAGAGAGGATATCTCTCTTTCGTCTCACTTTCTCCAACGGACTTTTGTATCTCTCTCACTAAATTGTAAACCAAAGACAAAATTGTAGATTTTTGACATTTTAATTCGTCATCTACCTGGACAATCCTTCCAATTTCAGTTCATCTTTAAGGATGTCATGGTACGAAATAAAGTCGGCCAGTTTAGGCATCGTCAACTGAGAAGCAAGGATTGCGGCCGATTGTGTATAAGGTCGTAGTAGGCCTGCTGTTTCGTGCGTTTCATATGTTTTTGTACAAACAAACTTAACCAAAATATACAAAAATAACCAAAATATAAAATATAACTAAATCACTTTTATTTGATAATGGCCTTTTAAAATTATAAGTGTACAAGACCAGGCCTTGGCTCCGTACATTCGCGGAACGTGTCATTTCAGTTACCGTTGACTTATTTCTATTTACACCTAAATCTAAATATTTATTACCAACCAATTTCAATTCGTTTATCTTGAGTAGCAGTCTAACATTGAATTGTTTTATGTTATTGCATTCCATATCATCTCATTAGATGTCGTAAAGGTGACTTGAAAAAGATATGGTGTACCCACCTATCCACCTCGTATCATCAAAATCTTACTGCGATAAATACCCCGCCTTAATAAAGGCAGGCTAGGCAAATGCAAATACCTCGTGGATATGTTGACGCCTCGATCTGTGGGAAAGCTCAGATAATTCCAAATATCCAACCGTCCAAACCCGACTATGCAGCTGATGATCATAATTGCTAAAACAAGTTCAATTTCCAAAATTCGACTACTTTGTGTTCCCGTACCAAAAACATACATTCGCTTGATGCAGAACAATGGCTGGTTTGACTAGCTGATTGTTGATGTTTGGCCATTTGTAAAGTCCACGCAGACGAAGACGCAGGGAAAATCTAGTTAATATAAATACAAAAGTGTGTTTGTTTGTTACCATTCGAGTGCGATAATTTCTGCAAAAATACAAGCGATTGATTTAACGTTGTCGCTTTACACAAAGTGATATGTTAACCCTTAAAATGAGTAAGACACAAGAAAGTGAACTAAAATAGATTGAGTGATTCAACGTCTCCCCGATTAGCTCCCGGGGCTTGAGTGGAACGAACTTTTACATTTATCACTATCAATGTAATAATAATAATTTGTTGGTAAAGAAGGTTAGTCAACCCATTTCCTTGTAAAAGGTATTGCGAAGGAGGAAAATAATAATTTGGGAAATTGTATATTAGAGCGTTTTGTCTACTTACTTGGGATAAAAAGGGTCCAATATTCTTTTCTGGACCTTCAACTATTCCTATACAAAAAACTGATCATTCTGACTCTCCCGCCCACTTTCGCATTTATAATAATTATTATTTTACTATCACAACTTTTGCAACTTGCTCTATCGGAATAAAAAGTAGACTATATGTCCAAAAAAGTAAATAGAGTTTTATTTTTTTAAAAAGATTACATACAATAATATAATACGTTTCTTGTTACTATTTAAAGGCCGTTATGTTCGGGATTTGAATTGAAAAGAATCACTTAATGATAGCCACATTTATGTACCCTACCCTATCCCATCATGGCTGCCCCGGGACATCTTCATAAATCGATGACGTCACACATTGTCTGTTTACAACATGCTCTCGTTAGAGTCGTCGAGCGTATCCACCGTATCGTCGTCGCGTCACTGTACATAGTGTTAATCTGAAACTTCGTGACATTATCGATTAGATGGAATTTACGCACAACTCCGTCAACAAAACTTTACCGTCCCTGTCTGCGCTGAGTGGATGGAACGAGACAGGCGATTGTCCCTGTAATATATTATAATGTCAGAGTATAGGTTATTGTGTGATGCACTAGTTTATCGATAAGCATAGTCTGTTCTTTATAGGGCAATCAGTACACTTCTGTCACATGCAGGACATTTCGAACAAATGTCGTGATATCGGTTCCTATTTACATACATCGAACTATGGTTGATTATTTGAAACAGTGTATATGTGTTCAAAAATTGTTATTTTATATATTGTTAACGTAGACTACAACACTCGAGAAAAATATTGGTTTGGATTAATATCTAACCCGGTAATGAATACGACCTGAGCTAGGGCGTAAGTCTAGACCTAATCTATACTACGTCTAACATTGTAGACATTGAACATCCGACTAAATCTTCATGCCAAATCGCCGGTGTGTACGAGTATTATGTAATGACTTATTGACAATTTGGTATGTAAAGATTTTTATAAGATAAAATGAAAATAAAAAATCTATTTTGTCAATCATTAATCTATATGATTGACATCATATTTTCTCATTTACTTTTCGAATTAGTTAAAGTTTATGTTATAACTTTTTAAACAACCACAATGACATTCATTTGACCCTTCATACATTTCGTAATGAAACAGATTTTTAAATATGTACTCAAAACTTCAAAATAGGATTGACATTGATAGTTGACACTTTTGTTGACATACTAAGGACACCGTATTCATTTCATGGTTTTTATTATTTTTAATCAAACTAACACGTGGGTGGTTCACTTCATAGTGTATGAACTTATGACGTCATAAGTTCACGCGGTGTCGTGATCAGGGTAGATCTAAAACCAATGAACAAATCTTATATCTAGTGATCTTAGAAGCAAAATATTCAAAATAGTTTCTTAGATTTGTGTTTTCATCCAAAATATGGCATAATATAAACGCGAATAATTTTTTGGACATACCCAATTTGTCGCTACAAAAATAATGGTATATTTTTATATTGTCACAGAGGAGGTGAAAATTTGTTTTTGCATTGGGATGTTTTTGAGCTGCACCTTTCCAAACAAATTATAACCTATTCACATCTTATTATTCCGTTAAATTTGAATGTAAACACAATGTGTTTACGTCGGAATTTTGTGAGCAATAAACTCCTAAAGGCTCCTGCAATAGAGCTAGGATCTCTCAGAAATTCGCCAAAGAAAAGGCAGGAATAAAATATCGCCGATTCAGACCTTGTTATAAAAAGGCGAGCCTTTCATCTTTACAGGGGAACGCTCACAATGTCACGTAAGAAAAAAATATAAAAAACGTATTGAAATTGTGCGATTTTGTGATGGCAAAAGGGTGTTCGTGTGATGAGAATTGATATTGTGTAGTTCAGCAGAGCCATAGGATCCAAAAGTCCTGGGTTCACGCCTACTAATGCATAAAGCTACTTTATGTGTGTTTGTATGTTTCTACAGGTCGCATTTCTCAACCGATCCGAACGAAACTTGGTATATAGGTTAAACGAATTTTTGTCGTCTAGGATTTTTGATTGGAGGGATACTTCCTCCAAAAAGTGATAAAAAGGGGGTACTGAATATTCCCGTCATATGATATATGGTTTCTTATTACATATTTAAAAGTTTAGTTGAATTTTCGGTCCGGTTCGGAACAGTTCCGAACGTCACCATTCAAACTAAAATAATAATAAAAATATCGCTCAGTAATATATTTTATAGTTCGGGATGTAATATATATTATAGCACAGTGTATACGGTCTCGTACAAAATGTATGACGAGCGATAGAATATTATATCTCAAGATGCAATATGCTTAAAGCATTTAAAAACGTCAGTTTTGCAGTCCAAAAATACGTCGTTGGAAAAGCACTTGAGGTCATCAATCCGCCATTACAAGTTCTTGTACCATATACGGGGGGCGTTCGCAAAAAGCACACACAGACAATCCATATACGTCGAAACGAGAGGCGAATTGCGTAACGCCGGCCGATGACAATTTATAAGGTAAACCGTTAACGGTTTGCGTGCGAAAAGGTCTCCTTGGGTTTCGTCATATTTATTCGGGACTTGCATCGGAATTTTTTGAATTAATACTTGCTTTGATTGTATCGAAATCCATGTGTCGGCGGTGGATTCGCTAGCGATAGTACTGTCTACTCTACTGCTACTGCTGACTACTCCAAATAGATGATTCATTTTCCGTGTGTTTGAACTAAGAAACATCTACCTGGATCAATATTATAATATCTGATTGCGATGACCAAGCGCTCACCTAGCGTGATGATTGGCAAATCTCCCCGTGGTGAGCTACGTGGCGAGACTCACAATTTGTATTCAAAGAAATCTTTTACCAATACATACGGTCGAACTATAAATATGTATTTAAATGATGGGTATGGATGGATGGATTGATTGGGTTAATCATATGATTTTATGTCTGAAGTCGCCGCTTTTCTGCATTTGCTTTATCAAAGTGATGCCTGTATGGCTGACCACACAGTATCACTACAAAAATATGAAACCTTTAATAGGTCATCGGTCGAAGAGTAGTTCAACATCCAGAGTACTTGTATTTCTAAGAAAACGGGTCTATATCGCGATTTACAATACATGTGGCGCCATCTAGTTTAAAATGACAGAAACATAACTCGAGTAAGCCGTTGAAGGGTCCACTCGAGTAAGCCAGTAAGGGTCCATAAAGAGACAGTAGCGTTTTGTAGTTATTTATGGTTTACGGTTTATCGATACACTATGAATTGATATATCGATTGGTGCAGTTACTTTCAATGAAACAGTCAATAGTGACAACTTTAGGCGGCTCAATTCAAAGTAACTACACAAAATCTAAATATGAATTCATGGTGACTCTACCAGCTATGATTACCGGCTTGTTTTTGAAATTATAAATACGGGGAAATTTTTAAAAGAATGAATGAGGGGCGCCCTCATTCATTCTTTCGCTCTATGGTCCCTTAATCTATTGCAATTAAATAATAATATTAATTAACTCACATATAAATTACGCTAAACCAAAACAAACAAATAATTATATTCAATGTCAAAATTTTCTGGTCCACTGTTGGACATGCATGAGACATATGACATAGGGTGATCCATAAATCCCAGAACACACGGCTTATTAAAATAACTAACGAACATATTAGAGAGAGAGAGAGAGATAACGGAAAAATATTACATTGGAAAATGAAGAGGCGCAGTAGGTAAAAAAAAGGTGCAACAAACCATACAAGGATGTGTGAGAGTTGACACGCTGAGCTAGTTTAGTCTGTGTCACGTTTGATAAAAAGCTTTATTGACTTTCTAAGTAACATGACGATTCTATTGTCCTTGAGGAATATCCTTTTGCTCCGCTCTCATAGAAAGCCGACAAAATGGCGAAGTCCATTACGGCGAATTGTATACTTGACTGAAAACAATGTTAGGTGCAGACAATGTTTGGAGTAAATAGCTGCCTATATCATAAAATAGAGATTAATACTTCATGTAACATCAGGAATGATCAGCCGAATTACTGTTAGGCAATCCTCGTACTTGGCCATGTCTTTTAAAAATTAGAGAAAAAGTTTTAAAATATTAGTTACTTATCAGCAGGCACGCGCTGAAGATAGGCCTCCACCAACGTGGGCTACTCCTTCCGGTCCTCCGTCGTCCTCATCCACTCGCTTCCCGCTATCTTCTTGAGGTCGTCAGACCAGCGGGCTGGAGGCCGTCCTACCCCGCGTCTCCCGGTCCGAGGTCTCCACTCGAGAATCTTTCTGCTCCACCGCTTGTCTGTTCGTCGACAAATGTGGCCTGCCCATTGCCACTTCAGCTTGCTTATTCGAGTAAAGATAGAAGAGAAATAATAGTTAAGAATTTAGAAATGCAAAATATTCCTACGTAGTTTATTGATAAAAAAAGAAAAATTATTTCATTGCCACCGGTTGTGTATAAAGAATTCTTCTGTGTTTTGTCTATGGTCTCGTCGTAGCTTCCATGTACCGGCTTCAATGTGGTTTAAATAAATAGAAGGATGGTTTATTCTGAATTGCTGTTATTCTTAGCTATGTTTGATGTGGTTTGATGAAAGTGTGCTCTTTATCTGATTGGAAATAACTTTGTATAAATCTCAGACGTACAGTAGAAAAAAGATAAAAAATACATTCCTTTGTCCAAAACATGATCATTTTATAGCCACATTCGTATGGAATAAATATTGTGCTCTTATTTTATTGGTTGCTCTTTATTCTAGAATTCTAGATGATCACAAAATCAATATCAAAGATGTTCTAAATTATACACTTACATAGCATTGTAGTATGCATTTAATCATCATCATCATAGTTATGGTTTTAACATCTATGTGAGAGTCTGATGTCTGATATAGGATTTCTCTGAGTTTTAGATCACCGGGCTTTCTCCCATTGAATCCGGTTATAACTCAATTTCGATATATTAATATAATATGTTTCGATGTCCTCTGTATCTTAATCTAGGATTTAAGAGACAGTGTCTCAACGCTTGTGCAAAGGTGCACTTTATATGCACGTGCATTGGAGACAGTGGCTCAACGGTTGTGCAAAGGTGCACGTTATGTGCACGTGTATTGGAGACAGTGGCTCAAAGCTTGTGCAAATGTGCAAGTTTTGTGCACGTGTATTGGAGACAGTGACTCAACGCTTGTGCAAAGGTGCACGACATTGTGCAGGGGAAATAGTTTTGCGAATGTCAAAACTACAACACAATATTTTAATTTGTTTTGTTTTAAATGACTACTTTTGTTCTTAATTTATCTTGGTAGGTTTTCTTAAGCATTGTTGACAGGAATTGATAATGTCTATTCCGTGGGAACACCTGGGACCGACTGTATATATATCCCGGTTTAATGAAATTATGTAAATTCTTAAATCCACCCGCAGGCTTATTGGGCTACAATTTAGAACCCTTTTACTTGGTCGTACTTTATTGCGTAGCATGAAATTGCGGAGCCGAAACAAAATGGCGTCTTATATTAATTGTTTAATCTTACGTTGGTAAAGGAAATGTTTTTATTATGGGTCTCTGGTATTTAGGATTGGAACGTTTCGTAATTTTTTTTAAAATTTACATACGAGCTGCTTTACATGTTTGATACAATATCATGCGAAAACCGTGTCTTTTATGAGGACCTCTAATTTTTAACTTTTCTTTTTTATTACTTAGTTGTTATATATATTCCTCCTCGCCGAGTCCGGCGACGGCGACTCCTTCAATTATCTAAGTCCAGGTTGTGGTGCGCTCTGACGTGGCTCGCGAACCCAAACTTGGATTTAAAGACGCGACCACACGGAGCGCAGTGTAGCTGTCCAGCCGAGTTGTTATACACATACTGTGAAGATGTATTCTTCCATTATTGTTCTAAAAGACACAGCCGCGTGACAGGTGGACGGACAGGCCGACCCTTAGTGAACGGAACTCAATAACACTAGTAGGTCACTCGCAGTTTTTTTCCACGTGGAAATAATTAAATTCATACGATCTAAACGCGGTCTCCTAGTTAAAATTATGCACCTGAAGGTCTTATTAACAGACAGTTAAATGGGTGTAAAAAATAGTGCCGGCGCGGACAACGTTTCGGCAGATTTTACGCCTAAACCGAATCTTCGGTCGGTCATAAATAAAATACCTTCAGTGAATTTTATTTCAATATACGAGGGGCATACCGAAATGATCGGGAATATAAAACAATACATACAGGAAATAACTAAATTTATTTTTATTGCTTTTCGAAGTATTCTCCGTTGCAGTTAATGCACTTTTGCATTCGTTCGAACCAATTATTATAGCAGCAATTCCAGTCCGAAGTTGACATGGTCAAAATCGTCGATTTGTATGCTTCCACTGCTTCTTCTGGACCTTGAAACCGCTGACCACGCAATAAATCTTTGATTCTAGGGAATGTAAAGTAATCATTGGGACTCAGATCAGGGCTGTATGGAGGATGATCCATTAATTCAACGTTTTCCTGCTTCAAAAACTCGCTTGTTTTCTGAGCGGTGTGAGAGCTCGCATTATCGTGATGGAGGATTATGCGTCGTTTCGGGTTACCTCTACGGAGTTCGGATATCATCTGTGGCAAACAAACCGTTGTATACCAATCAGCGGTAACCGTTCTCCGTTCCTCTAAGGGAACTGTGACTACATGTCCTGTTTTCGCGACAAACGAAGCGACCATTTTCTTCGATACGCTGCGAGAGCGGACAACTTTTGTTGGCTTGATCTCACCTGCGAAGACCCAGACAGCCGACTGATGCTTTCTTTCTGGCTCATATGAATAGATCCATGATTCATCACCAGAGACAATGTTATAAACTGCTTTTGACTTTCCTCCGTTGAAGCGTTGCAGAGTAGACCGGCACCAATTGACACGAGCCGCCTTTTGCTCTTCGGACAAATTATGGGGCACCCAGCGGGAAACTAGCTTTCTCACTCCCAGTTCACCATGTAAAACAGTTTGTATCGCAGTCATACCTATCCCTAAAGTAGCCCGAATCTGCTCATATGTAATATGTCGGTCATCCTGTATCATTCGGCGCACAACAGCGACATTTTCTGGTGTAACCGCTGTTTTTGGCCGGCCTGTGGAAGGTACGGTGCCAAGAGAAGCACGTCCACGCCGGAATTCAGAATACCAGCGATATATTGTCGTCTGGCTAGGCGCTTCACTCTTGTATATAGATATAAGCTCAGCGAGACATTGTCCCTGAGATAATCCTCGTCGAAAGTTGTAAAAAATTATGGCACGGAAACTTTCTCTTGTAAGCTCCATTTTTTTATCGACCTATCAATTTCAAACTGATATTGTTCTTTAAAAAAAATTTTTTTTTTAATTCTGTCAATTGTATTCGATTTTCAACTAACCAGTGTTTATTCATCAAAAAGAGTTTTTAATCTAATTAAATCGAAAGTACTCGATTACCGATCTTTTCGGTATGCCCCTCGTAATGCTACTGTAAACCAGTGTATCCTAATCTGTGGTCCGCGGATCTTTGGACGAGACTAAATGATTAAACATCGCCGCGCTTTGAGGTCTTCGTTTCAATAAAAATCATAAAGCGTTAGCACATATATAAATATATATATGTGCTAACGCATTTCTTGAAAATTGCGCTTTATTTCCTAGGCTTCCTAGAAATGCTGCTCTAGACAAAATGCTAGTTTCAAATGTGTTTATATATCAAGTAGCGGAGAAAGTGAGTGTACGCAATGGGTAATAATTAATGAGTGAGGTACGCCGTTTTGTCTGTTTGTTTACTTTATTTGTGTGAAACATGCGTTTTAATTACTCAAATGTGTTAGAGAATTGTAATTGGCAGCTTCCTTTGCACACCGCTGTACGAAATTAGTGTTACATCCTATGAGGTGTTTTTTAATGTATTAAATGAATTTGTCCTGATTATTTTACGGCTTTGGAAAAATGCGTTTAGTGTGATTGTAAATTTCATTTTTAATACGAGCTTTTTCGTCGTCAGAACTGAACCAATATTAAACTGCTTAAGATAGAAGCGGGTGGTTCTACCTCATTTTGCAAGATTTGACCTATACATATATATAAATGAAAGCTTGTGAAAAGGAAAAGCTCTGAACGTTTGGCTGTTGACCATATATTTTCCTTAGTCGCTTTTAACTATACCTTCTCGGGATGACTGCTACCCCAAATAACAAGGCTTTAGCTTTATTAATCTAAATAAGTCGTCTTTTAACGCTAAAATTTACTATCACTAACCAGGAATATGTTAAAATAGATATCGAACCGTAGAGGCGACCGTGTACCAGGAAACGACTACTGGGCCGTCCCGTACGTCCGTACTAGATGGACCTACGACCTATGTAGATGCTGGATGCACGTGGCTGGGAACCGGTCAACGTGGCATACCATGTAGGAGGCCTATGTCCAGCAGTGGACGTTTCCTGGCTGATGAGACACCAAACCGAGACAAAGGCAAAATTGTTTATTAAAAATAAAATTGTAATAAATATGTTTTAACGTCTATCATCAACAACCTATATATCCCCACTGCAGGGGCTCAGGCCTACTCTCCTACAGAGATTGTATGGGAGGTAATCCACTACGAAGGGCCAGTGCGGATTGGTAGACTTCACATACATCTTCGAATTTCTTCTCAGGAGTGTGCAGGTTTCCTTGAGATGTTTTCCTTTACCGAATTTCTTCTTTCACGTGTATGTATATCATGAATCGACTACCTTCAGAAAAGCATTCTGCGCATAAAGGACGAAAGAAACGATTATAGTATCTTTTATTAACCCTGGAATCCATATATACGACTCATATCTATGAAGACGCAGTAATGCTATCCATCGAATAATTTTCTTAGCACACGCAAATAATTTAATGTTACCTCTACCTAGTAATAATTCTATTCGTAGAAATACATGGCTTTTTGGTAAAATGTAGCTTCACAAATAGAATTATCAGTTATTCTACGAAAGAGAAAATCGGCTTTCATATCGAGAGCTTTTTTGTACATTCCGTTCAGAAATATGTAGGCTGTACGTTGAAAGAAATTATTTCAATTGCTGCCTTATTTCTACCACAGACTTTTTACAAAATACCTCAATAATATTTGTTATACTAGTGAAGGAAAACATTGCGAGGAAACCTGCACACATCCTGAGAAGTTCAAAGGTGTGTTTGAAGTCTACCAATCCGCACTGGGCCCGCGTGGTGGACCTGAGACCATGCTAGGAGAACATCTTTAGGCTGTTGATGATACAAGTAGACCCGACAGATTCTCTTCAATTTTTTCCATAAATACTGATTGTGACCATTAGCACTATTAAGAACATTTTCTAACAAAACCAGCCGTTTTCGAGTTTTACGCTTACACATTTAGCCATTCGTTAGCCACACATTCCGTCTGTACATGATTGAAATTGCGGAGTGCTAACTTCAGAGGAGCAAACTTATTGTGCGAGTACTATATTTGACTGATCTTATAATATTTTCAATATTTGTGTTATCCTCG
Source organism: Carcina quercana (assembly GCA_910589575.2). Classification (NCBI taxonomy): domain Eukaryota; kingdom Metazoa; phylum Arthropoda; class Insecta; order Lepidoptera; family Depressariidae; genus Carcina; species Carcina quercana. Next base: position 2,513,177 of record OU342451.1, on the reverse strand, counting down.
TGTAACAATATACCAATATCAAAGACGCCGATATAGCTCGAAATGTCAGTAAGCTGAAGCGTTGGCACATAATCAGTATAATACTACGAACAGAAGGGACGTTCATCGCCTCCCGCTGGTCCGCAATACCTCACCTCCTCCGCAAGAAACTGGCGCAGAGACATTACGCATGGCGCGCGCGGACTACTCATGCGCGTGTATACAAACGTTTTCCTTTCGATGTGTGCCGATATCACGAAATTTGTTCCAAGTGTCCAACGTGTGGCGTTGGGCAAGCTACAGCGCTAGAACAGTACGCAGTATATCTGCAGAATTTAATAATCTATTTTACTCTTTTATTTTTTTTTATTCACGAAAATTCGCGAAAATCTAGTTTGAATTGAGCTTGACGTAACTTAAATGAACTTGGGGGACTTTTTAAGTAAAATTTCTGCGAACCAAATTGGATTTAGTTCACAAAATGCAAATAAGTCCCTTAGCTAACAAAGTCTCTCATCTTTTCGTTTCAATATCTTAAACTTGTTGCTTGAGTTCAGTACGGCTCTGTTAGATTGACTTTATACTTTAATTTAAAGTAACTGTACTATAGCTATGTTTGAAAGGTGATCATTAAACCGTGACGTTTTTGAAAAAAAATTTACTTCCTTTCACATTTACATTAAATTACAGTTTTTGGGACACTCTTTTTAAGTTAAAAAAACTTGTATTAGGAGGCCCTGCTCCGCTTTCGCTAGTTATTTAGGAATACAAATACATAGGGGATAATACAGTAGTGCAGTAAAATTAATAGTATAAGTTATAAACTAATTATACATTTCTTAAAAGAAATTCGGTTAGTTGTGTGTAAGTGTATATGTGTAAGGTGTGTGTGTTTTTTTTTACTTTTTAAAACTTCAATAAATAAAAAAGATTATTCTGTATATTAAAAAAAAAGATAAACGCTTGACAACAATCCTACGAGATATTAGAGACGATGAAGTCGACGATGCTACGCGTTGGTCGAGATTCCAATTAGTATATCTCTATCTATTGAAAAGCATTCCCCTGAATATTTCCGCAGTCGGACAAAAGTAAGACCAAACTATATGTCCTTTGTAGTGTACTAACAGACACTTTGGGTAAATGTAGAACCAAGTTCAATCCAATCTTGCACAAAATGGCTACATTACAGTATTTCCAACTTTCAATTTAATCTCGTACATCGAAACTATGGACTCATAATAGCATAATATACAATTGCGTCTAGTGACGTAACGTGCGTGCAACACTTGTTATGCAACTTGTTGCGTGACACGCGCTCGTGGATATGTTGCGATTCGCACTATCCCTAATGGCTTTAGTGTTATTATTATACTTTAATTATAGTTTAAGTTAGATAGATAGGTCGTTTATTATTAGAAAACACAGATACAGAGAAGAAACATACAAATGAACAAAAACAGAAATACACAAAAACACACACACACAAACAAGAAGACAATATGAGCCGACATTGGCCACGTAAGGTTAGGTGATATGTGGTATCGGCTTTAGAATAAATTCTCATATTATTAATGCGAAAGTGAATTTGTTTGTTTGTCCTTTAATCCTATCGTAGCGGATGGTCAGAAATACCAGATTTTTTATAATGAATAATAATAAATGTATTTATCACAGTGTACAAATATTTTTCTTAAATCTAACTGGGCTAGAATATTTTATCTAGTTACATTCTAAAGCGTCTGCAGCTAAACTAAGTTTAAAAAATTGTATTTTTGCATACAGTGCCTCCACCCCTTAGAAAAGCAGACGGAACGTCTAGCCCCCAGTACTAAATGTATCAATGTACATGATATAAGCAAAACAACTTATTCTAAGTTAACAACACTGCGGAAGTTAGATGATTGATGATTATGAAAGAGATGTTAAAAGGCCGGAAAAGGACACGTGCTACATTTTTATCCTAATCGAGCTAGTAGTTCCCGTGGGATACTTTCCGAAGTCCACGCGGACAATGTCGCTGGCAAAAGCTGATTAGGAATATTTCAGTGGACGTCTAGCAGAGTCCACTAGTTGTTTACTGAAAACACTGAAATCGAATGGCACGGCGATGCCCACGGCTTCCGCCAACTATCACTCAATGACATGCTGTCTCTGACGTTTAGTATACCAACCCATAGACACACGAGAAAGACTACAGATTGAATGTTGACTACAAATCTTATACCGGTACCTAAATTGTAGTGCGGTCTAGGCTTTTGAATAGGATCACAAACGAATTAGTACGCATAGCTATTCAATTCAACACTATTCAATGGCGGCACGGCATTGTAAAGCAACTTCAACTCCGTTCATAGCTAAATCTCTGTAAGCGACTGAAATGTGTGATTCTATAGAAGTATGATAGTATAATCATACATTGTTGGCTTGCGACCCTGACAGTTCCGCTAGTACCGCGAACGTTTATAACTTGATTATGATAATACCGCTGTAGGATTAATCATTGTCACAACTTGGGACAAATGTCGTGATATAGGCACACATCGAACGGATTACGTTATACACGCGCATGTGTGAGTAGCAAGCGCCATTATATACGCCAGTCTCTTGCGGGGGAGGTGAGGTATCGCGGATCGGCGGGCGGCGGTGATACTAAATTAATTATGTATCATTGGTATGACGTAACAGTGCGTTGTAAATAATCTTCTTTGTAGTAAGGACGCGAACTCGACCGAGCGATGAGTCATCGCAGACTGCCATCATCCAATCCAATGGTTAATTATCATCATCATCAACAGCCTATATATGTCCCCACTGGAGGGGCTCAGGCCTACTCTCCTACTGAGAGTGTATGGGCCATAGTCCATCACGCGGGCCCAGTGCGGATCGGCGGACTTCACATGTCTGTTCAAGACATGCAGGTTTCCTCACGATGTTTTCCTTCACCGTTAAGCAATCGGATAATGTACTTGAATTGAAAAACAACTCATAGGTACACGGCTGGATTCGAGCCCGGTACCCTCAGATTGAGAGTCCGCGCCTTATCCATTGCGCCACCGACGCTTGCCTTGGTTAATTATACTTACGATAAATATGCAATTTGTCATTTACAACGCATTGTTTATGTGAACAGGTGGCGATGGGTAGAGTGATGGATTGTCATAAGTCGAGTAAAATACAATAAAAATTTTACTTTGTCTCTTTATTGCTATTCATCATCATCAATACAAATAATAAAACAGTAAAACCAGTGTGTCTGTACATTCAGTATATGTACCTAATTGAGGGCGATGTAAAAATAGTAACAGAATAGTAATCTAAAATTTTTAAATTTTTTGTCTGTCCGTTTGTCTGTCTGAAAACTAATTGAGGGCGATGTAAAAATAGTAACAGAATAGGAATATACAATTTTTAAATTTTTTGTCTGTCCGTTTGTCTGTCTGAAAACTAATTGAGGGCGATGTAAAAATAGTAACAGAATAGTAATCTAAAATTTTTAAATTTTTTGTCTGTCCGTTTGTCTGTCTGAAAACTAATTGAGGGCGATGTAAAAATAGTAACAGAATAGTAATCTAAAATTTTTAAATTTTTTGTCTGTCCGTTTGTCTGTCTGAAAACTAATTGAGGGCGATGTAAAAATAGTAACAGAATAGGAATATACAATTTTTAAATTTTTGGTCTGTTTGTCTGTCTGTTTGTACACACTAATGTAAATGCTCATCACGTTGAATAACTTACCATATCTCTCATAGTTTAACTTGTACTGTTATATAGCCTAGTAGATGTCCAGACTCAATAGCTATACAACAACAAAAAGTTTCATTCAAATCCGTTCAGTAGTTCCGGAGACTTTATTGCTATTCATCATCATAGATAATAAAGATTTTACTTCATCAGCCAAGATACGTCCACTGCTGGACAGACCTCTTTCATGGTACGCCACATCAACAGGTCCCGAGCCACCTGCACCCAGCGACTCCTCGCGACCTTAACCAGGTCATCGGTCCACCTTGTAGGGGGACGTGGGCGGTATGGCCTGCCCATAGCCACTTCTTTTTTCAAGATTTTACATATTCTTACTTTATTTGTTAAGTTAGTTGAAAATATTTCCTAAAAGATAAAAGATTAGGGGGTGAAATTTCACGCACGCAAAAACACGCGGGTATGCGACTTCTATTGACTATCGATTTAGGTTTCTGTGGAAAAAGTGAGCTTATTCATTTTTGGGGTTAGGTTGACAGTTATTGTGAATAGCAGAAAATGTTTCTATCTGAGTAATTAGCCTTTTATGATGCCTATATTTCTACATAAAGCATGCCTTGATGTTTTGACGTGACCGTTCGGCCTGGGCGGGTCGGCTCTTCAAACGGCCGTTTGGATGATTGCTTTTTTATTGGCCGGTAAAAGCGCTGCAATAAAGTCGAAGTGCAAGGTTTCTATTAATATGCACTCTGACCTGCATTAGAGAAAGCCTGCACCCGTGACTGTTTGGTTGCATCTGCTTTGGAATCATGTTGCCCTAGTACCACAAGTAGACTCCGTAGAAAGCTGCGGCTTCAGGTACATAGTTGAGTTAAAACTCTTTGCCTTTATCTTGGTTTGGTGTTGGTAGTTTTGACTGACGGATAAAAAAGTTCGTGACTTTAAATATTTACGATTTTATGATTCATCATGTACACTAAGCATTTCATCAAGAGGAGAAAGTTTCGATACGTATTATTTCGTTCAAGGCACTGAAGAACATCACAATAACCTAACAACTAATGTTTTATAATAAATAAGTAAATTGCATGTGGCCCGTGTAGCTGCCAGTAACAATTATTAGACAAAAAAAATTTTGTATTATTCGATAGTGCATGTAAAAAGATAAATAGCTCTAACAATTTTTTGTCGATACGACTAATAGTTTTTTTAGCACAACCCGCTGAAAAGTAATTCTACTCACGCGGTAATAAAACGTCAAAATTTGTGACGTCACATGACTATATTGGAGTGTTAAATGTATGAAGCTTGTTCGATATTTTGAGTTATCTCGTAAAATAATGATTTTATGTGTTATATACCCCCATAAGAAAATGTTCAAAATGCAATGAGAAAACTAAATCCATTAAGCATTTCACTATTCGAGGAACTATATTTTTTCGCAATTTTTGAGACTTTAAATTACGGCAAAATCCAAATAAAAATTCCAAATTATTACGTATTTTTATTTTGGGGGCTAATTAGGTGTCATGTACCTAATTTTTCCCCATTCTAATGACAGACTCTTTTTATTTGTGGGCTCACACATGTTTACATTTACTCATTAGATAAACACATACATTCAGCCTCAAGATAACCCCCCTCAAGACACCCATCACTATCTGGTTATTTTCTGCATTATCTGAACACAATACTCTTAGGCGGGAGACTCTACCAAGGAGTTCGATATCCAATCCAGAATATAACAGCGCACTAATAAGCGAAGAGTTGACATGCTGAGATAATTTGTTGCTAAATCCTTCCTTATATAGTTTTAAATAAGTAGTAATGAAAAATTCGATTGTCTGGGCATCGCTCTGCGATCGGCGGGGCCTCTGACGTCATTAGGTATTTTACTGCCGCTCTTCAGACATTTGGGCGGCTCTGCGTCCAATAAAAACGACATTGCGGCCGCGCCCGCGCATTTTGTTACTCACAGATTATTTAATTTTGTAAGACATTGCCGAGATACACGTAACGCATGAGAGCAAATCAAATCAATTTATTTAATTCGTAAAACTACTTAGGTATAGGTACAGTTGGAATTGATATATAAACAGATCGGCTAAGTTTTGCCCTATAATGGGCGTACGAAAGTTGTTGTTTTTACAAATAGCGGTTAGTTACGGTAAGATTCTGTTATATCTTAACCTGCAAATCGTTTAGACATTTGACGTTACAATGTGACCTGTCTCACTCTCGTCGCCTCTCATGCTCATGGAGATTACTAAAATTTAAAAAATCGCTCTCATTAAAAATGTGAGCCTGTATCAATTTCTATGCTTCAGCTATTTTCGCAACAGTATTTATGGCTATCAAAAACAAAATGCTAAATTACCGTTTCTCCAGAGAATAAAGGAAATAAATGTGAAATTTTGTTTGTTACTATTTTGCGCATCAACGGCACTGATAATCGTGTTGGAATTTGGCATACGGTATGTGAAGGCCAAGCAGTGACGGACAAATTACTACTAATTTATAATTGAGAAATTCAATTCTAATCACCTTTATTGCGCTTTCTTACTTAAATAACAGTGGACATATATATGGCGTAAAATTAGGCGGCCTTATCGCCAAAAGCGATTTCTTCCAGACAACCTTTGGTTAGAAGACACTGGCGTCAAATGAATGAATGAAATTTAAACAACAAATGTTCTCAAGTACTAAGTTTCTTACCGCTACGCAATTCGTCAACGAGAAATCTACAGCGCATTGTTTTCAGTTTACAGCGACATTGTCCTATTTCAGTGAAACATACGAAAACAGTGTTCTAGCCGGAGCACAATATTAATTAGTTGCGGTGTAGAGCGAGACAAACAATGGGTGTTGGTGCGGACTGATTCAATGGGGACAACGTTTTAGTTATCTCTTAGCTTCTGCCTACGACTGGACTTAGGATTTATCCCATGGGAACTACTTATTCCATAGGCCTACAATTAGCTTGCTTATGTCCTTTTTGAACCTTTCAACCACGGTGCAGAATAACCAGTGAAGGTGCATGCGGGCCCCCGTATGCCCATTTGGGGTATACGCGAGGAATTTTATACCCAAGGCCAAATGACGCGTTATTAGCACAAACTATCCCGACAAAAACACACTGACCTACCACCCTCACACATCACACTCACTTCTTCGTTCACCATACAGACTACATATATTATAGAAACATGTATATAAGTTATTTTATATTTCTTAACTGCATTCTGTTCAGGGTATTACAGATGTGGTTCCGGCTTCTTGCTCGCTGGCCACTTATAATGTAAATATTTGAAATATTTTTTAGAATACGTATTTGATATTCTTTTGTTTTATTTTTTACTTCTTCTTCTTCTTCTTGTCGTAAATTGATATGTGTCGTTGTTCTGTATATATTCCTAAAATTAAACGTTTTCCTTTAAATTCCAACATAAACTCATTTTGCTTAAATTACCCTGGCCCCGGCTCCACCGTCAACACAGGGTCACACCTATCTCGGGCACCAGTCTCTCACTGGTACACCTACCTTTTAAGACTTACGTTGTCTATTATTTATACTATAGATAAGGTGTCACACTGTGAGAAGAAATAAATAAACTTTGCTTTATTTTATTAAAAGCAAATTATCTTATCTATCTAATACGTTTAAACGAGCAATTCTTGTATATATATGTAATTCGAATCTTCGAAACGGCTCTAGCGATTTCGCTGAATTTTGGTATTTGGGGGTATTCGGGGGCGAAAAATCGATCTAGATTAGTCTCATGTCTGGGAAAACGCGCGTTTTCGAGTTTTCATGCGCTTTTTCTTTCGCATTATTCGACGCTAAATATGATGGGAAATTTCACGCTGTTAAACATAATCACTAGCCGAGTGGTTCACAAGTGTCATTCCGTCTAAGATATCCGCGTTGAAATCCCGGTTGGAAAATTGCTTTTATTTTTGTATTTTGTGTGTTTAGGGGCAGAAATAAAGTTTTCGTTTGTTTTTAAAGAACTACGAGCAAAGCTCGGTCGCCCAGATATTAAAATGTAATAACCAAACTAATAACATATCGGAGTAATCATGGGATATGCCACAATTACTACGCTTGGCAGATGGATTTGTAATAGCATTAAAGCTTATAGCTATTTCAACCCTCGAAGGATTCAAACTTGGAACGTGTAGTAAACACACTGAGTAAAACAAGTGATAACTTTGATAAGTGGAACACTGGTTCAACCAAAGGGTTCAACGGTTTAAGTCTGGTACTTACACTAAGTTGCACGAGACCGCAAAGCGGATCCCGCTAGTTTCACTTTGCTATTATACTTAGCTGAGGAAATCCGTAGACGAACGAAGGTCACCGACATAGCTCGACGAGTCAGTGAGCTGAAGTGGCAATGGGCAGGCCACATCGCTCGAAGAACCGATAACCGGTGGGGAGTAAAGGTTCTCGAGTGGCGACCACGTACCGGGAAACGTCTACCAGGCCGTCCCTCCACTAGATGGACCGACGACCTGGTTAGAGTCGCGGGGAGTCGCTGGATGCAGGTGGCTCGGGACCGGTTAATGTGGCGTACCATGAGGGAGGCCTATGTCCAGCAGTGGACGTTTCCCGGCTGATGATGATGATTATACTTAGGCACGTATTTGTTGAATTTACTCGAGAATGTGACGTGACGTGTGGTCACGGCTTTATCACGGCCCATCATCATCATTCCCACCTCCTCTCCGCTCCCATTGTTATTCCTGTTTTTTATTTTAGCCAGGATCTACAGCGGTACACTTGAAACGCGTCCACTGAAGGTGGATGAATTTCCTACGGACTCTAAAGCTATCTTGGGACCCCAGACTCGTTTACAATAAAGAAATAGGGTAGAGTGGTAAAGACGTTGCCCATCATCATCAGCCGTTTTCAGGTCGTCCCTCGGGAACTCTCCCCATCGGTTATCAGCCCTTCGAGCGATGTTATACGACGATTTTAATATGGCGCCACGTCACAGTGACAATCCGTCGCGACGAACGCTCGCTGACACGATGCGGCGATGACAGACGTATATAATTTCAAAGGCGAATGCAAAACATGCGCGTGCGATCGCGCGAAATGATAAAACAGCGGGATCGGTCGCAGTGACGAGCGGCGAGATAAGCGACAGCGGTTCTATCGTCATATCGCCGCGCCTGTCAATGGTCGGTAATCAATGGTATTCGTCGTTTTAAAGACGGCTCAATGCGTTCAATAAGAACTGAAAAACAGACTTCAATTGCGCTAAAAGTCAACTTTTGTCAAGGCAAATTTAAGATTTATATAGTTTTCTCATGGATGCCGTTGTCAGAACTGCACCAAATTGAAATGGGACCACACGGGAAGCACCACCTTTCAAATAAAAAATGAATCATCCAAAAAACATACTCGTCGAAATGAGAACCTCCTCCTTTTTGAATTTGGTTAAAAAAAGAGATGACGATATCCACATTTGCTCGTCTTGAAACACAGCGCCCTGGTTTTAAAGAAAATTTTACTAAAACTATTAACCCAAATGGCGCTATGTGGTTCATTTTGACGCAACATACAATATATGTCTATCTATCTCATCCTGTCTTATGTCAATTCAATAATGCTAGAAAAGCTAAAATATTGCTATTTGGATTCCAGATTCAAATTATCTATGTAATATTTTCTGCGTTAACACCACGTATGATAATTTTGTTCGACGAGTCAGTGAACTGAAGTGTCGTGAAGACGGTGGGAAGTAAAGGTTCTCGAGTGGCGACCACGTACCGGGAAGCATCTACCGGGTCGTGCCCTGTTTTTTATTTTACACAAATTATTTATTAAAATTCTGTACTTTACGCATTTAAACTAGTATTCAACGCTGCTCCCGTCACTGTGTCCGTCCGCAATGGCGTTCTCGATTACGTCATTCAACACCCAGGCCAGGTAGAGTAGTGCATCATGATTGGACGTGGATCGTTCACCTCTTTCCAGCTATTGTTTTTTGTGACATACGTGAATTTGTATCTTTCGGTGTAGCTGATGAAAGTACCCATGTTAAGGCATACGAAGTTCAGTATGCGTTGTTACACCTCGCCTAAAATTGGAATCGATGTGGCAACGAAAATATGTTGTATTATTTTAACTGTATCTCTATTACTCTAGGGTGGAGTGCGTCCATTAATTACCTGAATTAAAAAAGTGTATAAGGCACCAAATCATAGTTTGTGTAGAAGGCACCATTTCAAGTTGGCCACGCACAATTCTTTCGAGAGGACTACTGTATAAGCACAAAAATATTGAAACAGATATTTTTAAGTAAAGATGGACATAATACACCTAATACGTGCCTTATACCCTAATAGGCGCATTGTGAAGTCACGCCACGTCACAGCGGAAGCTAAGGACTTGGAGAGCACTCCCGCGCAACTCGCAGGCGTAGGTGACTCACCCGACAAATGCCGTTTCCTCGTCATGACCACGTGGTCGCTTTTATTACAATCCCCAAGATGACCTACTAGTCTGTGCCCGCGTCTTCGTCCGTGTGGATTCTTAAACTATCCCTCGAATACTGCCGGGACAAAAGTGTCCTATGTGTTTATCCAGAACATACGTGTTGAAATCCTATCAACCGTTTTGAAGCATTATTGATGTGGCTCAAACTTTTACATATGTATTGCGATTTGCGACTTTATGCGAGTCCTATAAACATACTCAACCGTTTACTTTCTTATTTGACTCACAGGCAGTATAAGAGAAATGTAGTCCTTTAGTAAAAAGCTTATCAGTGGTTTATATGGACATACAACTGTAGGATTAAGAGGCTATGTTGGTACGACCACGTGGCCGCATTCAAATTTGGATTGTTTTGTAGCTGTCCCTATCTGAGCCCTATCCTACCCGAGCGCGTACGGTGAGACAGCATACACTACGCGAAGTTATCCACCCGTTATTTGGAGGTTTGGTAGTCCAGGGATCATTTGAAGGATACAGTATATTATGTAACCATTTTTTTAATACAGTATACTAATGAAATTTCAGATGTCGGTGGTTTTTCCAAATTGTTCTAAATCGATTCATACTCTTGTAAATCAGGTTCAAAGTTGGGGCTTTTTATGACCGTAAAATACAATTCTTTGACGCCCTGTAACTCTGGAAGTATATATTTAAACGAAAATCTGACTCACCACCGACACAGATATTTGTTTCTAGATTGTGTCTTGAAAATTTCATAGATTTTCATAGCTTAATACTCAAAATATGACTGGACTACGTTTGTATGGGCGCTTTGACACCAGCATACCCTCTTAAATGTCACGTTTTGTAATTTGCCAGTGCGCAAGCAAGCCCTACGTCCACGTCCCCATCCCACCTCCCATGTTCCCACAGCTAGAACGAAAGCGCTCTCTACATCGCCGCTCCAGTGCGTCCTACGACTGCTTAATAAAACTATCACCAATGATGACTCGGAATTGAGGTTCCTATCATCAGCCGCTCGATATCTAGCTAGAGTCTCTAGTCCCAGCACTGTGACAGACTATGACCGAACCATAGCTGGGACTAGCAGAAGACCAGTAGATTTAGACCAGCAGTTTTAGATAACTGATATACTTTTTACAATATTATTACGTGTGGCTTTTCTGTAAGTGATGATAATTATGAATAAATGAAATAAGAAATTTGGTTATCCAATGAATTTCCTTGGGTCTCGTAATTCTAAGGTACGGTCGCAGGATTTTACCTATGTAACTTTTAAACATGCCATTGCTCCGGCTGTAGCTTTCCATTCAATCCACTTTTTTGTGATGATCTATGATCGTTCGTGTGTGTACTTTTGCCCCTTATATTTATAATTGTCTACAATGCGAAGCTCACAGAGACAAAGGGCGAATATTGTAACGCGTACGGAACAAGGCAGCCATAACATACAGGTGTGAAGATCTATTTCGGTGATCACAACACTCCGCGCGTACGTGACATTGTTCCGTATCGACTCACGCGTCGTTTGACGGACAGGGCTAAAGCGAATAAGGGTATGATCACACCGGCGCGGCGCGGCGCGGCGACCTACGAGATCCGCTTTGTATGTTCTGTGCTTTATCATGAGCCGTATCATATAAAACATTACACTATCTACCATTCTTTAACATTTTTATTAGATTATCAGAAAAATCTATGAAAATTTAATTTGAATTTAGAACATTAACATTAAGATTTGAAAACCTCATATTATTTACTATTAAACGACATTTGACATATATTCCTAAATATACACATTTTTCTGATAATCCTTACAAAACATAAACTTGCAAGGTGCTTCGATTTTCTGATAAGAAGTATATATTTCTTCTTCTCATATACACATATATCTTCACCTGCATCACAACACATTTACTTATTGTCCATTTATATTAATTTAAACACAATTTGTCTTTCTAATTTACTCACGCATCAACTTAAAATTAGTTATTTAATTACTCTAAAACAAAACAGTGTTAGTTATTAACTCTGGGCCTGTCTGAAAATCAGACTGTTTGCTGAGACACGTCAAATTCGCAAATATATGAACTTAGACAAATAAACATTGTACCTACTGTATTTATGCTGAATAAACTATTTCATTCTATTCTATAAAAAATTGTTGCGTAAACGCAGCGTACCCGTTGCGTACGAGAAAGGTATGAGCTTTACACATCGTTGTAATACAGAATTGACTGTTTCTGTTCAACCGCGAACGTGTGAAACTCATTAAAGACAGCCCTATACGAGTGTTTTGCATTACTTATTGGCTGAGCGCCATCGCACGAGTGCTCAGCGCGACTGTAAAGCGGTTTTATTACCGCTCTCGGAGATCACCGCCGGCTATTCGATACGCTTGCGGGTACACTCGCGGTTACGCAGTTCGATGGTGTAGTACTCACTTTATAGGGCTAGTGTTACAAGGAGCGAGCATTTGAATACAGATATTATTGTAAAATTCCCGTTTAACCAAAAAATATTCAATATTGTTCGGGCGCAAGTTCACATTGAATGTAAGCCTGCAGGGAATTCAACTCTTCGTCACACGTATAGAATGGGCGTTCACCTCCCTCCCACTGATCCGCGATACCACACCTCTCCCCGCAAGACAGTGACCCGCTCAAGGATCGGTAGTATGGCGCGCGCGTACTCACACATGCGCGTGTATACAAACGTCATCCGTTCGTGGGAACAGGAACCGATATCACGACATTTGTTTGAAGTGTCCAGCCTGTGTTCTCATCATTGTGAAACTAGTATTATAAATGCGAATGGGAGGTTTTCTTCCTAATGGGAGTCGAAACGGGTGGGTAGTTGCAATTTCGGAGAAGAATATGTAATTCGTGGCCTATTGTGAATAACAATTTTCATTTTTCATTTATATACATATACATACTATTGTTTAAAACGCCATCTAGGGGTCATTAGCTGCGTAACGGCTATTGTAGCTGACAATAAAGCTGTACGTTAATGATATTCATTTCGTGTCACTACAACCCGATGTCCTATTTTTTGTTCTTATCAAAGACATCTAGATGTTCTTTTTTAAAATATTATGTCAAAATTTTGTATGGAAGCATTCTGAGCGGAGTCCCGTTAAGGCGATCCACCTCCATCAAAGTTTCATACAAAATTTCTGTTGCCACAATCTTTTAAAATATAATAGCTGGATTTGTGCAGTAACTATCTGTTAAATAAGAACAAGGAAACACCAGTGTAAAGTTGTATAAAGCATGTGAAATACGTTTTTTATTAATAATCAAACTAAAACCGAAAATTACACTTATGAAATTTTTTCTGATGTTCTTTTTGTTAAATCTTGTCTTTTGCTAGAAGACAATATAAATGCCATCTTCTTAGTGTATACTTCACACTATCTAAAACTCGGACATCAGATTGTGATGTCGCGAAATGAGTATCATTAACATACAATTTCACAGTGAATCTCAATTTTCATATTAAACACTTTTTCCATTATTGTTCAAAGCGCCATCTATTTACCATTAGCTGCGTAACTGCTATTGTAGCTAACTATAAAGTTGTAAATTAATGATATTTATTTCGCGACAACTATCATTTCGTCTCTTATTTTTAGGTAATTCCATATCAATGCAAGCAATTCTATTTTAAAAGATTATGGCAACAGAAATTTAGTATGGAAGCATTAGGAGAGGGATAACGTTAAGTCGCCTTCGTCCGATCGTATCCAGCGTTGTACACAGTATTGTCGTTAAGGGTATTACATGGTATTATGTCGGGCGTGCAGGAAGGGCTTTAATAAGTCGGTGTTGTCCGAACTGTCGGTAATTGCCCGCTCGCGGGACGACTTTACGCTAATATTACGCGAATGACGCGTAAACTTTATCGTTTTGTGTGTTTAGAATACTTGATATTAATTGCTTCCTATGTATTATAATAACATGTCCCTGTGGACATTTGTGTGTGCTTTAGAAGTGTTTTTTTCCGAATTTTGTAGTAATTGTATATCATCTTTAAAAATTATATCCACTGTTGTAGAATGTCACATTCATACTTGCTTGTTCCTATGTGCAGTGTGTTGAAGGAAATGTCAATTAAAGGTTAATGTGAAATGGTTCAAAAGTGGATATATATATTTTTGTACTCGAGTGTACCAATAATAATTCGTTTTATTTCCACGAGGGATGAAGTTGGATTCGATTTACTGCTGCCTCGTTTAAGGACGCTACAGCCAAATTAAGCAACCTGTCTAGTTTACTTTATCATATTTTTATATAACTAATAAACTAGCAGAATTAATACAAAACATTCATTTATTCTATACTGACAAAGTACGTGATACATGTTTGAATTTTTTAAATAAAGACTTGCGGCCGATTTTGGAAGCTTTTGCATTGGTATCCTCGAAAAGAACCTTACTTAGCTTACTCTCAGCATTCGTAGTACCGCTACTCGATGACAGATGGCGCCACGCGCCGTTTTTGAACTTCAACTTTATTGATTCAGTGTTGTATGGACGTTCTGCTTTTAGATTCACGGTTCGTTATTAGTGATTTAGGCGATCCCCTTCAAAGTTTCATACTAAATTTCTGTTGCAATAATCTTTTAAAATATAATAGCTGGATTTGTGTAGTAACTATCTAAAAATAGGACATCAGATTGTGATGTCGCGAAATGAGTATCATTAACATACAACTTCACAGTGAATCACAATTTTCATTTTGAACACTTTTTCTATTATTGTTCAAAGCGCGATCTATGAACCATTAACTGCGTAACTGCTATTGTAGCTAACGTATTTTAATGTAAATGAATGATATTTATTTCGCGACACTATAATTTCGTCTCCTATTTTTAGATAATTACTTATCAAAGCCAGCTATTTTTTAAAAGATTATGTCAACAGAAATGTAGTATGGAAGCATTACGAGAGGGATAATGTTAACTTTAAACTAGTTTTTCTATTTATTCTAGTCTAGATTATGTCGCCAGCACGAACCGGCTATGCATGAGGAGTGTGGCAGAAATATTATTGAACCCAGTTAATATTAATCTTTATGTTTATGACTTACATTTAACTCGATCATAAATGCAGTTTGCTGTTTTGTTGGCATGAATAACAATCAGCATTTTATTGCTTTACCGCGTCTCCGGCTAGGATCAAATTGTTTACTTTACATTACAACCTTGCTTACCAGGAAAATGAAGGTGTTGCAATCGAATGCGCACGCCTACTGTATCCTTTAGGGCACTGTGTTTATTTTTCGGCTTTCGAATAAAACTTCCACGAGAATGTTGGCGGAAAGCGACTAAATGGCAATTAGAAAAAGTTAGTGACGATAAGACCATTGGTTGGTACGCATGCGCACCTAAAAGCCTCAAGGTAATGAGGCGCTGGCTCTGCTACCTTCCATATCGGAACACAGTAGTGCTATTAACACTGCTGTTTGACGGAAGACTTTGGAATCATGGTGCCTTAGCCAGGCGGACATATAAAGTGCCCTTCTTCTTCTTCTTCCTAGCCATTCTCTGCCAGTTTGGTGCAGGCCTCCTTCAGATTGCGCCATCTATCCCGCTCCCGCGCCACTTCCATCCAGTCGTCTTTCCAACGCAACTGTGGTCTGCCTCGGGGACGTTTTTCCTCCCAAGGTCTCCATTCCAGGACATCCTTAGAACAGAAGACCGATGTGAAGAACTTTTGTATGAGCTAAATAAAATCACAAGAAAGTGCCCTACCACCTATAAAACCCGGGACCTCTGGATTGTGAGTCTGAACATTAGGCCACGGAGGAGTTAAAAAGCAAACATATCAAATATCGCAACAAAAGTACTACCCATAAAACAAATATAGAATTTTGTTGTAAATAATCAAATCATTGTACCTGTACGACGGTGACGCACGCGCCAAGTTATAGCCAGTGCAACACCGGCCCCGCGTCATCGTCACCTTGACACAAGCAACTCCCGCGCAATCTTCCAATTGCCACTCCATCTGCGGACAAGATGGCGGACGACACCGCTCATGCACAGATCGTTGTAATCTTCCTATATCCCACACGAACGGTGTGTTTATTTATACACAAATTTTACAAACATTTGAAGGTAATAATTATTGTAATGTGTGTGTGAGAGCGGAGCCTAAACTAGATAAAGGATCTTTATCTTAGGTATCCAGTCCCTACCAATCTCAGAACAAGTGAATGAAGAGTAAACTTTTGAAAACCCGACTGCGATATTATGGTTTTTGAAATACCCAGTGTCACTCTCACAGTAAGTATGAATCTAACCTCACCTCTCAAGCTAAAACCCATCGAGCCGTTCAGGCAGAGCTTGCCAAACAATTATACATACATACTCTCGAAAAACTCAACCCTCTGTCTGGCGCAGTCGGGTAAAAAGAAGACAAGTAGTATGTTTCTTAGATTAAGTCTTATTATAATGAAATATATTAACGTTATCCCTCTCGTAATGCTTCCATACTCAATTTCTGTTGCCATAATCTTTTAAAATAGAATAGCTGGCTTTGATAAGTAATAACCTAAAAATAGGAGATGAAATTATAGTGTCGCGAAATAAATATCATTAATTTACAACTTTATAGTTAGCTACAATAGAAGTTACGCAGCTAATGGTTCATAGATGGCGCTTTGAACAACAATCTAAAAAAGTTTAAAATGATAATTGTGATTCACTGTGAAGTTGTATGTTAATGATACTCATTTCGCGACATCACAATCCGATGTCCTATTTTTAGATAGTTACTGCACAAATACAGCTGTTATATTTTAAAAGATTATGGCAAGAGAAATTTAGTACGAAACTTTTCATGTAACAGTTCAGAGTTAGAAGTTGTTAAATTAACAATTTTAAAGGATGCATGTTGCATGAGAGTGTCTTAAGTTGTGTAATGAATGTGTGGTGATGTCCATCCATGTACATTATCTGTGTATTGTAGTAAGAAGTTGTGGCTATTATGACACGCGAATATAAAAACTGAATCTTGAAAGATACGACCCTAAATCCATTGACACATCGCTAATCTGTTAATTAAATTGAGCCATGAAATCCAACCATTTGTAATTACATTCATTCGTATGTTACCATCGTTGAAAATTCCGGAATCCACTAAAAAGTTCGGCGTCGGGTGCGACCTGTTTAGGTCGCTACCACTTTATCTAACTGCACACCTATTACCTATGTATACGAGTACCACAGGGTGAATGGCTCTGGTCAAAAATAATTTACTAGTCGGCCAAAAATGTTGTATCGGAGTTTACTAAACTGGCCCATCATATAGCAGCTTCTTTTTCACCTGTTTCCACGAGTCTTCATTATTAGCTAATTGGGTATGTAAAGATTTTTATAAGGCATGAAAATAAAAAATCAATTTGGTGATGTTTTGATTTTACATCATATTTTCTCAGTTACTTTTCGAATTAGTTAAAGTTGACAATGACATTCATTTGAACCCACATTCATACATTTCGTAGTGAAACAGATTTCTAAACACTCAAATCTTGTAAAATAGGATTGACATTGATAGTTGACACTTTTGTTGACATACTAAGGACACCGTATGAATACGGTGGTTCCATGGTTTCCATCCCATGAATTCCATGGTTTTTATTATTTTTAATTAAACTAACACGTGGGTGGTTCGCTTCATAGTGTATGAACTTATGACGTCATAAGTTCACGCGGTGTCGTGATCAAGGTAGATCTATAACCAATAAATAAATGTTATATCTAGTGATCTTAGAAGCAAAAAGATTTACGTTTACATTTTATGTTAATGTGTAGGTAAACTCAGTATCTAATAAAGATTCGAATGATTGTCATACACGAAACCGTTTTTTTTAATAGGTTGTCTATTTGTGTTTTGTTGCTTACGTTATTTTAATCCGGGCAGTTGCATTACACCTTTCCTACTTCCGCATTAAGAACGGATGAAGTGCCATCACTGTCTTTCATATGTGTCTTACGGTTAGATATTCATGAGTATCTCAGTTATCCCGCGAGTAAATTTCCTTATGAATCTTTTTTATCTATACGGGCAGCGAGTTATTTGAACGTGTCTGCCTCAAATATTATAGTTATTTCGCTTGATGCTGGCAGATTATGCATATGAAATCTTAATGTGCTCGCATTCGGAGGCCCAAAAACTCAGAAAACAAAAGTAATTTCGCGAATTGTATCAATTATCCCGCGAGTATAATGTGCCTTTAAGCCTTGAAGTGTCCGCTATTCGAGGAGCACGAAATCTGAATAGTGTATTAGTTGTTTCTCTCGACGCCCAGTTATTCTCTTAGAAATAATTTCAATTATCCGGCGAGTATACTCCTCTTTGAATCCAGGAAGGTTTCTATAAAGCCATTATTTGAAATTGACTGGTATTGGCTCGCCAAAATCGAAAAATTCCAGTTCTTTCGTTCGAGACTGGCACATAAGATATGCGAATTATCCCGCGAGTAATTTTTACCTATAAATTCAACTGTCAACTGTATATCGTGGCTGTATCGGAGAACTGTCTCGTACATTTAGTCACGTGTTGAGTGTGTCACAGCGGCGATGCGAACGACAGCGTCACGGGAAATTGCATGTCGCGACGTGGATCGGGTATTTTCTGGATCCGCCTCCGTTGGCTAATAGCTACACGTTTGTACTAGCGAACCGGAGCTGCCGGCTTCGATTCCCAGTGAGAGTACGTAACGGTACTCGGTTTGATTGGTGGTAGTAGTTTTGTGCTTCTGGGTGCGCACGCTTCCCATCCAACAGCCTTTTTGTTTTACCGTCACTTACTACCACAATATTCCACCTCCAAGGTTGAGAAATTAGGGGATGAAACATACTGGAGTCGGGTGTCCTGTTTGTTTATTACTCTTCATTCCATTGAGAGGGGAAATTTCCAGACGCATTCACAGGTAAACACGTGTTATCTATAGGTAAATAGTGTATGTAGCGACGACGCTACAGTCAACTTTAGATATAGATAGCGTATCTTCGGTGTGCCCCTCATTTGTACATACACACGTGTCTACTTGGAAATATTAGTAGCGCCTTGTCTGCGCATTCGATTGCGTTCACTTCATAATCAACGCGTTCAAAAATAACCAAGAAATTGTCTTCAACTGTCCTAGAAGTCTACAGCATTCGACTGCTCTAATGAGGGGGAATTAACTGTCTATGTATTTGTTTTTTTCTTCTCAAAAAGCGCCAAATGAATTTCGATAAAATTTATGTGGGATCACCTCTGAAGTATGATTTACCAAACAAAGAATCATCAAAATCAATTCATATTTGGCGGAGGTATCGCGCATACAAATATATAGTCATAGTCATATTTATTGATAAATTAATATTTACACGTCAATTATAATATAAATACAATATGTATCATCATTAAGATTTCTTATATTCTAAAAATTCCTTATAAGTATAAAAGTCCTGCCCGACAAGCCACTGTTTCACCTTGTGTCTGTAACATGGTACACTTGTACAGTTTATTATCTCGACAGGTAGTCTATTGTATACATTAGGACCCATGGCGTGGATGGTCCTTGATGCTTTTTCCAGTGTGTGGGGCACTGGGTTTAGCATTTCTGCGTAGCGTACGCTGCGACTCTGACCATCACCCCGACGGCTGTATTTGTCAAGGTTCTCCTTGACAAATAAAGCCACCTGGAAAATAATCAGACTTCTAAGCGTCATTATGTTGAGCGCTTTAAAAAGCGGCTTCGCCGGGTCGTCCAAATATACATAAACATACAGTTGAAGTGAGAACCTCCTCCTTTTTTGAAGTCTTTTGAGAAAAACAGGCGGAATACACAAACACTTTATCGGCATGCAAGTACGCCAGAAAATCTTATATGTATAAGAAAACAGCTTTAAATGAAACCACTTACAGGCTCAACTAACAAATCTATGACGTGATTTGTGAAACCCTGTGGATCCAATAGCGTTGTCAAGGCCAGCAGTGTCCGGACGTCACCAATTATCCACTGTAGGAGTCAGGACCGGCATCGGCGGCGCACGGTGGTAGAGCGTGAAGATTGAGGATGTCCAAGAATAGTTGTTTATCGCCTAGCGATGTATAGAAGGGTGACTGACAATGTGTATAACTGGACGAGGGGTCTTAAGCGAAAATATCTTTAGATTGTTTGCCTAGCCTGATGTCTGTCTGAACGCGCATCACGCAAAACCTACTGCGTGAAATTTGTTGCGGTTTTCCCAGCTTTATTGTTGAGGGCCTAACTTAAAATCTTATGTATGGTTTATCTTAATACGCTGTCTGGAAGACCTACTGCAGCTGCGAAAAGCAAGGTCGGAAAATTCGAAATGAAAAGCCATTACAGAGTTAGTCTTGCGTTTCAAATATTATTGCGCAACTGAGTATGTAAATATTTCTATAAGGCATGAAAATAAAAAATCTATTTGGAGATATTTTGATTTTACATCATATTTTCTCATTTACTTTTCGAATTAGTTAAAGTTTATGTTATAACTTTTTAAACAACTACAATGACATTCATTTGACCCTTAATACATTTCGTAATGAAACAGATTTCTATATACTCAAAACTTGTAAAATAGGATTGACATTGATAGTTGACTCTTTTGTTGACATACTAACGACACCGTATTCATTTCATGGTTTTTATTATTTTTAATCAAACTAACACGTGGGTGGTTCACTTCATAGTGTATGAACTTATGACGTCATAAGTTCACGCGGTGTCGTGATCAAGGTAGATCTAAAACCAATGAACAAATCTTATATATAGTGATCTTAGAAGCAAAATATTCAAAATAGTTTCTTAGATTTGTGTTTCCATCCAAAATATGTCACAATATAAACGCGAATAATTTTGGGGGCATACCCAATTCGTAAGCGATGTCGATTAGTGCACGCACCATTTTTCTCGCAGACATTTGTGTCACACTTTCGTGTTACGAACGAATGGACTTGACCTTATTATTATCTTATGTAACTTGTGAATGTGAAGTGTAGTAATTGTTGCCTGATCCAATAAATAATAATTTTAAAAAATGAATGCGACGACACGGGTCCGGTTTTCTTGTACATACAATGGCACGACGATCTCGCAAATGGCTTTAACGATTTCGATGAAAATCACCGATACAAAGGTTTCGATTGGAATCGATCGGTCAAGGTCTCGCCTTCGAGAAAATTTGACTTAATTCTATAGGGGTCGGAAGTCTAACCAGGAAACATTGTTATGTTTTCATTACGAGCTTAGACACCCAGATTACATATATTAATTTATTCTATGCAACTTTGCAACTCTTCAAAAAGCCAGTTTAATCTTGCAAGAATTAGGTCGTCCAAGTGCTGTAAAGTAAAATAAACGCCTCTTAAATTCTGAACAACTTTCAGATTAAAAACGTCCTCTCAACTTTTAGGAAAAGCGGGAAAGTTATCCAAACAAGTATTAAAAAGTTGTCGAAGGGCTTTTTGAGGTAATAAATTAAACTTAACGTTGAAATTTATAAAATTTTTCTCAACGCTAAAAACCAATACCCGTTTTTCCAAGAGAGTTCTGGGTAATCTGCATCGGGCCGGCCTACTATGGCCTATGGGGAAGGCTTTTTGGCTTCCGAATACGAAGGATTCTTACAGAAACCTAATGTTTAGACAACGCTATCTCCTATAGGCTTTCTAACGTAAAAGTCGGAATATACAGTGCGAGTATTCTGGGGTTGCGGTTTTATAAAAGTGATATAAATCTTCTTGAAACATTTTCGAAAATCAAGGTATTGAAACACCCTACTGATTAGCAACTGTTGAACTTATTTGCGTTACAATATAGAGCCTGACCGGGGCATCGAACTTTAAACGGGGTGTTGTTAATTGAAACGAGTTCACACGTATCTGCTCTAGATACTGACAGCTGCCGTCCTTCCCTTCGCTTTGAAATTAGAAAAAGACCGTTGCATCTGAAGACTTACACCACAGAGCGAACACTTTCAAAGAACACATCACACTGAGTTGTCTTATAGACTTTGATTCTGACCACTCATGACATGACGAGAACTTGAACGCATGATGATTGGTTCATCATGCGTTCCCTTCCCCCCTGCACCTCATTACTTTGATTGAAGCGTTTGTATTAGTTTTACGTACAAGATCTTAAACCACCGATTAGTTGTGAACTTCGATAGTACTTAATTTGTACGTGAATTGCCTTTTATAGAAACTTCTACTTTTGTAGTCTCGAGGCATTCGAAAACTGCTAAAGTTTTAGCACCGTCAATAGCAGAGGTTGTTGTATAACGGAAAAATATTACGGTCCGTCTGATGTTGTGGAAATAATGGTCCGATATCACCTGACCTCAGAGACCTTCGTTTTAGTAGGTCAATAGGGATCATGCTATGTTTTTTTACTAGCCAATATCGATACATTCCTAACATCAACGCTTGATCTTAGCGCCCATTTAGGATTATGGCCCGATGGGCGTAGTTTTGCGTCCAAATTTCTTCTTCTGAAATATTTATTTATTAAAATCTAGCTTGCTTAGATAATGACACTAAAAACTGAATGTAAATATAAAAATAGTAACCTAGTTACACATACTTAGAAATATTTACGATTAGGTTAAGTTCGCAATGAATAAAGAATATCCCCTGCATATTTGATTTCATTCCCTGGTTAAAGTCGCAGGGAGTCGCTGGATGCAGGTGGCTCGGGACTGGTCGATGTGGCGTACCATGAGGGAGGCCTATGTCCAGCAGTGGACGCTTCCTGGCCACGATCTCACCTGATGGTAAGCGACGATGTGGCCTACGATAGTGCGCTTTGGTCTAGAAGGTGCCTGTCCACCCTCGACTTGAAGACACCCAAGTTATAGTTTTCAGGGAATACAGACGCCGGCAGCGCGTTCCACTCCCTGGCTGTACGCATGATAAAATTAGAAGCAAAGCGCTTAGTGCGAGCCATAGGGATGTATATTCATGTCCTCCCTTTCTGATACACTGACATGAACATTATTGCTGTCGCAGGTTACCTCGCCTCGCCACCCACCGTAAATCGGTGAATTTTGTTCAGAACAAAAACGAGTCCACGCTCTCTCGTGTGTGCCGGATAAGTCAACAAACTAATTCGTACAAAAGATTTCATCCCCACGTAACGAGTATGGGAGACACTATTGAAAAAAATTGTTTTTCAAGATTTTATTCTACCACTTTCTCGGCGTGATTAATATGTATACCCGTACTAAATTACAGCTTTCTAGTAGTAATGGTCTCTGCGCTAAGCCGTGGACGGACAGAGCGAAACAATAAGGGTTCCTTGTTTGACTACGGAACCCTAACATTCGTGTTAATCCGCTGGTGTGTTCACCTTAGTGAGCAGGTGATAATCTGTTACCTACACGATACATTGTTTTGCTCTGATTCAGAAGTGTACATTACTGCTTCGCGGTCCACTGGTGCCGCCGTCGGGCGGTACAAAGTCGCAGATGTTCATTGAACAAGGTCCCAGTTAATACAGTACTATGTATTAAGGCTCGACCGAGATGGGTTTTTCGTTCTCGGCCGAGACCGAGACCGAGACCGAGAATAAAATAATATCTCGGCCGAGACCGAGAGCCGAGAACGAGAATAGAAAAAGCGTGAATTTTTTTTTATACTGTTTGATTTTTAATACACTACTAATTGTTTAACAAAATTAATTGTTTTAATAATCAAAGTTAAATAACATTATATTATAACATAAAAAAAAGCAATTTTTCGGCATTTTCGCCCTTCAAAGAATGTCGTCTCTCGTCATACAATTGTCCAGCTTTGCTAAAAAGTTGTTCACTTGCTACGCTAGTAGGCGGCGCAGATAAAAACTTATTTGCTGCGGGCTTAAGCACCTTATAAGGCGACGAAAACCAATACTCAAAAATATTAGCATTTCTTTGCAGTCTTGGCTCTCTAAGAAAGCTTTCTAGCGCTATTTCGATCACAGAGCTTGAACTGTATTCGTCATTGGTCATTGGCTCGTCTTCCAACTCTATCGAATCATGAGCTGCCCATAAGTTGGATTGACGTGTTGCAGCCATGTTTGACGAGTTAGTTGAAGATGCCCATGTCGTCTCACGAGAATCTGATCCTACATTTTCATTGAGAGTGAGAGTCTCGATAATATGAAGTTTGGCTGAGTTAACTTCGCTTTCAGTTAGATATTTAGTTTTAAACCGTGGATCGATCAGTGTTGCAGTAACTAGTGGCAAACAACTTTTAACAAATGAAAACCGCTGATTAAGTGCATCCAGTAGCTTGCTCTTCATCGTCTCTGCGTGATTTCCAATTTCATTATCATCTTCATCATTAAAGGACTGAATGTTTTGTGTTGGCGCCAATTTTCCATTCAACATTGCCACCAACGGTATTACCACTGAAACACAGGACGAGTCGGAAGAGATATCCAACGTGGCTTGGTAAAAGCATTGCAAAACGTTCACTATATCTTTCATGAAATTCCATTCATCACTGTTAATTTCTAGTATGCCTCCTTTTTCAATACGGTATAGGTTCAAAGCATTTTTTTGCTCAAGCAGTCGTTCCATCATTAAGTAGGTACTATTCCACCGAGTTTCGACATCTTGAAAAAGCGCATGCTCCGGTAAATTTAAGGTTTTTTGAAAGGTACTTAAATGTCTTCGAGTAACGATCTTGCTTTCACCAAACCAGTGTAATTAATCAATTTACAAGTATCAACAACAAGTAATCACAGCAAGTAGCAACACAACACTTAAAAGAACTTATTTTAATTTACTGTGTTAAAACAAACTTCCACTCATTACTATTGTAAACATAAACAATTACAAATACTGCTCGAATGGGGCGAAAGCGGCCGGCCGCAGTTCGCCAGCCGGGACTTCAACCAATCACAATTCAGCTCTCTCACGCACTTACACCAATCGACTACGCGCTGCGGCGCGTTGCCACGCGCGGTAAAATTTGAATGCCGATCCGAACAATGTTACAATCTCGGTCATGACCGAGAATCTCGGCTATAATAAGCCGAGAACCGAGACAAGTTTCTCGGTTGGATTTGTAGCCGAGAATGCCGAGACCGAGACCGAGACCGAGATCTCGGTCGAGCCTTACTATGTATAGAAGCGACGTTCTCCGCCTCCCCTCCGATCCGCGATGCCTCACCTCTGCACGCAAGAAAGTGACCCGCTCAAGGATCGGTAATAACGCGCGCGCGACCGCACACATGTGAGCCGCTAGCTGTTACACAACACAGATCCGTTATGTAAAACATCTGAACGACGGTACGATATTTTTCACAATCGCTGAACTTTAGCTCGCGGAATTGAATGCATGTTTTGCATTCATCAATGCAGCGGGTCAGTGTTTAGAGGTTTTGTGAAACAGCGTGAAATGATACGTCAGATTGTACAGTTTCAGTACAAAATTTTGTCGTTCGTGGCTCTTCAGCCTGTGCTGAATTTGTACAAAGTGCTATTGGGCACCAGACATACGTTAATTCAATATTATCGGACTGATCTTCTAATTTTAAATATATGGCGAACATAGCTATAAAAACTCTGTGAGCGTCTACTTTTTGTCATTAAGATTTAGAAAGAGAGAAAAAAAGTCTATCTATTACGGATCATGAAATACAGCCCGCTGACGGACGGACGGGTGATTGGCGGAGGCTAAGTAAAGGGTCCCGTTGGGTAACCTACGAAGACGGAACCCTAAAAATAGAAAAACATTACGCAGAGAAACATTAACTTCACATGAAACTCCGTCCCGTGGATAAAATCAAGGGGCACATAAGAAAACCTCTAATATAAACCCTCAATATCGAATATTACGCGAGATGTGTTATCATTTATTATTATTATTAGTATTATAATAAAATAATATCATTTATTACGTTAAACACTGGTAGATAGAAGACGTTCGCTAATAAAGCGGCGTTGGAAGCAAGCCGCTGCCTGACACGCACTAGATTATGCTATAATTTATGACTATGACTCGTGACGTAATTGTTAAAGGAATTTGCCGTCAGTAAATGATCTAAGTAACGTATTAAGAGGCTATGTTGGTAAGACCACGTGGCCGCGTTAAAATTTGAATAGTTTTGTAGCTGTCCCTATCTGAGCCCTATCCTACCCGAGCGCGTACGGTGAGACAGCATGCACTACGTGAAGTTATCCACCCGTTATTTGGATGTTTCGTAGTCCAGGGATCATTTGAAGGATACAGTATATTATGTAACCATTTGTTTAATACAGTATACTAATGCAATTTCAGATGTCGGTGGATTTTCCAAATTGTTCTAAATTGATTCATACTCTTGTAAATCAGGTTCAAAGTTGGGGCTTTTTATTACCGAAAAATACAATACTTTGACGCCCTGTAACTCTGGAAGTATTATATTTAAACGAAAATCTGACTCACCACCGACACAGATATTTGTTTCTAGATTGTGTCTTGAAAGTTTCATAGATTTTCATAGCTTAATACTCAAAATATGACTGGACTACGTTTGTATGGGCGTTTTGACACCAGCATACCCTCTTAAATTTTATCCACGTCGCCGCGGGGCCTAATGTCTACACGGTTCGATTTACAATCCGTAGTTCGATTCCCAGTGGCGTACCTATGGTTGGTGGTCCGCCTGGTTCCATGTTACCTCAGGTATGAAAGGTAGCAGAGCCACCTCCTAATTAGATGAAGGCAGTCGTAAATCGTATGCGCTTTTGAGCTTTTGCGAGGATTTTTTTCCTCGAAAGCAAATTGTGCGATCTTAGTAAAAACAATGCCATGCTATGCCATAAACCTTTCATACCTACCTTTGTCCAGCAGTGGACGTTTTGCAGCTGCCGATGATGATTTAAAACTTATTTAAATTAAATGGCGTGGAATGTCTAGTACAACTGTAACTTATACAAAAAATGGGATTAACAAAACAAAACGTTGTATTTTTTAATTTCTAAAAGACGCGCGTTGATGTCTTTCGTGTTGTCTTATTCTAATACACTGATATTGGCTACATTGGCTATCTCAGCTTACCTCGCCTCCCACCGTAAATCGGTGAGTTTCGTTTAGAACAAAACTGTGTTGATGCTCTCTCTTTCTCTCCTTGATCCTAGCTATGTAGTCATCCTTTATTGTTAGAATATACTTAATAAAGTAATACTAAACAGTTTGTATCCATTGATTGCGCCACATATATAACACATGTATTGTATATCGTTCATCGCTTGTACATTTCCATTTAATTCACCTATTTCCAACATATAAATACATGCCAGTGGCCACACACCTTGGTCAATGTACGATACAGATAAGCCCCTGTCTGTTTGATCAACCTCACTATCAACCTTTATGGTTTACGATTGGTCCCTTTACAATTTAAAATTATAGACAAATTATCATAATTTATTTCGAATGCAAAATTTGAATAATTCGTTGCACTCAGAAAATACACAAATGAGTTAACATTTATGACATCACAAACAATTGTTTGTTAATTATTCACAATTCTTAATCACAGGATTCTTCTGCCCCAAGGTTGCCTGGAAGAGATCGCTTTTAGCGATAAGGCCGCCTTCGTTGTACCTTTTATGTTCTTTTCTGTATTGTTTTGTGTGTGTGTGCAATAAAGACTATTTGAAT
The DNA here is from genome assembly GCA_910589575.2 of Carcina quercana. Lineage (NCBI taxonomy): Eukaryota > Metazoa > Arthropoda > Insecta > Lepidoptera > Depressariidae > Carcina > Carcina quercana. Next base: position 2,485,362 of record OU342451.1, on the reverse strand, counting down.
TGAATTGTATTTATGAATTTGTATCAAATTTCAATAAGAGCGTGCCCTTGTTCAGGGATCGGCCTGATCTAAATAACCTAAATAATTCATCTCGACGTATTTAACTTACTCAGCCCATAACAAAGACTTTTATGTACAGAATTTTGTGCAGTACCTTTTCAAATGAAATCGTATGAGAAATCAGCATGGTTTAGGTTTCTGAATAAACAGAGCACGCGCTCATATCGGCAGTAATTATTGTTCTCAATAAGAATGAACAAACTGACGTCAATTGCGCACTTTTTTAAATAATTTATTATAATATTTTTAAACATTAATAAGCAGCATGGGTTTAATTTTCTACCCTTAGGTCTGATATATTCCCTTCAAATTTAAATGTTGTCACTTTTGATATACATACAGTCTGTTTACAAAGAGGAAAAACAATCTTGCAAGAACCTTCTGTTTTGAAGCCAGTCGAAAATAGCAAAGCAAAAAAATCGCTACGATGTTTTTTCTATATGTGTTGTTTATGATATCACACACATAGTTATTTACTGATATTGTGTGCTTAGATATTGATAACGACGCAATCATAACACACGGGCGGGCGTGGCTTGATCAGTACAGAGTTATCGGATGAAGTATGGAAAGGAACCAGCGAAATCAAGATGCCCGATTGCCCGCCAGTCGATCTCCGACCCTCGACGCGGGTACCCGTCGAACGCGCTACCTCAGTGTTATATGAAATACGCATTAAATATAACAGTGTCACTCCTTAGTGGTAGTGCTAGTGTATTGTGGACCTCTAGACCAGTCTTGTACAAGATTGCGTCCTGAGGCACTGGATGTCATACGGATTGTTAATCTCTGTCGTCTGTTTGGTTTGTGTTTTTGTTTTGATTCGTCGGACCGGTTACTTTGGTTTGAATTGAATATTGATATTGTTTTTTAAATGAGCTGTTAAGTATGTTATAAGTGCAATAAGTTATTAGTATAAAGATGTCAAAATTTACCTCAATTATTTGCATTTGTACTGGCAACTGCTAAATAGTAATTATGCTAAAACTGGTGTTCAAAGATTTTATATCTCACTGTTAAATACACCACATCGCAGTTCTCGAGAGCTGTTGGAGCTGATGCGTGTATATCACTGCACTTGTTTTAATGTTTCTAAATGTTTGTCTAGTCTGTTTTTTTAAAACAATTCACTGAAGTATCACTTATAACACTTTCAGAGAGAGCGTTCCAAGAATGCACTACACGGTTAGGCAAGAAGTGTTTCCTAGGGTTGCTCCTACATAGAAGCTTGGTGAGCTTCATTGAGTGCCCTCTCAATTGACAGTTTTAGCTTATAGTGAACAAGGTTCTGGTGTTGTTATTAAAAATTAATTATTTTTTACTAATCTGTTGATTGTGATGGTTTTGCTTGGCAAGGCATTTCATATCTATATTATGCTTAAGAAATAATGACCTACAACAAAATGTGTACACTTAAACAGTACTAAAATGTCAGGAATTTCGTAGATAATTCCGAGCGCGTGGGATAATATCTAGCTTTAAATTCGGGGAAAATAAAGCCACCCTAATTAGAGAAAAATCTAAGTATAAAAGTAACTAAAATACGCCTCTGTGAGCCACGACGGTTTTGAGGTTTTGTTCTTTTTATACGGCTTTGCTCGCGACAAACGCAAACGTTTTATGGAAAATCGTATTACTATTTAGTTTTTCGGGGAAAACATCATCTCATAGTAAAATATGCTCTATGACTGTTCTGTTTACAGAAATTTGTGTAACGGTGAATCACAAAGCCGCTGAAGTAGCATACATATATCATACTCAAGATTTAGTAAATCTTAATATTTGTCAAACGGTAGGTTGTAAGGTCGATAACTGACCTCACACACCATAGCTATCAGAGTTGTTGCACCGCCACAGTCCTCTGCCACGTCTCATGCAGCTACGGCCTGTCGTAGATAGTGACCGGTGACGACGGATTAACGTGACTAACGAAGCACGGAATCATCTTACTTTTCAGACAATCAGGAGATTCAGCCTGCAATGTCCTAAACAAACTGGGGCAAGTCTCAAACATGATCATCCGGGAAACGGTCACAGCTGAACATAGCCCTCCCCCATGGTACGCCCTAATGACTGGATCCAAGATTCTTGCATTCAGCACCTACCCGCGAGCTTACCCTGGTCTTCGGTTCATCTAGTAGGATACTGTACTAAATTCCCGCGTAGTTGTCACTTGAGAACTCTTAGCCCCATCGGATATCCGTTCCTCTAGCGATTTTGATGAGCGTTACCCCTTGTGAAATTAAGCTATTTACTAATAATTTAAGCATGTTTGTTTGTAGGAAAAGGCGCATCATTGGAACTTGCTAAATCCCTTATGATTGACCCCTCTACGACAGGTAGTAGCTACACGAGCCATATCAGAGGACTATGGCGGCTCAACAACTCTGACAACTAGGGTGTGTGAGGTCGCTCATAGACCTTACAACCTGCACGATGAGAACAAGAAAATTGAACCCTGGTAACAAGAATTCAAACGAGAGCCAGAGTCAAATATTTCTGACATATCCCAAGTAACCTTAATGCAATATTACAGCATTTTAAACTCCTTGGCATAGATATAACCTTGATTATATTACCACTGTAACTAGTCTACTCGTATATTTCCCATTAGTATTTGTTTTTTCATTCGTATCTACGTCTTCCTGATAATTATATAAGCAGCGCTCAATATCACGGTCGATTTGTTTGAATTATACATGAGGTTACGTCATTTGATTCATAATTATGTAGTTGCTATTTATTATTGCTCTAGCACAATAATTTTCGTATCTTCACCTAACACCGGATTAGGTACAACTTGATTAGGCCCCGTCCCACACCTCCCGATTCTGTATTGTTCCGATCCAGGTAGAATTGAAATCGGAAGGCTGGGGTGTAATACAAAATGTACCGATTGTCACACACCTACTGACTCGAACCGGCAAGAAACGTTATGGGCCGTTCTAGGTAGATCAGAACAAAGCAGATAGGTGTGTGAAGACTTTAAAATGCGCGCTACATCTTTCGGTCCTCATGTTTCCTCATCCACTCGCTCTTCGCTATCTTCTTTAGGTCGTCAGAGCAGCGGGCTGGAGTCCGTCCCACCCCGCGTCTCCCGGTCCGAGGTCTCCACTCGAGAACCTTTCTGCTACAGCGACCGTCTGTTCGTCGACAGCTGGAATTAGGTTCAACGCTAGCTGCGAATTATTTTTGTGTCCATTAAATTCTCTTTTATCGCGTAATGAAAGCGTAACAATAGAATTGAACTATCACTAGTCTTGCTATTAATATAACAGTCAAATTAAAATGAATTTTAATGTATTTCGAGAAGTACTTTCAAATGATGTTTCAGAAGGGTGAAAATTCTTTTTTATTGCCCCGTTTCAAGGGCTTATAGGGCAAGGCAAGGACTAGTATACATTTGAATTGCGCGAAATATACAAGTGATTCAATTTTGACGTTGACGGCACAGTAAGAAACGTCATTTCGAGTGCTTTTAATGGGACGGAACAGTTTGTTACCCGCGCTGCGTGAGTGAAAATTTTAGCAAAACAACAATTATTGTGAATATATCGGCCATTGATAGTTATAACGGTACAAAAATTGGCACAACTTTGTTGTAATTGAATAGCCGATATTTTTATGAACCCGACTTTCAAACGCACAAAGGTTCTGCCAGTGCTGAACATGAGCCCCATTCGAAAATCGCCACGACGAACTAACCTACAATGTGCCTGTTAGTATTAGTGTTAAATAAGTTTAAAATATTATCGCTCGAGGACCGCCATAATGGTTTGATGGGCAGGCGCATGTTGTCCGGCATACATAATAGCAACGGTCTTGTTATGGAATGCCATCGACGATCCACTGTCATGGCTAATAGGGACTTTGAATTTTATTATTACCCGACTGTAGAAAAAGGAGGTATTTCATGTATGTTTGCGTGTTGATATTCCCTCGTAAGTTAAAACGACAACATTTTTTGTATGACAGTTATGTTATGGCAATCTTACAAATGATATTGATGACGAAGTTAATGGTAATTTGAATATACGTATTCCAAATAAATACGTTAAAATATGTCAATTAACATTGTATCTAACGAGTATTAATCGTCATAGTTGAATGTTGAGGCTGTTCACCCAGATGTCTAAGGCGATGTGAAATACAAGTAAATGCGTTCAAAAAGAACTGGAAACCGACTTCAATTGCCCTAAAAGTCTACTTTTACTAAGGCAAATTTAATATCTGGATAGTTTTCTCATGGATGCCGTTGTCAGAACTGGACCAAATTGAAATGGGACCACACGGAAAGCACCACTTTTCAATAAAAAAAGAATCATCCAGATCGGTTTACCCACAAACATAAAATTAAAAAAAAAACCATACCCGTTGAATTGATAACCTCCTCCATTTTTGAAGTCGGTTAAAATTTTTTGTTATTTTTCGTGATAAAGATAACGCGTTCAAAAAGAATTAGAAACAGACTTCAAATGTTCACCTTTAGAAGTAGAATTATCTAAGTGTATATTTTGTTTTTGTTGATATCCAACAAAAAAACGCTGAATCAATTTCGATATAATTTATATGGGACCATCTCTGAAGTATGCTCTACCAAACCAAAAAATAATCATCCAAATCAATTCATAATTGGCGGAGTTATCGCGTGACATACAAAAAAACATACAGTCGAATAGATAACCTTTTACTGTTTTGAAGTCGGTTGCAAATAATAGCTAAAGTTCGTCAATTTGCCTCTGGTTATTATTTACAAGAAAGTTTCGGGGAGTATCTGCTCCGAACACTTGCGAAAAGTAATGCGTAGTTTTTCCTTTGACCCAGACTTTATTTATTGTTAAAATATTGAGAATCCCGAGTTGTCCTGACACACTCGAGCCCACATACGGGGGGTACGTTCCAACATGGAATACTTTATTAATGTGGAGCGTGCGGGACTTTAGAAATGCTTCCCATGTACCGGACGCACCCGCTGTCATTGAGGGTAATATCTACCGGGATATGCGTTCACCTCATATATTTACAATAGAATCACGGTTTTCCCTTGCTTGTGTCCTTGCTCCATTCGTAGGCATCGCCTGCGTAGCATGGGACGAGAGAGAGCGGCGAGAGTGTGATGTGAAAAGTATTTTCTGTCACTTGGCTAGGGGATTTGTATTCCCTTTTATAGGCTGTCGTCAAATCTCGCGGTCAGCGTAGGGACACTGTGCCACTTCCCGTGCCTCCTAGTTTTGCAGCTAGCTCATTTACGTGAGTGAATGGATTTTGTCGTTAGAAAATGACACTTACGTATCCACTCAGGTATGTGTCATTTTCTAACGACAAAATATCATTCGCACTGCTCTTTTGTATAGATGTTAGCGCCTACATGGGAATATTATCCTTAACGTCTAAATTAACAATTGCATGTGTCTTTTTGTCAGGCGTTATAGATCATTATTCGTGGGTGCGTACCTTTTGTTATTCATGATTTTCAGTACGTTAAGTTATTCACATTCTGTACGGAACCCTCGGCGCGCGAGTCTGACTCGCACTTACCCGGTTTTCTTCTTCATTATTGAAACTAGTCAAAACTCTTGGACACAATCTCATGTGGTTGTGTTCGTTCGCGTTGGCCCAGAAGGTGCCTATTTCCTTTTCTTTTGACGACTCTCAAGTTATTTTCAAGGAATACGGAAGCGTACGGTATTCCATACTTTAGCTGTGTCACGGAATATTTACAGCACGCGTGATCAAAGGGAACCAAAAGGGGAGCAAATAAGCCTTTCCTTCCCCCTTTTTTTTTAACGAGTTATGAGAATGTGTACGGCTTGATTTTCTGTACCGGTATTTGAATGGGGATGCAAAGTCAACATAAATTGGTCCCTGTTTCATTATTTATTTATCTTTTAAATAAATTTATCAACCTGATAAATGTCCATACATTTCGATGCTATTATCCAGATTCTTTGATCTAGTTTCATTAGTAGTTAGTACAAGTCGGCCTATGTGGGATTTTCATCCAGTTCTGTGAGGCGACTTCAGTCGGGCGTCGTTTGACGTTCCGTAAATACCTGAGGAACAGACTCAGTTATGCGTTAGAACTGACTGTATATCTTAAGAGGGTATGCTGTTGTCAAAGCGCCCATACAAACGTAGTCCAGTCATATTTTGAGTATTAAGCTATGAAAATCTATGAAATTTTCAAGACACAATCTAGAAACAAATATCTGTGTCGGTGGTGAGTTAGATTTTCGTTTAAATATATAATTCCAGAGTTACAGGGCGTCAAAGTATTGTATTTTTCGGTAGTAAAAAGCCCCAACTTTGAACCTGATTTACAAGAGTATGAATCAATTTAGAACAATTTGGAAAAATCACCGACATCTGAAATTTTATTAATATACTGTATTGAAAAAATGGCTACATAATGGCTTCACCTTCAAATGATCCCTGGTCTACGAAACATCCAAATAACGGGTGGATAACTTCGCGTAGTGTATGCTGTCTCACCGTACGCGCTCGGGTAGGATAGGGCTCGGATAGGGACAGCTACAAAACAATTTAACCTTGAAACCGACCACGTGGTCTTACCAACATAGCCTCTTAAAGGCAGTCCCGTTACAACTTGATCAAAATACAACCTTCTAAGGGTGAAATATTAGGGGGTGTATGTCGCAAACTTTGAATTATATTTCTGTATGCATTATTTGATGAAGTAAATTAAAACAATTGCAAACAGGCAAACCTCTTCCAATTACAGAATGACAAGGTTGTAAAACTGTGATACCCGCCCACTCGTGTTTACATCGCAATGCAAACAAACCGTCAAGTATTTAATTTATCTGAGTTGTGATCATTGGAATTCGGATTCAAACCAACGCCTCGCATAGTGTAGGATGTGATTATATCTTATTGATCATTCATTTGATACATATGTATATCTAATATATGTATGTATGTCTACATAAACATGGTTTTGCATTTTCATCTTTGGGACGTGATTTTTGTGAAATCCGTTTTTTTAAAACATACAATCGATATTATACATGCGAAGGTTGGTTTGTTTCCCATTGTTTCTTAAGACTGCATAGAGCGACAGTGGCGAACTCATTCGTTCTTTCTTAAATTTCTCCGTATTTATAGAATATTTCAAAAAACGAAGCCGGACTGTTTGTAGTCTTTGATGGTTTACGGTTTATCGATACATGATGGGTTCATATTGCGATTCTGTGTAGTGATTATAAATTGAAAGCCTAAAGTGGTCGCTTTTAGCTGTTTTATTGACAGGAACTGCACACAATCGATATATCAATGCATGGTGTGTAGACAAACCGTAAAGGTGTATAGATAAACCGTAAAACAGCAAGAACTATATAAAGTCCGATTTAACTTTTGAAAGTATTGTATAGTTGCGAAGAAATGTAGAAAAGTGTGAATGGGGGCGCCACTGGCGCTCTATGGAGTCTTAAATCTATACAGACGAAGTCGCGGCTAAAATCTAGTGTTTGAATAAACAGGAATAACACTGTTAGATATAGATAGAAAGAAAGCCAAGATAAAATAAACAAATTGTTTCGCGGCAAAACTCTCTGAAGTTAGTTGAGTAAACAAGTTGTGTAGCTCCAAAGCGGATCTAAGCTGAAACTGTAAACCTGAACAAGGGATCAGAATTGACAGTTGTTTGCTTGTAATTAACAAAGTAAGTTAGGTTCGCGTCCGCTACGGGGATTAGCTGCTGAGCTGAGTGCCGATCTGCAGGAGAATACCAAACACCGTAACAATACTATAGTTAAATTGTTGCGGACGAAAATTTGAGAAGCTCATCATCAAAGTCATTCATTCTTGCTGGATAAACCCGTCATTCGCGAGCGAACGGAGTTCATACTAAAGTTATTTGATCCTATTTTCAATACTAACCAAAATCAAAGATAATTTCTAGACACGTTTTCTTGGAGAGTGCGCGCAAAAGCTATTCTTGTTGATTTCGCCGTCGCCATTCAATTACTGATCTATTAGCTGTTGAGCAGGGCGCAACCAGTTTTGCTTTCAACTTGATCATGCGTTTAGCCTGGGAGTTGAATGTAATGTGTCTGTATCCCCACAAAAGCTCCAATTTGTGTGTCTTCAAGTCGAGGGTGAACAGGTACCTTCTAGACTAACGCGCAGCATTGTAGACCACATCGTCGAGTACCATCAGGTGAGATCGTGGCCAAGCGTTGAATTATAAAAATACAATCTAGAAACGAATCTCTATGTCTGTGGTTTGTCAGTAAAATGAGCCTGGAAAATGGAATACTGAAATGTATAAAAAAATTAATTTTGATCGTATTTTCTTGACACCTTTTGAGCTTTTGTCAGAAAAAGAAACGTAGGAAAATGACCAAAATTCGACTAACCCAATTGTGTCTTAAAACGTGCCTCCTAAAATTTCATCACTCTGCCTCAGTTTATTTAAAATGAATAAAACAGGGCCTAATAATTAGCCCGCCTAGAAATAACGGTCCAAGCCTTTGACCGGGTCGTCTCAACTTTGTGTTCGAGCTCGAAATTGTTTTTTAGGTAATCTAATTAACCTACTTTTAGGATAATTATCACGTGCCGCTGTCCTGGGCTTGTGTAACTCTGACTTGCGAAAAATTAATTATCTCTAAGGGAAAAGTAGAGTTCTTATCTTCAAGCGAAGACTAAAGAGTCGCCTTCATCTCGTGAGCGATTGAGTTGTATGTAAAACGAAACGCTTCTACGGTAAAATACAAGAACACATCATACTGCGAGGCCACCAATCCGCCTGCCAGGCTTGATCATTGTTGCAAGTCTTTTGATGGAAAGATAATGAGTTGGTGTCATGTCCAGCAGCTGATTACGACGATAAAGTCCACTGCTGAACATGAATGTCCGGGTATTCCCTTTCTAAATCATTGTTTTCAATTGCTTTCAGCCGTTAGAAACAGACTTTCGTTTGCCAAATTAAATAGTGTTGATGTAACTCATTAGTTCCACTCTTTCTCCATTACGGCGGCGGTCTAACGTTAAAACACATCAGATTCGCATCAAGGTGTATGAAAAGAAAAAAGTGAGAAAAAGTACTTAAAAAAACGACCTAAATTTTCTTACTCACAGGCCCGACTAATGTCACCGCACAACTTGCCGTTGGAAATTTCGTCTTTTTCTTTCGCGTCGAGAAATAATATTTAGCCGCGGGTCCTTCTATAATTAGATTTCTAAAGTTTATAGTGTTCTCCCTTTGTGAAGGGGTTATTTAAAGTTGGCTTTGGAATTGTACGCGTCTACAGGTGTCCATGGCACACTCTTGCCAAGAAGAATATCCAGGTTTCAGCGCTTGGGAAACACAGAAGCCGGCAGGGTATTCCATACATCTGTGCCCATAATAAATGAAGAAGCGTAACGCTTCATGCGAAAAGGCGGAATGTCAATTAAGAAGGAACGGAGATCAGCCATTGTTCTGGTTGCAGATAGAGGACGGTGAAATTGGATCGAGAAATTGGATCGCACACTCGTAATAAAGCCCGTCGAAGACTGAAAGGCTGACTATTTTACGCAAATTTTAGTTATACATAAAGAAGACTGGATAGCATTAGATTCACTTATCGCACGGAGCACAGTGGCTCGTCCTCGACGGTTGCGCGTGGGCAGTGTGAATCACAAACACAAACATGAGGCGTGCGTCATGTCAAGCATGCTCGAGTTGACATCAGCTGGTAGACTCTTGACGTGTACCGGATTTTATACTCGCACTTATTATTTACACTTAGTGACAGACAACTCCTGCGCACGAGGCAACAATATCCCGGGACAGTGTACATGCGGGACTAGTGCGGTGCGGTAGACTGTGAACTGAAATTTTAATATTTATTTATTGTATCAATTTTATACTATTGTATTACGGAAAACAATAATTTTATGGACTTCATTTCATTGACGCCATCTTTGTTTTATAAGGAAAGTCTTGCCTGTTTCGTGCGTTTTAAATGTTTTGTAGAAATACACTAGACCAGAATATACAAATTAATTTTGTTTGATACTGACCTTTTTGAATTTGTAAGTCATTTAAAGTGCTTACCTATTCATTATCACCGTCCGGTGACAGGCAGAAGAACGGATAGCGGATGCTTAGTAATAGGGCCTCGTTAGAAACCTTTTTCATACATTGTATGGATTTCCCTAGAAAGATCATAGGGTGGTCAGTGATCAGTATTTGTTCATGTTCGCAGTTGGTGCTGGCATAGTTTATGACGATCCTCCAACTTTGCAAGCTCGTCCGTAATTTTCCATTTGCCGCCCTGTACTACACCCACGGGCGATGTTGATCCTATTGTAAGGGTGGGTCCATACGGACGCTAAAAATTACACGGACGGACGTAGCTTACTTTATCTTTTACGTGGAATTCCGGAGCGCACCGAACTCGAGGAAGCGAATGGAATATTAAAGCGGATGTAAAATGCAAATCCTGGTAATTTGTTGTTTCCAACTTGAACGATTTATGTTCCCGTAAATTTTTACGTCGCGACAACAACAACGTTGTAATTTGCATTTTTATCAGTAGCGACTAATCAGTGTGATTGGATTTTTTTGTTAAACGTTCCGTTGTTTAATTTGTGGCATCATTATTATCGTTACAAATGAACATAAGGTCGCATATAGAAAAATCATTTAAATTTTACATAAATAATTGTTCGATTACGTGCACCGAAGGAAATTGGAAAATTAATGCGCGGAAAAACCTTTTGCGTCACTGCCACCCCGGGGTGGTTTTACTCTGTCGGTATTTATGTCAGAAGGGATGCAATTACGCGATAGAAAGAGAGGTTGCTTCTTGTGTCGCAATAAGAGTAGCTATTTAGTTAAATGTCTTTGCAAAGCGATCATTCTGTTACAGACCTGTCAAGACTTTTTATCAAATCAAACATGATTCTTTTTTGTCAGCCCTTTATGTTCCGTGCAAGTCGCCATTATGGATTTTATGTAATGTCATATAACCGTCGACAATCACTTCACTTCAAATGATACCTAAGTTATCAAAATACAAACAAAGGTTGATTATAACCCTTCTTTTGGCTTTGGCGTAGTCGGGCGAAAAATAGCGCTCAAATACTTGCGTTCTGAGGTATTCTAGGTATGCAATATGCCTTTGACAAACTGAAACTGTTATTCAACTCGACCTATTTCCATCCCTGGGAAACGTTCTGACACACATTGTTGAAACAATCCGAGTGAGTTGGCATGGAGTCCGATGAAACTTCTCACTCCACCGGCAGACCGAGCGATGCTTTTAGCATTAAAACTAAAGTTTGGGACGCGAACGATTCACGGAACACTCTGTAGTGTCTCAAGTTAGATCGGCTGTCGGATTGGAAGTGATTAGCGGTGTTTGTTGAGTGCCAGGTGTCTCAGTTGACGAACACAAACAAGTCTTTTTGGACGGGGACTTTCTATACCTGTCTAAGAATAAGTGGGATCAGAAGTGTGATACAAGTAATCGAAGATCTAGTTGAAGATGATACATCTCGCTGAAAGCAAAACGAAGTAGATTTGATTTTGATTCATGTTATTCATTCTGATGTACTAAATCTAACGTCACTAGTGAGACTCCTGATTGTCTTCGAGTTTTCAAATGCGTAAGAAAAGCGGTAGTTGAGAGATAAAGTCATTATAATAATAGCAAAATCAATAATACTATCCAATCATGGAATCCTTGCAGATTCTTGCCAACACGAGCAGCCTTATCCTTCAGGAAATGAATGACCATGCGGGCACAGTCCAGTTAGATAATCTTCTTAGTTGCGATATTTGCCTTAAAACTGAAGCTGGCAAAACTTTGGTACAGCTAAACTCCACAATAATTTTCCAACCGCAAGTACATACAAGGCGTGTATTGCAAGTTTCGTGACTGCAATCGCGGCCCGCGTAATGATAGACAGAGACATTACTGATTGCCAACTACGGTGCTATGATCATGGCGACTCTATGGTAGGTCTTGTTGCCTTATTTCTTTATATAATTGTCAGTGGACCTGTTGAAATCGCTCGTTTGGAAGAAAATTCCTTTTTGACTTCATCAACTGAGTCCATTAGTAAACATGTCGTTTACTTGATTTAGTTGTAAGTGGAGAAGGCTTGAACAAGAAGTGAATGCTCAAGTTATCAAATAGTTTGATCCGATTTCGTAAATCTTTATCCGATATCCAAATTGAAATGCGACACTGCGTGAGCTCTGAAGGTCGATCTGCTTATTCTTTATTTTTATCTGGATTTTTATTTTTATTTCCTTTTGGCTTACGTTGTTTATCAAACGTTTGTTTTGATTGAAATAGTTGTAAATGACGTTTAGTAGAGTCAGGTATTTTATTACTTGGGGTCCTAACAGCTACTATTTCAATACCTGACGTTTTATTCCGATGATGTTTGTCTTATTTAGGGTTTTTATCAACTACAAAATACGAAAGCTTCAGTTTTATAGCTTCCAACCATTTTGTATGCTCAATAACGTTATCGACGGAGAATTTTTTGCCGAAAATTATAATAAAGTCACCGTTAAATTTAAGATTAGCAAATACATCGTCTTAATAAAAACGTGAACAATTTTTTACAGTCGGGTCTGAGTTCAGCGGCAAAGAGTGAGTGACTGAGCAAGGTGCTTGGATACGCTCGTTTGATTGAGGAATTTGTATAAAATTTGTTTGTTATAATTGTTGAAGATAGTTATTGGAGCCTGGTTTTATAATTACCCAGCTTATGTTTAATTGGTACGATCGTAAGAGAGCTTTAGTAGAATTCAACATTAATTATTCATTCAGTGGGTTTCGGTTCGGTGAAAATAATTTTCATAGGCGTAGGCGAAACTAATGTTGAAATCTGTTTATAGGGTTCCATGATTGATGTTTAATGCCCATAGAAGTTAAACGGCAAATAGGGTTGCCGTCTTTTTGTGTTTCATCCAAGAAATGTTCCCAATTCTACCAAGGACGCTTCATCATCAGCCGGGAAACGTCCACTGCTGGACATAGGCCGCTTATGGACTTACAATTACGCTTGGATTTAGGGCATCACTTATCGGAATCACTAAGTAAATTATTGCTGCAATGAAGTTTTCATAAGCGGTATCGATTTTAATTGAAATTTACTTCTGAACTACTGCAGAACGTAGATAACTATGTTGGTATAATACTATAATGTTTCATTCTTAATATATCCAATTTTGCGATAGAATTTATTAACACGAATTGATAAACTCGGGTCTAAAAATACTTCGTTCTAAATCAACGGAAATTTTAAAGAAAAAGAAACGTAAAAATTACAGAAAAATATCATAAAACAAGGCACACAGTTTCAATTGTGTTTTCCGATTGTTTATTAGTTTTACAAAGGACGTTACTGCAAATAACTAATTATGCTGATATAAACCAATAAATAAAACATACCATCATCTAGCACATGCGTATGTTTCATCTGTCTTTTGGCTGACTGGATACTCAATGATGACGCAACACTTCTAAGTAGAACACCAAACTTAGTGGCCAGCAAGCTAAAGTGTTTCCAGTTATTCCTCTACCTCGAAGTAATTATATCGAACGAGGCTTACAACTCAACCGACGCTCCTCGGAATTGCCTTTAATTCCGCTGAATCGACTCTGAGCCCGACGTAATATAAACTTGGATAAGATGAATGACGAAGGGTTCGGTTGGACCTTCGTGTGGGCTGGTTGCTTACTTTAGCTTGCCTTCGTCTTAGAACAGCGGCAAACAGTAGTGTTGTTCTAGGCACTTTGTACTAGTAGTTGTCTTTGAACAAGGAATTCAATAATAGCCTGAAGGTTGTGTGCTATTGCGCCTTTTTCTTGTTCTTGAATCGTGTCGTAATTTGTTGACGCTGTTAGGTTGCTAGCTACAGTACCCTAGCCTTAGTTGTTGGGTACTGAGGGACGACAACTCTTGCGGGCATTAGCAACCTCACCGTTGGCACAATTGATGTAGTAGTATCTACGGAACGGATGGTCACTGCTTCCCACCGATCGGCGATACCTCACTTCCCCCGCAAGAGACTTACTCATACAATGATCGTGACCATGCGAGCGTACTTCATCCGTTCGATGTGTGCCGATATCACTACATTTGTTCCAAATATCCAGCCTGTGCCGTTGGGCCAATTGTCTACAACGCAAGCTAAGTGCGCTTTGGTAGATTTAACATACAATTTTCAATTTTTTTGGCAATATGCCATTTTTATAAAGATGTTTTCCATCACCTATTACAATCATGCTTTAGAATAAGAGCTTTCCGTATCTTGCCCTGAGTGTCGCGGAAGGTGGCTAAGGAAAAATTCCAGCTGTCAGTACCGAAACCTGTGTAGATCTGTCTGCCTTTGCTCTGAAACTCATTTCTTTGAGAGAAAAGTCTGAGAGTCAACTCAATATTAACATGAATGGGACTTCCTTGGATTTAACTCTTTGCAAACTGGTGTGGAGCTTCAAGAAGGATTGTTTTAAAAAAATTGCAAAACTGTTACGGTTTCAAAATCTAATTTATTTCTCTTCACCTTGAATCAGGTCAATAGTCGCACAACGAAAGCACCTGCCGATACAACGAGATCCTGTTCATAGGTTTTCAATACATCTCGTGCAATTCAATGAATTGAACTCTGCAACATACATTCAGTCCTATAAGACCAACAATACAAGAAACAGGTATAAGTTGGGACCGGTCATACGACCTTGCCGACACCGCGTCTCGATCGGAGCGCACGGTAATCTCTAATAGCAGTGACGTCATTGTATACGCAAATGTTTGTAATGGTGGGATTGCGGATTTGGCGTGTGAATTCATTGGGTTTACATTAACAATTCTTTTGTTAATGATGTCGGTACTTACAGATTTCGGTGTTGAAAATGTTTCTGGGGTTTTGAAGAATTTGTCTGTGTTCGGATGTGAAGGCAGAGTTACTGTTTCTGAGAGTTTCAATGGCGCTCGTACCCCCAGACCATGTAATGGTATCAATAATTGAAATTGGTCGAAAATTATGAGGACAATATCTCATACCCCACAAAACAATATTTCTAAATAATTCAGAGTTGTAGTTGATGAAATGACAGTTAGTCTACTGTCCAATTCTAAAAGATAAG
This sequence comes from Carcina quercana, assembly GCA_910589575.2. Taxonomy (NCBI): domain Eukaryota; kingdom Metazoa; phylum Arthropoda; class Insecta; order Lepidoptera; family Depressariidae; genus Carcina; species Carcina quercana. The sequence continues at coordinate 2,470,183 of OU342451.1, read as the reverse complement.
ATACTTGAGAATGTTAGATTTAAGAATATTGTTCCTGTAGTGTATGAGATACAGCATACATGCACTGTATCGTGTATCTATTCTTTGGTATGCAAAACGTCAGTGTCAATGAGTGACAGTTCATGAGAGCCGTGGGCGATTGCGGACGAGCCGTAAGGAAAAGATCCAACAGTTCCTTTAAACTAAAGCATACATTTAGAAATAAAAGCAAACTTTTCGTGGAGGGCTATAAAGGCTAGGTTTAAGCATATGCTATTCTGAAGATAACAAAGAAGATTGCAAATGCCACACAATTGTTGGATGTGTATTCACGTGTTGTAAATTGCGAAACATACAGTATTTCCACATATGCGTTTCCTCAGTGCAACAGCGGTGACCTATGATCTTCAACACTACATCGACAACCATCACTATATGTCATATCTTATATCATATCTTTAAATTTAGCAGAACCGGTTGACTATTTATACAGCTTACTCTTGTATCTATTACTTTGTCTGATAGAGCGTCAGCCCTTGAACAATCGAGGTCTGGGTTCGATCCTGGCTCGTACCAATGAGTTCCAATTTGTTATTATGAATGATAAAAATCATTACCATTGGCTTTTCGGTGAAGGAAACCACCGTGAGGAAATCTGCACACTGCTGAGAAGAATTTCAAAGGTGTGTGTAAAGTCTACCGATCCGCACAGGTCCCGCGTGGTGGACCATGTCTCATACACTCTCTGTAGGAGAGTAGGACTGAGCCCTTAGAGTGGGGACATATACAGTTTTACATAGAGGAACATTGTGTGTGCATCAGTATTTTCAGTAATGAAACTCTTAGTTGATTCAATCCATCAGGCATGTATAATTGTATATTCTTCAATATATTCTCAACACACAGTCGGGCAGAGTAACGTTTACTAGTACTATTTCAACAGAATTCACAACAGGAATGGTCTACAAAATGAGTGTTCATCAGTTTTATAATACGATCTCCATAGCTTCCACCATCGTCAGTTCCTACTTCGAAAACTACAACTTCGTGAATCAAAACAGGCACAGTTATACAATATTAATTAATCCCTATAACCAATTACGTTAATACTGAAATTACAAAATGGATAATTATATTCAATATTTGTTACTAAAGGCTCACACTATTTAAATACATAATTATTCCTATAAATTAGATAAACAGAGCTGGTTGAGGCAGCGTGCATCGCCTTCACACCGGAAGTAATGCCGACTACATATTAAACAATATTAATCTTTCTCGTTAATAAATTATAGAATCACCTATACAATATCAAACTATAACAGTAGTTATTGTTTAAACATTTATAACTAAATAGAAATATCGTTCAGTCACGTAACCGAGTAACTTGTGGTAACATCATTTGATGTGAAGTCGTTCCGGGCACCTGCTGGAGATGCTTGTCATATAGATGTCGCTGGTAGCCCTTGCACCGGATGTTATTGCCGGTAACAACAGGCTGTTTATGATTTATTACGAGATTTAAAAATATTTGATCAGGACCTAATTCTTTGCGTAGTGTATCTACTCCTTTTTTTGTTCGTCGTCGTGAAATTAACGGTTTCTTGCGTTTCAATTATGCCGTAAATAAGCTGTATTAAAACGATACAAAACTTAATAATGATTTAGGTATATTACTTGGTAAAATTCTGCTTCGCTTTGGATGTTGAAGTGCTTTAATAGCCTTAAGAGCAAATTTATTTATGAGTAGAACTTAATTTTCGCTGCGTACTGACCAAAACTGTACTGACATTGATTTACTTTGTTTTATGTATATTACTGCAGAATATACTTATTGTTGTTTATGAATACTTTTATTCTTTAAAGTTAGCAGTCGAATTACTGACAAGCTTTTGTAAGTGGTGGTTTTTATAAATGATTTTTAATTTGAGTTTGTAATCAATTTGAAACATGCGCTCGTTGTTCTGTGTGAGACTGGTTTTGTAATACTTGCAAGTGTGGTATCGATCAGTGGCCCTGTACCGCAATCGTTTATTACAAAATATGTAATTACTCAACTTTGCTGATCAGACAAGTAAAGACAACAAAAACAACTGGAAGCCGACTGCAATTGCCTTAAAAGTCTACTTTTACTAAGGCAAATTTAAGATTTATATCGTTTTCTCATGGATGCCATTGTCAGAACCTGGACCAACGAGAAGCACCACCATTCAAATAAATAAAAAGAATCATCCAAATCGGTTCACCCAGTCAACAAAGTCTCAAAAGTTCTGACGTAACAAACATTTAAAAAAACATACCCGTCGAATTGATAACCTCCTCCTTTTTTGAAGATATGCAGTGTAAACCGCCTCCGTGGCCTAGTGGCTAAGCATTTGGAATCACAATCTGGAGGTCCGGGTTTGATTGCAAGTTGGTACTCGATTTTGTTTTTGGTAGGGCATTTTCTATGTATGTCTTGCTAACATCATGTTACCTAAGTCTGCCTCTAAACAGCAGTGTGAATATCACTGTTGTACTCCGGTATGAAAGGTAGCTGAGCCAGGTTTATATCCAACGGCTTCAAGGGCAAGTGCAAGCCCATATAGATAAAAAAGCTCCTCATCTCCTGGTTTTTCCAATCATCCCTTCCTTGTTATTACATTGATTTTTATTGTACAGTCGGGGCCACACGAAGCGACGAGTCAGGTAGTCTGATGTTAGTTTATTTCTCATCTACCCTTAGTAAACATTCATTTTTATCTAGTAACTATTACCCAAGCATCGGGTTTCAGGCGGCAATCCAATGAGTTCAACAACCTCCCAACTAACCGCCTGAGACCCTATCTACCACCTGAACATTTTGTACCTGTAACGAGGCCATTTGTCATTGAAATAGTACCCGGAGGGGTACATATTGATCCTAGGGCTCAATATTATATATCGGTGCTCAATCGATCCCTTAACGTACTCGTACAGCTTGGTGAGAGAATCACTGACTGTTTTGTTGAACACATTCAGATAGCATGTTAGACCAATATGTCTTATAGTCTTATGACATGGCGAGAATTTGAATGGGCCAATCATCGCGCATTCCCGTCGACATACCTCATTGCAGTATGAACTTTATTCCTATGGTATGTAGGGTTAGATTGTTCTGTATTGTATTGCTTTTCAAATGAACTTTTTGTTTTAGACCTAAAATGAATTTTATATAATGTTTTGCCCGCGACTTCGTTTGTGTTATAACTGGTTTGATCGAGATAATAAGTAGCCGATGTCGTTTTCCGTACATTCAAATATCACTATGAAAAAAACCTCACTCATTCTGACCCTGCGTTATGACGTGAAGGATGGACAAACAAACAAAATTACAGTCGCATTAAAAAATACATAAGTAAGGTAAGTGATGATGAGGTAGTTGGACGGAAAGCGTGGCCTTATTAGGTGATAGCTGGCTCTGATACCTTTCATACCGGAATTCGACAGGTTTAGAGGTAGACTTAGGTAATATATGGTGGCCAGGCGGTCATAGGAACCTACCACCAACCAAACTGATTAGTATAGATGTGAAACAGAAAAATATTTATTTAACTAAAACACACACAATACAAAATACAATTAATACATACATTGCGTACAATTACAATAATACATTATTGATGTACATAGGCATTGTGTTGTAATGTGTCGTCAAACAGGACTCATCTCAGCATCTGCTATGGCAGTAGACATAGCGCTGGTTTTCAGATAAGCCCTCTAATATCTTACAAAAATATATCTTTCTATGTGTTGCTTTTTCATAAGTTTTTTGGCTGAAGCGATCTCGACCCACGAAATCTATCGCATAGAGAGGGATATTTGCTAATTATATTGTCGACAAATCTTTCCCGTGCGATAAAGTATGAAATCCACACAGAAGAATCAGCAGGCATTGCACTAACAAAAACAGCAGTATAAATGGAATATATGGTATTGATATCCCCTGGGGTCAGCTACACCAGTTTGGGAAATCCTTCCCTAGAGAAACCATAGGTCATTGCCCTGTAGACTGTACGGTAGGTATTTTCCTCAGCTCCCGAGATTTTCACCACGTTTGTACTCCAGATATAGTTTTATTATGAGTATTTTACGTTATGGAAATCAATTTGCACTCTCATTCTAGACACGAACTGTGAGCTCTTTGAAAATTATCTTGTCTTTTGAAAATTGGATGTGGATTCCGTTATTCAGAGGACAAAGTTAGGGGAGATCGCTCAGCGTGTCCGTTGCCAATAAATTATGAACTTTAATACAAGCTCATTGTTTTAAATGTGTCTGCATACACATCCGTGTACCCTGTGGCATCCCGCGGTTGTCGTAGCTGGCGACTTAAAGAATAAATTCAGAAGATTGGGCAGCAGCGTCTTTACACTTGGCCTTCATCTCACCTGATGGTAAGTGATGATAAGGCCGTTGGATGGTAACCGTGCGCACCTAGAAGCCTCAATGTAATGAGTCTGCCATCTCATGTATTTTCCTTTCGTAGCTTTTTACTACACCCAAGGAATCTCTTGGTATGTTTATGAATGTATTGATTTTTTCGTTGACTGTTTTATATTACGTTTTTGTACCTATGTACACACTTTATTTACTTTTATTGTAATAACAATTCTATTGTTGTTGTTTTTTGTGATTACGCCTGTAATTTCTTTTTTTGTAAATACATTCTCTGAAGAAGAAAAAAACATATTGAGTCCGGATTTTTTCTGTGCAAAATTGTGTTTTAATTAAAAGTTTTCTCATTAAGTGAAAATGTAATTTTCTTTAGAGAATAAACATACAACCACATTTATTTTAAAAAAATGTGTCTTATAAGTCCTAGGCTAGTTAGTCTCTAGGCTAAGAAGCTGTTAAAAACTCTTTCGGGACCCTAAATACAAAACCAAGTTGTGTATTTAGATCGTCGCCATCATTTTTAATTCATTTAAATGGAACGTGTGAAATCTCGTCGAGACTACGACAAAGCGCGCACAGAAAATCGATTCGACACGTCCGTTTCAGAAAGAAAATTGAAACAAAAAGCGATTTTCCACAGCCGCCGGTCATTGTAGCGACATAATAAAAATACAAGAGAAGGGGGTCCTTCAAACCGTCTGTTGTTTTATTATTAATGTTTATTGCTTTCACCTGCTTTCCAGTTTTAGGCGATGATAATTTTGTGACTTTACTTGTATTGGGATCGACTTTAGTTCTTTTTTGAAAAATCAATTTTTATATCATCAGCAACTTTAATGAGATTATCAGTATGTTTACTGCTTGACATAAGCCTCCCTCGTAGAACAGATGTTGCCTCGCCATGTTGGATCAGCCATGTGATCGCAGTATAATGTTATCACATGGGTAGATGCTTCTGCACATCTGTTTTTCCCTCAGTCGCCTTTTATAACATACATAACATGGGTTGGTGCTGTTAAAGCCGAGACCACATTGAATTACTATATTTTCTTATATATAACACACGTGTTAACCTTAAAAGACACCCAGAAGACATGAGAAATCACATCCTAAAGCCACACGATTTAACCCAATAATCAATAAAAATAAAGGGTAATAACGTCAGTTCCCCAAACAGTTTTCCTTCATCTGACACTTGATACAAATAACGAATTTATCACCCGTTCCAAATATCTTTCCCCAATCAGCTATCCATAAATACCACAACAACAGCTCCTAAAACAGTCTTATCTATGTATATATCCCCACCTAACGTCACGGTGCATGACTCTGCATAAAACGCTCTTTGGATCTCTTCATAAACTCTCCCTGCCTCGTTAATGTATGCGAAACATCCTTTTCAAGCACCTTCAATAGCATAGTCAACCTGCGTCGTATGCTTCCACCCCTGTCATTAATTTGCAAGGGTTTGAATCTGTGAGTCAGGACTGGGGAATCGGGTATATGCTGAGATGTTTAGCTGTGTATATCTGCTTTATAGTAACAACACCCCATGTCATGGAAAGTTCAACGATGAATTCGTTTACATAGACGTCATTTATTTGCTGGCAAACACCAGGTACACACATACAAAGAACAAAAACAACCAAAAAACATTAGTAGACATCACATCAGCAGCTTATATTGTCTCCACTGCAGGGGCTCAGTCCTACTCTCCTGCAGATAGTGTATGGGACATGTCCACCACGCGGGATCAGTGCGGAGTGGTAGACTTCACATACACCTTTGAATTTCTTCTTAGAAGTGTGCAGGTTTCCTCACGATGTTTTCCTTCACCGAAAGTACATAAATTCCAAATAAATTGGAACTCATTGGTACGACCCAAGATCGAACCCAGTCCTCCATTGTTTAAGGACTGACGCTCTCTCTACCCAACTGAGCTACCACGGCTTACTAGACATTTGCCACATAATTTTACGCTGTCTAGTGTCACATTACGTCGAGCACAAGACGTTTAACGTACCATTGACGAGATAAAAGTCTTTCTGTGAAAAGTTTCCCAAAGCCGTTTTTATTCGTATATTGAGTGAAGTGATGCACGACCGACGTGAATTTCTAACAAAATTTTAGGTTAGGTCCTAAAACGTCATTCTACCAATGATTATATTTCTTTGACATAGTCTACATACATGTTGAATTGAATTGAAAGTCACTTATTTACAATTACAAAGTTATACAATAATAATAAAAAACAAAAAAACTTATATATTTACAAAGTGAATTTCTATTATTTGTTCGTTCTCTGATACTAATTTGAATATTTTGTTGAGTGTAAAGAGAGGTATTTGACGCATTGATAAAAATATAGCAATCTTGTATTTTCATTCGTCGGATTACGTGTGCGAAAGCAGGATAGACGCAGACGTAGGTCTATGCTAAATTAGATTCAATCTATAGCCTAGCGAGGTGTAATCTATGTTTTTGTCAACGAAATGTGTCTCACTGGACTGACATACAAGAAACTGCAGGTCCCCCAAACCATTACGAAAACACCTAAATAACTGTGCAGAGACAGTTTCGCGGTTACATTACAGTTTTTAATTCAGCGTTTTCAGGCGTTGATAAATCTTCACGGACAATGTCAACAGTGCTCTAGAAAACTGGGTCAAGCACGCCTTGAGATCATTTTGAAGAAGTCCGTAAAAAGTGCCTTTGTCCACTGCTTACTTCAGGCATCGTTATATTCTATAAGAATACAGTATTTAATTTAATACTATCTCTACTAAGAATATCTTCAATTTTGGGCATAGAAAGATCAACACTGTGTTTTAATTTTGTGTCTTTCTTTATAACATCATAGGTAGATGCTGCCGCCCAACTACTGATTATTTTTCTCTTAGTCGCTTTTTACGACACACCAGTGAGATGACATAGGATAGTCCTGTTCTAAAGCCTATATCCTACTAATATTATAAGTGTGAAAGTTTGGATGTTTAGATGTTTGGATGTTTGTGACGCTTTACGGAAAAACTACTGAATGGATTTGAATGAAACTTTACAATAATATAGCTTATACATCAGAATAACATATAGGCTATAATTTATAAAGACATATTATGTAAATTGTCCAAAATCACACTTATATTAGTGGGATTACATGGGAAATTTTGGCATAACAAAAATGCGTTGCCTAGCAACCGACCATAGAATATGTAAATTTGTATATGCAAACTTTCGCGTTTATAATATTGGTGTGAAGACTATTTGAATGTACTACGTCAGATATTGACATTTATTTTGTTTCTTTAAATTATTAGACTACGTAACCGAATAAACACTATTTTGTACCTTATGCTGTATAATAATTTGTAATATACGTCACCTGTGCCTATCGAACAAGTAGAATACATCCTGAAATACACGCGGACAAAGTCGCGGGCGGAAGCTAGTTATACATATTAATAGCATTATTCTTTAAATGTTCTGTTTTTAGACGACACTTTTAATATTTTCGTTTTACTATTTACCTTGTTTTATTTATCAGTTACCTGTTTTGTCTATATCCAACGGGGAACGTATATCGAGATGAAAAGAAGCCTATGTTCTTCTCCATTATATTGTCTATCGATTAAATTTACTGTTGAGGCAGTAGAAGGTAACAAATATATTAACAAACTCTTACAATTTATTTCGTTTGTTTACTATTTATATGAGACTAATTTTAAAATCATCTCGTTTAACGCTTTAGAAAAACAAACTCAAATTGAAAACGCCATCTTGATGTTTTTATGACGTCGCGTAGACGACACAAATCTCACAGAACATTCCATATGTACAGTCCTTTGTATATTGTAAAAAGTCAAATAGCAGCGCGACATTTTCAAGTGTAAAGCCACCCCCCATCGTTACCACCACAATTTTACCTAACGGAGACATATAACGTATCTCTTATCTGGTAGCTGCAGACTCTGTCCCCTACCATGCATTCAGTCGACAGTCGCTAGCGATCCACTGTGAGTAAAAACTGACTAGTTTGTCAGGCAAGCTCAAGGGCCCGCCCGACGTCGATGTCAAATTGGATGTCTTACCATCGAGTGTTGGCGAAACGTCACCGTTGACTTGTGTACCACAGTTATTGATATGCTGAGTCAATTAACCCTCATACCACGTCCTCACCTGTCCCCGCAAGAAAGTGACCCGCTCAAGGAACGGTATTATAGCGCGCGCGAATTTACACACATGCGCGTGTATACAAACGTCATCCGTTCGATTTATGGGAATACGAAACGATATCACGACATTTGTTTGAATTGTCCAGCCCGTGATTATATGTAATTTTTTACATTTATGGCACCCTGTATACAAAAGTATGCTTAGTGATAATTATAATACGGCACTAATTCAATTGTAGCTGAGGTAACAATTGCACGTAGCTTGGGGTCAATGTACTAAATGGGTAGGGGAATGTAATTTGCACGAATCGGCCCTGTTTTTCCGGTGAACCCGTCCGAACTAGTTAGATTTGTGGTTATTGGAGTCGAGAGTTTATGCACTCGATAGAATACCAACAATGTAAATTCGTGGTAGAGGTACTGAACAAACGGGACGCAATTTGACGCGGGGGATTATTACAGTCGCGTGTATATTGAGTGTATACTCTTCAAATAATAAAAGCGACGTAGTTTTTAATATACCTTTTGCTTAAATAATTAAAAAGCTGTTTGGGGGATACACAAAATCATAGGGAAAGCTTTTCACATCGTCGTTGGACATTGATATTTCCTTAGGCACTGAACGATGTCCTCTGCTCTTCCATTATATCAGGTATGTCTTATCGAGTGGTGTTAAACTGTGTTTGCCTAGGTGGTGATCACTCTCGAGGACTCGTCTGCTCCTGTGTATTTCGGCTTACCAGTACGATGAGCTCTGTGCGTGAATTTGTTTCTCTGACTGATCAACTGGTTTCGAATGCGGTCCTCATAGTGCTGACAGACTTTTGGTTTTGTTGATAATTCGTGATGTGAGTGTAAGCCATTACGAATAGGACACGCTACGGATTATTGTTTTTTTACTATCGTTCTGAGTACGGCATTGGTGGGTGGTATATGTAGAAAAAACTGCGATTTCATTCTAAAAACATTCACATGCGAAAGAAAGTTTGTTTGTTTGTAAAGCGTCAACGATAGAACAAATCGTGATGAAGTGGCACGTAAAGGACTTAGACTATTTTTATATCGGCAATGTTTTCTCGTAGGATAGATAACCTTTGAAACCGATGCAGACGAAGTCGCGCGCAAAATATACTATCGAGAATTCCTAAAACAGACACGGTATTTCTGTAACCGCTCGCTGTTATGAAATATATCCGAGCACTTTTTCGTCCGCCATTTTGTAAATTAAATTCCGAGCGTGTCGGTAGCGACTCCACCCTTCCCCTTGTTCCGAGTGGATAGATATTAAATAAATAAAAAGGATGGAGTCGTTATATTTTCTCTAGCTTTTACTCTTATGAACTTGTGGAACGAACAGACAGTATGTTACAGGCTTCAGCCACATCTAGGTAGTCTAGACCACCATCATGATACCGTTCTGATCTCGCCAAAAGGATGCAGGTAAACTATTTTCTGGTTGAGCCCTGCTGTTCAGTGCATCTACCATGAGTTTACGCAGTCGATAACGTGTATCGTTAACTATCGCTCTGTCCTTGTCACACGCATCTCGACTGAGCAGCATTTCCGATAGTATTCGATATACGTTATCGACTACGTTAACTCATGGTAGACGTACTGATCGGTAGTGGAATGGCAATGGCGGAATCAACATGGCCGATCCAATACACTGAAGAAGCACCCAGATCTGCATTTCTTGTCTCTTCGTTTGCCATAACATTATAGTACTCTTCCTAGCACCCTTGGTGGTACCAACTATCTCACTGCGACCGTAAACCCGCAGTATTTATTGCGCATACGAGTCCAAGCACCGGCCGCCGGCCGGGTTGGTGGGCTTAGAGACCTCTTTATAGCTATACCATGTTATAGAGTGGCAGTAAACTGATGTTTACTGTTGATTTAATGGCAGAGGAACAGCGTCAGGATGCTGCTATGAAAGACAAAGAAAATACACCGACTGTATTAAAATGTATTAACGACAACATGCACAAAAGCTACGAAACGAAAACGATTGCTTACTTAGGAATATCCGGTTGAATTTAGCCATTTTGGGGTGGTGTAATCTAGTTTTTCTTCTGAAAGATTCTAATTATTTTAGGATTATAGACGGATTTACCTCACGATACTATCAGATAATGGCGACAGGCAGAATATAAAAGAAAAATCGTAGTCAAGAATTGCAAATGTTTCATGAAAATCAGAAAGAACCGTACAAACCCTGGAAGTGTTACAGCTTAAAATGCATTATTTAACAAACAAATGGTTAGTAATTGTAATGAATAGTCATTGTGTCGTAACATGGGGAAGCCCTATGTTCAGCTGTGGACGTTTCCCAGCTGATGATCATGATGAAATATCATTACATTATATGTATTGCTTCGTTTGACGAAATCTACTTATACAAATGCGTCAATACTGCAGTGAAATTTGTTTATTAGAAGCATTTTAAGTTGATTATTGAAATTTTGTACATTTGTTCTGATATTAACGCGCCTGAATTTTCGGCATAAACATAGTTTGCTCGTTTGATTTCACTAAATCGCATGATAGTAATGGAAAGCTTAATAACCCGTAACCTTTATTTAATCATGTAGTAAAAATACCTACAACCCATTGGTCTCGTGTGACGAGGCTAAATTGTCTGACGTAATCGCTGGAATGTCTCGTAACAGCAACGCACAACGTTGGATGAACTTATTGATCTAAGGATAGAATTACCGACGTACAGGAAAAAAGACTTTTTCTAAACCATCTGCTGTCAGTTGTCATAATGTTATATTGGGTTCAGCGTTAGCCCTATTGCATTTTGTAGGGCAGCTATTGAAGATCAAAACAGTTACTGCATCGAATTTTACGAATACGGCTTTTTAAACTTCAATTTTGCATCTGACCGTCTGTATACAGTCACAGACTTTTGTGATTATTACGTGCCTTTGTTCAGAAGCGTTTGTGAAAGCTGGAAACCAATGTAAACACTGCGATCTGCATTACCATTTTAAAACAGCAACGTTGCAGGGATCCCTGCAATTAGTTTTACGGCCAGATAGCAGCTGGCATCGTCCGAAGCCATCCAAGTCGTTTGGCTCACTGGCGCTAAGTGTACTGGCGCCAGTGCCAAACTACTTCGATTCCACCTACGATCGTTTACGGAAATTAACTTTCCTATCGTGAGTCTGGTGTTCGATTGGTTAATCGATATTTCCAGATCAATTCGATAATCATATCTAGGTTCTGTGCAATACCGTTTGGGTTCGGCTTTAGAATAGGACCGTTATTCCGTGTTGCAATAAAAAAGTAAGTCAAAAATATTGATGGGTGGCAACATCTACATTAAAATCTGCGTCGAGCAATCCTCTTGATTATAGCAAATCATTTGACGGAAAAGACTGAGGACGACGTCCGTCCATCCAAGAGTAGACTTATGCAGTAGGTTCTTCAAGAACTGATTAATTTTTAACGACAAACGTTTGCTTTTTAGCTCTAGTACCAAAGACCAACACAGGCGATATCCTCTCGAACAATACGTATATCAAACTCAGGCGTCTGTCAACAATCATATATAACTTCATCAACATCTATTGGATAAAGTTCAACACAGCTTACCGGGAATCGTTGACGGCCGGACGCATAAATTCAAATTTAGCAAGTTGACCATTCTCGTCCGCCCGCTTTAGTCCCGATCGAGCCAAAATTGTCACCTACTGACACCAGAACTGTCAAGCTAATAATACGTTGTCGATTGATAAGAAAATAAACTCCTTCATATCCTTGTCCACATAAACGCCACTCTTTTCTTTGGCTACTAATAACCACCTTCGTGGACGTAATAATTCCTTTCAATTGTGATTTTAAGTTCCTGGCTTCATACTTCATACGGGCAAGTCATCTATAGGTGGCCCTGTATCAATGACAGCCTGTCTGTCCGCCACCATATTATCTAATTCCATCGTCCAAACAGCAGTTATCGATTTGAAGAACAGACTTTATGGTCGAAGTAGTAGCTCGTCCGCGGCTTCCCTTCTATTGTTGTTTTTACTTGTTAGACGATGGACACGTCTTTGTTTGTAAGTGTGTTTGGGACAGAGAGGTAATATGTGGTGCGCGATGCATTTGGAAACTTCATAGAACAACTTTGATCTCGAAAATCAATGTTATGTCAAATGTCTTGTACGGACGCGTGGCGTGATTTGATACTAGACTGAGTGACTTAATTGGTAACAAGTTTAGGATCAAAATGCTGTTCGCTTTGATATAGACCGGTCTATTACCAATATAGTCAAATGTCTTGGGATATGGGTAGTTTTTCTTTAATCCCTTTAAGGATTGAATTTCAAAAGATCTTTTATTGATCGTTAGACCTCCGTAACAATTCCCAACAGAAATTTCAAACAAATAACACCTTAAAACAATTACGAATTGTGACGTCATCAAAGTTTGAACAGGGTTTGCTCCACTCGTGAATCGTAAATCCAACCCTATTAAATTTTCACTCCATCGTAATAGGATCAAAAATTTTCCTGTCTGTTGTCCCATCGTCCTCCAATTGTTTTCTGAGTCGGTCTTAAATTGTGCTCGTGCTGTAAGTTTTATAAGTTCATTGTTAATTCAGCTCTTTGCGTTTGGAGTTTTCTTCGAATTTAGTACCAAGACTGATTGAATATATAGTATCTTTCTAATTTAAAATTATTTATTAACATTTTGGTTGCACTTACATGAAAATATCCCTTGGATGAAAAAATCCTCGTGGCTTACGACTGCCTCCAGCTAAAGAACCGCATTGCATCTAGCGACTCTTAGCTACCTTTACCAGGTCGATCATAGTAGGGGGACGGCCTGTTACGCGTTTCGCGGTACGTGGTCGCCACTCGAGAACTTTTACTCCACATCCGACTCGGTTCTTCAATAAGCTTTATAATCAGAACAGTTTGTCATTTATAAGGCAAAGCTTTAGATCTTTTGTGCAATAATTTACCATTTACCAATGACCCAAAAAACCTTGCCGTTTTACCGAACTTTATGTAACATGTGGATTAACCAATAAGTCGTAACTCATTCGTTAATAAACCCAATCCGTTGGCTTCCTCATCACGACATGCGCCGTATCGAGGCCGTCGCTCGTTGCTGTCCTTAATTTTTTGTCTTTCCTCCCAATAATCGACAGTCGTTAGCGGGACGACTTCGTCAATGCTGCGCGGGTGAACAATGGGACGTGTGTGCAGTTGAGCTAAGGAAGTATTTAGTGGTAGAAATAATGATTGTGTGACAGTCTGTTTTGGCTCTAACAATTATTGGTTTCCAATAGCGGTGCCGTCATGTAGCGCTCGCTGTGTAGTGTTGAATGACGTTACTGAAACTTTGACTATGGAGTTCTCCGCTACAGATAACATCTTATTTAGCATAAATCTGCGTCTCTAAATCTATCCTGCTTTCGCACAAGTAATCCGCCAAATGAAGGAACAAGACCGCAACCTTTTTATCAGTACGTTTATTATTTATTACACAATCTGTTAAAAGTTGACTAATAACCGAACGGGAACCTCTTGGGAACCACGTTATATTGTTCCCTGGGCCACATTTCAGTGACGTCATCCTAGGAAACTCAAGCTGTATAGCTACTTGATTTATGGTCGTTTTAATTAGCAGTAAGTACCCTACAGCTGCATGTTTGACAAATGTTGCAGCGCGGAGCAATCAACATATCGTTCGTAATTGAATAATGGTAATTTAAATGCTATTTTTAATGTTTTCTATATTATAAAGGGTATCTTAAATATGACCTAGTTTTCCGTTTTTAACCAAGACCTGCAATTTAAACATTACGACCAAAATATTATACAGAAATAGAACCTTTTCTTGGTCGGTTTAGAGTTATCAATTTGAAACAAGGGTACTAACCTCGGAGCAATACCCTTCTCTGGTAATAAATGAGAAAAATGTATACCGTATCGGCGCAGGAACGGACAGTAATAGGTTTCCGATACTCTCGAGGGAGTTAACAAATCTCAGCTATTTGTTATTGTAAGAGATAAGCCAGCTCGGCGTGAGACAGCACAGCGGTGCCAGTGTCTGAGACGAATAGCGTCCGCTGCGGATACCGGAGCGGTTCTGTTTGATACTTTGTTTTTAGTACTGTTGTCAGCTGCTAAAGTCCACTGTAGGACATGGGTCTCCTTCATAAATCATCACGGACTTTCAATTAGGATATAGGATAGCTAGGGGTTTCCCTGGGGAGCTGTCGCATTAAGATGTTTTCTCCCTTAGTAGCCTTTTACGATACCCACGTAATGGGATGGAGTAGTCTTATTCTAATGGCGTAATCTAATTTTTTCATATCTGTTTTATAAGGCCGTCAAGTTCAAGTTATTTATTATGCATAAATGTGGTACAAAATTACAAATTGGGCAGGTCTTTCATGTCACTGTTTAATCTATTGTAGATTTTTACCGCCATTGCATATGTGTTTCTGCTCCGCAGTTCTGTCTTCATGGCAGGTAATATTAGCTTGTTAGGATATCTAGTATTAAAAGTACAATTGTGTGTACGAAATAATTCAGGGTGAGTTTTAACTAAGGTACAGATTTCGTAAATATAAAGGCTAGGAACGGTCAATAATTTAAGATTTTTAGACTTAGACTTCATCGTCACCGTCATTATCAGCCGAATCCGATCATTGAACTGTCTACCGCTGGACACAGGCCTTCTCCATGGTATAACGCATTAACTGGTCTCGAGCCACTTGCATCTAGCGACTATCCGCAACCTAACTAGGTTGTCAGTCCGTCTGGTAGAGGGACGGCCCGGTACACGATTCCTGGTGGCGGCCACTCGAAAACTTTAACTCCCCATCGGTTATCGGTTCTTCGAGCGATGTGGCCTGCCCATTTCCACTTCAGCTGACTGACTCGGCGAAATATGTCGGTGACCCGACCCTAGTTCGTCTATGGTTTTCATAATTCTAGAGGTAGATTTTATCACGTAGAGAAATTCCGAGCGTAGCTCGTTCCAGGAAACCTGAAGCATAAGGAAAATACACTGAACCGTTACATTGAAGACGTCTGAGAGTAATAAATTAAGGCCTTAATCAATTCTGCTCTGAGCAATTCATCTGGAGGAAGACACGACACTTCTAATTTGAATATCAAACGCACGCCTTTAACGAGTCCCGTCGTTCCGTCATCTCTCAAATCTCACTTGACATCATTTCATACATAGGAAATTGCTTTCCTAGATTTAATTCGTTGTTAGGGTTCCTTACCCAAAGGGTCCATCATCAGGACCCTATTACTAAGACTCCGCTGTCCGTCCATCTGTCCGTCTGTCACAAGGCTGTATCTCATGAACCGTGATAGTTAGTCAGTTGAAACTTTCAAAGATGATGTATTTCTGTTGCCGCTATTACAAAAAATACGAAAAACCAGAATAAAATAAATATTTAAGGGGCTCCCATAACAAACAAACGTGATTTTTTAAAGACGTGCGATGTAACATACTCCTAGCGCCATCTAGTGTCGTACTCGTCTACTCTGCTACTGCAAAACTAAATTGATAACGAAAATTGAGTCGCATTCGTTAGAGGATTGTTCAGTGCATATTATTTATGGTTTCCGTATTTTAAATATCCATATTCTGTACGAAACCGTTCGTGCGCGAGTCCGACTCGCACTTGGCCAATTTTATATATACTTAGAAACTTCAACGACTAGAAGGTGAGTCCGCGCACGAAAGGTGCAAGCAAAACTGAGCTTTTGATTGTTTGAATACAGTTATGTATTTGATAGGAGAACTTACTACTCCATACATATTAGCAGGAAAGCTACGGGAAATGAGATATGTTTGTAAGATGAAATTTCCTTCCTTCTCCGTGGGATTTTAAAACAATTACTAGACATTTAGTACATACTCACTAAAGAATTTCTTTGTGACGATGTGGGAGAATAGACGTGAATTAGTGGACGTTTTAGGAAACTGGATATTTAAAGACAGAAAGAATTTCTAGGTTCAGTTTCGGTTCGGATTCGGTTAATAGGGACTATCATGTGGGGTGTTTATTAAATTATGGTAACTTACATATCCTGACTAATAATGTGTTTGCATAGGGTCAGATTTTACATACCTTAGATTTGTCTATTTTAAATAATCTTGCCTTACCAACTTGACTTTCAACTGATCATTCGTTTAAAGATAACTTCCTTGTTTCAAGCCTCGTATCAGAAATTAATAGCCATTTTGAATATAAGATCGATGCTAACAAAATCCGGCCGCCATTGTTGTCGATTTGACATTTATAGAGATTGTGTATAAAGGAATTGATTTGAATTTTACTTAGAACGTTGTCGTCCTGTTTTCACACTAGGAATTTCATTCGTTAAAAGGAAACCCTAGTATTGATTTCATTGTATCTTACATGTCCCTATGTATTATCGTGCTCAAAAGTTCTTTTGTCTGTCAAACAGAGCTTCAACTTTTATAACGATTGGTATTTTAATAAAGACGGCTTAATTTTTGATAGATTCAAACTAAAATTAATTAAGAGGTTCTCTTTTGATAGCGAAAGTTAAACTTAAATATTGTTTTGAGAACTTTGAGCTTTACTCACCGAAATAGTTGATATAGCATAGGTAATTAATTACACTGAAATATTACCTTTAAGTTTCTTTTAGACATAAACTACACCTGTATTTTTTCTATATTTGCGTTATTTTCAATTTGCCTTTATAAAAGTCTAATCTTCTAACTAATCAATCTTATATTAGAATAGATCCTGGAGTGGGTTTGATTCTTACATCTTGACGCCTCAACCCAATCGTACATCACCACATTGAACTTTACTGGATTACTGAAAGGACATTTCAGTAACTACTACTACTACTACCAATACTTTCGATTAGACCCATCCAGATTTTTGCCTTAGGATGTCATGGGTCCAACCCACATACATGGTCTATTCACGTAATTATAATTTATAACGTAAAAGTCTATAGTTCTGTTTTGGGATCATTAAGCTATTCAACGCTTCTAGACTTGTAATCGATTAAGACGCAATTAGTTCCAATTACAAACATGACACAAGTCCATCATTTGAGAATGGTATTGAACATTCTCTACTAAATTGCTAAATTTTCATTTTAGCTAACAACTTAGCCAATTTGCCAAACCGTCACAGCGTCAATAGGGATGAGGTAATTCTGATAAGTAGGTAGCGAAGATTCGCCGTGTTATATTTTTTAGGTACGGATGCAAAACCCTAAAAATGTGATGCTGATGTACGTGGGGCATATTATTCGATTAGTTATTTTTAGTCGTTCAGTTGGAAATCGAAAGTGACTTTTAGTTATTTTCGCACCTAGTGGGCCGTCAAGGTTGAACGTATTTTCGTTATGCTAAATATTGTGGCTCTTACTACACACGGTTAATGTTTGGTTTTTCATAAACGCGGTTATATTTAGCTTTTTGATGTATTGTACGTTTAAGTTGGGTAAATATTTAGCGGTGTGTTCTTTGAGAGGCTTGTGGGATAACTAATATGAGGAAATTTCGATCGATATAAACGGGTTTACTAACAGTCTTTAAACAAAACGTTAGGTTTATAATATAAACAAGACCAGAAGATAGCTTCAGTACGTCTGAAAGTAGATTCAAAACAACGTAATACGTAAGCGATTGATGGTTACCATGTACGCTATGAAAGGTCTGACGTATAACTGAGTCTGATCCTGAGGTATACTAGCGGTACGAGAGGGTGTGTTTACGGAACGTCAAACGACGCATAAGTTCAGTCGGTTGTCGTACCGCTCTCATACCTCAGGACAGAGAGCCAGCGCCTCATTAAGTTGATGGGTAGGCTTCTGGGTGAGCATGCTTTCCATCCAACGGCTCTATCGTCAGGTAAGATGAAGTCTAAGTTTAATTTTATACATAAAAAGCGTGACCAAAAGTAATTAAATCAGAATAATTGAAATCGGATTCCAGGAATATTAACCAATACTCGTAGTTAACAAACTAATGCATTTATGAAATTGAAACTTTTTCTAAAGTAGACTTTAGCCAGTTGTCATAAACACAAACAACGTCGATTTTGGCATGCACATAGTTTATGTTTTGGAAAGGGACATAAGCTACTTGACGATATCAAGTTGTTTAGTAAATACATTTATGGTGAAGTCGTAATCGTGTAATGATGTTAGCGAGGTCAAACGAAACGACCGCTATATGTATATCTTGCTAAAGGATCAGTAGCACAATACTATAAATCATTGGTTGTATTTGTGTGACAATGGTGGTCCGTGCGGCGCGGTTCACGCTCCGTTTGCCATCCGGGCCGCAGGCGCTGGCTCCTACGTGATATACTGTTACATTGATAAACTATAGAATCGACGTTACTTATTGGTCGTAAGGCCTACTTTCCTACAGAGAGTGTATTGGACATAATCCGCGGCACCAGAGCGCTTTGGTAGACATCACATGCACCTATGAAGCGTCGGTGGCGCAGTGGATAAGGCGCGGACTCTCAATCTGAGGGTACCGGGTTCGAATCCAGCCGTGTACCCATGAGTTGTTTTTCAATTCAAGTACATTATCCGATTGCTTAACGGTGAAGGAAAACATCGTGAGGAAACCTGCATGTCTTGAACAGGCATGTGAAGTCCGCCGATCCGCACTGGGCCCGCGTGGTGGACTATGGCCCATACACTCTCTGTAAGAGAGTAGGTCTGAGCCCCTCCAGTGGGGACATATATAGACTGTTGATGACATGCACCTATCAATTTCTTCTCAGGAGTGTTCAGGTTTCCTTCACCAATTTTTATCATTCGTACATTCCAAATAACAAATTGGAACTCATTGGTACGTGACAGGATGAACCCAGACCTTGATTTTTCAAGGACTGACGCTCTACCCAACCGAGCTACCACGGTTTTTGTGGTGGTGCATGATTTATGAAATATCTCATTTGAAATATTGCATGTAGACATATCTTGTGGGCTTGTGTCGGTCTGTGTGGTAGCTTCAAGAACAACTCTAGAGTCACCGGTTGACATCAAAGCATAGTTTAATACTCTCCACAAGGCACCATTAACATCTGAACCCTAGTCTCCACGGCCTTAGCATAGTATGTGTGGAATTGGCATTCCTAGCGAAGTCTGCGTCGAGTTACAACTCCTACAAACATTAGTCATTGGAGCAAGCAGACCTTGGAATTGGAGCAGTATTGGGTAAATCTTGGTAGCTAGTTTGCGTAATCCATCTGTGTCTTGTCCCAGGTCGACTGATGAATGATTCGATTCATTTAGTTGTAAGGATTTAATATTGTTGTTATCGTACGGGCTTGCTGTAGTTGTCAGAATAAGTAAAAATGTTGTACAATCTCATTCGCATACGGTTTCTTCTGAACAAAATGCAACGATTGATTCAGTGACGTTAATAGTATAAATAACTGTGTACTCTGTTTGTTTAGTGGTAGGGCACTTTTCAATATAAAAATCAGCATTATTAATAGCTCTTTGCTTGTGTTCAAATATACAGATAACCGATGCCTCTCATCATTTCCCTAGTGAAATGAGGTTCAAGAGAAAACTGATCATGAATTTATATAGCCTTACAAATTTTCGTTATTCAAATTCACACAAGTGTCTCTACGTGAGCTTCTTTTAAATACATACAGGCTACTGAAATGCAAATGGTAAAATGTTTCCAGATAGGTTACCATCGGATCGGGTACATTTATCACACTTCATATATATAAAAGGTCCACGTCTTTTAACTTCATTCTTCTGCGAATTCCACTTTTGTATGATTCGCTCATAGAAATCAAGATTTACTTTTTGTATCTAGAAATTTCTTTTTTACAATAGCTGTGATTTGCTCTTTTGAAAGTTCTTGTAGAAGCTTGAATACTTGAACGATTGAATCGGCACATTCTACACACACTATTCATACTTAGCGTAGCGTTTTTGCGTATGTTTCCTTTTTCATAACTTTTAGTTTGGAATAGTTGACGAGACTGTTTACACTTGTGAATGTCGTCAGAAAAGATTTGTTAGTTTACTTTGAAAAGAAAAAATTCGATGCAGGCGACACTTCTATATACACAAAAATACTTCTATGGTGTGTCTCAATCTCGGCAACACTTCCTCCTCTGTGAACGGTTATCGAAAACGTTCACAATACGTTTATCTGGAATGTTTTGTTTGTACGGTTGAGTTGCGTCCTTCGATGTAAGGTCGTGCTCACTTCCTTGATACAAGTCGCTTTCAAGTCGCACACTTTTGTTGCTTGGCTTACCTTTTGCTTGGTTTCTGAGAGTCTTGTGACGCATTTGAAGCGGTATTGCTTGGACGGATTTAGATTTGGGATCTCATTGTTTCAGTCTACAAATATGCCAAACGTTGCCTGTTATATGGACCACAATCATTTGTAAATTTTGTACATCTAGAAAATGAATAAATATTCGATCACCCAATATGTTTAGAGACATTAATTAAACTACAAAGTGTAAACTCTCTTTTAAATACGTGTATCCGAGACCATCGTTTTTGTCAGTCACAAAATACAGTCACAATTAAATTTATTCAATTTTGTCTTCATTCTGAAACCAACATGTTATGTTATGTGGATTTTGAATAACTATAACATTTGATTCAAAGTAATGAGTGGTATTCAAATAAGTTCAAAATTCAAATTAAAAATATCAAACACTATGAATGGTCTGCAACAGTCAGTTTATTCAATGATCTCAGTAATAAGGAAAGTCTTAATAAAGCACCATAAAGCTAATTGCAATACGATTTTAAACTCATATTATTAACCAAACATCCTTTTCGTTTAACAAACAGCTACCAGGAGAGCAGAATACTTGGCTAGACGCCAAGATTGCCAAGGCTTCTATATTAACATTACGTGCACACACTACACTCATAGCTAGTCTTATAGTATTACTTCCTGTTGCCTTACTCGCAATAACGAGGCTTATTCGTGAAGTAATATAGACTATAATAGATTACAATACAAACGCTCATGTGACTAGTCATTGCAGCTATTGAGGTAAAGATAATTAAGTGATGATTATCTCCACAATGGGCGGCATTGAACTCCCGAACCTTTGCGATTGTAGATTTACAGTTGTAGTATTTTGTTGGTATTGTACTAGGAGTTCAGGACAATAGGACGGTCATTTCCAACGATAGTTTTGCAAAACTGTTTTAAATGGTAGCCCACTATATTTGAACTGATTGAAGCACTATTTCTCTAGGCTTCCCTACCAAATAAGATAAAAACGCGGGTGCTAATTAAATACCACGAAAGCATAGATCATAAAAGACGTGTTCACTTCGCGGTGGAATGTGTTACTGCATGGATACATTAATTTTCATTGAACATTACTTCTTCTATAGTTTTCAATGACAGTAATTGAAAATTGCTACATAATAACTATACAAAGTACAACTTTTATTATATTGAAATACCCAAGCGCATATCAAATAATTCTAATGCATATCAAACTTTAGCGAAGCATACTCAAAGGACTCCGTTTCTCGACGACATGAATACGTGAAGTTCGATATCGAAAAGTACCTTCCATTTTCTTTATGTATTTGAAAAAATATATACTCCTTTCATACTCTTGACAGCTCTAGGAAACCCTAACTGCTTCTGTTTCTTGTGAAACACTGAATGCCTTTGAGACCTTTCTCAGTGTCGTGCCAGAAGGTTTTCACATCAACGGCGTATTCGATAACATAGTTTGATCTATAATCATTTTTTTATCTACTCGTACGTTTTGTCCACTGCGGAAGTCCAGTGATGTACAATTGTACATACATGATTACAGCGCACCGACCAACTCATTCAACAGTTTACATATTTTAAGGGTTGTGGCTAAGCAGCATTGATTCTGTAGTTTGCAATTTTTGGTGGCCCTTTACGTCAGCCACGGCGAGACATGACATGGATCCTAATGTTAGCCAAGTCTTATACAGCATACTTGACACAATCTGATTCGATATACGAGTACGTTTAAAATATTTTTGTGCTTAATAAATATTTACTCTTTCCATGAGTAATTAAGCTAAACAATACCAAAACACGGATATCTACGGAATGGAATGCTAAACACCAAACTATAAACCGGCATGATTTGATACAGAACAATGTTATTAATGAGTTTCCGATACTAGGCGTGCCGCGGTGCTGATATCGTGCCGGTTATTGGACTGTGGCCAGAAGCTAGAATTGCTTCACCGTTAATAAGGCTTTACAATTTTAAGTAATGTTCGTTTGATTTACGAATGCCTGAATGCACTTACTTAATTCCAATTACCACTCCAGTATCTTAATCTGAGTAATAGTAGTAATCGGAGTAAATTTGAATCATCATTATCATCTACATAAGCCCACTGTATTTCCATGATTCATTTCAATGTTGGCGATGAAATCGTAGACACATCTCTTTGCACGTAAATGAAGAGATTGGGTGATCCTACGCCAAATTCGATGCCACTGATCTTGTGCCAGAACCATAAGCTTTTGATTGCAACAAAAAACTCTATGAGGATCGAATTGTTTTCGAATGTTAATAACGTAATGATGATCTATAAATCTGAATGAATTGCAATAAAAATGACACGTGATGTGGCCACAGTGGTGTAGACCAATAATATAGTTTGTGGTAATGATATCGCGCCTGATTTTGGACTCGGGCCAAATGTCTGAGTTGTTGCAACGCATGCTGTGTCGGTGGTAGTTTTATTACATAAATGTATATAACCGATTCCATTATCATTGTGATGTCATATCTGAACATGAAATGTGGCAAGTTTATTAGTCGCTGTTACCTGTCGGAGGTATACATATGTCTGTCCGTAGTTTGTTGGATGGATGGATGGATTTCTATAAGAATGTTTTGTGATTTAAGAAAATTGTGTTTTTTTTTACTTTAGTGAAGGTTTCCAATTAATACTTCATTGTTTGTTTACGTATTTTCATTTGAGGACGTTTTTATCAACAACCAAATCAAATCAACTTTAAAAAGTTGCCAAATATATTTTGAACGAACCATCTTAGTCTTGATTCGGGTTTAGTGTTAACAGACTTCCAGTGCATTAATCCCATGATGGACTTGATCTAATTCAGTCAACGGATCCCATGGAAGCGAGCGTGCATAAAAAACATCCTCCGAATCAAATTACCATAATACAGCGTCGCCAGCACCGTTTATTCACTACAAAAGCTATTTGTCACGCCGTTTTGGACAATTTGCGAACTGGATTGGATAATAACGGAGATCATGTGACTTTATAGCCGAATACGTGTGTCTCTGTGTGTGTGAGTAACGTTACGTCGTTGCTGTCGATGTGTAGATGCGACCGAGTGGCAACTGACTGACCGCTGTATATATCTTTAGTACTGATAGTAGTTTCTTATTTGGCTGATGAAAAAGTAAATTGTTGAACGTCTGCCTCGCGAAGATCATTCATCACAAGTTCATGCACCTTCTCTAAGGTTGACAGACTTTGAGGATGACAAGGTGAATGTATCAGTAGCATTCGCACACGTTTCTCTCCGCGCTAACATCTACATACCCCACCTTGCCCTTCAGTAAGGTCGCGCACAAACTTGTCTGAATTTAATAAACACGCCTCCTTGGCCTAATATACGCTTGAACTAACAATCGAGTTTGATGGCCAGTACGACCTATCGGTACACAATTTGGTTTTGGGTTTCCTACGTTCACCAAGCTAGCTACCATCATGTTAACTAAGTCTGCCGCCAAACAACAATGCTTATAGCAGTTGCAATCCAACGGCCTTATCGTCACTTAACATTAGGTGAGATAAAGACCAAGTGCAAACCCATCATACATTTGAAGAATAAAAAATAGTTTGAGTCTTCTTTCGTCTGAAGGTGTAAATGGTTTTGTCAAATCTTAGCAATATGCTTTGTAATCTTTATAGCCAAGGGAGTATCCGTGGTGTACATAGCAAACACGGTAATGTGAGGTAGTCTGCCTGTAACCGTTGACCCGTAAACGTTGTCTAGTCTAGACTGGTCGTAGTATCTAAATAAAATAATGCCTCATGAACGTTGTCTTTGTCTAGGAACACATCTTATTCATGAAGTAGTGAATCATCCGGTTATGGAGCTTGATGAACAATGCACGTGTTTTATAATTGTTATCTCATTTGTTTCTGTAGCCCTGACCTTGTAATTATGCGAAGATTAATAATGGAGGTTTTTATAAATAAAGTACGCTTGAACAGACATCCTTGTACTCGAGGTACATGAGGTGGTAATAGAGGGAGAGGGATGATTGCTGGGAGGCCACATACTTCCCGAGCGTTTAGTCGGCTTGGTCAGGCAGTAGCCATAACCGCCTCCGTGACCTACGCTTGAACTTACAAGGTTCGATTTTGGGTTGGTGGTAGGTCATATTTTCTGTCTACCTGGCTAGCTACCACCATGTTACCTGAGTCTGCTGCCATACAGTATTGATGGCACTGTTATGTTCCTATATGAAAGGTAGCAGAGCCAGCGCCTCTCTTAAGGCTTCCGAGTGCGCACGATTACCATCCACCGGCCTTATTGTCACTTACCATCAGGTGAGATTAAGGTCAAGTGCAAAACCATAATACCTTTTTTTATTCGAATCTTGCTGCACTTGTCAGCACGATGATTATGGCAAATCAACTAATTTTCCTCGTGAGGCATCTATGATCCTAGGCACATCGTCAACTCAACCGTGGACTTTCGCAGCCGATGATGACGATAAAAACAATATGTTCCAGCTGTAACGATGTCCTCACAAGTCATAGAAACGTTCACCGCTTGTACGTACGTGTCGGTGCGCTCGAGTCGTTATCCTGCCACTAATCAGATGCAAAATACTTTGAGCGCATCCGCCGCAGGTGGCGATGTCTTTTATAGAAGTCCCATTGAATGATAAGTTTAATTCATTGCATTGTTAATGTTGGCATGTTCGTTTGTAAAATTAGCTGAGTATTTATATATAATAAACGGCCTTTCACGTTAAAATGTGTCAAAAATATCGATTCCGGCCGCTGGAGACATTTTTGTCGTACAATCGTGGTCGTAATTTTTTCAACCAATTCAGAATTATAGTATTGCCTTTCTTGGGCAATGTTATTGTGATGCAAATGATCGGTACAATTTTTTTTAACAGAGATACCATCGCTGCAGTTTCTGGTTCGGGATAAACTCTTGCAACTATCTTCTCGATGTATGGCTAGACGTATTCAGGTGTCATCGACAGATTGGTTGGCTTAGTGAGCTTAGTTTCTATTTTATGTTTTTTTATTAAATATAATTTAACTGTCAGACAGATTTACTCAGAAAAGGATTTAGATTTCCTCCACATTTATTGATATGCCACAGGCTAGCTCTCGGGGAAATTTCCTCAACCATGCTAATCTGCAACTAGGTTTATTTACACTTTACAGTTTCTCTGTCACGATATAATTCAATTTCAACATGGTGCCCTTTCACGTCATACAATTGACCAAAAGCATTACCTATAAACGTACCAACGTAGTATTGTTAATGGAATACCGTTATTGTAGGTCCATGCCCCGAAGGACGGTCGTTTGAACTACAATTCCACTGTAACCACAGTATTTGCTTGCTATAACCCTGTTTAAAGGTCGTTCATGTGGAATGCGAAACGTGAGCCTGTTTGGAGCCTTGTTTTACAACACTAGACTCTATATGAGCGTTACTTTTAGAGATGGGACTGTTGTTCTTACTCCTATCTCAAGACTCGAAATATTAATTATCAGCCTATATATGTCCCCACTGCAGCAGCTCAGGCTTCCTACAGAGAGTATATGTCATAGTCCACCACGCGGGCCCAGTGCGGATTTGCAGACTTCACACACACCTTTGAATTTCTTCTTAGGAGTGTGCAGTTTACCTCACGATGTTTTCCTTCACTGAAAAGCCAATGGTAAACTCGTACATAAATTCAAAGAAACAAATTGGAACTCATTGGTACGAACCAGGATCGAACCCAGACCTCGATTGTTCAAGGACTGACACTCTACACGACTGAGCTACCATGGTTAGATCGAAATATTAGGAAACTATATTATACTTCAAATATATGAGTTATTGTCAGTGTTGGTCGAAAAGTTATAATATTTTGCTATAAAAGCAAGGTATATGTGGTTTTAGCTTTGGAATAAGCAACTTTGGGGAGAAGGGATGGGTAGCAGTATGTAAATTGTTAACAGCATCCTACTGCTGCGGCCTATTCGCATGCCAAGCGATCCATGAGGGAAGATGATGTTGATGTGGGGTAACTTGTTAACTTTGATGATGGTGATTAAAATCAAGTGAATCAAGTTTTACTCTAGCAAAACAATTGATAGTTATTCCGACCTGATAGAAATTTCTTTTCAAATTTAATATAACAATTTACGAATTTGCGCAGATATTTATTCAATATGATGTCGGGCTCAGGTTGACTTGAAAAATGAATATTGATTGCATGCTTCCCATAGTGATAATCAGCATACTCGTTTATTGATTTATGATTCAATTGATTGATCAATGTAAAAGTATGCAACTGTGATTTGTTATCTCGACATAAAGAGAAATAGAAAGCAATTTTTTCACATACTAACGTACGATTATTACAAAAGTTATCTATTAATTGATCGAGATTGAAAACAATATCAATCGGTTTGATCGTTGAGATGTTGATTAGAATACACTGGCCAACCAACCACACTATGATTGTGAACCTTTTAATAATTATGTCCCCGGATAGGCATACCAGTTTCATACTGATATTTATCCTAATGTAATTTTTGTCACAGTGTCTATTTGTACGCTTTTCAAAACTAAACGGCATTACCAACTTTGATGAGAAATGCCATGCATTTTGCACATGCCATGGAGGAGATGTAGTCTCTTCCCCATCCGCAATCCCATGTTGTCTCAAGGCTGCATACCCGATCGACTGTGGCATCCTAGCGGCGGGATTTTTCCTCTCTCTCAGAGCGTGTCACTCCTATACATCATTGCTACCTCTGGTGTGCTGGTTTGACCGGAACAGGCAAGATCTGGGCAGAAGTGTTGAATATCATCATCATCATCTACACGCACGAATTGTGTATAAAATCTTTCTATGGGTACGATTCAGGAGACGAGCGTCTGTCCGATGAATCTATCCAATCGCGACCAACCATCCGCCTGTCTGGCGTGGTGTTTATTATAAATCACCGCATGGAAAGAGCATCTGATAGAACCATATATGATTTGAAGAGGCCCACCTTACAATGGATTGGTCCATATAATAATTATTTAAAATGTCCACGTATAAAAAGCATAGCAGCTATAGCAGTATCCCTGTTCTAGAAATACGGTCAGGCAGATATGGACCGGACCGTTTATGTTTTTAAACAAACGAATGGCGACGTTTAATTTGTCTCTTGTTTTCATTTAGCCCGTAGTTGAGGACACCGAGGGAACTGTGCGTATTTGTCTTGTGCCGTTTTTCGCAGCTCGTTGTAATTGTTGAAACCTTAAACATTTGTCTAGACTTTAGTTTGGGCGTTCACCCCTCGTAGACCACTCCAAAAAGTGCCCTCTCCATCGGCAATGTACGCCAGTGCATCTACCATGAGTTTACGCAGTCGATAACGTGTATCGTCATATTGTCACGCGCATCTCGACTGAGCAGCATTTCCGATAGTATTCGATATACGTTATCGACTACGTAAACTCATGGTAGATGCACAGGTAACAAATAAATCGCGCCTTTAACATTATTAATGATTAAGTTACATACAGCGAGCTTCCACATCTTCATCGTTTAAAATGGACTTGTCAATCACTCAAACGGCTCCAAAATTTGGCGACTTGTATTCCCCTTTTATACCCCTTTGTTTTGTCTGACGGTAAGGCGGTAAGATACTTGCATGTATGCTCCTTGCTAATCCAGAAACCTCACTGGGTAATCTAATCTAACTTTACCGGAAAACAAAATGCTATTAACGCTTCTATTTGAAGGCTTACTTAGATAACATGGTGATAGTCCGACTGAATACTGACGGATAGCAGGACTCGAAACGCTATCTCACTTACAGAGAGTATATCTCACTTTAGAGGCCTGTATCTCCCTTTATCTGCACGAAACTTGAAACGTTTTTATTCGGTTCGTTAATTAGCTAACACTTTTCAATCTGCAAATACCGAATTTTAATTATAATAATGGGAATTAGTAACATTATCCGCGACATAATTCTCATTAAAAATAATTATGCGAGCTGAACTTTAACCGCGATACGGTTTGGTTTACCTTTGCTCTTTGCTGGGCTTAACAGAATTACAGAGTTATATTCTAGTGTTACATAATTCTCTTTTCCTTTGATCATTAGTAGATTTCATCGGGGGGTTGCGCAA
The DNA here is from genome assembly GCA_910589575.2 of Carcina quercana. Taxonomy (NCBI): domain Eukaryota; kingdom Metazoa; phylum Arthropoda; class Insecta; order Lepidoptera; family Depressariidae; genus Carcina; species Carcina quercana. The sequence continues at coordinate 2,441,204 of OU342451.1, read as the reverse complement.
GGTGTTTATTTCTATTATTATATTGCATAGAGAAATGCAGATACTGGGCACAAATATAAGTCTTGCCGCCCGTTCCCGTACATGGAAGTATTTATCGATTTTCAAGTAGTATAAAAAAAATGTATGTCTTATGTCCATTGTTCATTTTTGCAACGCGAAACACGATGGCGTCAAAGCCTAACAATTCATTCATAGCGGGTACTATACAGAACCCATATTCTAAATCATGCGTATGATGTAGCCGCTGACTGTTTCAGTTGATTCCAAAGTATATTTTAACCCCCGACGCAAAAAAGAGGGGGTGTTATAAGTTTGACGCCAATGTCAGTCTGTCTGTGGCATCGTAGCTCTCGAACGGATGGACCGATTTTGATGCGGTTTTTGCAAGCAAGTTTCCTTGCGGTAGTTATTAGCTAATATTCGGTAAAATCGATTCAGCAGTTCGACATAAAATTGATTTTTATTTTATTTAATTTACTTGTATTACTAGTATTTATATAGTGATTTATTGGGGGTTCCTTGGCTGTAAAAGTTTGGAAACAGCTTTTAGCTGACGATCTTTTCTCCATAAATCACCTTACGCTGGGTCTATGACAAATGCCGGAAATAAATGTCGTGAAGATTATTACGTTACACCACCGTCGGCCTGAAGAAAACACATTTCGTATCTTGGCAGTCTTTAATCTAATAAAACTTTAGCCGTTTGCATTCTCAGGAGGCTGTAAATTATTTCGATGGTTATATCTTGCTTTCGGTTTCTCGTCAGCTTTCAGCGGCTTTGTAATCTCGGGTTTTGTTTACCTTTTTACTAGCATAGGCAAATGAAGTCTCCTATATGTTGCTCTGGAACATCGTTTGACAAGAATCATTCAAATCAGTTTCACTGTGAATTCACGATTGACTTACAGTCACGTTTATTGTGTTAACAGCCGCCGTGGCCTACGTGGCAACAATCAGGAGGTCCCGGGTTCGATAGCCAGTGGGGGTACTATCGGTGCTCGGTTTGAGTGGTGGTAGGGCATTTCTATGTCCTTCTGGCTAGTTACCACCATGGTAACTTAGTCTGCCGCCATCTGTAGCAGACCCGTCTAACTTGAGACTGAAACATATTGTTAATAAAATATATGCTATCCTTGACCACATCGTCTCTCAATATTTGCAGAGATTGTGGTCGAACCTGAGCCTATATCAGAGAACAAAGCAAAGTCAAATAATTGTTCGTTTCTACGTTGTTGTTGTTTGCACTCTTTACAGTTCCCCCTTTTTTCGTGCGCACCTTTTGTCTGGAGCTGTCCTTTAATCTCTCTCCCTTTACGTAGAATTAGCTTGTTTAGGGAGCACAGAAACCACCCCAGAGGGTTGTTTCTTGCGGACCCCTTATCTAAACAACGGAGTTTGCGCTTGTCGACATCGCTAGATTGCGGTTCCTGAATTATCAGGCTTACGTTGCGTTAGGGTTGGTTTATTTTTAATTAAGTCCACGAAAACCGGAATATTTTTAATTGAAACATCAGTCAATTCATTACTAGAAATTATACTAATAAGTAGCTTTTCCTCGCGACTTCGTTCGGGCGGACTTCGGAAAGTATCCCACGGGAACTCGTTCATCGAGTCGTTCTGACCCTCCGTTTTATTGTATTATAGAAAACAATCACTTTACCTCCAAACATATTCTGTACTAAAAAAACAGTGCGAGACTAAACGCAAAGCAAGCGACAAAACGCGGCCATTAGTAGCGAGCGCGAGCGACTAGCGCGGCTCGGACGCGACCACTCGAACGTTCGGTTTGCGACGATGCAAACACAATGTATGAGAAATCTCGCCCGCAACTTGTGGCGGCCACTAGCGCGACCACCGGTGCCCTAGTGTGCTTATCTTATACCTACGCTACAAGCCTCACAGCCATATTCACAGACAGCTTTATCTGTCATCTCACGCGGTAACTGCCAAACGTGTCCCCTGAACACTATCGCCGGCACCTATCGTCGCGTCGTCTCAACTGAACATCCTGTATGTGTCGTAGAATGCGTCCATCCCAACCAACCCGTGCGTCCGACGTTATCTCGTTAACAACAACCCGCTATTCAACCTTGAAAATGACGTACAATAGGGGAGGGATGGGGAAACGCTGGGGATTCCAGACTCCTTCAAACGTAACTACTAGATAGTTGCTACACTTGTTGTCGTGGAGGTTTCGTACTGGCACCTGACAATGGTTGTTGTTGTGATACTTTATATGTCCGCCTGGCTAGATACATCAACCATGACAACTAAGTCAGAAAGGTAGCAGGTAGCGCTTTTATCCTCAGTGCGTCTACCATGAGTTTACGCAGGCGGTAACGTATATCGAATACTATCAGAAATGCTGCTCAGTCGAGATGCGGGTGACAAGGACAGAGCGATAGTTAACGATACACATTATCGCTTGCGTAAACTCATGGTAGACAGGTAAATAAATGATTACTCACTGAGAGAGAACGCTTTCTACCCAACGGCCATTTAAGTGAGATGAAGTTGAGTTGGGAGTTTAGTTTGGGGGAGCTGGTTAGATTTGGTTAGACTGACGTGCCCGCTGTGCAGCGCTGGTTTTCAGAGTCCCCCTCTAAATTACTAAATATAAATACTACTTAATATTTTACTCAGAAAAAATTACTTTTTAAAATTAACATTTAGTATACTATGCTTGATTACTTACTTACTCGGTACTTGGTTTGGTCAGTGGCAGGCCCCTGTTGTACATGCTGTTATTACTATTTTTTCGTCTGGCAATGTTTACTGTCACTTCTGAGTTTAGTAATTGGTAATTTGGTAGTCTCGTAATAAGATAGATTTCTGATACAATTTTCCCTACGGGCTAGATAGAATCAAATTGAACAACGCGTGAATTTTCCTGAAATGGAATGTAAACGAGGCACTTGATTGACGTAAAACCAGTTATATGTAATACAATTGCTTTGTGCGGCGGAACGGACAGCGATTCCCTTTTCACTGTCGATATATTTAGCACTCTAGTATGCGCCACCAACTCAAAATATCTACAGACACGCATTTTTATTATAAACTGACGCTTTTAATCCAGGTGCTGCTCTTAGTACAAAATAGTAAATTGGTTAACGATACGTGAAATGTTAAGCCACAATAGGAGTATTAAATTAGCCTTTAACAAATTAATAGCACTGTTGTGTTCCGGTATGAAAAAGGTAGCAGTGCATATACCATGAGTTTACGCAGGCGATAACGTGTATCGTTAACTATCGCTCTGTCCTTGTCACCCGCATCTCGACCGAGCAGCATTTCCGATATTATTCGATATACGTTACCGCCTGCGTAAACTCATGGTAGACGCACTGGGCTATCATATTATTGTAGCTTCTGGGTGCGCACGCTTACGTTGAATGCAACGACAGTATTGTCACCTACTATTAGGTGAGATGCAAAACACATCATACGTAAAAATAAGATTGAGCTGCATTAGTGCACCGTTGGTCATTTATGGGCCTCCCTCATAGTCGTAGATCGCCATCGGACTTTTTGAAGCTCACTGACTTTCTTGTTCCAAAACGCTAAAAACGTGTACAAAACTATGACGTAAATGGATCCAAGTATGCGCCAAGCAGGACCTACTTTTCACAGAACATGAATTCTACATAACCTTACGCTCGCGGTTCTTATTAGATGGCTGCAAAGGCATTGAAAACATTACAAAGGAATCAAATATTTATATCGTATCAATATCCTTTTCACGCTTCGTCGTATTGTGTTTTGATTTCTAAAGCTATTGGTTTTCGGAGATAAGATAGATTGGGTTAGGTTAGTCAGACCGAATTTGACTACCCTAAAAACTCCATAATCTTTTAGTTCTAAAGTTTCATCGAAGTCGTTAGGGATTTCGCCGGCGACTTAATCGTCGTGGTCTTCAGAAAGTATGCCACAGTGACATATTGGGCTACGTTCAAATCCTGCTCCATTAGTGTCCGACTTCTCTACGTATTTACGTCGTCTTTCCACCTTCATCAACATGTCATTGATTTGACATAATTGAAATTTAACGGAAATTAAAAAGTATTCCATTATCATCATCCGGGAGACGTTCACTGCTGAACATAATCTCCCATGGTACGCCGCCGTTACTAGCTGAATGACGTCAAGGGTAATGAAATATGGCCGACAGCGTCCGCCATTTTGTATTCTCCATTTTTATTTGTGAATGGGGATTTTTGCGTCTCATTTTACCAATTAATAACCTTGTTTGCATCGTTGGGGCGCTTGTTTGCTTTTTATATGAGCAAATGTGTCAAAAAAAACAGGGGCGTAAACAGTTGGATTTACATTTATGTACATAATGACATGTTTACTGTGTAATTTGAATTCGGATTTTGCGACGAGGAATTCGGATCCAGAGAGAGGATTCTTCAAGGTCTCATAGTTACGGATGTTTGTTTGTGCGTTTGAGTATGTATCCCCGACCCAATTTCTTTTACTCTGCAATGTTAGTAAACAAAACTTGATATACTCGTATTTTGGAGAGGGTTGGCTGATATCTTTACAAATGAAAGAAAGTCGGGTTAGTTACACCGTTTATAATTCACTCACAGGCTGAACCGATTTTTATGATCTTTAGCTTTTTGAATTTGTCAACGAATATCAGAATATTTATTAAAACATGGGATAAATAATATTCACTAAAAATATTCATTTCCCCATACATTCAAGACCTAAAAGTAAGTTCGAATGACTTGATTTTTGTAGAGGAATAGGACACAGGCTTCTTTTTATGCCGATTTTAGTTTGAAATTAACAATGTCCTTTTATTAACATATATTAATCGTGATAAATTTAACTCGATTTTTTAAAATAGACAATTGATATCTGCTATCGAATATGAATTTTCTCTACAGAGATAGGTATATCATTGCTTACAGCCAATTGTTTGGACAAAGGTGTGTCATACGAAACGAGCCTAACTGCCGGCTTTCACTGCATTTCTCTTTCAATACTTGAGTTGTAGCACCTCGGTACTCAAGACCATTGGCTTCCCTATCGATACGCCACTGCGCATATCATGTCTGCACCGTGTAGATTAGGTCCTAATGCTTATTATTCACATCTGGTGGTTTTTAAAGGAATCAAGTGTGCATTTCAAGGAAAGGATATGTTTTTTATGATATGTATTCTATTTTTAATCATAAATATCATTAAACGGAAACGTTCTTTATTCAAAATAACCTGTGGGTGTACCACAGTAAAGAGTTAACGTGGTAACGCAATTCTAAATTTTCATTTTATCTTTTAGTTAATTGATTCATAGGATAATATTATTTAGTATAATTTTTATTTGTGTGCAATGAGTTTCGTAACGCCACAAGAGGCCGAGGTCGGTGTTGAATTCAGTTATAAGTACTTTAATTAATTTGATTAAAAGCTTGTAATAAAAATAGGGGATAATGATTGGAATGCACTACAAATTATTTTAATAGCAAAGGCGTAATAAAATGTTTGTGTGATCAACATCGTCCGAGGTAGGTGTTGTCTCTCCGCGTGCTAGACACAATGGCATGTCTATATATTGTTATGAGTCAATGTCAATGATTCATACCTGGCTCAACTAGTTTGTGTGCTCGCCCTAGTTGTGCGATGCTAATATTGATTTGACTCACTCATTGGTGATGTAGAAAGGAGGCGTGTCTAGAAATTTATGGTCACAGGTCGAATTAGTGCTCGATCGATTGTTGTGTTAATATTGAATATGATAGTTATTCAACCCTTCTCAGTTATGACAACCAAACTTATGAATGAAACAGAATACGAAAGCGAAACAAAGGTTCGAAGATATCTTGTAGGTTGCACTAAGTAAAGTTCACATTTCGGATTACATCATAAACTACTCTTAAATGCAAGTTAATGCAAATTTCTAAAGCAAATTTAAGACTTATATATATTAATAAATTTATTTATTTCCAACGAGTAATATTGTGACTGGTTTCAGTGTGAATCGTTGGGAACAAATCATTTGTTATTGTTGTGTGTAATATTTTAATTAATTTTCTTCCATTGTATGTGAATAATAATAATAAATCTTTGGCCAATGTAACCACAATTACAAATTATGTCATTTATTTATTTATTAAGGCTTACCAACTAATTACACACAATAACAAAAAACTAAACTTACAAAACAATAGTGTCATATGTGCAACTAACTTAAAGGTAAACACAGCGTTGTACCGATAATAAGAAAAATAAAATTTAGGCAAAAATGCTCACAAATCTACATTAGAATAATCAGTTCGAAAACTACTTTTAACGAAATTTGAAATTTAAACAAAGAATGTCATGAAATGACATAAAACATCAATCATCGAACTATGATTAAACAATAATAATAAATAACAACAGCTTGCAACAAACTAGATCTATTAACATGAAACACGTGTAGTTAAGTAACAGCATTGAAGCAGTACCGGTGTTGTGAGATCTCAGCTAAAGTTGTAAAACTGTTCCGTTGCGTAACTTAGCGAACGTACGTACATTAATGTGCCTCATCTTTTAGTTTATAACTTTAGTAATGCGGCGAAACAACGCGTTTGTTCCTTAGCTTGTGAAATTAGTGATAACATTGCTAACAAGCTAATTAGAAAGAAGGGGGGGATCAAGCTATAGTCAGCAGATGATCGTCTGTGGCCATTCATCATGCACATAGTGAGTTCGTGCGGGTGGTAGTTGAAGCGAGCTGTTCTAAGCCATTCTCGCTCAGTTTTCCAAATGGTCTGTCACTGGTCAAGATCCAATCTTAGTGCTGTTGGTGTTTTATTTAAAACCAGCCTTTGCGTCAGAAATTATCCCTCGGGAACTTCTTGCTCGATCGAGATTATAAAGTATCCTATAGCTTCACTTTGACAGATTCCCTTGATGTGCAACTATTCGCTTCTTCCGAGTCTCTCGACTATTGAAGTATCAGTTCGCTTGAATATTTTAGGTTAGGTTCAGTTTCCGCAAAGCCACGGTATTGTTTTCCTCTTTGGATGTGTATTACAGGAAATGGTACTGTAATACAGGCTTCATTGTAAATATTAATGTGAAAAAAGCAATGAATATATTGGAACGAAGTTCCTTATCGCGCGTTGTGAAAAGGGGCTAGACGGAAAAAAATCTTACGAAAAGTTGTCACGACACTTTTTGCTATAGTAAGTTAGCGTCATCTGTTAGTACGACGTACGTAGTAGTAAGACGATACCAACAGTACAGCTATGTGACGACAGATGGCTCTGATTAGTTGCCGCTACTCAATGACAGATGTCGCTAAAAACAAATCGTATCACGTACATAAAAAATCTAATGAAAAAACCTACAAAACCATATTTAAAATATAATGTTAAAAATCCGTTCAAACCTTATTGAAAATGTGTAAAATTTTATTACAATTCCTTCACTAATTAATCGAAAGGAACTTCGTTCCATCCGGGTGTCCCTTGACACCTCTCATGTTTTTTTAGTTTGGCTAGGAATAAATCTGTGCTAATATGTTTCTTCTAGACAAGTCTACGCATACTTTTGTTGGCAACATGCTCAGCATATCAGGTAAAATCAACACCATATGATTTTCTTTTTGGAGCAACATTAGTTTTAAACTTTCTCGCCTTATCTTCTGTAACAACTAAACAAGACATAATTTCGGTGCCGGAACACGTCGACAAAGGGAATTCCACTCGACGCATCGTCAGGAATTTTAGGATCCTTTGACAACCATTCTGGGGATAATGCGACCTCGTTTAAGAAAGTTATGCCTTGTCAGATGTGACGGAAATGTTGATTCTACTTAGGTAATCTGACTTTGTAGTCGATTCCATTGAATACATGTGATTTTGACGTTTAAATAGGTTAAGCAGGGATCACCGCGGTTTTTCTCCCTGATCGGTTTCCGTAATTCGTCACGGCTAATACGAGACTACTCTCCTACAGAGAGTGTATGGGACAGTCTACCACGCGGGACCAGTGCGGATTGGTAGACTTTACACACACCTTTGAATTTCTGTTGACGAGTGTGCAGGTTACCTCACTATATTTTTTTTTATATTATTATTGAAGATAGACCAACACTTGACCTCAATCTCACCTGATGGTAAGTGACGATGAGGTCGAAGATGTTACGTGTTGGTCTAGAAGGTGCCTATTTACTCTTCTTTTTCTTTCCCTTTTCCTTTACTGAAAAGCCAATGCTAATGATTTTTATTATTCGTACATAAAATCCAAATTAAAACTCATTGGTACGAGCCAGGATCGAACCCAGGCCTTGATTGTTGAAGGACTAACGCTGTATATGAGTTACAATGGCTGCATGGGTGGGTGGTAATGTATACCATTCTTTGGGAGCATTGAGTCAATTGATAATTAGAAGAAAAAAACAACCATTGCATTATTAGATTTCAGTAGTAATGCTTATACTATATGTCATTAAGCCATTATTGAATCTATAGAGCTAATTACAGCGCATAATGGGGCGGTCAAATGATACGTTCCGCGAACGTATGGAGCCAAGGCCTGGTCTTGTACACTTATGATTTTAAAAGGCCATCAATAAATAAAAGTGATTTAGTTTCTATTTTCGTATATTTTGCTTTAGTTTATTTGTACAAAAACATATAAAACGCATGAAACAGGTAAGATCTGACGTTGAAAACAAAGATGTCGTCACTAAAATTACATTTGACGCTGTCACTTAGTACAAAAAGAATTATTTTGTACAATTAAATTAAATGCAAAAATGTAATTCTAGTATTTTTCTGTACATCTTTAGATTATTACTTCATTTTTTAATTAGTGTACAAGTGCAGACCGAATTTGAAACAACTCTCTTACACTATGTATAAAGAAAAGAATAACATGTCTCAAACGTTACCAAAAATACGCGGTTGAAACTGCAAGAGGCTAGAATCATTATCGTTTATCATCCTCGTCTATTTATGTATGACTTACGAAGCTATTGTTCTTCAGATAGCACCTCACGTGTTTGCACGTTTGTTGTTCAACCGACTCCATAAAAGGAGGAGGTTTTGTTTGGTAGAGCATACTTCAGAGGTCTCTCAGGAGAATCTACTGAACAACTACGGGATGATATAGGCTGATCCTATTCTAAAGCTGAGACCACACTACAAAAACATATGTGGTTGAAGAAGTTTATTTATCTCAAAAGAAATTTACATTTCACTTCATGATAATATACATATATATGATACTTCATAGTAACAGAAACAAACATGCTATGTCAGTGAGCACTCGAGAGAAACAATTCCAGTTGAATACAATGAAACAAATTTTTATTAATTTTGTTAAATGGGTAGTTGGACAAAATACATTGGTGAACTAAAATAATTATACAAACACGAGACAATTTGAACAGGGCCGGATTCAGAGCATTACTTATGTAGTTTTTAATTTATTTCTTGTAGATGTGCAGTTTGGAGATTTCTTTTAATTATTTGGGCAGTTTGTTATATATTTGCGCACCTTCAAAACTTAATAAAAGCTGATTCTGTATAATGTTTGACCTTTATCTTAGCTGATGATTCTGCACTTAAAACTCATTTTTAATGAGTCGCTTTTTGAACTGTGGGAACTTTGAAAAACAATGCTAATATTATAGTTGAAAACTTTTCCGTTTGAATTATAAAAAATAAGTAAATTGTTGTTAATAATACATGACGGTGATCTTCAGAAAAACTAACCTACACGGTTGAAATTAAACATTTTGTATATATGCCCGAATAGCTCAATTTTATACTACCAGTAACATATCACGGATCTGTTACGAATATACTACTACCTACAGTATTTTTCTTTGAAAGATTTCAAATATAAGACCATTCTAATTCTGTCACGTAATAATGATGGACGACCACCCAAAACTGATAATCGTTTGAATGTCGTGTGACAGAACACGAGGTTTTTATTCTAGTTTATTGGTGCAGATAAAGATTTTACGTTGCGTCGAAACTTTTTGTGACAGTAGCATCTAATTGCAATAATTTTTCAGGCACTATGACTGCTGTATGTATCTTACCTGACGGTAAGTGACGATATGGATGCTCACCCAGCTGCACGCAATAATTAAAATACCTTATTAGAAAGATTTCCCTGAGGAAGTGTGATGCCCGACCAGCGGTGGTCTTGTAAAGTCGCCTTTGAAATATGCCTTCTGGCACACACCACCTCTGGTCAAAGGATTTTAAATTCGAACTCAAACGCTGCCGCTAAAGTGTACACCCGCTGGTGAAGTTTGCATTGTATATCGAGGCAACGCAGTAAGGGTTGCGTTTGTGACTTTGTGGTTACAACGTTTATAAAAGTTTTATGTTTAATTTTATGCTCTGTCATGTGTACCCATTTTTTGGTCGATTAAATTATTTTTGCTGTCGAAATTCAATTATGCGCATTATTTAATACATGCAGTTTTTATACCGTTCGGGTGTACCGACACTATCTAAGCGAACGGATGGTGATTGTAATGACATTCATCATCATCAGCCGGGAAAACGTCCACTGCTGGACATAGGCCTCCCTCATGGTACGCCACATCGACCACCTGCATCCAGCGACTCCCTGTGACTCTAACCAGGTCGTCGGTCCATCTAGTAGCGGAACGGCCTGGTAGACGTTTCCCGGTACGTGGTCGCCACTCGAGAACCTTTACTCCCCACCGGTTATCGGACCTTCGAGCGATGTAATGACATTATAAGAACTTTATTGTATAATAAATAATGTATCGAGTCATCGTCAAGGCATTGCGTACCATTGCCTCACCCGGTCACTGCCCGCTTTGTTACATTTGTAATTGCATCAATTGCTCGGTGACTACATGCAAACATTGACCTTCTTCTGCTAATCCAAACCAAAGATAATACGTCAACGTCAGCAATATACTTCTGGGCTTTAAAAGGAGAAAGAGAAATATTTCAGTCACAATGACTAGATTTTTTGTATAGAGGATAGTTGAAGTGTCTGAAAAGGATAGCGGTAAGTTTTTACGACGATTAAAAGTTGACTAAATTTATATTGAAACAGTAATTTTTGCGTACTTATCCGTGTAGAATATTGGGACAAAAATCCGTGCTGTTTTTTATGCGAGAAAGAATCACCAAAACTTTCACAATTATAATTAGATATAAGAACAGTACTCGCCAAAAAGTCATATAATATAAGGTTTCAATCTGAAAATACATTTAAAATTGTTAAATTCGCGTGTAGTTATAATGACACAAGAAAACTCTCGTTGCACTCAAGCTTGCGTGTAATTTGAGATCACTAAAGATCATGGTTCGAAAGCTCGTTCTGCAACTTTTAAATTTACAAAAATCCAGTTAGTTTGCCCAGAGAGACCCAACACAACAAATTATTCACTCATTTTTTGCGTGTATCCCAATCAAGATACAGTGACAAAAACAACAATACACTGGGAATTTACGCCAATTCTGCTGCCTTAAAGAGAACTGTGTTTAAATGTATGTATGTATGTACTCCATTGTATGTGAGCACGTTATCATCCTGTCATGGACCGATTGTCGGATTTGAACGCTGTTGACTGTACTTATACATCCAGTCAGTCAGTATCTCTCGGGTGCGCGGTCGGCATGCACGTGCCCGCGCCTCTGTCAGCCTAGTACTTTGACTCGGACTGTTCCACAATTCTACACCAGATTTTCAGAGTTTCGTAGGCTTTCAGTGTGTGTAGTATGATAAAACTAACCGGTCCGACTTGTCTAACAATCCGTGTGACATTGCAGCTGATGTAACCCAGCAAACAAAGTGATTAACTTCCGAGTAGTGGAAGTGGAACTGTGAAGTGTCAGTGCTAACGATACCCAAGGATTGCAGTGCTCTTGGATCACTTTAAAATGGTAGTGATTTAACTTTGGGACCACCAGGGGAATATAAAAGGGCGAGGGAAGGAGCCAGCGTGATGTACGAAGTCTCGTGCGTGGCAGGCAACAAAGTTGACGCTGCGTACGCAGTTAAAAGCCTATCTAACGTTATACCACCGACCATGGGGCACACGGTGTCGGTGCAGCGCCACCACGCGCACTCTCAGTCCTACAAGCACAAACCGGTGCAGCACGAGCCGCCGCCCGTCAGCAAGCCCGACGCGATCAAGTCGCACGTAATGAGACTGCTGAAGCGCTCCAAGAGCCACACCCCGGCTACCAGGGCAGCAGAGAACATGCCCGATCCCAGGTTCGATCGAAGGACCGTATTCACGAAACCAGTGACAGATGAACAGAGGCGCAGGAGGAACTCTGCTGAGAGGAGGCGCAGCGGCGATAAGCGAGTGATGGTGACCATCGTTGATGGGCTGCCGGTGGTGGTTACCGGTCAGAATCAGATGCCCCCGCCGCCTTCACACCCGCCCCCTGTCACTCATCATCGACATTCACACAAGGTAGGATTAAGTTTTAAGATTTTCGCGTTTGGAATGTCAGTGTCGCGTCTACCTGACACGAATTTATGGGTGTTCGAAAACTCTAAAAAATTAAACGAAACAAAACATATGAACCTGTCTAACCTAATTTTTATTTTGCATTCATAATTTCAATACGTTATACAACCAAAACCGGTCAAGTTGTTAATGGTATTCCTACGAGCTAAATTTAGAACGAGTTTGGCGTGTACAAAACGAGCATTGATAAAAAACAATACTACATTCTTTTTAAGAGCCTTTGACGTTAGGGCTATAAAAAATTAACAATCACAAGTGATAGTAATGAGGCAAGTCATTACTGATTGCTGGGACTGGAGTATGTTTGTTATGCAATTAGAATGCACTCGAGTGATCACTGGTGTTGGGTGAACTAAAGCAACACAGTCTTTCTCGTGTTGGTAGAATTGTTAAATTGATATTTAACCAATTGATTAATGTATCAACATAGCAAATCTCTTACAGTGCAATATTCGTTTGAGTATCGTGTCCAATTTGATATTTGAAAACCATGTACGAATGATACAAATCATTACCATTGGCTTGTCGGTGAAGGAAAACATCGTGAGGTAAACTGCACACTCCTGAGAAGAAATTCAAAGGTGTGTGTGAAGTCTACCAATCCGCACTGGTCCCGCGTGGTGTACTATGGCCCATACACTCTCTGTAGCAGAGTAGGCCTGAGCCCCTGCAGTGGCTGCAGGCTGATGATGATATTTATTCATCTTAACAGTTTTTCAAAGAACTTTTAACCGGGGTGTAAAAATATCCTAAGTCTCATATACTATCTCTGTAATCATGTATATCCGTTCAAAAGGACCTTTTGTACTTTTTCGTCCCTTCAAATATCCCTAAACAAAAAATTTTGTCATTCTGACTTTCCGTTACGTCATGGATGTATGAGAAAATGCGCATTTTTTGTGTGACTATCCATGTTTAGCGACCACGTACCGGGAAACGTCTACAAGGCCGTCCCGTTACTACATGGACCTACGACCTGGTAAGAGTCGCAGGGAGTTGCTGGATGCAGGTGGCTCGGGACCGGTCGATGTGGCGTACCATGACCAGCCGATGTCCAGCAGTAGACGTTTCCCCGCTGATGTTGATAATGAAAACGAAGGCTGATATTGCATTGTTCTATACCAAATTCATTTTGTCACGGAACCAGATGTGAGTTTCTCGTTCTTGTCGTAAACACTCGTAATTGTTATTATGTCAATAACACCTTAACACGGTTTAAATATAGATAAACTTGATTAAGGTCAAGGTCGTGGTAACGGGGTATATTTTTACATTATAAGCTGTTATTTTTATTGGTAACGGTTATCGTAAAACTTTTTAATGATGTTCCAAGGTGGTTGTGTAAACAATGCCCGCGTTTTTATGTTAGCGAATCAATTTGTAACGAGCTATTAGAGTAAATAGATAGCCGGCTATTTATTGGGCTACCGTAACACGTCGTATTATATCAGTGGGTTGAGGATCTCCGTGTTTTTGCTCTTTGTCTGGTCGGTTAGTGGTGTAGGGAAGAGTGAAATAGATAGATAGAGAGAAGAGAAAATCATATTTAATTGAAAAGTTTAAAATGAAATGCAAAAGTCGTCTATTCTTGACAAATCTGCTAATTTTTGTCGCAACCTAGCAAGTAGATCCCATTGGATTATTTCTGAACTACACGCGGATGAGGTCGCGGGAAAAACTTAGTTTTTGAATAAATAGAAAAATAATATGATGGGTTTGCATTCGGCCTTCATCGCACCTGATGAGTGACGATAAGGCCGTTGGATGGTAAGCGTGCTTAACCAAAAGCCTGGAGCTAATGTGGCTTTAGCTCTGCTTCCTTTCATACCGGAGCACGACAGTGTAGCTATTTGAAAAATAATGTATAGCAAATAGCAGCAACTTGTCTTCGTAGATTTCAGGAATTTTTCCACTGGTACAAATCACCGGGATATAAAAGGTAATTATTATTTGATTCAGAATATATTCCATCTGCGTGACTAAATATATCGTAATCTCTTTGATGGAGTCGCAAATATCCAATCTTCCATAAATATAATATTAATTCAGGGTTAGGTAGGGTTCAGTACACACTACAGATGCCTCATTCTTTTTCGTATTAAACTTTACAAATCATTTACTGAATCATGTATCTACTGAAGTGATATATTTTTAGACTCGGAAATCATGAACCCGACTAGTACTACAGTCGAAACTTAGAAACTGACTTCAATTGCCCTTAAAGTCTACAACAGTCATCCCCTTTAATATTCAACCTTAGAAGTAGAATTATCTGAGTATACAGTTTGTTTTTGTTGATTTTCACCAAAAAAAACACTCAATGAATTTCGATAAAATTTATATGGGACCGCCTATGAAGTAAGATCTACCAAACAAATAAGAATCATCAAAATCGATTCATAATTGGCGGAGTTATCGCATAAAAAACCCACAAAAAAACGAATTGAGAACCTCGTCCATGAAGCTGAAAAATATGTTGTAACTGAATCGCATAAAAATATTCCATTTTGAGACATCAACATCAAAGGGATAAAAATAAATAAACACAGACAACCATATCGAATATAGCTTTTATTCCGAAATAACCCATAACATTATATTAATATGGTTGTATGGTGATGCATTTCATCTGGAACCGAATGTGCAGAGACGGGTCGTTAACCCGAATCTAAAATGGCGTTGATACCTGATTTTTCGGCACACTTGCAGTGAAACGTTTTTATTATCGATATGAAAAAACGTGTTTTTGTTTGATGCACGGATTTGTAAAGAATATCCGCCGAGAAGTGTACAAGGCGCATGATGTCTGGTGTCATCTTGGATGGTCTAGGATCGTTGATTAAACGATATTGATTGATTCACATCACCTGCCGTTTCTAACCATGCACTTCTTGCTTTCGCATTGTTTGAATATTTAAAGACATCACAAATACAAATAATTTTATTGTCTCAGGAAAACGACATATTGAGACACTGCGGCCTCCACACTAGGCTGAGTCTGTGTCGTTGAGACCAGATACAATTTGCATATTAAGAAATTAAAATTAAGTTTACATTTAATTATTAAATATACAGTTAACTATTACATATTAATAATTACAATAATAAGTAAAATTAAATTACATTATACATACACAATAAATAATTACACTTCACCATATGCAGGAATAGCATAGATATACATTGTATAACGTTATTTATTAGGAAGTAATCATTAACTGCCGAATTCAGCTCAGAAGTTCAGCTGTGCACATTTCCCGGCTAATTATAAATGTAATCATGTCGGTCGCTACCGCCTCCATCAATTTAAACACTGCAAGTGAACAATAAAACCTTATTACCCCATAGCGTCGGTAACAGAGAGTTGTAATGTACGAGGCCATATGGTGCCATAATTAATTTACGCTGTTATAAATTATAATTAACTGACGTTTCGTTAGTTTTGCGTAGTCAACGCGTTGTTGCCTTATATGATGTATTTTGTGTTTTAATTATAACACAATTCTTGCCAAAGTTATGATACTTCGTGTGTTTTACAGTGGAGGTCGCGGAGCAGGAAGAATTTCGTACATTGACCCGTCATTGTATGTCTCTGCCGCTCTCCCACAAACATGTATATTGCCGTCACGTTCTATCTATTTACAAACATCATCTTTGTACTATTTGACATGAGGCTCACTAGATTGAAAAAAAAAAGGTTCATAAATGTCACTAACAGAACGTTGGTAGAACAGAACCTAAGTCGACAAGAAGTCGACTAACAAAAGTACTGGTGCGTTATTTGGAACAGCAATTCAAGAAAAGCAATAAAAGTACTATATTAAACCTCTTTCGAGCCTTTCTTCGTGCAAACTTTTATACAAAATTCAGTGTTCCTTTGCGAGCGACCGATGAGCGCACAGAATCTATCAGAGCGAATCTTTGGAGGGAAAGGGCGAACAACTCGAATTAGGTTTAAATTATTTATTGAATACCTCGATCTTAGTTATAGCGCTCGCCCTACGGTATCCTGAATACGGGAATCGTACAGGAAAACTAGGGAATCATCTGCAAATGTTATTTTTATGGATTGTGTATTTGTGGATGTTTTTTTTTGCATTTTGTTCACCTTAACTTACTGTGTATACAGTTGATTTATTACTTGCACAATAATCTTGAAAACAAAAAATATATTTAATATACATACACACTATATGATTTATTACACGAGTGAAAGGAAAACCTGAAATATCACACACAATACTTGCGTAGGAACGAGGAAAAAATAACCCGTGCGGTTTTTTTTCAAAGGCAAATGAGAACTAGCGGTTGTAAAATGGTAAAATGCACGAAATTTATTCGTATGTCTCCTGCATATGAACAAAACGGCTGCATCATGATTTGTGGATCAAAACTTAGTGCTTGGCCAGGCGAGAGTTTAGCTTTGCTGCCGGCCTCAGCTGTAATAAATTATTTAGCAGAAAAAACAATACGTTCGAATGTTGTTGTGGGCAATAAATATATTAGTTTAATACGTATTAGTACGGCTATATTAATATTGTTTAGTTGAACGAGCGGGAACTGGAACGAGGAAATCCGTAAATCCGTACACGAACTAATGTCATCGACATAGCTAGACGAGTCAGTGAGCTGAAGTGGCAATGGGCAGGACACAGGTCGAAAAACCGATAACCGACGGGGAGTAAATGTTGAAAAAACAACAACATGGAAACATGTACGTGTGATGGACTGACGACCTGGTAAAGGTCGCTGGTGGTCGGTGGATGCAAGTGGCTCGGGATGGATCAATGTGGCGTACCATGGAGGAGGCCTACTGTAATGCCGAAATGAACCTGTCTCAGCATATGCTGCACCAGTAGCTGCAGCGCTGATTTTCAGACAGGCTCACAGCTATTCATTAAATACGGGTTTTTCATAGTAATTAAATAATAACTAATTGTAAGTTGATGAAATACAAAATATACGTGTCATATAATAACAAAATCTTTCAAAGTTTTTACAATATTACACTGTAATGTTAGTAGATTTAAATGACTGCCACGGTAATATGTTGCTAAAAGATTTGAATCTTGAAATGGCTAATAGAAAGGAATACATTCAACAATTATTTGATGTCATCCATTGAATTACTGTATTGTGTGGCCATATTCTTCTGCAACCAAATTACCACATTAGTGTTCAAATACAGAATTTCTATTTCCTTAAAGTTTGAAAAGGATTGCATGAATTTCAGAAAGCGCATTGTATAGGTGAATTAGCATCAATTTATTGCGCAAGACAGGTTTTTTCTATTTGATTTGTTACGTGCTTTTTCAAGTATTATAAAAGTAGGATGAAAGTCAGTGTTTATATTTAACTACTTTTCCTGCTAATTAATTAAATGAAACAGGATATCCTGGTAGTCAATGTGGACATAAAATGCGTCGGTGTCCTGTAGTTGATGTTGCAAGACATGTTGCGAGGCGTGTTACGCAACACTTGACGGTGGCTTTAATACTCAACGCTGGGCTTGAATCGGTCTACGATTCTAAATAACAGAATCTATCGTGAGGAACTACTTTTAGTTTTAAAACCCTTAATGAGCAGATTAAATATATGTAACTATAAGGAAAATTTTCTCATGTTCTAAAAACGTCTCACTTGATGGTAAATGACGATAAAGCCGTTGCATGGTATGCATGCGCTCCCGGAAGCCTCAATCTTATACCGGAATACACAAGTGCTTTTAACACTGCTGTTTGGCGGCAGACTTAGGTAACTTGGTGGTAGCTACCCAGGCGGACGTAGAAAATGCCCTACCACCAGTGTCAAACCAAAACGAATACCGATAGGGACCGAGGAGGGGAGGGAATCCGGGTTCTTCGGATTGAAAGTCAACGAAAGAAAAGCTGGCTATATTTATGAATTACCGCACTGCAAAAATGCAGTTGATGTCTCGTTCCTGTGTAGTTGACTAACAATCGGAAAAAGAGGATTGATCGATATTGTACTAAAATAAAAACAGCATTCTAATTGTAATATGGGAGTTGTGTGTGCAATTTTTTGGTTGATTGCGCACTAGGTCCCAAAGTAGACGTTTTCCTGATAATTATTATCAGCCGAAAGCCAACCTCTAATAGAATGAAACCGCATTTACTGTGAGAGGAAATATACTTAATACTTTTTAGATGCGGTTGGTAATCAAAGTAAGCTGCTACACCCACGACGGATGTCATGCACGGCCATCCTGATAGATACGATGATACAGTAACCAAGAATGCATTTTAAACGTCGAGAATGTTCCAACAGTGAGCTCGAAGCCGGAAATGTACTTAATAAAAATAGACTCGCTCAAAGAACTAAAAAAAGACTGCAATTCGCTGCCATCGGATGTAAGCGCGTGTTACGCAACGCGCCGCGCTCGAGACGTTGCATTGTAAACATAAGTTCCCAGTTCTTTGAACGCGCGCTCTAAATACACAACACGTGTGTTCCGCGACTATTTATGTATCGTATCACCATATAATGAATATAATCCGTACAAAACCCCCACCGATCCGCGATACCTCACCTCTCCCCGCAAGAAAGTGACCGCTGGCTGGATAAGGCCGATTAGATGGTAAGCGTGCGCACCCTGGAAGCCTCAAGGTGCTGGCTCTGCTACCTTTCATATCGGAGCACAACAGTGCTATTAACACGGCTATTTGTCGGCAGACTTATGTAAGATGGTGGTAGCTAGACATGGGCTATGTGAACTTGGCACCCGACCTTGAAAAAATTTAATTTTTTTTGCGCTATTCGATAGATTTACGTTTGTAGTTGTTTGTAGTGAAACTATTTTCGTTTGTAGTTAAACCAAAAAAAAGTTATGACGAGTCAAAAAAAAGCTGGCACCCGACTTTGAAAAAATTAACTTTTTTTTGTGGTTATCGGTAGATATAGGTTTGTAGAGGTTTGTAGTGAAACTATTTTCGTTTGTAGTTAAACCAAAAAAAAGTTATGACGAGTTAAAAAAAATTCTCTCAAACTTTAAAAAATTAACTTTTTTTCGTGATTTTCGATAGATATAGGGCAGTAGAGGTTTGTAGTGAAACTATTTTCGTTTGTAGTTAAACCAAAAAAAAGTTATGACGAGTTAAAAAAATTCTCTCAAACTTTAAAAAATTAACTTTTTTTGTGATTTTCGATAGATATAGGGTAGTAGAGGTTGGTAGTGAAACTTTTGCGCTACTACAAACGAATACGAGTAACTACAAACGAAATCCAATCTACTACAAACGATTTTGAGATACTACAAACGAATACGAGTTACTACAAACGAAATCCAATCTACTACAAACGATTTTTAGCTACTACAAACGAATACGAGTAACTACAAACGAAATCCCATCTACTACAAACGATTTTGACCTACTACAAACGAAATCCAATCTACTACAAACGATTTTGACCTATTACAAACGAATTGGAGTAACTACAAACGAAATCCAATCTACTACAAACGATTTTTAGCTACTACAAACGAATACGAGATACTACAAACGAAATCCAATGTACTACAAACGATTTTTAGCTACTACAAACGAATACGAGTTACTACAAACGAAATCCAATCTACTACAAACGATTTTTAGCTACTACAAATGAATTCGAGTTACTACAAACGAAATCCAATCTACTACAAACGATTTTTAGCTACTACAAACGAATACGAGTTACTACAAACTAAATCCAATCTACTACAAACGATTTTTAGCTACTACAAACGAATTCGAGTAACTACAAACGAAATCCAACCTACTACAAACGATTTTTAGCTACTACAAACGAATCTAGTAGAGAGTTTTAGAAGAGAGAATTTTTTTTAACTCGTCATAACTTTTTTTCGTTTGTAGTTAAACCAAAAAAAAGTTATGACGAGTTAAAAAAAATTCTCTCAAACTTTAAAAAATTAACTTTTTTCGTGATTTTCGATAGATATAGGGCAGTAGAGGTTGGTAGTGAAACTTTTGCGTTACTACAAACGAATACGAGTTACTACAAACGAAATCCAATCTACTACAAACGATTTTTAGCTACTACAAACGAATTCGAGTAACTACAAACGAAATCCAATCTACTACAAACGATTTTGACCTACTACAAACGAATTCGAGTTACTACAAACGAAATCCAATCTACTACAAACGATTTTTAGCTACTACAAACGAATTGGAGTAACTACAAACGAAATCCAATCTACTACAAATGATTTTTAGCCACTACAAACGAATACGAGTTACTACAAACGAAATCCAATCTAATACAAACGAATTCGAGTTACTACAAACGAAATCCAATCTACTACAAACGATTTTTAGCTACTACAAACGAATTGGAGTAACTACAAACGAAATCCAATCTACTACAAACGATTTTGACCGACTACAAACGAATTCGAGTTACTACAAACGAAATCCAATCTACTACAAACGATTTTTAGCTACTACATACGAATACGAGTTACTACAAACGAAATCCAATCTACTACAAACGTTTTTTAGCTACTACAAACGAATTCGAGTAACTACAAACGAAATCCAATCTACTACAAACGATTTTTAGGTACTACAAACGAATTCGAGTAACTACAAACGAAATCCAATCTACTACAAACGATTTTTAGGTACTACAAACGAATTCGAGTTACTACAAACGAAATCCAATCTACTACAAACGATTTTTAGCTACTACAAACGAATTCGAGTTACTACAAACGAAATCCAATCTACTACAAACAATTTTGACCTACTACAAACGAATTCGAGTAACTACAAACGAAATCCAATCTACTACAAACGATTTTTAGCTACTACAAACGAATTCGAGTAACTACAAACGAAATCCAATCTACTACAAACGATTTTTAGCTACTGCAAACGAATTCGAGTAACTACAAACGAAATCCAATCTACTACAAACGATTTTTAGCTACTACAAACGAATACGAGTTACTACAAACGAAATCCAATTTACTACAAACGATTTTTAGCTACTACAAACGAATACGAGTTACTACAAACGAAATCCAATCTACTACAAACGATTTTAACCTACTACAAACGAATTCGAGTAACTACAAACGAAATCCCATCTACTACAAACGATTTTGACCTACTACAAACGAATTCGAGTAACTATAAATACTCGTATTCGTTTGTAGTAACGCAAAAGTTTCACTACCAACCTCTACTGCCCTATATCTATCGAAAATCACGAAAAAAGTTAATTTTTTAAAGTTTGAGAGAATTTTTTTAACTCGTCATAACTTTTTTTTGGTTTAACTACAAACGAAAATAGTTTCACTACAAACCTCTACTGCCCTATATCTATCGAAAATCACGAAAAAAAGTTAATTTTTTAAAGTTTGAGAGAATTTTTTTTAACTCGTCATAACTTTTTTTTGGTTTAACTACAAACGAAAATAGTTTCACTACAAACCTATATCTACCGATAACCACAAAAAAAAGTTAATTTTTTCAGAAGAAAAATAATTAATTTTTTCGTTTTAATTATTTTTTTTCTGAAAAAATTAACTTTTTTGTGGTTATCGGTAGATATAGGTTTGTAGAGGTTTGTAGTGAAACTATTTTCGTTTGTAGTTAAACCAAAAAAAAGTTATGACGAGTTAAAAAAATTCTCTCAAACTTTAAAAAATTAACTTTTTTTTGTGATTTTCGATAGATATAGGGTAGTAGAGGTTGGTAGTGAAACTTTTGCGCTACTACAAACGAATACGAGTAACTACAAACGAAATCCAATCTACTACAAACGATTTTTAGCTACTACAAACGAATACGAGATACTACAAACGAAATCCAATGTACTACAAACGATTTTTAGCTACTGCAAACGAATTCGAGTAACTACAAACGAAATCCAATCTACTACAAACGATTTTTAGCTACTACAAACGAATTGGAGTAACTACAAACGAAATCCAATCTACTACAAACGATTTTGACCGACTACAAACGAATTCGAGTTACTACAAACGAAATCCAATCTACTACAAACGATTTTTAGCTACTACATACGAATACGAGTTACTACAAACGAAATCCAATCTACTACAAACGATTTTTAGCTACTACAAACGAATTCGAGTTACTACAAACGAAATCCAATCTACTACAAACGATTTTTAGCTACTACAAACGAATACGAGATACTACAAACAAAATCCAATGTACTACAAACGATTTTTAGGTACTACAAACGAATTCGAGTTACTACAAACGAAATCCAATCTACTACAAACAATTTTGACCTACTACAAACGAATTCGAGTAACTACAAACGAAATCCAATCTACTACAAACGATTTTTAGCTACTACAAACGAATTCGAGTAACTACAAACGAAATCCAACCTACTACAAACGATTTTTAGCTACTACAAACGAATCTAGTAGAGAGTTTTAGTAGAGAGAATTTTTTTAACTCGTCATAACTTTTTTTTGGTTTAACTACAAACGAAAATAGTTTCACTACAAACCTCTACAAACCTATATCTACCGATAACCACAAAAAAAAGTTAATTTTTTCTGAAAAAAAATAATTAAAACGAAAAAATTAATTATTTTTTTCGTTTTAATTATTTTTTTTCTGAAAAAATTAACTTTTTTTGTGGTTATCGGTAGATATAGGTTTGTAGAGGTTTGTAGTGAAACTATTTTCATTTGTAGTTAAACCAAAAAAAAGTTATGACGAGTTAAAAAAAATTCTCTCAAACTTTAAAAAATTAACTTTTTTCGTGATTTTCGATAGATATAGGGCAGTAGAGGTTGGTAGTGAAACTTTTGCGTTACTACAAACGAATACGAGTTACTACAAACGAAATCCAATCTACTACAAACGATTTTTAGCTACTACAAACGAATTCGAGTAACTACAAACGAAATCCAATCTACTACAAACGATTTTGACCTACTACAAACGAATTCGAGTTACTACAAACGAAATCCAATCTACTACAAACGATTTTTAGCTACTACAAACGAATTGGAGTAACTACAAACGAAATCCAATCTACTACAAATGATTTTTAGCCACTACAAACGAATACGAGTTACTACAAACGAAATCCAATCTAATACAAACGAATTCGAGTTACTACAAACGAAATCCAATCTACTACAAACGATTTTTAGCTACTACAAACGAATTGGAGTAACTACAAACGAAATCCAATCTACTACAAACGATTTTGACCGACTACAAACGAATTCGAGTTACTACAAACGAAATCCAATCTACTACAAACGATTTTTAGCTACTACATACGAATACGAGTTACTACAAACGAAATCCAATCTACTACAAACGTTTTTTAGCTACTACAAACGAATTCGAGTAACTACAAACGAAATCCAATCTACTACAAACGATTTTTAGGTACTACAAACGAATTCGAGTAACTACAAACGAAATCCAATCTACTACAAACGATTTTTAGGTACTACAAACGAATTCGAGTTACTACAAACGAAATCCAATCTACTACAAACGATTTTTAGCTACTAGGTTAAAACGAAAAAATTAATTATTTTTTTTCTGAAAAAATTAACTTTTTTTTGTGGTTATCGGTAGATATAGGTTTGTAGAGGTTTGTAGTGAAACTATTTTCGTTTGTAGTTAAACCAAAAAAAAGTTATGACGAGTTAAAAAAAATTCTCTCTAACTTTAAAAAATTAACTTTTTTCGTGATTTTCGATAGATATAGGGCAGTAGAGGTTGGTAGTGAAACTTTTGCGTTACTACAAACGAATACGAGTTACTACAAACGAAATCCAATCTACTACAAACGATTTTTAGCTACTACAAACGAATACGAGTTACTACAAACGAAATCCAATCTACTACAAACGATTTTGACCTACTACAAACGAATTCGAGTTACTACAAACGAAATCCAATCTACTACAAACGATTTTTAGCTACTACAAACGAATTGGAGTAACTACAAACGAAATCCAATCTACTACAAATGATTTTTAGCTACTACAAACGAATACGAGTTACTACAAACGAAATCCAATCTACTACAAACGATTTTTAGCTACTACAAACGAATTGGAGTAACTACAAACGAAATCCAATCTACTACAAACGATTTTGACCGACTACAAACGAATTCGAGTTACTACAAACGAAATCCAATCTACTACAAACGATTTTTAGCTACTACATACGAATACGAGTTACTACAAACGAAATCCAATCTACTACAAACGTTTTTTAGCTACTACAAACGAATTCGAGTAACTACAAACGAAATCCAATCTACTACAAACGATTTTTAGGTACTACAAACGAATTCGAGTAACTACAAACGAAATCCAATCTACTACAAACGATTTTTAGGTACTACAAACGAATTCGAGTAACTACAAACGAAATCCAATCTACTACAAACGATTTTTAGCTACTACAAACGAATTCGAGTTACTACAAACGAAATCCAATCTACTACAAACGATTTTTAGCTACTACAAACGAATTCGAGTTACTACAAACGAAATCCAATCTACTACAAACAATTTTGACCTACTACAAACGAATTCGAGTAACTACAAACGAAATCCAATCTACTACAAACGATTTTTAGCTACTACAAACGAATTCGAGTAACTACAAACGAAATCCAATCTACTACAAACGATTTTTAGCTACTGCAAACGAATTCGAGTAACTACAAACGAAATCCAATCTACTACAAACGATTTTTAGCTACTACAAACGAATACGAGTTACTACAAACGAAATCCAATTTACTACAAACGATTTTTAGCTACTACAAACGAATACGAGTTACTACAAACGAAATCCAATCTACTACAAACGATTTTAACCTACTACAAACGAATTCGAGTAACTACAAACGAAATCCCATCTACTACAAACGATTTTGACCTACTACAAACGAATTCGAGTAACTATAAATACTCGTATTCGTTTGTAGTAACGCAAAAGTTTCACTACCAACCTCTACTGCCCTATATCTATCGAAAATCACGAAAAAAGTTAATTTTTTAAAGTTTGAGAGAATTTTTTTAACTCGTCATAACTTTTTTTTGGTTTAACTACAAACGAAAATAGTTTCACTACAAACCTCTACTGCCCTATATCTATCGAAAATCACGAAAAAAAGTTAATTTTTTAAAGTTTGAGAGATTTTTTTTTAACTCGTCATAACTTTTTTTTGGTTTAACTACAAACGAAAATAGTTTCACTACAAACCTCTACAAACCTATATCTACCGATAACCACAAAAAAAAGTTAATTTTTTCAAAGTCGGGTGCCAGCTTTTTTTTGACTCGTCATAACTTTTTTTTGGTTTAACTACAAACGAAAATAGTTTCACTACAAACAACTACAAACGTAAATCTATCGAATAGCGCAAAAAAAATTAAATTTTTTCAAGGTCGGGTGCCAAGTTCACATAGCCCTAGACATGCGGACATAAAAAAGGTCTTACATCACACCAAACCGAGTACCGATAGGATAGAGTGTTCATTAAATTAGTATGTATGGATATTGTGTACATGAAGAATTAGAGTTTGTGTCAGAAAGGTAAAAAAATCCCAAATAAATTCATTCCCGTTCATTCGTTCTTTGATCAAAGAGAGAGCGTCTCTACGGTCATCGCAATATCCTGCGCAAAATGATTACGGTGAGCGCTAACTCAGCACGACCCGATCGTAAAATAGAGAAGAAAAAACAACGGCAGCACAACCTGCTCTTGGTCTGTTATCATTCATTACGTGATAACTTATCTACGCTGAGATAAACTTGAATTTGCCGTGTGTCAATATGTGTTATAACACACAACAGAAAGATGTAATGATAGTCGTATTGTTCCTGTATGACCTCTTTTCTTTCTTTCATTCTTTTCTGTTGTATTTTTTTTTTTTGTTGTCACTGTTTCAAAGTAAATTTATCTCACCATAAAGTGATTCTAGTCTCGCGGTGCGAAAACGCTCCATATAAATCGGGCGTGTTTTGTGACGTCACATTACTATATTGGAGCGTTAAATGTATGAAGCTTGTTCGATACTTCGAGTTATCTCGTAAAATATTGTTTTTATGTGTTATATACCCCTATAATAAAATGTTCAAGATGCAATGTGGAAAACTAAATCGAATAAGCATTTTACTATTCGAGGAACGAAATTTTTCGCAATTCTGGAGACATTAAGATGTTGAAAAATTCAAATAATAAATTATGTCCGTTATGGTATAAAATACAATTCGACATCAAATTAATTAGTATCAAGTACCCAATTGTATAAAAATAAGATATCGGCTTGTAATGTCTCGAAAAGAGTATCATCGAAAGCCTATTTATGTATGACCCCTCTGCAAGGCTGCAGGGCTCAGGTCTACTCTCCTACAGACAGTGTATGGGACATAGCCCACCAGTACGGATTGGTAGACTTCACACACACCTTTGAATTTCTTCGCAGGAGTGTGCAGGATTCCTCACGATGTTTTCCTTCACAGCCTCACCGCGTCGCCCCTCCACATCGAGTGACGGTGCAGTGATACCAATAAATCTATAAAATACCGATTTTGTTTAGTCCCAAGATAACTCTCCCTTCGCCATACTAAAAACAGATCCAACCATCAGAACACTGACTTCTGTGTACCTTATTTCTTCCGCACTTAACGAGTACTATCGCTTACCGATAGTTTTTTTAAAAAAAAAACTCCAATCATTGTCTATCAAAGGAGATTGCAAGTCAGCCATTGCTAGCGGCAACGAAACTCATTTTTATCTCGATACAAAACGACAATAGATCCGAAAGTCGATCGAACAAAAACGCGCTGACACTTTCATTCTTTGTTAACTCCCATTAGGTAACTATTGATATTTTGAAATTCGATTTTTGTTAAAGTGACGTCTCTAATTTTTTTAGGAGAACCTACGAGAGTTACAACATCCAGGTGAAATTGTAATTGAACTTATTTTATATAATCGTAAGGCTATTTTTTTCTTACACGAAGTTACAACCGACAGTACAGTACATACAGTACGTCACAGAAGGTTGTTGCTATCGTGCCAGGAATCGGTAATATTATTTTGTAAAAGAATGCGATGTCGTAGAACCCGACTATATTGCGAATATCCCCATTGAAAGCTACATCTTAGCGATCTGTGAAGGAAGGTCACGATCATCAGTGAACTTATCGGTTAGATAAACAATTTCCAACACAAACACTGTTTTATCTCACTTAACCGAAAGCGCCTAGCGCCATCTTCTGGCGAGTAGAACGTACCAACAACTTAGTGAAGAAAAAATCCTAAGTTGTTAGTACACTTTACTAATGGTTTCTTATTTCGATACACTTAATCCTTATTGTATTTAAACTATAGCGTTAACAGTTTTTTAGCTATACAAATAAAATGTCCGGTTCATGTCGACTTTGTCTGGATACGCGAGGTTAGTAGTACCGCTACTACACGCTAGATGGCGCTACAGGTATCAAAACGTACAGCTGCGTACAAACAAACAAGCATTACGCAACTTTTAATATTTTGCGGGCGCACATTTAGGACTTCACTCCATCAATTATGAACTGACAAATGAGTTAATTAAAAGCCTTTTTTTTATTCGCACGTAGTTCGTCCCTAATGGGAGTATGGGTGTGACGGGATTCATGGGAGCTTTGTCATTAATCTAAAAGTGTGGTCGACATTGTTGGTAAAACCAACTCTGTGTTAACTCTGAATCGGTTCTGAATTCAAATTTGAAAATAGTTAGACACTTGAAGATCTGATGTTTTCCAAAAACGTAATTAAAAACGTTTTTGTATTGTGTTGATGATTTCTAAATTCTAATATTAACTGATGTTAAAGTTGAAGATATTCTGACGTATATTTACCATTATACTTTATTTCAAACAAAATGGAAAATTGTTCATGCATACATTATGAGGATGATGATGATGATGGGGACCTACTTGTCCTTCTGTCACGATAAAAAAATTCAGGTCATCCTGATTCTCTGTTATGATGTGAACGAAGGACAAACAAACTCACTTCCGCATTTTTGAAGGTTTTTATTGCTTTCTTTTTCTTTCTTTTCGATTTCTTCTTTAACAGTTTTTAAGCCGTCTAAGATGTTGTGGTTTTATTATAAACCCGCGATCACATGGCAAAAGATCTATTATATAAATGCTATTTATTTGATGCACGAGCGGGATGCGAACCTGCGTCTCTCGCGAGTCATGATTCTTGAAGTTGAACTAGGAAGGTCCGCGAATGTATTTAGAGCCTCAAAGTTGAGTAGTCGCGGTATTCAACTAGTTTTTGCACACGTCTTCCTTTAGCTTGCCACCACCCACTCCCACGGCGACAAAAACCCATGGGTCATTGATCTGGTTCAATGTGGTTCGCATTGATCCATTGAAAATGTTGTAAATCATTGATTAATCGATACAATGCTTCTAGATTGATAAACATGTGAGCTGGATACTCAAGCTATACTATATAAAAATTATTAAAATGTTAGGTACCTATGCACTTCCGCAATCTAATGAGGCGATGGCTCTGCTACCTTTCATGCGGAACACATATGTGCTATTAACATTGCAGTTTGGCGGCTGACTTAGGTAACATCCACCATGTCAATGAATATTTTTGTCTGTTTTTTTATTATACACAAGATTATGCTTTGAACTAATTTAAGAGGGTATGCTGTTGTCAAAGCGCCCATACAAACGTAGTCCAGTCATATTTTGAGTATTAAGCTATGAAAATCTATGAAATTTTCAAGACACAATCTACAAACAAATATCTGTGTCGGTGGTGAGTCAGATTTTCGTTTAAATATATACTTCCAGAGTTACAGGGCGTCAAAGTATTGTATTTTTCGGTAATAAAAAGCCCCAACTTTGTACCTGATTTACAAGAGTATGAATCAATTTAGAACAATTTGGAAAAACCACCGACATCTGAAATTTCATTAGTATACTGTATTAAAAAAATGGTTACATAATATACTGTATCCTTCAAATGATCCCTGGACTACGAAACATCCAAATAACGGGTGGATAACTTCGCGTAGTGTATGCTGTCTCACCGTACGCGCTCGGGTAGGATAGGGCTCGGAGAGGGACAGCTACAAAACAATGTAACCTTGAAACCGACCACGTGGTCTTACCAACATAGCCTCTTAACACGATTCCTATTCGATACCCGCCCCGCCCCGCCCCGCCCACCGAACACGTCGAGCAAGCAAACGGTTACACTGTAATGATTTATTTGTATCGACTGACGTTGCTACATGTGTATCCCTTTATGTAAAATCGGAACTAAAATGGTAAATGTCAAATAAATAAAATAAATCTGGGCATGTCGCTTTAATTTAATGGTAATTAGCTAGTATTGCCTTTTTGGCGGGGAATGGGTTTAATAAACGCTACGAGGTGGTAATTATTCATTTCTCAATTAGTTCTTAAAATATCTAATGATGTGACCACCAGCTACAGGGCGGACTATTAAAATTAAAAAACACGAAAAAATATTAATGGTTTGTTTTTCATTAAAAGATATTATTTTTTAACTGTAAGGTTTAATTAAAAATTGCCTTAGCCGTCTCCCTACTAGATAAACTAACGACCTGGTAAAGGTCGCTTGGGATACAGCCGGCAAAGGATTCAACTTCTTGGCTGTACACATAATATATCAAGAAGCGGAACGCTTCGTGCGAAATGGTGGAATGTCATCCAAGGGTGGAACCCAGCCG
Source organism: Carcina quercana (assembly GCA_910589575.2). Taxonomy (NCBI): domain Eukaryota; kingdom Metazoa; phylum Arthropoda; class Insecta; order Lepidoptera; family Depressariidae; genus Carcina; species Carcina quercana. Next base: position 2,410,947 of record OU342451.1, on the reverse strand, counting down.
TTCTTCTGGTAGACCGATTGTAAGAAGAGAACGGTGGAATTAGGTCGTGTAATGCATCTACCACTGCGATCTACCTCTATGCTTCGTTTGTATTTGTTATGTACTCCTAGCTATTATAATCTGTATCTGTGTGGTCAATATCAATTATTAAGCCGCATCAACTTTCTATTATTACTACCCTCGGCCTCTCTGCGGCAGATAAAGTGCTCTAAAGCTCCATCACACTAATTATTATGGATCTGGGTCGCCGACGGGCTATTGTGGCCGGAGGATATACCTATGACAGACCTATATGTGTGCAGTCTTCCGATAATTCGCGAATTTAGATCGAGTGAGAGGTGGCTTTATGTACTTCAAGCGAACCAAAGCTAAAGAATGATGATTTAAAATATATTATTGTTTATTGCACATAATAATAATTACAAAGTCATTTATAACTAAAATTGTACAATTAAAGTGGCCTATCCCTAACAATAGATTTCTCCCGGCACTCACACTGGAGCTTTCAAAAAATAAATATACTGTAAGTAGACCTACATACATGTACATAAACAGAGAAGAGAGAGAAGATAATGTAGAAAAAAAAAGCATAACAATAAATAAAAATACGATTTACATAATATATAAATTATAAATAAATATATGTACTGTGAGTTTCTGTGAAGAAACAGATGCTTACTGAGAAGAAATTAAAAGCTTGTTCGAAATCTATCGAAAGCACTGGGGACCTCTTGTAGACCGTTTTTAAAAAGCATCAATGATGAGGGAGATCAGCTTTGCCTGTTATCATCGTTTATTTTTGGGACATGTTAAAGAGAGCCCTTCAAGTCCTACTCCTAACATAAATTTAACAGACTTTTAACTTCTGTGTGTCTACCGTGAGTATAAAATTAAACTACTCCATGTCCTAATATAATACACGTTTGGATTTACAATCCAGACGTCCAGGGTTAGATTCACAGGAGGGGTCTCTATCGGTACTTGATTTGATAGGTGGTAGGGCATTTCGCCTAAGTCTTCCACCAAACAACAGTGTTAAATAGCACTATACTCGACTCGACAAATTGCGACCACGCACCGGGAAACGCGTAACGGGCAGTGCTAACAGCAGCAGTTCATTACAAAGCCCAACGACCTGGTAAAAGGTAGCGAGCGAGCAGTCGCTGGACGCAAGCACTGAGCTACTGCGTGAGGATCGGTTTCGGGATGCGTGTTTGTCTGTGTGCGTGTGCGTTGAACAGGTCGCGCGTGCGCATAAAACGCAAGTCATTTTACGCTCCGGCGCAGCCTCCGGTGACTCACACCTGCAACTGTTGTCGTGGCTCCCGTCTCCACGGCATCGCACGGCACGAGCTACAGAAGTCGCACGTGAAACAACGCGTGTCGTGTCACAGGCAGTAGTGGCGAACTTCCGTGACCACCAATACGCATGCCAAATAGTGATTACGACAAGTGCCCTATGGGAACTTAATTTGTTATATGGAGTTATTAGGGCGCTTAGGTTATACGGCCCATAACTATAGCGGTGGTGGTTTAGTTGAGTGGGGCGTCAGTTCTCGAATCGAGAAAAAAGGTGCTTGTGAAGGGCTACCACACTGCCCTGGTCCCGCGTCACAGAATTAATATACAACGTACAGAACGAACATTCACCGCCTCCCCCTGAGCCGCGATGCCTCATCTCCTCCGCAAGAAAATGATCCGTAGATCGTCACAAACACATGCGCGCATATACAAACGTCATCCGTTCGATGTGTGCCGATATCACGACATTTGTTTGAATTGTCCAGCCTGTGCCCGCGTGTAGACTATATCTCTGCTCACGTGCGCAGGATTTGACGTCGTCTGTACCTTGCCTTGTCACATGCGAGGCGCTAAGCGAGGAAGCGAAAGCGCTTACGACGTCACTGCAAAATATAGTCATACCATTACGAAGTCTTAGATGTAAGTCGTTCCGTGTCACAGGCTCCGCAGACATAAAGTCAATGGTTAAGCACAAATACAGATTAGATAGAAATATAGCTCGTGCCGTTACGGACCGTGGACACGTGCAACCAGTCACGGTCAAGTGGCGCAACGAAACACCCGTAACTTGTCTGGTTCCACTGTCCGTGCCAATGGAGGCTCGTGAATCGTGATAGATGGATTGTCCGATCAATGCATTCAAATACAGAAAGAAAAATTGAGAAAGGAGCTTAATCTGTATGTATAGAAGCGCTTCTTTGACTGACTTATTGACGTGTCAACGCTGGCTTGCTGTAAAGAAGCGGTAATACATAAATTTCCGCGCAGAAGAAGTCATGGGCAAAAGTTACAAATTACAATAAACAAAAATGATCTCAGGAATTGAACCATTTTGTTTCTTGCTACTCTAGGACTCTCAAATGACATTAAGGCAGATATTCAGGTAACTACAGATGAGTTATTGATACTCCCTCCAAAGCCTTAGGAACTAGGACTAGATATTTTCTCTCCCTTCATTGGACTAAGATTGAATCGACGCGTAAGATGAACCTGTTTGAAATCGTGAAGTATGTAATTTAAATCTTCGTTTACCGCACCTATGACACAATTGCGTCGCTTTGCAATTATTTGATTGAAGTTGAGCTTTGTAAACATAAACTTTATTAATGATAAAATCTATAACCTAAATTCAAGCTGTTAATTCACGGATAATGACTAAAAACACGAACTCACTAAAGATGGTTATAAAGAGAAAGTCTGAAACAGTATTCAAACAAAAAGTTGTATACAAAGTGATGTAAATTATAATACAGACGAGAGACAAATAAAGCCATTATCCCTGAGTGAACGTTTGACATGTCTTGACACAACACGACGTACAGAAAATGACCAGAAAGCTCATAGTAACTGGTCAGTAACCTCAAAAACAGAATAGACGAACAACAAAACTCCGCCATTGTACCCATCGACCGCTGAAGCGTGGACTGTAACAGTATTTAGTTGTAATATTGCAACGGGTCTTGCTTAATTGGTGGTGTGCTTTTAAAATTGGCCTTTGTAAGCCACGTCATGTCAATGTCAGACTTTTAGATTGTCAAAATAGGTTCCTAACGGTCCCAGCGAATGTCTAGAACGCATTTTTTGTTTATCATTTTCTTTAGTTACTATTTCGTGAAATTGCTTATTTACTTTCCAATCGTTTCTGTTCTATTACAAACAATGCAATATCTAGCAATAAGCTTTTCATGATGGTTTGATGATGTTGTTCATAATACAAAGGTTTTGCTTGAAATGCCCAAAGAACAAGGTCAAGTTTTTGAGTCTATAGCGTTGAATATTGCCAAAGAAGGCGTTACAACCGTTTCCTGTGGTTGGAAGCCGTTTTAAACGACAGGTGTGGCACCACCTGACTCGTCCAAGATAGATGATTCATTTTGTACACTTCGCCTGCAGTGTGTTGCACACTTCATGCAAAAACTCTATCTGTATATGGTTCTTTACATACATTATATTTCCAAACATTGATGATCAGTGCTATAAATGCGAACGCTTTCGTTCTATTTGGATTAAACTCCTTTCATGCAGCGACAGAACCATAGATCGACAAGATTTTTTTTCCATTGAAATAGTTAATGAGTTGGAAGTTAAAAAATATAAACCGAGAAAGGTTTTTCCGTGGTATGACCAACTTGGGCGAAGTAACGGGCAAAAATTAGTGCTTTATAATACAAACTACTCGATCATTGCGTATCTACAAATACTTAATGTGTTTACAAATCTATTGAAAATCAATGCTAGATCAGTCGGTACAAAATCAGTTTTACCTCGTTCATCTCACATCTTGGTCAAAGTCTCCCATCACTCCAAAACTAAGGAAGTCGAGTCAACGTCAAACTATTTACAATTTTTCACTTTGCATTGTTAGCCCAACACAAGCGCTGTCACCACATTTTTCCATCTTATCTCAGACGTCACGTGTGGACTTTTCTTTCTGCCCCTCCCGCCCCCCGAAGGCTGATAACCGCGCGGGTGGCGCTTGCGCACCTCGCCCACCTCAGTCTCCTCTCGACAACCGCGCAGGGCGCACGTATCGCTCTACTTCCAAAATTTAACAACCATATAAAACACTAGTGGTGTTTCAGTGTTATTCGTAACGACCAGTGATTCCGCAGTGACACAATAATTTGGATGTGCTAAAGTGTAACTTGCGCGCGAGTACCGTTGCGTCTCGCTCCGCTGGCTCGGATAACAGCTAGTGTTTCCAGTGACTGTGTAACAGTGGCTTTGCTAAGATTTAGTGCTCGTGCAAAGGTCACTTACCTTGATCCGGTGTTCCGTAGATGGGACGGAAACCTTCAATCTGTGAGGCATATGTGTTGGATGACAGTGTTTATCGTAAGGATAATACGACTAGAACACATTGCTAAGCAAACGCTAACCGTTCTGCTTTTGTAATGTTGCACCGAAGTGTTAGAATCAATATCGCAGGTTTTTATAGAAACGTGAAGCTTTAAGAAAGCGACTCTATCTATGTCATTGCTGTGGTATAACTCGTTCAGAATGAATAGTTTCTCGTTGTCAACTATTTAGATAGTAACCCGAGAGTTCTCAAAAAGGTAGCGTTATCAATTTCGCTTGGGAATAGCGTTTGATCGAGTTCTTATTTCTTTTTGTCACCTCCTTCGATCTCCTTTTCGGTCGAACTAGTTTTGTGGTCGGGGACGTGGAACTCATTTCCTTGTTAGTCTTTTTCTCTCTTGCAGTCGGGTTTGTTGCGACTGTGTTGCCAGCTGAATTTTGAAGGTTTCGACGCTTACCAACTTGAAATAGTCTCATTTTTAAATACTGTTTATTTCGAATTGGAGCGCTGTTTAATAGGTGTGAAATTTGAAACAATAATGTACTTTGTATAATTTAAGTTACTTCATATTTAAGAAACAATATGTATCATTATTTTATTAAATCCAGTGTGTAACTCAACTCAAATTGTAAACGAATCCCTTTGTGACAACCCAGTATTTGGTAATTAATATGCTAGTCTAATTTATGCTTTCTTTATACAGATGTTCGTATGGCTTCCTACATTTATATTCATGCTTTATCTCTCTAGGCAACTCGTGATCGTCTTACTTATAAGCATAAAGCGCATTTAAAACAACTTGCTTTAATATTCGATCCTTTCGCTTTGATACGACAAATCATGTTGCTATGCAACCCAAGATTACGGAAGTAAGATTGATGTAGGACTAAATGCATCGTTTGTCTCGTGATTCGTCTAAACAAATTCGTTTCCAACCAAAAAATTTGATTTGACAAGGCAATTGATATTTCCTAACACAACACCCGCATAAGTAATTCGATCGTTTATTACTGTTTCATTCATTGTAATTATTATTTAAAAATGGAACGGTGACTGGCATGCATGTCTACATATCAAGCTATTCATTTCTAGTTCAAGCTAACCTCTCATTGTATTGGAAGTATGTAGAATGTGAGGTCAGCTCATAATGGAAACTTTAGCTGGATATAACAGTGTGTACAATTTGTCAACTTTATCAACTAAAACCGTTTGCACAATTAATTGTCTTGGGCCAGTGTTATCAACGTGTCGGGTGATACTCGTAATACCAGGGCATCGTGTGATTACAATACGATTGTAGATACGAGTATGTGTTGTGAGCATTCGCAGCCTTCCAATACATCTGATACCGATTTATTTGACTTCGTATTTGATTATTCTTCATTCGTTTATTTCGTTTAATCCAAATTGTTGAATCCATGGCAAGTGTCAGTAGGTAGGACGTTAGAACTCTTTCCGCGCGACATTGAACGATTGTTGACAACGAATCTACCAACGGAATGGAAGTCTCCTGATGCGCTGCTAGACCTTTTTGCTGATTATGCATCGGTGCGATCGGCCGGCTGTGGAAGGTTTTTAGCGGAGTGAAACGGCGGCAATTGGACCTTGATGTCCGGTGTTGCACCACGGTGGTGAGGTTCAAGTCAAGAACTCTAGTCTCACCCAGAGATACACTTTCCTATGTGGAACATTTTTTCTTAACCTAAGTACTTTATCTCTCTTAATCTCATCTCATTTCCCTGTCTTTAGGTTGATAAATTCTTACAATGAAATGCTAAACTGACATACATATGTCGTGTTAATAATCTGTTTCTGGGAATTCCGTGGAAATTACGATTTTTGCTAAAGTTGTTTTCAGTGGAAATTAATGCGTTTGTATTTAAACTATAAGTAACGTAAATTGAATGATTTGTGACCTCGTGATTTGTAATCGAGTAATGTATAAAGGTCAAATATGATAATGATAAATCCTATATCACATGCTAGATTTGTTTGTAAGGTTAAGTCGTCTCGCGCTTGCCTTATAACTTATAAACTATTTGTACACAGGCTACATTTGGATGAACACTTTAACTAACCTAAAACTTAACCACCGATTCGCTGTTAACTTAAAACTTGATCTTATGAACTTAACCAAGGTTCCGAATCGAGTTTTATATTTATACCGTTACGGTATTGTTTTGAACCGTATAAAGGAATGAGGTTATTGTTACTCAGATTCCGTCCATTTTGTTATTGTTCGATTTCGATTCCAATTGGGCAATTTGTTTTGCAATTAGTCTTTTTGATTGTAGCACTGGCTTGTGTACACACAGCAGACAATCGGAAGTCCCGGTATCGATTCCCAGTGGGGGTATCGGTATTTGATTTCGTTAGTGATATGTCATTTTCAATTATCAATGGAACGAGCTATGCTCGGAATTCCTCTACGTGATAAGGTCCGGAATGAGGAAATCCGTAGACGAACGAAGGTCACTGACATAGCTCGACGAGTCAGTGAGCTAAAGTGGCAATGGGCAGGCCACATCGCTCGAAGAACCGATAACCGGTGGGGAGTAAAGGTTCTCGAGTGGCGACCACGTACCGGGAAACGTCTACCAGGCCGTCCCCCCACTAGATGGACCGACGACCTGGTTAGAGTCGCAGGGAGTCGCTGGATGCAGGTGGCTCGGGACCGGTCGATGTGGCGTACCATGAGGGAGACCTATGTCCAGCAGTGGACGTTTCCCGGCTGATGATGATGTCATTTTCTATGTCCGCCTGGCGAGCTACCACCATGCTACCAAACTGCAATGTTAATAGCACTGTTGCGTCCCGTATGAACTGTAGCAGAACCAGAGCTCTACTCTTCAAGAGCTGCAGCAAAACCCCTCGAGTTTGGGCTCAATTTTTTTGCTTTGGATTGTCTTTTTAGGGCCTTAAAGACAAAAGCGTGTGTATTTTTAAAATATTTACTCTGTGTCTCCGTTATTGTTTGTGATTATTTTCGTTGTACAATAAAACAGTTTTGGAAACTGGGAACGGGCAATGGCCTCCATCTTTCTCTTAAAGAGATCTTACTGTGATTACCAACTGGTCTATCATGCCAGGGTGACTACGGCTTGGGTTCAATTGAGAACTTTTAAACTAAATGTAAATAACGATGATTACAAACATATCGTTTTAATTGTAAAGATTTATAGTACTTTATTGCTTACCACTAAAATTATAATATTTGCCTTTCACAAATATTTCATCTAAGACAGTTCAGAAATGTTTCTCCCTCGAGTTTCTGATATACAATGCGGATGGTTTAATTAAAGGTCTTAGACAGTTCTCGGGTCTTAATTGGTTTTCTCTAGAATTCACCCCAAGTTAGTTAGTGTAGCTTAATGAATTACTAGCTTTGGAACGCGACTTCAGCTAAGTGGACTTGAGTTACTATACCAGCACAAGAGCAGTTTAGCATCTTTTAATATATTGAGTTTGCATTTGGCCTTCATCTTACCTGATAGTTACAGTAAGGCCGTTGGATGGTAAGCGTGTACACCCAGAAAGTCTCAAGCTAATGACGCGCTGCCATACTGGAGCACAACAGTGCTATTAGCACTGCTGTTTAGCTGCAGACTTAGGTAAAATGCACTACCGCCAATAAAAAGAGTACCATTGGGAATCTAATCCGGGACCGCCGTATTCTTAATCTAATCGTGCACCCATTATGCCACGGAGGTGGTAAAAAGGAACTTATTAAACTGGGAGCTATTTTATTGCTTCTTTCCTTTAAAAAGGCGATATAAACACACTTCCTCGTAATATGTAAACCAAGTAAACTAATAATTTTTTTAAAACCGGAGCAGTAATCTTTCGAAAATAATTAATGCCTAAAATACCTAACATCAGCTAGTACTCATCTAACTGGTGAATCGGTATTCGCCAGATATAGCTAAGAATCACCGCAAGGAATCTTGCTTTCACGTAAAAAAACCGCATCAAAATCGGATCATCCGTTCGAGAGCTACGATGCCACAGACAGACATCGGCGTCAAACTTATAATACCCTACTTTTTGCGTTAGCGGGAGAAGCTAGAGGCTCAACGTCAAATGGACTTCTAAGTTAAATACTCTTTTTTATCAATGTCATATATACAGACGGATTGGTGATCGCAGTGAAATGTTGTGGATTCATAGATTGCTTAGTCGCCTTTTACGACAACCACGAAACGACGTGCGTAGATCTCATTCTAAAGCCGTGTTAACACGACTGGACCTACACATATTGTACAAATTAAACACTTGTCTTTCGTCTGTCGCATAAATAGATTGTTAACAACGAAATGACATTGTAAAATTTTAATGAACCCGCTGTAATTGACATGTATTAGAGCTAGGCGAGCACTTTCTAAGTTTCGTAAGGTCGAAAGTGTGGGAGTTCAGGTTGGAATTTAGCAATGAGATGTATAGTCGCCGACGCCGCGGCGTTGTCATTGGCACCGCAGCTGTGACGATGACAGTCGCCGTCACAGCTGCAACATCTTTATGAAATCATAGTCTTCAAATCAAGTTTAAATAGGCAACCTTTTGGTCCAATGAGTTCCATCGGCCACCGTAACGAAGTTTTCTCACTTAAAATCATAAAAACCTAATATATTTTTAGGCACACAATATAACCGAATACATCTAGGTAAACTTAACAAATTATCCCTAAAAATAAATATCCCCTTTATTTACTGGTCTTCAAGCGAACTGTCATTTATTTGTCAACTTTTTGGTAATTTTTTTACAGAGATGTTGTTGTCATAAATTGTATCCAGAAGCCTGGTTAAGTTTGCCATCTCGTTGTAAAAATATTACTGAACCTTGTCTTGGGAACGAGGTATTCGTAGAGCGATGCTTCTTTCACGGGTCCTTCAGTATTACCTTCAGTAGGTTTGTTTTGAGTACCACTGTTAAGCCTAGCTGCGTAGGAGTTGGAAAGAGGGGGAGGTGGAGAATAAACATTTCCATATGACCACTTTTCTAAGACAAAAACTAGCCGCTGTGTTCTTCTGCATCCACATACATAGGCTAGCCAAAATTTCCGCGCAACACTAAGCCCTTCATGCTCTAATATTTAACAAACAAAGTACCTCTCGCATTTTAGTATACACAGATACAACGGTCCAATACTAACCTTTTGTATTTGGTCTCTTAGTTGAAGAATGAATTAATCCAGTTGCAATTTTAAAAACGAGACACGTATACCTTGACTCAGATGCCAAGTATTGTCCCAAAGGAATGAACTTAGCGATTTCGAGCTAAATGATACATAATCGTCCAACATTTAAACTTTAAGTGCAAGTATTGCGTATTTGGCATTCAACGTAGCTCGGCAGTAAGTTTTTGCTGTTCAATCGACTGAGAAACTTCCTACTTCTTGTCTTTGTAATCTGACTGTAATTTACTCGTTGTTGTTTTTTTGCAACTTTGTCACAGTGCAGTGTTCCGTCTCACTTACCTGCCTTATTATCTGTTTGCCTTAAAACGGATTTGTTGTAAATAGTCTCGTAGTAAACGATGTGTTTATAAACATCATAATATATCGTTTGTTTCACTTGTCTACATTGGTTCCACTACATCAGTTGTTTCCGAAATATCTTCGAGTACCTGTTTAACATTGATATCTTCATTAATTTCTTTCGAAGGACGACTGTTATCTGTTCCTTGTTTATTCGGTCTGCTTTTGCCGGTGTTAATATGAACTCAAACTAACTAAACTAAGGCTTTATGACAGTGATCGTATACAGTCTGTGGCATTCTACCAGTGGACATAGGGCTTTCTCATGCCGCGCCACTAAACGCGATCCTCTGCTCTTCTCATCCAATTCTGTCCTCTGATGCTTCTGTTTCCTAATCCTTTAGTTTTATTTTAAAACAATGGCTTGAATATTTTGTATTATGTACCTAGTAGAAGTCGCATAGGTGACATCACCGGGAGACATGCCTTGTTCCTTATCGCCAGTTATCGCTTATCGCGCTTGTTTTGATAACGGTGATAGCGATAATAACATCCGAGTGTGGCAAGTGTCCTTATGCGTACTTGGAAATGTTTGCTTTAGGGGAAATTCACTTTTAAATGAAAGTCTTTGGAGATGCCTTTAATTGAACATTAGCGACGTTGTCTGTCCCATTTATCGATCGATTCTTTACGGCGTTTTAGCTATCTTTACGCTGGTTTGGCTTTGTAGCCCCGGTGGAGTCATTATGTAGAATATGATGACTCCAACGAACACCACCAAAATTAAATCACTAAAATCTCATGTTTATTTCTAATGTCACTGCTAATCATGTTGACCGTAGCAAATCGTTTCAAAAAAAGCCTATTATTCACAGCGATAATAATGAGAAACTTTTCTTATTTCATTGATTAATCATTTCTGGGTCGCAATTACAAGAGGAAACTTCCGAAATGTCTCAAATCGAATGCACCGTGACTACCAGTTCATTAGGCGTCATTTGAATGATTTGAAAGTCAAACAGTCGAACTTCAGTTGTGATTCCAGTTTTTGTATTGATTGTACGAAGTATTTGATTCAGCATTCGCGTAGATATCGCCCTCGACCAGTTGAGGTCGGAGCAACCTTAGCACCGTTACCGGCTATGCACAGTTTAGCGATCAATACATACAAATATTACTGGAACTTTGATTCACTATTTTCGGCTGTATTAAATCACTGTTGCACATGTCCCTACCTTAAAGTTCGACACGAAAGCTGTCCTTGTTTTTTCGTAATCACCACGATTGGCAAACGGATTTGTACCTATATGTAACTTATCTTTAGTCATCTACGGTACGTCATAGGGTATTTTCATGTTTTCAAATAAATGCCTCTCCTTTCTGTTCATTTGCTTTATTTTGTCTCTAATCTTCCCTGAAGCTTGTTATTCAGATTGATAATATTAACTAACCATCTCTTATTTCCATCCATCGTATTTTGCGACATCTTCGGGATGTCGTAGGGTATTTTCATGTTTTCAGATAAATGCCTCTCCCTTCTGTTTATATACATTAATTTTGGCTCTAACCTCTAAAGCTTGGCAGTCAGATTGCTATGTCTGGCCATATCTTTGAATTTTACCGTAGTCGTATTTTGCACAACTTTTTCGACACCTAAGCGATGATAAGGGGTGATTTTTTGCCTAGGTTACTACAGCAATACAGGAGCTACAGTAGTAGTTGTACAACACAAACAGGTACTTAAATACACGTAGTAACTTAGACTCGAATATTACTAGAGAGTTGCCATTCAGCTGTGAAATTAGCATTCAGTGTAGCGTAGTAAAGAGCACTTTAGATGTATTTGGAAGTATCTTGGAATAGGTCTTTAACAAGATGTGTTTTGATAGTATTCCGTGAATCGAATAGAGTTGGATAGCCTCATATATGTCCCTTAGTTTGAATCCTCAGATAACCAGACAGAGTGCAGTAACGTCTTCTTGTAGAACCTGTACATCTTACGAGTACTTCGAAAACCAAGCGATATTCTTGGTGGCGGTGGCAGTTCAACCGCCTCCATGACCTAATGACTAAACGTTGGATGCACATTGCACAATCCTAAATAAAATATGTATACCTAACGGTACTCGGTTTGGTTGGTGGTATTTTCTGTGTCCGTCTGGCTAGCTACCACCATGTTACCTAAGTCTGCCGCCAAACAACACTGTTGTGTTCCGGTGTGATAGGTAGCACAGCCAGCGCCTCAATAGCTTGAGCCTTCCGGGTGCGCACGCTTATCATCCAACGGGCTTATCGTCACTTACCATCAGGTGAAATGAAGGCCAAGTGCAAACCCATCATACATTTAAAAAAAAGTTGATTTAGACTGCAGACTTACATAGTTAAGTTGGAGGAGTTACGATAAGTATTACGAGTAAACAGTCAAATATATATGACCTTTTATTTGTGTGACCCGAGATTGTTGTCTCACTTGCTCTTGTAGAGTTGTTCAAGTTGTCCAATTAAGAGTATATAGTCATTTGTGTAGGGCCTTACTGTCATCAGATATCCTGTGGAACAACAATGTAAACTTAAGTTCTAATACTAGTTTTCCTAAGATATACACACAAGTTTGAACTGGTTTTCCCGCACAAAGACTCGCAACGGCAATATTTTTACATAAATCGCAGCGCGTGCAAAACGAAATAATAGTGTACCACAAGTAAAGGTGCAATTATGTCCGTATCTGAGCCAGTTATTAATAAACAGTGACGACATTTGTTTTGAAATATCGCTTGTCAACATGAATGTTGGCGAGTGCAGATAATCTTCAAGGCGGCAGGGCAATTCGATAGAACTTCGTGAAGCTAGAAAGTGAAACGTTTTGCACGTTATGTATTTCTACTAAGTTACAATGTAGTTTTTTTTGGGTGGGTGGATAAGGATTGGATTGCTCTGCTACCTTTTATACCGGAACACAGCAATGTTATTGACACTGCTGTTTGTCGGCAGACTTAGATAACATGATAGTAGCCAGGAGGATATAATACCCAACCGCATTGGGAATCTAACCCGGGCTTCTGTATTGTTAGTCGAAGTGTGTAGCCGTCTTCAAGTGAGGTGGTAGCCAAGCGTTGTTGCATTTCCAGTAACAAATACACTACAGGAGCTTTGCCTACTCTCCTAAAGAGAGTGTATGGGACATAGTGCACCACGCGGGACCAGTGCGGTGTGGTAGACTTCACACACACCTTTGAATTTCTTCTCAGAAGTGTGCAGGTATTCGTACATAAATGACAAATGTCAAGTTGTCATTGGTACGAGCCAGGATCGAACCCAGACGTCGATTGTTCAAGGACTGACGCTCTACCAACCTGAGCTTGATGTGTACAGTACGTACGTACACGTACGTCGCGTGGTACGTAATTAAAGGTGCGACACTGGATGTTCTTGTGCCAGTTTGTCTAGCAAACAATGCGGGTGAACCGTGTAGGTATTCCACCAGAGAACACTTCGCTCCGAGCATTACAAGCGAGTCTACTGGCTGTCTAACTAAACGCGGACGTGACATTAAGAGGATATGCTGATGTCAAATCGCCCATACAAACGTAGTCCAGTCATATTTTGAGTATTAAGCTATGAAAATCTATGAAATTTTCAAGACACAATCTAGAAACAAATATCTGTGTCGGTGGTGAGTCAGATTTTCGTTTAAATATATGCTTCCAGAGTTACAGGGCGTCAAAGTATTGTATTTTTCGATAATAAAAAGCCCCAACTTTGAACCTGATTTACAAGAGTATGAATCAATTTAGAACAATTTGGAAAAACCACCGACATCTGAAATTTCATTAGTATACTGTATTTAAAAAATGGTTACATAATATACTATATCCTTCAAATGATCCCTGGACTACGATACATCCAAATAACGGGTGGATAACTTCGCGTAATGTATGCTGTCTCACCGTACGCGCTCGGGTAGGATAGGGCTCGGAGAGGGACAGCTACAAAACAATTCAACCTTGAACGTGGCCACGTGGTCTTACCAACATAGCCTCTTAATTAACGAGCGTTTGGCTGTCTGCTTATTTACTGCCAAGATCATTTACACTGCTGAGGTTAACTTTCTTCGGAATCGACTAGCATCTCACCGTGAACACGTTTTGCTATTCAAGTAGACACAACATGCCAATGATAGTTGCAGTAACGAGTATTTACAACGTTAATTGCTATTCAATCTAACTTAATATGACAATGAATTACGATGCGACATATAAAGAATGCTCTCTTTTTGCTACAGTTCGAGTGCCCTCCCGAAAAACTGTCTAAATTTCTTCGCCGGGTACGCATCACTCTCAAACGACAGAATGACATTATGTTTTAATACTTGTCATGACCTCTAATAACTTTTTCGCTTAAATGTCGCTTAAAAGGGATAAGTAAATATTTAAAAAATATATATTCGACATCATTCTGCTAATGCCGAAAATTTGCCGAAAGACTTTGATAGTTTTGTGCTGGGTAACAGCTTTGATGTAACTTTTCTTGACATTCAGTCTCAAAATGGAACAATGATACGGAAATACCTTTCCAAATTGAGGCCCACAAACCTGGTGCAAAGCGCCTAGTCGGTTCTTAAGTAAGATTAACTTGACCGTTTTCATTAACTAAACGTATTTATCTGCAAACATTGGTCACGGTACTAGTCGGCCTCGCGTTTGGCAATATTATTTCATGTTGCCGTCGACTTACAACAACTATAGATATGCTATTGTCAAAGTGCGCTACTTTCAGCCAATTTTACTTGCGATCGTTTCAGTATTATACGTATTTATTTGACAGTAATCTTTTTTCTTGTCATCATCTCGTTGCAAATTTGCTAAGCTGATAATTTGTGTTCAAGCAATTATTATTATTTCTTTTTTATTGACGATGTAATTAATTTAAAAAATAAGCAATGAATTCAAAAGAAATCATTTTAATATACGAACAAATTAATTGAGATGTACTGTCTATTGACGATCACGCACGACAAATACTAGCAAAATATTTATAATGAAAAGATTATTTATAACCAGTAAATGATGTTCAATTTTCGAAAGCGTCATTTGCACTAAATGCTTTCGCTCTAGCTTACTTTCGCAGGAATATATCCCCCCGGCCTAATGGCGTATCGTAAGATGTACGTCAATAAACGTTACGCTTTAGACGGTTTAATAAAGAGCAAGTCAAGGTGAAATGTAGGTAATTGTCTCTTGTGACGTCAGTGTAATTGTAAAATAATATGAGTTTGTAAAACTTTGTTAATAGCAATGGGTTGATAGTGGGTTTTAAGGTTGTGCTAAAACCACGAGCGTTCAATTCAGTTTGCTTTTCTTTTGCAGTGTTCTTGAAATTATTTATTCGCTTGTCTAATATGAATAACCAGCGGTCCGCCATTTGGGGATAAACGTAATTGTATCTGTATGCACGACATAAGTACTACTATATTATGCATGTATTATATTAACCTTCCTCTTGATTCACTATATCTATTGAAGAAGAAAAATACTGCATTAAAATCCTTTGCGTAGTTTTAAAGATCAAAGCATACACAGAGACAGACAGATTTTTCTACTTTGTACTATGTAGTGAAGCTCTCTTATATTCCCTTACCTAACACATGTACTTACTCTTTCCATGGGTGGTGATTACGGCAAACACCTATCCTGGAGGCATGTTCGTCGTAGGCAGGTGGAAATCCGTAGATGAACTCAAAGTATCTGATACAGCTCAAACAGTAAGTTGAAGTAGGAATGTACAGGCCAGATCTCGTGGCCCCTTCTAAATGTACTGAAGACCTAGAAAGGTGGCAGGAAGCCGCTGGATTGAAGCCCTCCGGGATATTATTATAATCATCCGTAAAGAATGGACTTCCAACCCCTACCTATCCGCCGCTTAACTCTCCCCGTAAGAAAGTGACTCGCTCAAGGATCGGTAGTAGCGCGAGCGCGTACTAACTCACACATGTGCATGTATACAATCGTCATCCGTTCGATGTATGCGAATAAGTACCGATATCACGACATTTATATGAAGTGTCCGGCATGGCTAGGGCCTATATACAGCAGTGGACGACGATGAATCTCTAAGGGGTTAAAATCTAGCGAAGTTCCATAGACAGAACTTTAAAACTATAAATTGAAATCTACAATCGCTGTCCGAACTCCCACGGTCCTCTAAGGCTGCGGTCACACCTACGTATTATAATGAAATGGTTTGGATAGAGGTAAAGTGGGCGATGTGCCACAAACCTAACCTGTTTTGTTAATAAACCATTCAGAAATCGAGAGTGACAGAGTTTTGGGTTATAAATCCATTTTGTTGGTAACGTAATTCAGAGAGAATACAAAATTTTATTTGGCACACGCATTACGCAACCATATCGCAACTTAAGGGCAAATTATGTAATTATAGCTCTACTAATATATATTGTAGATACACATATATATCAGATGTTTACCGAATCTTGCGCATGTACAGATTCTAGGTTGTGCGTAGATAGATAGATAATAGGAAGTACAAGTGAAAATACTAATTTAATTCGCTTACGCTCTTTAATTCGAGAAGCTTTAACTTCGAGCGCAATATTTTCGCGTTGTGGTGCCTAAAAAGAAAGTGTTTTATTCTTTTTGTGATGTCGATTGTGCCACCGTTCGATTTTCGGCACAATTAATCAGAGCCCCATGACCGTTTACCGTTAACTGGCCGTTAGCGATCAGCGCGTTCTGCAATGACGCTTTTTTAATACTATTTTGCCAGTTTTCGCAGCCCGTTGTCGGTGTGAAATTACGGCTTTTGCAAGAGAGTTCAATTGATAAAATAAATTTTCTAAATCTCATATATTATATATAAAGCTAATGTTAGTACGTTAAGACAGGGTTTTCTCTATTACCACCAACTTCGATCAACTTCCCGTTGGGGTAGCGAATACCCCTTTATCTCCTGATGAAAGTAAGGGAGTTTGGTCGCGATGGGTGGAAGTGGGTGGTTGTGGGTGACCTCACATGAGAACTTCTGGAAAGTTCTGTCAATTTCTGTAATGATCTAGAAAGATTACATTTACTCTACATTTATGCCAAAATGATTTTCTTTCTGGCTCATATGAATAGATCCATGATTCATCACCAGAGACAATGTTATAAACTGCTTTTGACTTTCCTCCGTTGAAGCGTTGCAGAGTAGACCGGCACCAATTGACACGAGCCGCCTTTTGCTCTTCGGACAAATTATGGGGCACCCAGCGGGAAACTAGCTTTCTCACTCCCAGTTCACCATGTAAAACAGTTTGTATCGCAGTCATACCTATCCCTAAAGTAGCCCGAATCTGCTCATATGTAATATGTCGGTCATCCTGTATCATTCGGCGCACAACAGCGACATTTTCTGGTGTAACCGCTGTTTTTGGCCGGCCTGTGGAAGGTACGGTGCCAAGAGAAGCACGTCCACGCCGGAATTCAGAATACCAGCGATATATTGTCGTCTGGCTAGGCGCTTCACTCTTGAATATAGATATAAGCTCAGCGAGACATTGTCCCTGAGATAATCCTCGTCGAAAGTTGTAAAAAATTATGGCACGGAAACTTTCTCTTGTAAGCTCCATTTTTTTATCGACCTATCAATTTCAAACTGATATTGTTCTTTAAAAAAATTTTTTTTTTAATTCTGTCAATTGTATTTGATTTTCAACTAACCAGTGTTTATTCATCAAAAAGAGTTTTTAATCTAATTAAATCGAAAGTACTCGATTACCGATCTTTTCGGTATGCCCCTCGTATATGCACCATCATATAGCGTGGCGACGCGTCGCCACGCCAGAAATTTGTTTTACGTGCGGCTACAGATGTTTCACATCAAAATGAGTTTGGTTTCTTTACATAAACATGTCACCTTCAAATCAACAAAATTTTCTACCAGCTGTCAAAATTACATTCTGTATGACACTTATATATTTTATAGAAATTTAGATAAGCTGTGGGAATATATAAATAATAATAATAAAAAATAAAAAGCCTTTTATTTCCTGCGAAGATGTAAAGTAGGTTACAGAGTTGAAAAAAATAAAAAATATACTTAACTTAACTATGTTTAGTGTTACATACATTTGAAAATAAACATAAAAGTAAAGATAAAGATATTTTAAATCTATGTATTTAATTTGCAAGAACCCTCCTTTGTAGAGGTGAAGGCCTCCTCTAAAGAAGTCCTTTATTTTTCTTTCCTTTCTTTTTTTCTTCCTTTCTTTCTTTTCCTTTATTTTAGAATTTCTCTATCATGGGCAGTTTCTGGCCAGCAAGGGCCAGCTATTTTTTACAATTTTGTCGTTTCTTGATTTTTTGAAAAAGTTTCCAGTTTCTTCTTTAGAGGGTTTTGGTCTTGATCTTCCACGGTGACCAGCCGGATTGGAAGATGGGATTTTGTTTTTGTTGTTTTATTTATGTTACCTGTGTTTGAGGGAGGCGGTAGTTGCTACAAGTTGTCAGTTATGTTACCTTGAGGGTTAGGCATGTTGTTTGGATTTTTATTTACTAGGAAATTTAGCATGCTTGGTTTAATCATTCCTTCAGACATACTAGAGGTTCTTCTTATTTGTGTCTGTTGTTTGTTTTTCTTGCTAACCTGTTTTTTTGTTACATCATCAGTAGGTGATTCAGGGGATAATGTGAGTAATCTCTTATTGTTGTTGCTGTTGCCCGCTGTTTTATTTTTAGTTTGTATGACAAGTTTGTCGTACTTAATCTTCACCGTATTTCCTTTCTCTCTCTCGAGTTTTGCCTGCTCCTGTAGCTCCTTTCTTTTTTCTAGTATTTGTTTCGGGTAGTCTTCCGTTATGTAATATATGGTTTCTCTTAGTGCCTCTCGTCTCTCTTTAAATATTTTTATTTTTGTGCCTAGTGTGATAAATGTAGTAATTATTGGTCGGGGCCTCTCACCTTTTTTACCGATTCTCTTTACTTCTTGGATATCTCTGTGGTTTAAGTCTAGAGAAAAATATTTCTTTACAAAGTTGATTATAATGGTTTCCAACATTTCGTATGAGGTTTCAGTTTCCTCAATGCCGAAAAAGACGATATTTTTTATACGTGTCTGTTTTTCCAAGAAATAGATTCGTTTTTCTTGATTTTCCAGCTTTTCGTTTAAGTTTTCGTATTTTTCATCCAAAATTTTGAATTTTTCTTCCAATATGCTGTTTATATTTTGTGTTACTGTTTCTGTTACTTTTTCCCCGCTTTTTAAGATTGTATTTTTCTGCAAGTCAAGTTCTTTTTGTATTTTACTGTGGGAATATGGAAATTTATTTAGGTTTATATTCCGATTTATCATTAAGTTTAGAAATCTAAAGTTGTTAAAAAAACAAATGACTTCTCGGCAATCAACGCGAAAGTTCATGTTCCTTTATCGGATCAAACCATAAAACTTTTCTTTTCTCCCGAGTCTGGACAACTTTTTACATTTACAACGTAATAAATCTCTTATAAATTTCTTTTTAAACGTCCCACCGATAAATTGCACTTTCTACCCGACTCTGTCCGTCGACCGATTAGCTAGGACATTCAATTATCACAGCGACACCATTCATGATAAAGCTTAATGTCATTTGCATTGGAAATAAGCTGATTATTGTAGGTTTCGATCGAATGCTAAAAAAATTGTTGATTATACTTCGAACTGTATTTATACTGGTTTAGAGTTCTTTCGAATGATATTCTTGGAAACGGTATAACTAAAACTACTCGTATGATGTGCACCAACTTAAAATTTGACAGACGTCAAGAAAAGATTTGGAACGTTGACATTGTATAGCTAGTAATAAGAGAGAGAGAGAGATAGAGAGAGATGTAGTAGTACAGTAATAGCAACAATTATATTACGATCCAGTGTAGACTTTAGTCGCAGACCTGAAGATCGAGTCTAGCTTTCTAAGTATTTAATTATGGCCACGGGTTAGCTGATTTCTTTTCTCGTAATTACTTTTAAATGCTAGTTGAATGAAGGATCTACGGTATCCAAAGGTTACAGATATGTATTAGCTTAGCTAGTTTAGGCTTTAAGTAAAGTGAAGAAAAAAGGTAACATTTTTTTCAATCAAGGGGGTATTCTATACATTTTGCTATACCCTGACAGGGTTCATATATGTAGATTCAAACACTATTTAAACTCTAATGACTCTATGTACATGAATGCAAATAAAACATTTGATTGATTTTATCCGACTTCAAAAAAGGAGGAGGTTATCAATGCGACTGGTATGTTTTTTAAAATGTTTGTTACCTCAGAACTTTTGACTGGGTGAACCGATTTGGATGATTCTTTATTCGAAAAGTGTTTCTTCCCGTGTGGTCCCATTTCAATTTGGTCCAGTTCTGACAACGGCATCCATGAGAAAACGATATAAATCTTAAATTTGCCTTAGTAAAAGTAGACTTTTAGCGCAATTGAAGTTGGTTTCCAGTTCTTTTTGAACACATTTACTTGTTTAACCCAGAAAACATTGCCCAATGCAGTTTATATTTTATTAGAATTCATTGCGAAAACTCAACGTTTCCTGTGAAAGTTTAGGTTTGTTCAGAAACTTCGGTTTTCCATTCAAGACAACTATGACTAGCAAGCGAATGACAAATAAGAATACAGCTCTGTAAATACTTGTCTAGCCTGTCCAACAAATCTGATTTCAAGTAGCAGCCTAGATAAATATTATTGGCAGCTGTAGGAACTTTTCTTACCTAATTTACTTACGACCTATCTTCAAATAAGTAGTTTACGACCAAATTAACTTAGCGTAATGTATCTGCACGCTTACGGACTCCAGGTGAGACGAAGGCCAAAGGTAAGCGATTAATTACTGTGAGAGTCTGGCTCTCATTAAAAAGAATGACGTGGATACGCCGAGAAGTTTCTCAGGAAAATAGATGTGTGAATTGAGTGAAGTCGTCGTTGGCGGAACAATTATATTTAAGAGGAGATACTAGTTACTTTGGTCTGCGTTTTCTCATATTTTATTTTATGGATATTACTCGTATGAAATTTTGACAGTGAAAACTAGAGGGTTTTATCGAGTAAACTGTAGAATGAAAACATGGTTGGTGTAAATTTCAATCACATCTTCTAAACAAACTTTTTTAGTCACATCACCGTACTGTAAAGAGATTTACGTTTACATCTAGTAAACATTAGAATGATTTTCTCCTACACGAAACCGTTTAATAAAAATAACACTATTTGTTTTTTGTCGCTAACGTTATTTTACTCCAGGCATCATTATAATAAGATGAGATATATCTTAGCATTCAATTAGTTTATGACTCTTGAAATGTTATTATACAGAAAATAGAACGAGTATAAGCTTTGCATTTTAGACCACCAAAACCCTGTTCAGTTCGGTTGAATATTACGGCCGAAATATGGTTTAGATTTAAGTCAAACTCTATTCTAGATATTGATTAAACTATGTAGTTTCACACAAAAAAGGATTTTTCGAAATTGATTTTGTGGTTATCAAATGAAAACGAAACTACGAAAATCAGTTTAAAAACTACAAGATTATGATGCGAATTTGCAGCCGAACACTACCGCGGGGAACGGTAGGGAGGAAAGAGCGGTAGGGGCCTTCATTTGTCTAGCGCCCTGTCTCACTCTACGTGAAACAACAACATTTTGAAGCGTAAGGCGCGTGATCTCAGCGCGGAGTTGAGCGCTGCTTACTGCCGACTCTTAAGAGGGTATGCTGTTGTCAAAGCGCCCATACAAACGTAGTCCAGTCATATTTTGAGTATCAAGCTATGAAAATCTATGAAATTTTCAAGACACAATCTAGAAACAAATATCTGTGTCGGTGGTGAGTCAGATTTTCGTTTAAATATATACTTCCAGAGTTACAGGGCGTCAAAGAATTGTATTTTTCGGTAATAAAAAGCCCCAACTTTGAACCTGATTTACAAGAGTATTTATTATATATATATATATATATAAATTTCATTAGTATACTGTATTAAAAAAATGGTCTGGACTACGAAACATCCAAATGACGGGTGGATAACATCGCGTAATGTATGCTGTCTCACCGTACGCGCTCGGGTAGGATAGGGCTCGGATAGGGACAGCTACAAAACAATGCAACCTTGAACGTGGCCACGTGGTCTTACCAACATAGCCTCTTAATCTGTAAAGTCCCACTTAAATTTTATTCATCGGATGCGACCCGAAATAAAGTTTTTAGAGATACGTAATTTATGTCATACTAAGAGTATATGATGTAATTATGACAGCGAATTCAATAACAAATTAGAAAGCACACGCAACTCCAAGAGTACACTCACTATAAACTATTACACAATCTCAGTCTAGTACACTAGCGACGTACGGCGACTGCGCGCGCGCATTCAACTTTCACCCACCGCGTGTCGCCCACCGCCACCGCCCAACAAACGTTGCATCACTCGCAGCGTCTCTCTCTCTCTCTTTTGTTTATCTAACTTTTATTACTTATCTCTCTTTGATGACGGGCTTTAACGTCTATTACCTAAGACTGCCGTCAAACATCAGTGTAGATAACGCTGTAGTATTTTGGTAATGAAATAAAGCGTACCCCAAAGGTATTTAATCTGTGGTGTGCTTGAGATAGATTATTTCAAGTTGAACAATATTATCGATACTAGATACTTTTCGTGTATTAAAAAGAGATGACAATAGCCACGTTTGCACGTCTTGTAACACAGCGCCCCGGCTTTAGCTACTGAAATAATTGTTAGTTGTCCTTTATGTTAAATAATGCAGTATTCGCACTAAAGAATAGCTTTTTTCCCCTCGAAAAGTATTAACCCAAATTGCGCCATTCGCTTAATTTTGACACATAATTTGCGACATCTCTTTGTCTCATTCTATCTTACGTTAGTTCAATGATGTTAGAAAGGCTAGAATATAGTTATTTGGATCCTGATTCATGTTATCTCTCTATGACTTACTAAATTTATGGCGTTTCGTCTACCGCATTGACTTCAGCCTTTTTGGTGACCATCAGATGAGATGAAGGCCAAGTATCGCTTTTTAATACGTTGATTTGTAATATTGTATATCATTGCCGAATACCAAAATCGCCACGACGTAAGTGTTCAATTACACGCCTTGGTTGTTTTAGAAGGGTGTTAACGACCAATTTATTATACAAAACACACAAACTCGAAAATCTATTGAAAAAGCATCGATTCATCCAATTTTACGTTCGCGGGGTCGACGCACAGTGGGGCCGATGTTGCAGTGTCATGGACAAAATCGTCTGAACTAACTGAGCTTCAATGACTGGAGGGTGCCTGCCACGGAAATCCGAATGAAATGAGACAACGGAAAAAGTATTTATTTTCCAAAAATTGTTATATTTCACTTATAAGATATGTGCGTGTGTGAGAGAGTGAGGTATGAGAGCAGAGAGAGCTGAGAATCTAATTCTTTCAAAATTCAATTCAAAAATGACATACCAGTCATATTTACATATAAAACTTAAAGGAAATGTTGCGAAATAAACGCAAAAAAAGTAAAACATTTCTAAATAAGTTAAATTACAGTGTAAATTCAATGGTTGAGCAACATAACTATCACACATTATAGCTTCTTTATCACAAATGTATCAATGATGAATACAGGAGATCATCACGACAACCAGCTTTTTGTTACAGGACTTGTTAAATTCATAACACTTGGCAGGCGAGCTGGTGGACGCTGTAAGATTTAAGTGGTACACAATAATGTACTATGGCCACCAATTTACGTCCCTTGTATAATGTACACCCACGGGAATAGCGTCAAACATATTCTAAAATCTTGTGAATACAGTACAGATTTGATGTTTTATAATATAAAGGAGTGCGGTGGGAAATCTGTCTGTTTAAATTTCTGTGACACTATCGAACGTTTCAAACCTCCCGCATCGCCACCCACCGTTGTGACGCAGGGAAATTATTATTATTACACGCTGATTTTATTTTTCAGCCATTGTTGACTGCGTGAAAAGGGAAACATATTTCCTTGTTATTTGATTTTGCGGAGCGTGAGTTGTAGAAAGGGAACATCGAACGTTTTTGCCGGAATTAATGGTTAAGTTCCATAAACCTATAACAGGCATTTTGAGTAGATAATTTATTTCTTCTACAAAATAAAACAGCTTATTAAGTATCTAATGAAAACTGACAGGTTCTTTATTTTATATTCTATTTCTCTATCAACCTTCGTCCTCGGATTGAAAATAGGAAAAAAATAGCTATGGAAAGTTATTGAGTGCGTCGTCCGCGTGTAAGAAAAATAGAGACAATTTCAATAACTTTAAAATTACGGGACCGACGTGCATAAAACAGCTTAGAACCAGTTTAAACTTTTGAACTACAAACATACACTAAGATAGACCAAACGATGACGATTTAAAAAGGCAACCTTTTGCTTCGGGGCTTAAAGTGTATTCCTCTGTGCGCAATAAACAAAATATGTTACATTCGGCTCAAAAACTATTCTCTACTCTAGTCCAAAAAGTGAAACGAGGCCTCATTAAAAATAATCAGCAGTTGAGAGTAACAACCACATTATGATTCATTTTGTCTGACGACAACGCAATTAGAACCACTGTTCAATGACCGGTACGGGGTCAAACACATTCACTACGGACCAAATGCTACAATGACAAGATGGACGTCCTACTTCCTGTCACTTTCCATCGGTATTTGTGCAAATTGATTGTTATTTACTATATTTAACAACGACGTTTTGGACTACTGTTATGCAAAATTTATAGTTTCTAGCCTGTACAGTCTGAGCGATATGTACGCAGATATTTTCTTTCTACATAATTTATAGTCTGCGCTGTCAAATTGGAGGGCCACCCGTAACGTCAGAAAAGCTCTTAGAGATCCCCACCCTTGGCGGTTTGGTGGAAATTGCTTCGTTTTCGCTGGTCCCTTTTAGTTCTTTCAGACGTCTTATATTAATTACACTTACGAAGGAAGGAAAACTTACTATTGCTCTATTTTCTTCTTCTTCTTCTGTGTTACCTTGACAATCTTCCTTCCATTCACAAAACACGAATTTATATTGCTGATAATAACGTGTAATTCGTTTCATAACTCTATACCAAATATGAAGGTATTTTAAGAGCATTACCTACATTGCAAAGAATCCAAGAAAGGCATATAATTTTATGCTCATTCTTTTGTGAGTCATCCGCGAATTTTACCTTCGAAGCTATGCGTTTCAACGTGCCGTTTTCGAAATTGCTTTTAGTACTTTGTCTTTTAAAGGAGCCAGTTGAAAATAATGACTAAAACGAATTTATTTTTGGTGTATCTAATCGTTTTACATTATCGAAACCACGAAAAATGATGTGAACGATAAGGGATTATAATATTATCACGAAGCTTAAGCATGACTCTGAGCAATCCCTTGTGTCCTTCATACACAGAAGCGCCTCCAGTTTTACAGACTTATCTTTACAAATCTGTAGTTTTGTATGCGACCAGAGATTGCGAGGCCTCCGTAGCGGTTGTAGAGCGAGATAGCTATATTGAATACCCGTTTAGAGCGAGATGGTTGCTGGCTCTCGGTTCGATGCTCGTGAGTCATGCACCGGCGCCCGCGCAGCCTCTGGGCTCCACGTTGAAGGAGGTCAGCGATTTTTTAACTCGGAACTACTAATTTATTCAATAAATGAATTACTCTGCTCAGTGTTGTTATTATAGCTAACAACAAAACGTTCATTGGAAGGTATACCACCTTTCCAAATTTAATCAAATTATGATAAGGAAAATCCAGCAAATCCTCACCGGGAAGTTTTAATTTAATAAGCTATAACCTTAATTAAATGTAACTACAGTAGAACGCCGATTATCCGAATTAATTGGGACCGGGGTCGATTCGGATAATCGAAAATTCGGATAATCGGACATAGACTGGTGATAAAGAAAAACGAACGTATGACACATAGAATAAACTTAAATAAAACGAACACATTTCTACAATAACGCTCACTTGTACATCTCGATCAGAGTAAGCTGCCGTAACAAAATACAAAGTACATATCTAAAACAAAAATAATTATCAAATCAAATCAAATCTGTTTATTCACAGTCATGTACATAGAGTCATTAAAATATTATTCGGATCTATATACATGAACCCTGTCAGGGCATAGCAAAATAAATATATCAAATTTTATACAATAATAGTAGATGTCAAATTTTATACAAAAATAATAATAAATGTCAAATTTTATACAATAATAGTTCAATGTCAAGTTTTATACAATAATAATTCCATGTCAAATTTTATACTACAATCTAAAATAAGCATAGTCAAACTTTATACATTTTTTATCGTCCATAAATTCCTTAATTGTATAATATGACTTTCTAATTAGGAGCGACCTTAATTTATTCTTAAATTGTTTATCTGTGTCTTGTTTCAAAATATCTGGAATATTATTATATACCTGGATAGACCTGTAATATGGACCGTTTTTAAATATTTCCAATTTAGGTTCAGGAAGTTGAAGTTTGTGCTGAAGGCGCGCTCGAGGGTTATATTTACGCTTAGGAACGATTCGGATAATAGGCGATTCGGTTAATCGGCGTTCGGATAATCGGCGTTCTACTTTAAGTTTAAAATTGTAAAAAACAAAGTCAATGACAATATTTTTGTAGCGGTGTAGTCTTCAGTCTTTTACGCGTGCTTTGAAATCATTCGAATTCATTTTTAAACTATTATTATTGGATTAAAGATATTGCAGACTTCCGAAATATAAGTAAAATATCAAGATACCTAGTGCTCTTTAGTTTTATATCCTAGATTATTTCCTACAAACTCTTACCTCGTGTCCCCACTGTGTGACGAAAGCATCCACCGTGCCGACAGGGTCCGCGCGCGTTCGTGACGGATTGTTGCCCATGGGTTCTTTAACATCGGCCAACTTACCAATAGTATTGGCCAATATTCGCACTGCCATCATGATCATCTTTCATCACGTTTGATTTGATTTTTAAATTTCGAAGTGTATCCTTATACGGCATCTAAATATAGTTCGCCGTCTAAATAGATTCGCGTAAAGATGAATCAGAGGTATTTTAGGTCAAGTCTAATCCAACCCTTCTTCCTTTGGAGATTAACATAACGTTGCCCTACTTTGAAGTTTACCACTTTGTGAAATAGCTTTTTCATTTGGGACCCAACTTTGAGAAGCAATATCTGTTTTATTTATAGCCGATGGAATTCGGATATTAACAAATATTTGGGTTTGTTTGGGCTAAGTGGCAGCTTCGACTATGGAACCTTGGGCCAACATAAGGCCAATTCGCTATCACCGATCCACTTGACAATCTTTCGACTAACTTGCAACAAGCTTGCATCGTTCTTGCAACCTCGTTTTTACGCGGACGCCCCACTTGGGTTGATGTCCATTATATTATAACTGTCAAGATAAATTCGTGACATATTCTCGTGTATGTCAGCTTGATTCTCTGCAGATGTTTTATGTACTCGTAATGAAAAGCTTTTTAAATTGCCCATAAATGAGGTTATGGTTTTTGTGGTGTCGGTTTTGAAGAGTCGTTAAAACAATTTGTTTGAGGAGTAAGAGCTACGTTCATTCGAACGTTCATTAAGATTGATCGAATCAGGATCTTATTTTATTAGCACTTCAACTATTTTTCCAATTCCAATATATTTGTTATAATTACAACTTTGTGCATCAGATTGTTCTTTTCTCCAACAACTTTGATTATAACAATCGTGAGTGCCAACAATTGGAGAGCTTTTAACATTACCACATTAGAGTCTCACAAGGCAATGTACTCCCTGTGATACAAATGACCATCTGTCATTTGGTCATAAAGCATGACCATGACTTTGGCCAGATTCTGACTACGATCTGCTGACAGACTGACGCTTGTAAATGTGAAATTAAGAACACGGCTATGACTCACAGCATAGCTGCTTCAGATGTCGTTTATACGACCGGTCGTTTGATACGGTAGTTTGAGAGTGCTTACTGGCATACTTTGAATACGTTCCGATTTTAGATGGTTACATTGCAACTTTAATAAGGAATGTATCTTGATGCTTAGATCTTAATATATAACATATACTAATACTTAACTTAACTTAATAGTATAAGTTACACATAAACAATTTTGATTATGGCTAAATAGGACTGAAGCAACTTAATATTTCTTTTACCACCTTTTGTACATTTTGTACAAAAACCCTATTTTTTGCAATTAAAAAGATTTTGATTTTGATTAGCTGGATGCTGTCTGGATGAATTGCACCATTTTTAGATGCATTTCTTGAATCAGCTACTTTCATGGCTTCATCATAATTTTTAGCTGCTTTTACACTATTTTTATTCTACACATAAGCCTCATGGATTGCCATGAAGCGGCCTTCAATGGAAGTAAATATGATAAATTTTTTACTTTAATATCATTTCTAGCGCTTATTTTCTGCCTCATCCAAAATTTTATGACTCTACTTAGAGTATGAACGCGGAGAGACCAGATTGTTTTATTCACAAAAAAGTCGAAGAACAAAAAACGGGTTCGCGAAAGCCTCAGCATCAGCCGCGCTTTTTTTGCTTTCCCAATATGGCCGGTCGTTTAAAGTTTTAAACTCTTGTTTTAAAATCTGCGTGGGCAATGATTTCAAACGTGTGATAAAAAAGGCTCTTCTAATAGGCTGTCGTGAGAATTGTTTTGCGAAATAGATTTCTCTGTGTGGTGGTGATTTTATGTTTAAACTTCCTTTTTTGTAATCTTTATTTTGTAGGGACCGTTTAAAGTATCTCGATACACAAATATGATGTGTCAACAAAGTTGTTAATAAATCTTAATTATAATATTATAAACAGGTCTCGAATTAAACACAAGTCAAGGTATATATAGATTGCCACTTGGTTAAGTTGATAGTCCTCTACTTGTTTGCTTCCTCCTGTCTACCTATCACCAAGTCTATCTATACCGCCAAACAAGAGCGTGGCTATAGTTTTAGGTTCCAAAACAATATTTATCTAACACTATTATTAAGCATAAACAAATTGATTGGATACAATTTATTGTTATTTCTACACGGTCTTTACATGGAGTGAAATTTAATGAGCGATAATGGCAGTTCAGGTTATTCAACACCACGTGGGGTATCAGTTTTCTGTTGAATAATATTTAAAGAATTACATAACATAGTTAAGTTTTTATCAAATCTTCATACTTCAATCGTAATTATACAAATCCGTTGGGTTTGACATTATTTAAAAACTTTTTCTCGGCATACAAATAGAATGTCAATGTAAGTAGACAGCAATGATTGGCGTGTTTAAACCAGGTGAAAGCTCTGTCCCGTAGTGCGTGAGAAAAAGATATAGATATATAGAAGCTGGTGCAAGAAGAGGAAAAACAAATCAAACCTCAGGATACATAGAGAGATAGGATTTGTTTTAAACATAACAATTTACAATGATACTCGACAGTACATAACACAAATTCAAACGTGCCACAATATATAATGTATTACATAAACATACTGTCGACACACTAGCGGAAGCTTGCGGTATTGAAACCAACAATAAAAGGGCATTGTTTAGCGAAAACAGTCTCAATATCGTTTCCATAGAAACTGTTCAGATGGCATGAAACACGACCAAAGAGTTGGGTTACCGGAGTGATATTTCATGTAATGACATTCGAGATGGATTTATGTTATGAATGGAATAAAGAACAATTCAATATAGATTATATTCATGTTGATGTTACAATGTATCAGACCCTGAACAAAGTATTATAGCATTCTTGCTCACCATTAGGGGTGAATAGTGAAGCGAACTAGTTGTGCATAAAGTACGTTGGCGAACTGAGGTATCCCAATCCGTTCAAGTCATCTTGGATGTGGTGTAATCTAGTGGACACGATAAAATCACAACCTTGGGGGTACAATATGTGATGTTTCTGCTATTAAACACAACATGAGGGTATTAAAAATAAGGGCTGCATTTAGTTTCCCGTGTAACAGATGATGTTAAGACTCGTAGCTTCGTAAAAGAATTAACCAGAAATATATAGATGCACATACATTTTGTTTTGATCTAGAGGTACATTATTCTACATTTACAATTTCGTCGAATTCGTTTCAGCTCACGCAAAACCGTCTCCCCACTTATTTACCTACCTAATAGATTCTATTTCTAAGCGGCTCACCGAAGACGTAAACAAAAGCAAGTCCATCTAGGCCTGTGACAAACAGCCATTATCGCCGACTGTCTCAAATAGAATAAATCGCGTGTGCGTGACTATTCTTGGCTTTATTTAACGCTATTTCGGGACTCCACAGATCGATGTTTCAATAGACGGTAAAGGTTTCGTCTGATGCGAGGCTCTTATTCAATCAAACTCAAAAATCATCTAGTTTAGAAAATTATGCGTGCTGGACGATGCGTGTAAGAGTCATGAATTACGAATTGCGGCCTGGCGGTATTTCTCTTACTTCAGATTGAGCCGACGCTAAGATAATTCACGTGGTAACGAGTAACTAACTAAATGTATGAGTAAATAATGAAATACGATGAAAATAAACTTTGGGGACATTGAAACTTTTCAATCAAAAAATTTCTTTTACCCATAAACCATTATTCATTATTATCCAATAGTAAAAGCTTTGAATAAGCAAACGCGCGCTCCGCGGATATTGTGAATTCTCAAGGACAGACTCGGTTTCGTGGAAAATCGATGCGCCTAATAAAATACGAGGAAATTGGTCGAGAGGCTTGATCTGATTAAAAACTGTTGGAACGTCCTGATAAATCATAGATTGGTAATTCTGGGAAAGTTCCGACACCGATATCGTTGATGAGTGGACAAATAATGCTTACGTTTCATAAGTGAATTGAATTACATTTTTAACTACATACATTATAGTATCCGATTAAAATTTGACGTTCGGTGAGGCAGCATTATCTCATGCTGTTATTCTTAGATATTATCAACGACTAGCATCTTTATTACGTCGATACACAAAAATTTACAGAAAAAATATATTAACTATCTACTACCGTAGACTATTCTGGTGGCATTCACACTGGAGGTGTCTTAACAAATGTTTGAAAAGGGACGACGTAACTGATATTTTTTGAACAAGACAACGTATCGTGAAACATTTAAACAAACACATGGCATCTCATCGTCAGTATACGAGTAGGTTTTGCGGCTGTTGATGATGAATTAAACTCTGAATACAATTTGAAGTACAAGACCTAAATGGTGTATGTAGAACACAAGTACGCTACTTCGTCACTCGTTACGCCTCATTGTGTCTCGTGTTGCTTCGTGTTTTGTCTGTTTATTCAAGTGTAAGGTGATGGTGGAAATAGGGTGTTGCTGGTAGCAATAACGACTTTTTATCTGGGTACCTCCTGAATTTATCTTACATTAAATTTTGTGTCATGGTCCTAGTTTATTTCAAGAGGAAATTGATTGTGATTCTGATCGACTTTTTCTATTGGGACTGGAATGCGAAAAAAAATAGCTGTTCCATACAAGTTTCACTGTTTCACCAAATCTATGGAACAGCTTTTATTCGTGATTTGGTGGTCCCATGGTAAACGTTGCTCGGACTCATTGACTGATGTCTCAGACTAATAAGTGCGGACCTAGTATATATGCATATTGCACTGAAGTATTGTACCAAAGAATCCAATACATAGTGTTATAGCGTCCTCTACGAAAAGTCGATATTCGCTTCTGAACACCCTGTGGTTTCATTTCAGGTCCTCGGCAGCTTTGTGTGCAAAAATTTTTGGGTATCGGTGGTCGGTTGTCCCACTCTCTTCTAACTAACACAATCGTTTTGTCTCTTTCTTTACAGATCACGTCGCCCGTCTCGCTCACACGCACATTTCCATAAATAAAACTTCAGCATCGGAAATGAGTAGTTTTGGGATTTCCTGATTTTTTTTCGAGACACAAGTTATCATTAGCGGAATTTTAAAGGTCGTTTGGATCTTAATACATAGGAATCTTGTTCATTTAAAAAGTAATGTCCTAGTGGAGGTCGTTCGAGATACTCGGTTCAAGTGTAATTTGTTCTTTTTCATAATACTCGGAATTGCAATAGCATCATTCTGAATTGGTTTTGTCGTCTGGTGTACTTTTGTCGCGGCAATTTTTTCTCAATGTTCGTATAAAGTAGCTTAATTTAACATAATTACGCCTTTTTTTACTGCAACTTTCGAAAATATCTCACTAATATATGAAAGTCGTAAAATGGCATCTAAAGGTATTTTTCGTAATTTTAAATGAGTCTCACCTTTGTCAGTATTGAAATTAATATTGATATTTATGTTATTTGAATCGAACTATATCTCTAGTCACTTGATTAGACAACAACTTGTAACTGTTAATTCATTATTTCTACTGTCATTTCGTTAATTAAAACAGCAAGGCCTCCCTTCACAGTCAAATGAAGGAAGTGGTCAGACTTGTCAGCTCAATCATGTGGTTAGGTTTTGCTAGTTTTTTTAACTGTTTTGATATATTTGTTTTCGGCTTTTTTGATTTCACGGTTCGATTGTTGCATGATTGGCTTGAACCGGAATTTTTGGTTGTTATTGTGAATGTACTTTGATTTCATCATTTTGATCAATAACTTAACGTTGACTTAGTTTGAGCAATTGAACCGTCACTGAATCTGTAGATTTACTTCTCCATTTTTTTTCTTCAATATTGTTTGAAGTATTACTAATACCATCCTAGTTTTTTTGAC
Source organism: Carcina quercana (assembly GCA_910589575.2). Taxonomy (NCBI): domain Eukaryota; kingdom Metazoa; phylum Arthropoda; class Insecta; order Lepidoptera; family Depressariidae; genus Carcina; species Carcina quercana. The sequence continues at coordinate 2,378,356 of OU342451.1, read as the reverse complement.
AACGAATTGTGTTGCTTGTGACTCTGACTGAATGATGAATACGTCGGTCGTTACATATAATGCTAATGATATTTTCATTGTAATTCAAACAAAAGTGTAACATTTATAGCAAACTGGAGTAGTGATAAACTATTTGTGTTAGTACAGCCATTGTTTCTACGGTTCCCCGCTGCTGCCGTCAGACAGTCGGCCGGGTTATCAAATTACCACTTCGTCATGGAGTTGTCGATCTCTCTTTTTGTCTATGGTCGTTTTATTGGATTACGTAACACAAGCGCTTTGGAATACGTTCCTTTAGTTTGGAATGTCCGAAGACTGGAAGTGTTTTTATCTTTTGATCTTAGGAAGGAGATACATATATAACTTTGGGTTGAAGTTTTGTTGTTGAAAAGCGGACACTTTGTGCATGAAGAACTTGTTTTGGGTGGAAACGTTTGTAAAATGAATTAGGTATTAAGCTATATTTCTTATTTGATAGTCAAATCATTTTATTGTAAACAAAGGCTATCATTTTTAGTAAACGAATGGTTTTCGTTTCGTTCTCTCTGCGGAATGCCTTTCCGAAAATTGTGGGAAATTCATTGAGGTCAGAAAAGCTTTGCAACAAATTGAATTTGAAGTTCCAAAAATCTAATACTAATCTCTTAAACATTCGTTTCTAGTGTCCTTTACACGCCAAGGACATTTTTATACATGGTTTATTCTATTGTTGTCCATCGCACGTGAGCTCCACTGATTAGTGCTGGCTAAATAAGTGATCGCATATTGATTTTATCGCGGCAACACTCGGCTCGTATCGTGTATGGGATAGGACATGATAGCCGGCTGTGCGTCAATTGAATTTTAGAACACCGACCGTAGGTGCTTGATATGCTTCGTTATTGACCTTTACTGCGCGCGGCTTTGAGCTTGTGATTGGTTTTCTGGGGATATTGTTATGTCTATTTCGTGATTGATTGAAATGAAGAAGGATAGTAAGAAGGAAGTAATCTTGACGTTGAAAAATTGTGATTATCTTTTTTGCCGTTGAATAATAAGCTCCGCTTGTATTTCTGTTTCTAACATGTCGTTGTTTCTAGTTTTAGTTCTTGTTAGTGTTGTTTCTGTAGTTTAAGTTTACAACTACCTTTTGACGTCAGAGGGTTAATAATGGATAGATTATGTTACTTTGGTCGTCCTATTTGTTGGAACTCCGTATCTTTATTTCACAATTCGTCGAGAGCGTTATCTTTAATGCAACATTTTTGTCGATATCTTCATTTGGTTTATCGGTTTACCTGTAATCTGTCGATAATGTATCGATTGAGATTACATCCCTATTTCTTTGCAGATTTCTAACATTCATTAATGCTAATATGCTTAAATGATATATGGCAAGTGTTATGAACATAAAGTGTAAAACATATCTATGATGAAATAAAAATGGAGAGGAAATTAACGCGAGAAGACTTCATGAGGAAAAGCTTCAGAGCACCGAGGGTGTCTCCAGCTCCTGAGAACCAGGAGCCTGCAGTCAACGGAGCCCCGCCACCATCACCAGTTTCCTTAGCCATGTTGGAGCGAACGCCCCAGCCGCAGAGAACTCAGTACGAAATCACATCTGCTGGAATCGCCCCTAAAAAACTGGAGATAAGCAGAGTACACCCGATACACTTAAAATCATTCCAAACCGATGAAGACAACGGGCCGACACCGCCTTCCGACGATGTCTTACGAAAACTGGAGAGGCAAATCGGTGAAATGGAAAAGGGGCTAGAAAGAGCGCAGAACGGTAAAGCTGATGTTGACGAAAGGGTCCGTTACGCCGAACACGAGAATTTGCTTCGAACTGGAGTCTCTTCGGTCGGTGGCGGGGGATACCTCGCAGCGGATTCTGATACGGAACACGATTCCGTACCTTTCAACAGAAACGAAAGCACTAGGAGCAGCACAGGCGGTGCTACTCCCGTCCCTCGTCAACCAACAAGATTAGCTCGAACAAATTCCGACACACAACAGCATACAGTCGCAGCGACTGCTCGATTGATGAGGAAACTCGCTGATGGTGGTACTAAGGATGAGAAAACGAAGGTGATATCACGGAAGGCTATTCAGGCGAGAATGGAGCGAGTTAAGAACTCGATGGTGGGGACAAAGCATGAGCATCGTGTGTTGGCCGAGCATAGAGCTGAGCCGGTCACGCCGAGGACGCCCACTTCACCTATTTCTCCCAGATCGTCACAGGTAATTTTTCGTGAGCGTCTTGTGAGCGTCTTTATGTTACGTCAACGTAAATGAAAGCCAGTTTTAGTTCAGAAATTATGCCAAAACGCACTGTGTATAATTAAATAAGATATGAATGCATTAAAGAATCTCTGTGACCCTCGAAATTGTTGTGGAATGAATCGAATAATGTAACAACAACAAAAATAACCTTCCTTTTTCAAAAGCATCGAGCTTTATTGAAGACCGAAGCTGTTCAGAAACATCTCAAAATAGCAATGCAATATTTAGTAGCTTTCGAACTATCAAAGTAACAACAAAACATATATCTTTTCCTTTCCTCGCAATATTTGATACGGCCACCGAAAAACGTATCCGATTGATTCAATAAAATCCTTCCGCGCGCGTCGCGGTTCGGCCTGTCACATTTAATAACAAAATGGCGTCATTCCGAACTCCCCATCGTGAGAGTTTAATCACGTCACGTGTGCTGTCATCGAACTCTAGCCTTGTGGTAGCGCTTTGTTTATGGTTTCAGTAGAATAGCCCGTGGATTTTATGTCAATGTCATAGTACAATGATTAAATATGGCATTGAAAGTGTTTTTAATTATGATGGAATAAAATAGTATTTATTGTAATAAATGTGTTACACTTTTAGCTTAAATTTTAGTTTAGTTAATATTTAAAGTAGTTTAAAAGTGGATAGAACTGCATTGAGGGAAACCGTAGATATATTATAGAGACCGATATCGGTGTTCTGTAGTCTGAACTGGCTTGCCACATCACTAGAAAAATAGATACCTAATGGCCAGTTAAGAGTTCTAGAGTGGCGATCTAGAATGTTCTAGAATGGTAAATAAAAATATATGTATCTACTTTTGAACCATGTCCCATTCATCTTTAATTGATATTTCCTTCAACACATAGGAACAATCAAAATTGAATGTGTCATGGTTCAAAAGTGGATACATATGAGTGTTCATATGATGACAGTCAGTAAATTTTTGTTTCTCGTATTCCACCTTTATAGACATGCAAGTATTTTAAATTGTTAACGTTATCCCTCTCCTAATTCTTCCATACTAAATTTCTGTTCCCATAATCTTTTAAAATAGTATAGCTGGCTTTGATAAGTAATTACCTAAAAATAGAAGATGAAATTATAGTGTCGCGAAATAAATATCATTAATTTACATCTTTTTAGTTAGCTACAATCGCCGTTACGCAGCTAATGGTTCATAGATGGCGCTTTGAACAATAATCGAAATAAGTGTTTAAAATGAAAATTATGATTCACTGTGAAGTTGCATGTTAATGATACTCATTTCGCGACATCACAATCTGATGTCCTATTTTTAGACAGTTACTACACAAATCCAGCTATTATATTTTAAAAGATTATGGCAACAGAAATTTAGTATGAAACTTCGATGGAGGTGGATCGCAATGCTATGGTAGAGTCCTATATTCAGCTCAGCAAGTTGTTATGTCTAAATATGATTGTCCTAGTTGCAGAAAACCTTCGCTATTCTACTCTTATGAATTCTAATCAATTATGAATTATTTAAATAGGTTTCGGACATACGCGCGGATGATTTTTTGCGTTGCAACTTTCGTCTTTATTATACCTACCATTCTATTTAATTGATATAGTTTTTTCTATGAGAAGTAATTATTTCCATATTTGAGGTGTTCAGTCTTTATATGTTGATTGTTAATTAAAATTTTCACGTACTGATTGTTTTTTTCTTCTCTATTTTCAGGTAAGAATGCAATTACGAAACTCATGTTTCTACGATACGAAGCAACGGTACGTTGTACGAGAAAGGTAAATTAAAGTTATATGTTTATTATTATAATCAGATATTTTAAGACGATCCACGCGCGAAAAGAGTATTATATACATACAATTTCACAGTGAATCACAATTTTCATTTTAAACACTTTTTTCAAATATTTTTCAAAGCGCCGTCTATGAACCATTAGCTACGTAACTTCTATTGTAGCTAACTATAAAGTTGTAAATTAACGATATTTATTTCGCGACACTATAATTTTATTTCATCTCCTATTTTTAGGTAATTACTTATCAAAGCCAGCTATTCTATTTTAATAGATTATGGCAACAGAAATTAAGTATGAAAGCATTAGGAGAGGAATAACGTTAAATACAGTTTTTAATTATTTTTGAGACTTGTTCAATTTCGATCAAATTGTGTAATTTTTTCTATCGCTTCCTCATGGAGACAGCTGTCGGATATGATACAAATGTATAACTGTCGATCCAATATCTATAGTTTATTAAGCACGATGTAGAAGCGAATATCTATCGTATGTTTTTGATTCGTCCGATTTTGTGGAATATATATTTTTTCTGATTAAAGACTTTAGTCTGTAAATTCTTTAATCAGTGCGTGTTGTCAGTGATGACATACGGAACCGAAACGTGGTCCTTTACTGTGGGCCGAATAATAAAGCTCAAAGTCACTCAGCGAGAAATGGAACGAGCTATGCTCGGAGTTTCTCTACGTGATAAAATCTGGAATGAGGAAACCCGACCAACGAAGGTCACCGACATGCTCGATGAGTCCGTGAGCTGAAGTGGCAAAGGGCAGGCCACATCGCTCGAAGAACTAGTAACCGGTGGGGAGTAAAGGTTCTCGAGTGGCGAACACGTACCGGGAAACGTCTAACAGGCCGTCCTCCTACTAGGTGGACCGAGGACCTGGTTAAGGTCATGAAGGAGGCATATCCAGCAGTGGACTTTTACCGGATGATGATGATGCCACGGAGTCAAAGATGTGTATTATTTAATTTATGATGCATTTGCAATTCGCTTTCATCTCACCTGATGGTAAGTGACGATAAGGTCGTTGGATGGTAAGCGTGCGCATGCGCACCCAGAAGCTTCAAGCTAAAGAGGCGCGGATTCCGCTACCTGTCCTACCAGTGCAATTAACATTGCTGTTTATCAGATTGTGGGTCCTTCGTCAAACATGACCAGCCCACTGCCATCAGCTAATACGGTGAGAAATATCGGTCATTGGCAGTCACTTTGTTCCTCTGACGGATCGCTGCGTTCCCAATGCGGTTCATCAGGGAGATAACGAGCACATATAGTGTCCACGTCCAAGAATCAAGTACATCCGGACGAGCAGCCCCTGTGCCATCGGGCGCGAGCTTGAAGTAGCACTGGTTCCGTCATGTCAGTTCTCTCAGAGGACTCCTCACCTATGTTCGACCCGTAATGAAAATTAGATACTTGACATCTAAATAGTTTAGGGTTGAATTGTATTTTATACCATAACGGACATTAAAAGAAAGCACCCCAAAATACAAATACGTAATTTTTATTTTTATTGGGATTTAGCAAGAATTTAAAGTTTCAAAAATGGCGAAAAATATTGTTATTCGAATAGTAAAATGCTTATTAGATTTAGTTGTCTCATTGAATTTTGAACATTTTTTTCTGGGGGTATATATATTATAAAACATAAAAGCATTTTACGAGATAAATGAAAATATCTAATAAGCTTCATACATTTAACGCTCTAATTTATAGACGTGTGACGTCACAACTCATACCCGATTTATATGGAGCGTTTAAGCACCGCGCGAATAGAATCACTTTTTCGGTGGGTTGTGATAAAGAACTATTAGCCGTATCGAAAAAAAAATGATAGAGCTATTTATCTTTTTACATGAACTATCGAATGAAACAACAATATTTTTAGTCAAATACCCAATTGAACCGGAAAAGTTTAGAGATAGAAAGATAGAGGATATATCTTGTAAATTAGCCCTTTCCATAATCCGCGTAGCAACTTTATAGTATACTCGTAACATAGTATAACATGCAGGTTGATATGTATCCGTCCACGTTCCATTGTGTTACTGGTCCGGGATGGGCCTACATGCCGTGGTGGCTGCGGTCGGGCCGCGCTCCGTCGGTAAATGAGTTTATTCCTATATACGATGGATAGACGTTTAGTGCTAACACCAATGCTTTATCCACATTCAGTCAGTAATTGGCATTAAAACAAGCAAATTATTAAACATACAATGCCAGGAAACGTCAACAAGAAATCGAGAAGTCGAGCAAATTAAATTATTTTTGTTTTTATTTTTTAATGATAAGGTTATTAGATGGAAAGCGTGCGCACTCACAAGCCTCAAGCTAACCTTTCATTGTTGTTTGGCGGCAGACTTAGGTAACATGATGGTAGCTAGCCAGGCGCACATATGAAATGCCTTACCACCAACCGAACCGAGTACCGATAGTTTGCCTCGTTGTGAATCGAATCTGGAACTTCCGGATTGTAAGTCCAATCCAAGTGTGTAGAAATAAGGCCACGGAGGCGATTGCACATTGTGGTTGTGCGTTGAACACACGTCCCCACTGCAGCTCAGGCCTACTCTCCTACAGAGAGTGTATGGGACATAGTACACCACGCGGACATGGAATACGTACACATAAGTCGATAAAATCATATCCCTTTATTTGATTTCGTTGTATTCGGGTATAACAGATATCAACATACTATATTACGTACATTTCAACGCGCAGCTCATAAAAAGGTACGAAAGAAAGCCTCCGAGGTAATACGTTCAGTTTGAAAAGCTGTGTAAAGAATGTCTTCGAGTCAAGGTCGCGCTTGGAGAGACGTGGCCGCGTGATTTGCATCCGTAATATGATGAGAATGGGATGCCACGCCTGTACTAGCTGAATATGCCCAAGACCATTGGATTTGTGCGATTTGGACATTCCGATCCGAGTTCTTGTCATTTATCATTATTGCTAGTAATTTTGCCGGCGATTTCGTCAGCGTCGATTTCAGAGAATATAATACGGGAAACACGATGCCATCATAATCCAGAGGTCCCGGATTCGGGAGCGGGGATAGCTAGCGGTATTCGGTTTGTTTGATGGTATTTTCTATGTCAGTTTGTCTAGCAACCATAATTGTGTAACGGTATTAAAGGTAGCAAAGACAGTGCCACATTGGCCTGAGGCTTCCGGCTGAGATAAAACCCAAGTGCAAAACCTATTATGATTTTTAAACGACTTCATAAAAGCAAGAGGGTCTCAATTCGTCGGATTTTTTTAAATGTATGTTCCCCGATTACTCGAAGACGTCTGAACCGATTGGGAAAATTCTTTTTTTTGGTTGAAAGGCTTTCCAGATGGTCTCATGTTCATCAGGTCAGGATATGATGGTGAAATCCAGGGAACAGGAAATTTAGGAAGTAGAAAGTGGAATTCTTCAAGGAATACTAGTAGGCTCCTCAAGTTTGTCTCTTTTGGTTTGGTTTGACAAGTTTAGCCCATCTATAGTGGTACACATGGTGACAATGGTCTGATGTAGTCAGGGAAGTAGAAAGTTGAACGCTTCAAGGGATGCTCGTAAGCACCTCGAGTTTGGGCTCATTTGGGTGCAGTTGAAGTCAGTTTTATTTATATTTTAATTGAGTTTTGTCGTACCCCTTTCCCCCACCAACGAAAAGCTAACTAAACCAATCCATTACCGTATTATGTAATTACGTCACTCGTACGGAAAACGGAAACAATGACGTCACTGCGGTCAAATTTAACATTGGTGTGTCAAGGACAAGCCAACTACAGTTATTTATTTATTAATAATGTATCGACCGTCGACGTTTGGCAGGTGGATGGATTATGAAGGTGTCGTTGATACGAGTATGATACGATACATACTCGTAGGTAGTTGCTTCTGCTTCTCTCCTCAATATTCTTTCACTTAGTTGCCTTTGACTACATTCGCGGTATTACATGGGCCACTCCTTTAAGCGAGCCTACGAGTACATGGCTTCGATAAGTATTATTTGGTTTTAATAGTTAAAATGGAGAAACATCCGAAAATGTTCAATTTTCAATATTACTCAGGAATCTCAAAAACACGTCAAGGAAGAACAGACATTCTTCAAACCAGTAAAATAGTTTTAAAAATATATCAAAAACGATAACATATCTAGAAAGAATCATCATCATCAGCCGGAAAACGGCCCAAAAAAGGCCTCCTTCATGGTACGCCACATCGACCGGTCCCGAGCCACCTGCATCCAGCGACTCCCCGCGACTCTAACCGCGCGCGCAATCGATTTCAAATTGTAATACAACTGGAACTGCTGGTTGAATGTAATGTTATTGGATTCTGATTGCTCGTAATTTACATGTGCAACCTACGCACGGATCGCCCACGATGGCCGAGGATGTTAGAGGATTACATGTTTGATATAGTCTGTTTAGGAATTACAGCGTATCGACGTTGCTGTTGAATGATATTTTGAATTAGTAAGATAGTGAAAAAGTAAGATCATGCATGGAGTACCTCTGCCATCTTTGGGATGGTTCAGCTCGCTATCAACTAGCTGCTTCGGGCTCGGTGGAGCGTCGAGCTATGAGACTGATAGGCAACGATACGCTACTTAAGGCAAAGTTCCAAAGCCTCGAACATAGGCGTCAGGTTGCCTGCCTTTCGGTATTTTATAGGATACATTTTGGAGAGTGTGCGCAAGAGCTATTTTTGTTGATTCCACCTTCGCCGTTCAAGTACCGGTCAAACAGAAGAACGACAGACCTTCACCCGTACACTGTAGATATTCCTACAGCTCGCACCAAGCGTTTCGCTTCCACATTTATCGTGCGTACAGCTAAAATATGGAATGCACTACCGGTTTCGATCACTAATCTTCAAACGACGAGTAAATAGACAGCTTCTTGTTAGATCAACGCGTAACATGGTCGACTTCACTTGAGGTCAAACGTTGACCTATCTTTGACCGCAAGGAAACTTGCTTTCACGTAAAAAATCGCATCGAAGTCGGTCCATCTGTTCGAGAGCTACAATGCCACAGATAGACAGACATTGGCGTCAAACTTATTACAACCCCTCTTTATGCGTCAGAGGTAAAAAAGGTTGTAGCGCCTGTAGCAAATAACGATATTCTGAAGCTGCTACGTGAATTTAGACATTTGGACCCGAATCAAACAACTCTTGTATGTAAGGGTTGAAACTAGATCAAAACCCCGCTACGAGCGGCGCCCTAGCGGCCCTCCTTTACTAGGTTGACAATTTGGCCTCGAGCCATTGAAGTTTTCCACCAAATAGCTCGACGTATATTTCTTGACTGTCTGTTTATGTCAAGATTTATTTACAAACAAATCACTCGCTTCCGCGCTTGGCTCCGACCATTTTACTACGATTCTTCTTCACGTGTCCCATGGGTGTGGCTGAGCGAGCGACAACCTTTGATTGCCTCACTGTCCCTATTAGATCTCACGGCAGTAATAAATTCACATAAGATTAAATGCATTCATTCATACAATAGTCCTCTATCGATATACATCAGCAGAGTTGTGTGATGACGATTTGAAAAGAAAAAAAACACGGCGACCTGTCACTACGCCAGCCCTAGAACAAAAAATTTCGTACCCCTTATATATGTTTTCGTACAGAATTGGTAAAATTGTTACATGCCACGGTTTATGCCTACATTATGCCTGTACTTTTGCTCGTGACTTCTGCGTAGCGTTCAGAAATTGTCAGTATGTATTAAATTTGCCTGTGCTGCACCGCAACGCCGAAACGCATGGCGATAAGTTGACAAAGCAATAAGGGTCACACTAACTGGTTCAACTGCGGAACCCTAGAAATGTACCTCACGAACCGCTGCCGCTGCGTACCTCGACGGGAAGCCCTATCTACCTTAGAATCCGTACCAGTGACTCGTTATATAGTTATAATATTATTCTTTCAATTTGCAAGCCTTTAGCTTGTTCGTGACGTTTGTCTGGATTCTTCATACAAATGCTTTGGCAGTGAACAGCGACTTGAGTCTTTGCTTCTTTAAGCGAAACCTTTGAAACTACAATTTGGATGTTTTCGAAAACAAGTTTCGCTTGTAAGAAACGTAATTATATAAGAAAATTGTAAATATTACTTAGTACTAGGAGGTTGGGCAAATGAACTCTTCATGATCACAATAATCGTATATTTTCCATAGTAGTTCTTCAACTAAGCACGATATGTCGTCGCCGCATGAATTCCCCATATGCGATGAAAATTGGGATTGTCAAAAAAGCTCGTTACAAAAATATGATTTTGGTTTAAACTTTTTAAAAGCGAATATGCTGGTAATAAGCAGTGGTAGCTAAGTTGGGTAGAGCGTCAGTCCTTGACCAATCGAGGTCTGGGTTCGATCCTGGCTGTACCAATGAGTTCCAATTTGTTATTAAGAATTTATATATGAATGATAAAACTCATTAACATTGGCTTTTCGGTGAAGGAAAAACATCGTGAGGAAACTTGCACACTCCTGATAAGAAATTGAAAAATGTGTGTGCAGTCTACCAATGCGCACTGGGCCCGCGTGGTGGACTATCTCCCATACACTCTCTGTAGGAGAGTAGGTCTGAGCCCCTGCAGTGGAGAGACATATAGGCTGATGATTAATATTTCTAGTCTTGAGATAGGAGTAAGAACAACAGTCCCGCCTCTAAAATTAACACTCATATAGAGTCTAGTGTTGTAAAACAAGGCTCCAAACAGGCTCACTGATGATGCTGGTACTGACAAGACGGTTGAGCGAAGAAGCGTTGATTTCCATGTTTTCTTGCCATGACATTTAGATTTCTGTGTGTTTACGAGTATCTGTAGACTAGTTATGATGATAACGGTGATGTTAAAGGGAAACATCACAATGGATTTTAAATTTTCATCACGTACCCAATCCTTCGAATGGAATCTGTGGCATTGATTCCCGTGAGAATTGCAAATTTTATTGCTTAAAAACCTGTTTGAGTGCTAAAAGTAGGGCTACCAACTGTCGTAACAATCTTTCGATTAATTCGGTTGTCAGTTTAGATACATCAATCATCAGCCGGGAAATTTCCATTGCTGGACATAAGCCATGGTATGGCACAATGACCGGTCCCGAGCCACGTGCATCCAGCTCGTCGAGCTAAGTCCGTGACCTTAATTGGTTTCTCATTTCGGATTTTGTCATGTAGAAAAATTCCAAGCATAGCTCATTTCATAGATCATTGAGTAACTTTGAGCTTGTTTATTCGGCTAACAGTAAAGCACCACGTTTTGGTTCCGTATGTCACCACTGGCAACACGTACGTGAAATGTGCATCTAACTATATCAGTCGCCTGCCATGGGTTCTGATTCGGGCAAGTCCCCTAAAAATACCCCGTTTGCTGTGACGGCCAGGTGAACTTTGCAGCTGATGATATTTGAATCTGGCAACCCTAGCTGCGTCGATCGGCCTCAAGCGGGAAATCAATCATTTCGGATTGCTCCCTAAAACGTGATTCACTCGTAAATGTTGAGTTTTTTCACACGGGCGTCGTTACTTCTTTACGAACGGTCAAGGTTGGAGTACTCTTCAACATGTGCTGTATACATTTTATCATTTGTTTATATTTATTTAGGAGAATACGTACGAGTCGAAGGCACATTGAAATTGGCTGCGTTGATTTGTTGCCCTGCTTATAAGTGTTTACAACACTTTGAATAAACCCTGATAATAAATTGCCAGGCGGACATTGAAAATGAAATCTTGAGGGAACACTTTAGCTGGTAGCGTATTCTAAATAGGAGAAAAAGTTCTCTAGTGACGACAGCTTACCGATAAACGTGTACCAGACTGACCAACTAGTTGAACCGACTTGAGAGAGTTCTGTTTAGTCGACTTTTCTCAACTGACGATCATTGCAAATCTTAGCTGTGTCCATAGCCAAATCAGAAGCGTAGTTGTTGGTGCGAGGTATAGGAAAATCTATATTTTATAGCCCTTGAGCCCGCTGTTACAACACAGGTCCTTGCGGCTCATAAAATCTATCATAATAATTCTCCAGTTCTATTGTAACGTGCCAACTCGTAGGAGTTTAGCTATCGATCTTGGCTTCGTTGCAGGGTAGAGCGCACGGGCCGTGCAGGAGACCATGGCTTCTGTTAGTAATATTGCGTCACGAGAACAATTTAGTGATGGTAAACTTGCCTCGTTCGTTACCCCACGCCTTTGAGAAGTTTACTTACACTCATGGCTATGTGGATTCTACTTTAGAATTAAATTTACGCAATAACTGTGGCGGAAATATTGGAATAGGCGAATTAAAGAAAGTTTCAAGATATATGCAGCAAGAAAACCATCTTGCTGCTGTCGTTAAACCTTCTGATTTGGGTTAGTGTCACTATGGAGAGTTAGTAGTTCTTTGTGGCGGTCTATTAGAAGGGTCTTACTTACTTTACTTACTTCTATGGGAACTGAGCGGATTGGAAGTGGCCTAACATTGTTATATGTGCCTTTCCTAAAATTGTCATTTTATCTTGCGATAAAGTTGAGTTTTCTATGGTCAGAATGTAAGAAAAGGTAGAAGTGCAACCATTATCAATTTCTTCGGAAATATCTTGTTGTCTCTCTTGCGAAGCACCGCAAAACCGTGGCATGTTAATAGCATGTCTACTCAGCACTTCCTCTTATTTTGTTATTAGGTCTCTCTCTGCGTTCGTTCAGCCCTATTCACTTACCAATTCATTATCTGAAAAGAAAACCGAAGTACCTGCGAGCAACTTGGCTCCTAAACCTGTCTAGAACTCTGGGGTCCGCAGAACTTTACAATTTATTAGCCCGTGTTTTATTTCGTTACAATGGCGGGGAGGGCTAATTACTTTTTCTTTGCCATAATGGCGCTATTGATTTGTTACACGTTAAATTACAGGTGATGATTTCTGAACGAAGGCTCTTGTCTATTTGCTTGTGTCCTCTTTTATCTACAGCAAAGTCCTCGTATCGTTGTGCTTAGGTTCTCACGCTTACGATTTGTTTGCTCATCGATATTTTTCTATTACATTGAAAGTAAACCCTTGAAAAATTAGGTTGTTTCAGTTTCAGTCTACCCGTAGAAATAGTCTTATGTTATTTTAATTTCTTATTTATTTAACATTGTTCATTATGTCTCTAAATATATTATTAATTAGTGTTGTGTGTATAAGTATATGTAAGTTAATTATATTTGTGTAGCGCTGCGTGCAAGTTGTTAAAACCTGGCTAGAATAGGGGCTGGCTGAAAATCTGTGTTGTGATTTTCAGCAGAAAAGCATAACGGGTACTGAGACAGCTCCTGCCACAGAACCTTCCCATTTTAATGTGTATTTATCGTAATGTTGTAAATGTATGAATTCGTTTTATATATGTGTGTGTGTTTGTATGTGTAATTTGTCTGTGGCAAATAAATGGCTTAAATGGTTTAAATATGTGTCAGTTCCTAGTTTCGAATTCTGGTAACTATACGGAATTTCTTTTCATCATAAAATACTTTGCGGACTTCTTTTAAAAACGGAGTAAGAAACTACGAGGGAATCTGTTTAAAAAGTAATGTCGCCGACCAGCTCGATGTCTCAGAAAGCTGAAGTGGTAATAGGCAAGCAGGACGCATTGCTTGAATTACTCGTCGAGGAGTACGGGTTCTGGAGTATTGAGATTCCTGATGGACCGTCGGATCTGGTAAAGGTTGAGGTGTATGTTCAGTAGTTAAGGGTCTTATGACATGACCTTAGAGCGCACCTTATATTCAACTGATCATCATAATCGACTGTATAGGCCAACCAACGGCTGGATTTGATCCTCCCGCTTCGATCGCCACGACAGACTTGACATAAGGTGATTTACCATAATCACCGCGCTTGATAAGCGGATTAGATGACATTCTTAATCTGAGACCGAAAAATGTTTTGCCTTAATATGCTTTGGTGATTTGCTCAAAAAATAGATTACCACTTCTGGTTTTAGGTAAATAAGCTGTAACACTATTTGTATGAAAATAATTTCTATAATTGTAGTGAGAAGATAATGATTTTGGCTAGATTTCTTGTACGTTTATGTGTTTTGGTAATGGCTTCGTTGTTTTTCGACGTTTAGCATGTACAATGCTTTGTTTATTTGCTAAATGCTTTTAGGTTTTGATGAAATTAAATCTGAAATATGGTTAACGTTCCGTCTTTACTAATATAAATTCTGAGAATGTCTTAATTGAGATTTAAATTTTGTCTTTCAATGGAAACGTTTGTTTATAAGTTGGAGGAAAATGCTTTCTAATAAGGTTTACGTTGAATAATCTTTGAATATTTCATTTCTCCAATAATGAGCACGTCACAGACCTACCGATTCTGTTTTGATTTACCTAGAACGGTCTGGACCACTTCTTGCTTGCACCGGTCGGTAGGTGTGTGATGGTCGGTACATTTTGCATTGCATTAAAGCCTTCCTGTTCCAATCTGATCTGAACAAAATCGATAGGTGTGGCACGGGGCTTACATTTTGCTTAGTTCCTGAACGGTTGCAATATATTTTACAAAATATAGCTCATACACACAATGTATCTCCACCTACCTAAAGCGGTGGTCCTGTTGTAAATCATAGACAACTTCATCTCATTGTCTGTATAAAGCTGTTCAATTACAAAGTAAGGTCGTTATGACATGTACAGTAGCTCCCTCACGAACCTTCCAAGTGTAACTGAACTTTGTCTTCCTGGTGTTGGTAAATGCAGTAACCCAAAATGCGTCTCCCAAGCTTAGTCGATCCGAATATCACTCTTATCTTCATTCGGTTAAAATGTAATTCGGCGGATTTGTCGCTTGAGACTATTTCGAATCGGTATTTTGGAATGTAGGACGGTTGGATGCAGGTACGTATTCAGGGAGAAGGCGTCCATAACGCATGGATAACGGTTTGGGGGCATTAAGTATGTTACAGTAGTTGGTAGGTTTATACGAGTATCCGGTAAATAAAATGCAAATGTCTCTTAATGTCCAAAGTGGCGGGCAATGCTATGACTTTTTTCAATCAATCAATCATTTATTTGTGAATATTGGTAAATACTACAGGTGGTTCATGGTTCGTAACATACTATTTAGTTTCACAATATTCAGCTAACTATGAGCGTACAAATATATAATAAGAAATAATGTCTATTAATAATAATAATAATTAAATGTAAAGTATTAAAATTAAAGGACAGTTTATCGAATCAAGCATTAAATAAAATATAAATATGAATGTCAAAAATATGTCTAGATTTACTAATAAATAAATAAAAATACTTTCAAGAAGATTTGTTCTATTTTGTTGAAACTATTGGATGTTCAGGTCTATTATTAAAACGAATTTTGTATTTTTCCGACGAAACGAATATTTCACGTTATATTGAATGAATTAAAGTAGTTCAACCTACATTAATTATGTCAATTTAGGGTTACAAAAAATTGACTTGGCTCCGGGATTACTAGCAAAACATCAATTTATACAGGGATTTTGTGTTAAAATTTGAAATAATTGTGATCAGTTAATTTGGATTGGTGTTTTTTTTATAGATTTTCATAAGGCCTGCTATGATATAAATAGACCACAAATATTATACCTTTTTATTCATATTGAGAACGTAGATAAATCACAGTCAGTGCGTCGTTGATTTCGTTCGATTATCGCTATCAGATAAACATTGACTGACCTTCCCATCTATAGATAAACACACACGAACGAACTCAGATGCTCGGTACCATATTGATCTGATCGACAAAATATATTGTACAGACTTTAAAACAGACGCCAAATGAAGCTATTTTATTGAGGTTTGCAAGAATGTGTGTGTGAGTGATGCTCGTGACGTAATATCTTTATTATAATAATAGTTATATACATCTTAATTTGTAGAATCATGATTTATAACAAGTACAAAAAAAACTTGTTCGTTGATTTGAATTCGATTTTCAACTTTGTTATAAGATCAAATTAGATTCCACATCCACAAGGCCACTGATGGACACGAGCCTCATAAATCGCCACATTGAATCGGGCTTTTCGTGACGTGATTTGTCATTATCACTACTCGTTTCAAACTAATGACACTACAGTCAGATGCTGATGATTCATGGGCATATAGAATTTTCATTAGCATAGCTACCTGTATGTGTTGATTTCAATCTAGAGCCGAAAGGATACAAATTTCTGAATTTTTTTGAACTGACAAAATATTGTATTTTTACAAAAGTCAGCGATCCAAATTAAGATAAAATTCGGCTTGTAATAGAAAAGACTATTACGAATTAAAAGAAAATTCTCTCTAATAATATAAGTGTAAAGACTGATAACTAGTCTCTACAAATGTCTTAAGGTGGTACCTGTCCGTCCTGAATGCGTCCCTGGCGGGCCACCCTCATCCCCCGTTCCGCAGTCGCGTTTCGTTCGCCAAACTGAGCGCACGGTTTGAGAATCAACCGTGCACCTGTCATTAAAATCTGTTTCTGTGAGCTATGGTGGAGTGTTGTGAACATTGCGATGGCTAGAAAACGGGTAAGGGTCCGGGACTATCACACGGGTGCTTTACGAGAGTTGATGGCGTCGCAAATCCACGATTCGTGGCTGGTGACTTAATTAAAAGGATGCGTTGGGTGTCTATATATATGGGATACACGTTAAACAACGCCCGTAGTAGAGGCAATACCTCTTGGGCTTGTTTTACATTCTTTAAAAAATCTATGAGAGTTTGTGTTAGGTTCCAAAGCTTTTATTGATAGCATAGTTAATGACTATAATTAATGGTATCTGGATGCCGTATTAGGAAAATATTTGAACAGCAATGCCCGTTTAGTTTCTTCTGTAGGGCTTGGTTCAGAAGCATATATTTTGGGTTTGTTTTATCATTTTTTAATTTGTTGGTAGCTTAGCTGATACAAAATTTTGTATTGCTTGTTTTATTTTAGGGTTTGTTTGAGAAGTTATGCGTATAGGACTTATTGTAGAGACATTATTTAAAAACTTACGATGTCTTGGTGGCTTAGTCGTATTGATTTCGTTGGGATATTTCAAAGAACGGCACCATATCTCGGGCTTTTTTTAAAAAATCTGCAATGATTTTACTATAAGGTATTTGGTGGCATTTTTTGAACCTAGGAGTGTTTTGGAATTATGTAACCTCGAGAAGGAGGGCGACGGCCTGGGACACGTGTCCTGGTACGTGGTGGCCGCACGAGAACTCTGACGCGTTCTTCGACCGATGTAGCCTGCCCCTTGTCATTTCAGCTCACTGACTCGTCGAGCTATGTCGGTGTCGGTGACCTTATGTCCTTTATGGATTACCTCCGGGTAGTTAGTTCACAAGAATTAAATTGAAAATTAAATTAACAATAATCATACGAAAATAAAAAAATATTATTCAATTTTATGCCGATAATGCCTAACATCAGCTGATACTCTTCAAACTGCTGAATCGATGTTTACCAAATATAGCTAAGGATATACCAAAAATACCCGCATCAAAATCGGTCCATCCGTTGGAGAGCTACAATGCCACACACAGACAGACACACAGACGTTGGCGTCAAACTTATAACACCCCTCTTTTTGCGTCGGGGGTTAAAAAGCGTAGGCAATGTTTTGAGACAATAATACACCGGTAACGTATTACAGTTATTGGCTGATTGCTCAGAACGATCTGTCTGTCCGTTTCACAATGGTGGAACCGTTTAAACGTGTAGTAAATTTAAAATTCCATCTCGTACATGACATGAGTGCTAAAATAGATCTAAAGCGATTGTGTGCGATGGCAGCGTAAACAATAAATGGAATTGCGATTGGAAATTCTCCGATGATATTGTTTTGTGCGTCAGGAGTGTTATGTTTTACAAGTGTGTCTATAATCTTTTAGCACTCTCTATTGCCTCAACGCTTGGTGAATTTCATCTTGAAGTCGTTAGATTTGTCTTAGTAATAGTGACACTGGGTATTTCAAAACATAAAAAAATTAAAATGGCTGATTTTGGTGGTGTTACATTGTAAGAGAAATGAGATTTGCAGGGTTTATAGGATACTCTTGGTATATGATATTATACTTCTTTCAATGTAAGACGCTATGTCACTGAAAATGATTGATTCTTGTGACTGAACCTCTGGATCGGTATCATACAAATATTATTATTTTTCACATTTGGCCGGTTCGTTTCTTGAGTCAGACGAGTGATTTTTCATAAATCTTTGAATGCCTATTATTTGAAGTGTTATGGAGTAAAAATCTTCAATAATTTAAGTGGTTTTGTTCTGTGTGGCATTGCCATAGGAGTAATGCGCCTCAAATAAGAACTCTTTGGATCAAATATATTATTCAGACAGTGTCTAGTCGAGCATAAACAATCATAAATCCTGTCGTCCACAGTTCCTACAGAAGAAAGCGCGCATTCAGTATCTCCAACGTACCCGTGCTATTTGACGGAAATGGGGTAATTTTTCCGACTATCTGTCTGTCCTCTTTAGCAGTAGTTACGAGTAACAAGAAGTTCATAAGGATAGTATTTTGTATTGTTTTTGGTGGTTTAATCGTAATTCCTAATTACTACAATCACATTTTTCTACTTTAACATAAATTGAATTATGAATTAGCGTTCCCGTGGGGTATTATAGCAATCCCCGTAAAGGAATTTTGTCGATTCATAATAAATAAAATAGTTTTTATTTTAGGCAAAAAATTAATCAGTAGTGGCGGCCGAAAATCTCTTATAAGCTTGTAGTAGAGGTTTCCGCTCTTCCGTTAGCATAAAGGGGTAATTACAATAAGACGGCTTATTTACTAACAAACACAAAAAGATACAGTTGAACAGATGAACTTTTGAAACTATAATTTGCAATAATAATAATAAATGTGCACATTCAATCACGGTAATGAAATTTTCAATCAGGCATTATAACCCCTGTAATGTTTTACGTAGCCCTGTGAAGTTTGTGATATCACGTAACGTATTAATGCAAAAA
The DNA here is from genome assembly GCA_910589575.2 of Carcina quercana. Taxonomy (NCBI): domain Eukaryota; kingdom Metazoa; phylum Arthropoda; class Insecta; order Lepidoptera; family Depressariidae; genus Carcina; species Carcina quercana. The sequence continues at coordinate 2,359,321 of OU342451.1, read as the reverse complement.
GTGTTTAGAGGCGGGCGTGACAAGGGTCAATGTTGTGTGTAAACAGCGTGATAAGCCGTGTTTACTTACTGCAGTCTGTTTCATAGATATGTTGTACTATTGAATCAAATGTTCGTTACTGTTTAAGAGGCCATAGCTCTTTTCTACATTTCTCCGCAGTTATACAGTACTTTAAAAAACCGAACCGGTCTTGTTGTACTTATTGCTGGTTTATATTGTATCGCTACATCATGAGTTGATATATCGATTGTGTGCAATTACTATTAATAAAATAGTTACAAGTAAATGCGTTCAAAAAGAACTGGAAACCGACTTCAATTGCCCTAAAAGTCTTCTTTTATTGAGGCAAATTTAAGATTTATATTGTTTTCTCATGGATGCCATTGTCAGAACTTGCTTTCAAATAAAAAAGAATCGTCCAAATCGGTTCACCCAGTCAAAAGTTATGAGGTAACAAACATAAAATAAATAAAAACATATCCGTCGAATTGATAACCCCCTCCTTTTTTGAAGTCGGTTTAAAAGTGACAACTTTAGGCGGTTCAATTTATAATAACTACACTGAATCTAAACATGAATCCATAATGTATCGACAAACCATCAAGCAGCAATGACTACAAAAAGTCCGCTTTGTTTTTTTAAATTATTATATAATTGCAGAGAAATGTCGAAAAGAGCGAATGAGGGCGCCACTGTCGCTTTATGGCCTCTTAAGAAATTAACTATCAAAAACTGTGTATTGATCGACCATTCCTTATTATCATTAATCTCAAGTATTGATCTGAACACGCTGTGCAGGATGAAAGTGTGTCCAACCAGAAACGTCAACGCCTCTTACATGAGAATAATAGAATATCTTTCGCAGTTGAAGCACAAGAAACCGTGTTTCTCCAATAATGCACCGGAGCCTAATGAACGCCACTCTTGGAAGTAATTAGTGTCGTGACTCGGCGTGAACACGGGGAATCAGAGTTGAAGACCACTTCAGAGGGTATGCTGTTGTCAAAGCGCCCATACAAACGTAGTCCAGTCATATTTTGAGTATTAAGCTATGAAAATCTATGAAATTTTCAAGGCACAATCTAGAAACAAATATCTGTGTCGGTGGTGAGTCAGATTTTCGTTTAAATATATACTTCCAGAGTTACAGGGCGTCAAAGTATTGCATTTTTCGGTAGTAAAAAGCCCCAACTTTGACCCTGATTTACAAGAGTATGAATCGATTTAGAACAATTTGGAAAAACCACCGACATCTGAAATTTCATTAGTATACTGTATTAAAAAATGGTTACATAATATACTGTATCCTTCAAATGATCCCTGGACTACGAAACATCCAAATAACGGGTGGATAACTTCGCGTAGTGTATGCTGTCTCACCGTACGCGCTCGGGTAGGATAGGGCTCAGATAGGGACAGCTACAAAACAATGCAACCTTGAACGCGGCCACGTGGTCTTACCAACATAGCCTCTTCAGCATTGTAACCTCATGTTGAGGTTATGTGCTATTCATTCAAATGCAGTGTTACTATTAAAAATTTCAAGTATATAGCATTTAACCGCCTCCGTGGCCTAATGACTAAATGTTGGATTCGTAATCCGGAGGTCCCGGGTTCGATTAACAGTGTTGGTTTTGGTGGCATTTTCTATATCCGCCTGGCTAGTTACCTAAGTCTGCCGCCAAACAGCAGTGTTAATAGCACTGTTGTGTTCCGGTATGAAAGGTAGCAGAGCCAGCGCATCATTATGTTGTGGCTTCTAGGTGCGCATGCTTACCATACAACGGCCTTATCGTCACTTACCGTCAGGTGAAATTAAGCCAAGTGTAAACCTATCATACATAGAAGCTATCATACATTCCTGCCATGAATAATGTTACATGTGGTGATATATTAGGGCGGCTCATGTTCCACAATTGGGTACTTGACACCTAACTAGTTTAGGGTTGAATTGTATTTTATACCGTAACGGATATTAAAAGAAAGCACCCAAAATACAAATACGAATTTGTTTTATGGGGATTTGGCAAGAATTTAGAATTTAAAAAATTGCGAAAAATATAGTTCTTCGAATACGAGTAGTAAAATGCTTATTAGATTTAGTTGTCACATTTCATTTTGAACATTTTTTTCTAGGGGTATATAAACACTATTTTACGAGATAAATCGAAATATCTAACAAGCTTCATACATTTAACGCTCCAATTTATAGACGTGTGACGTCACAACTCATACACGATTTATATGGAGCGTTTTACCGCGCAAATAGAATCACTTTTTGGCGGGTTGTGATAAAAAACTATTAGTCGTAGCGAAAAATAATTGATAGAGTTATTTATCTTTTTACATGGACTATCGAATGAGACAAAAATATTTTTTGTCAAATATCCAATTTGAATTTTTCACATATAAAATTATATATGCAAATAGATCGAATTATTTTTTGTCTGTGCAGCATGAATAAAAAGAGATTTAAAAATTTATACACATACAATTATACATAAAAGATTGTTTGACACAAATTTTTATCTCGATACTTAAAAATATCACTCTCTGAATTTCATATGATCACAGGCATGACACATCAGACTGAGCGTCTTTATATCCTATAGGTAACGTTGTAATACGATTCTGTTCACTTTGTCCCGTCTATCTCAAGTTATGTTGAATGTATTTTCCTGAAAAGAAACTTTTTTCACAAACAAACCGTCACAGCGTGAATACGAATCGATCCGTGAACGGGCGCGTCCTGAGTCAACAGCAGCGGTTTGATAAATACTGGGATTGTACGCTGATTTGTCCTTAGGGCTGATCTGATTGGGTGACTAAAAACGAAGGAGGTTATTCGAACAAACGAAAAATTCAAATTCCAACTTAAGTCGCATTTTCTCAATAATTAATCCTATGTAGTAATCCTATGTACTAGTATGTATTGTATCCATAAAATAACGTATATTTAATTTGTCTGTATTTATTATTATTATTTAATATTATATATTATTAATATAAGTATACATATGTGTTTATTCAAGTATTTAATTATAATCTATCAATATCTGTCACACCTCCACCCAAATATTGTTACTTATTTCCTCTACCCAAAGGTTGTCTGGTAGAGATCGCTGTCAGCGATAAGACCGCCTTTTGTACATTTTTTATTTATTTTAATTTTATTTTTAACTTAAGCTTTGGTGTACAATAAAGTTATATTGAATTGAATTGAAACTTTTATTGCTGGCTGGTAAGATTTGATACGCCACGTTTGCTATACATATACAGCGATATCCAAATGAGTAACTAGATGGCGCTGCAAAGCACAAATTGAGGCAACAGTAGATTTGTTTTTGAAAGTCCACGGCTGTTATAAATTCCATTTTTTAAAGTCATTTTATACGGTACAGTTTCTGGGTCCCAATAAAAAGTTTCGATACGTGAAATGGATTACAACAAACTCGGTTCAAACAAAGTTCGCACACGTAAAAAGGATAAAATATGTATATCCTTCTCGCTCACTCTTCATACAGATGTGATATGAGGTCCCTTTTTCATTATTATAGTTTTTATTACATTACAGACCTGTGTGTTGGTTAACTACAATTCTAGTCTTAGAATTGTCTAAGAAGGAAATATGAGCTGTTTTAAAAGAATAAGAAAAAGTGAAACCACTAAATATATTTGGAAGTCTTTATTTAAAATAGAAAATAGGCTATTTATCTGAGTCTCTTTGTCACTTAATACAGTTAAAAATTATATTATAGCGGCCCACCCCGGCTTCACACGGGTGGACATTTATTTTGGCATAAACGTAGAGTAAATGTAATCTTTCTAGATCATTATAGAAATTTTCAGAACTTTCCATAAGTTCTCATGTGAACTTTTTCACTCATGTGAAGTTCACATGAGTTAGACAAGGACAGATATATATTTTTCACATTTTTGCCACCCACTTCCACCCATCGCGACCAAACTCCCCTACTTTCCCTTTTCGTATTGACCGAAAACTACAACTTGGGAATCTTCAAACTAAGAGTAAATAGGCACCTTCTAGACCAACACGTAGCAGATCGAGGTGAAGCTTTGATCTATCTTCAATAAAAAATGTTCGGTTTTGAAAATGAACCATAATTGCAACAGATTTTGTGTTCTTGAATAGACGGATAATTATTAAACTTGTTTGTCCCTTGATCTTAGGCCCCTAAGTTCTATGAACACTCGGATTCCGATTGGGTTGGACCGTGGATTCACCCCTAATCTAACCCTACGCCGTTTGTAAATTTGCGATAGAACGGGACGCGCTCTAAATTCCGTCTGAAGTGGAGGGGCGGGATAAAAAGGTTTCTTTCATTGCTCTAGACTTGATCGGGGGTCTCCAAACTTTTTCAACTTTTATCATGCGTTCAGCTGAAGTTGAGAATGTGTGTTCAAACCTAGTGTTCTCTAAAGATTACAACTTGAGAGTCTTCAAACATGAACAGTAACAGATTGGTGATAAAACTTGGCTCTTTATTAAATAATAATAAGTATTTTACTCGTACAGTGTATTGTGTGTCTTATTTTAATCTTTAAACTGATTTGGACTGCACAGGACGTAGTTTGAAAATCCCTGCTCGAGTTCTCGACCCTATGTAAAGTTGGTCTTTAAATAGTTTCTAATTCAAGAGTGAACTCTAATGGACAAGCCTCTAGTAGTCTTGTCTTAACCACGGATTTGTAAAGAGTATAGGAGGTTCCACCTCGTCTAATAATGCGTGAGGTCAACAAAGATACACACACGAGTATTAAACTGAAACTGACGTGCACTGCATGTGACCGAGTTTCTGAAGGTGTTGTACTTTTGTTGGGTGTACCTTGTGTATAACCTACAAAATTTTCTGACCTATTTACTTCATACGTGTTCAGTGGAACACATCCTCTAGATGCACTGGTCCTGTGGTCTACACGTTATTTTTTAATAATTAACCATTTTCGAAGTATAATCATCAACAAACTTGCGAAATTGTAAAGTCTGCACGCTCTTGTACATGCGTTTACAGAGCTACAGTTGTCGAAAGTCAAATCTGAGATAAACACTGAGTGCATAGTACATGAAATTATTGTCTGACACTACAAACATGAAACGGAACTGTAGAAACTAAAAACAGATTTTGTATTAATGTCTCCCCTAAGGGGGTGAAAGTTTGAGTGACACATATGTGAGAGAAACGATGAAATAATGCACTGGTGTAAGCCACATAACTTAAAGGATTGACTAATGCCATAATACACATATCCCGACTTTGAATGTGTAAGAAGCCAATAACGTATACTCCACAATGCTACGGGATCAATCCCCTAGAGGTCTGCTGTGCGTTGTTCATGATCGAGAGGTCTTTTGAAACGTCACTGAGATTATTTTGCTGTGTTCTTAGATTACATTGCGTGGGCTCTAAGACAAGCCTTTGTGTTCTATCGCGATTGGATTTGGAGAGCTTTCATCTGGAATTTGGATTAAAGTTTGATAGATTTGCTTTCAATAGATCATAATTTCATCAAGAAGTCCGTTTAATTTAATACAGTATTTTTTATAATGATTTGCCGAATTTGGTGGCAAGTTCTTTATCACGGCAGTGTATGATGGGTTTTGATGGAAGTTGATAATCGTTAAAATAATATAGCCGCAAGATATTTATTACAAGGTTTAATTATGTTTTACTATTTAGTTAGGGGTCCAATACACTAAAGGGTTTAAGAAAATATGTAAATGCTTGATAATAGATTTTTACAAAGTTTGCTTCAGTATCTGTCTGTTACATTATCAATTTATTTGCCAAGAATACAATGTTTCAAAAATATAATAAGCTCAATATAAATCATGGTAAGGCACCCAAAACCATTGCACCAGCCGGCAAAAATTTCCAATACCTAGTTGCGGATAGAGTCTGGGAGGTGTAAAGGCATTTTGTATCGTAATTGGCTAAATCAGTCCAACTATTGGACCTTATTCCTGGGATGACATGATCCTATTCTGATCCTAACCTTTCAAGAATTATAACAGCCATTGATGCTACATTTTCACTCAGTATCCATATATTAGTTACAATTTTGTATATTAATATATTATGCTCGGCAACCATTTTGAACACTTTGATGATAAATCAAAGCTAGCTCCATAATGACATGTAAGCAATCTCTTTGATATTGATACATATTGATAATTTACCGTTTCTAGACTTTCTAGTGTCTCAGTGAAGCCTGGTGAAACCTTACAAAGAAATTCTGCTGTGTGAGATTATGTTGGTTCGAAGACGAGGCGTTGTTTACGATTGGATTTGAGGCTTTTGAACTGGAATGTGACCTAGTTGTGGGGTTGGTGATAGATTGAGTTTAAATTCAATATACGTTTGGCCAATAATAGCTCTTGACAGCGGAATCTGTCGGATTATGAGAATAGCTGCTTTGAATAGAATTGGGATGGAAGAGGCTACAATAGTTGGAAGAAAACGAACATTTTACTGAGGGGTTTTCTTTCGTTAATTTCGTATTTTCATATTTTTTGGTTGCTTTACGGTTTGCAAAAGCTGGATAGGATGGCTTGGTAGGATGAAACTTTTATCTGGAATATGCAATTGTAATTACCACAGTTATGAATTTCATTACCATTATCGATATAGGGCGATCCACCTCCATCAAAGTTTCATATTAAATTTCTGTTGCCATAATATTTTAGAATATAATAGCTGGATTTGTGTAGTAACTATCTAAAAATAGGACATCAAATTGTGATGTCGCGAAATGAGTATCATTAACATACAACTTCACAGTGAATCACTATTTTAATTTTAAACACTTTTTTTCCATTATTTTTCAAAGCGACATCTATGAACCATTACCTGCGTAACTGCTATTGTAGCTAACTATAAAGTTGTAAATTAACGAGATTTATTTCGCGACACTATAATTAATTTCATCTCCTATTTTTAGGTAATTACTTATCAAAGCCAGCTGTTCTATTTTAAAAGATTATGGCAACAGAAATTTAGTATGAAAGCATTAGGAGAGGGATAATGTTAAGCGAAATAACTTTCCTAAAAACCAGAATTCACGTGCAAGTGTTTGAAAGTGAGTCAAATGATGTATAATAGTGACAGCAATAGGAACTGGTGTTTTGTAATGAGCTCTGTGACTTCCGCCGAGTTGTCGACGTGAAGCTGCGAGGATGGGCGTCAAAGGAAGATATCTGGTGAATACACGGTTTTGTGCGATAGATGGCGTTAGTTGCATGTGTGTTGTTTAGTTACATGTGTTGTAGCTGTCAACTTATGTTATTTGATGAATGTTGTTCAAATGAAAACAAGAAAGTCCTATGCCGAAGTATCTGGTGATTGTACTATCTTGAACGATAGATGGCGTTAATTGCATATGGCTTTTTCTTCAGTTTAATGCTTTGTAGTTGTGAGCTATGTAAGTTGAAGATGGTTGTTTAGATGTTAACATGAAAATATACACGGAAGATCGAGTTGAGTCGAGATTTTTTTTTTTTTTTTTTATTGAAGATAGACCAACACTTGACCTCAATCTCACCTGATGGTAAGATATAAGATATCTGGTGGATGTACGGTTTTGCACGATAGATGGCGTTATTTGCATGTGTGTTGTTTAGTTAAATGTGTCGTAGATTTGTTTGATTTATAACGTATTTTTCGTTGTGAAAGTTGCTTGACCACATTCTTGTTCGAAGATGTCACGCGATGGTTCAGATTATCACGTGCTTGTTTTAAATGTCTATTAAATTAGTGACTTCAAAGTTGTATATGGAAATCATAGGTTTAATTACAGACAGTCGTTGTTAAATTGCCTTCATATCACCCTATCGTGATAGGATTACAGGCAGGAGAATAGAAGCGTACGAAGCGAAGCGTAGAAGGTAGTGTAAAGTTCGAAAATCTTGAAAGTCTTAGACAGTGCGTAGAATGTCCGACTAAGGATTTTTATCGTCGGTATCACTTTACGGTGACACGAGACCGTAATTCGTGGACCGCACTTGAATCCCGTGGCTTCGCTCGTTGAATTATGTAACATTTGCGGACCGGGAAACGTTGACCCCGCCCAGTTGCCGGGTGGAGGCTCGGCAGATCGGAAAATCTTTGCTGATCTTACGTATTGCGTCAGTTACGTTATAACGGATCCAATGCAACATTAAAATTTCCGTTTGTCTTTGTTTACAATCAGCAGTAATCAGCTTAGTTCTGTTTAGGGTTCCAATATAAAATATTAATAATTAAAGCTTTATAAGAATCAGGAACCGACTACATTAGTTTAACAATAAAATTGTTTTAATATTTACAAGTTTTATTAATGTGAAATTTATAATAAATGAGATACTTGAGATGGTGTCCTAGTGGCCACAATACGTATGTCCCGAATTGGGGTATCTATTGTTGGCAACACCAACCAACTAATATGGTTAAAAATAGTTTTTTTGTGTGTAGCAACACTGCCAATTCGTCATGCCCTTGTTGGATGCGTATTTAAGTATTTGTAAAAGTTAAAATAAGATAAACTTTCAATACGGACGCACTCTCACCCTATGGTCCATATGGATCTGCTTTCGACTGTAGATCCATAGATCCCTGGTTCATATCCGTCTCGAAAAACCAGATATTTGAGTATTCAATAATTTCTGTGAGAGTACACACTCTTACCTATCGGTACTAGGTTTGGTTGGTAGCATGTTGCCTCAATCAGCCGCCAAATAGCTATGTAAATAGCACTGTTGTGTGCCGGTATGAAAGGTAGCGGAGCAAGCGCCTTATTAACTTAAGGCTTCTATGTAAGCACGCTTTCTATCCAACGGCCTTATATCAGACGATAAGAAGGCCAAGTGCGAAACCATTGTGCATAAAAAAGCGGGACCTCCACATCCCCTTGAGATATAGCTTTTAAAAATAACCTTTCAAATCGATTCCAAGAAGATTACCAAAGGTGAACAAACAAACTCATTTTTGCATTAATGATGTTACAACCTTTTCGAAAGTATCCGTTATGCCATTTGTCTTAAACCTTCGGATATAAACGAAGGAAACTCAAGCACACCCCAGAGGGTACGAAAGTAATCCAAAGAGAAAAGAAAAAAATCTCCCGCAAACCCATAATGGTTCTTATACCTACTGGGATATCCGTAAAGTCTCTGTGAGTCTTGCTCGGAGTTGGTTCTTAATGGACATATTTATTAAATTGTTCTCGAGTGTGTGTAGCTCCCTACAATTCCACTACCGCTTCACTGGCTGACTCTCGTGACACTGCCAGTGACACTAACGCTTAGCAAACCAACACATTGACACACGAGACAGTGCAGTTGGAGTGCTTAATAAGGTGTTTTACATAATCGCTAGCTGTAATATACTCGTATAACTAATATTTGCCGCCGAATAACAGTGTTCTCAGAGACTCAGAGCCAGTTCCTCATTCACTTGAGGTCTCTGGATAAGCACGCTTTCCTTTAAAAGACATCGTCACTTTACTATCAGGTCGGATGAAGGCCAATTTCAAATCCATTTTGCATTTAAATTAAGCGCAAAGGAAACTGTCACAGCATTTCTAGAATAGGAAAATTAGTATGGAATCATTCTGAGCGGAATCCCGTTAATATCATACACACGGATGTGTTTGTGTGACATACATTTGATCCACTTCAGTGAAGGAAGCGGGTCAATCCCTCGAGGCACGGCTCGAGGCATCCTAGTTTACCCTCTACGAATAGGCACGGCATTCAGAGCTCCAAACATACATGCATGATAACAATATCTGGACTAGTTCCTACAACGCTGGACTCACGATCCGAAGGTTAGCTTACCAGTAAGCGTGTATTCGATTTGGTTCGTGTTTTGGTTTCATGTAAAATCTTCATGATGTGAAACTGAAGAAAGTCATCCTTGTTGATAAACCCCCAAATTACAATTAGAACTAATTAACAAGTCCATATAAGAGTAGTACGAAAAATTGCGTATTATTGCGCTTGAGAGTCTGGTGTCTCATAGCTTTCATGTTAACTGGATCCCGCTCCAACAATGTTTCATACAAAATTTCTGCTGTGATAGTCTTTTAAAATATAATAGCTGGATTTGTATAGTAACTATATAAAAATAGGACATCGGATTGTGATGTCGCGAAATGAGTATCATTAACATACAACTTCACAGTGAATCACAATTTTCATTTTAAACACTTTTTTCGATTATCGTTCAAATCGCCATCTATGAACCATTACCTGCGTAACTGCTATTGTAGCTAACTATAAAGTTGTAAATTAACGAGATTTATTTCGCGACACTATAATTAATTTCATCTCCTATTTTTAGGTAATTACTTATCAAAGCCAGCTGTTCTATTTTAAAAGATTATGGCAACAGAAATTTAGTATGAAAGCATTAGGAGAGGGATAATGTTAAGCGAAATAACTTTCCTAAAAACCAGAATTCACGTGCAAGTGTTTGAAAGTGAGTCAAATGATGCCTGCGTAACTGCTATTGTAGCTAACTATAAAGTTGTAAATTAATGATATTTATTTCGCGACACTATAATTTCATCCCCTATTTTTAGGTAATTACTTATCAAAGCCAGCTTTTGTATTTTAAAAGATTATAGCAACAGAAATTTAGTATGGAAGCATTAGGAGAGGGAATCCCGTTAATAAGCGATTTAATTTCTTTTTGTTATTCAGTATGTATTAACACAGGCATAGATCATCCCGAAAGCTTCAAAACGAACTGTGTAAGCCTGCCGACCTAGCTTGTATGTCTATGTAAGAAAGGGATGAGTACCTAAAGTCGATCTAGGTCAGACCCTCAGCCGCTTGTAAGCGGACGAAACCGGGGGAATCAAGCGACGCCCGACCCGTTTGCAATTAGGATTCTTTGAGCTAGTTAACTGATCTCTAGGGCACCCTATGAATCTGAAGCACCACCTACGAACTAGAAATACGTCATATGTACTACAGACAATTTTTATGATAAAGATCTCGACTTATATAGATATATTGATAAAACAGAACTGAATGGTGGTCAATATAGTTGAAGTCTAAAGTGCGAAACAAAAAGGAATTGAAGCGAGATAATATTTGCATCCGGTGCAGTATCAGGAGCAAGTTTCATGAATTTGATGCGTACGGCACGTGCAGATTTATTTAAAATAAATAAAAGAAAGACCAATAATAGGCCTCCATCACACCTGATGGTAAGTGACGATGAGGTCGACGATGTTACGCGTTGATCTAGAAGGTGCCTATTTACTCTTCGTTTGAAGATTCCCAAGTTGTAGCTGTCGGGGAACACGGAAACCGGTAGTGCATTCCATATTTTATCTGTACGCATGATAAATGTGGAAGCGAAACGCTTGTTGTGAGTTGTAGAAACATTATACGGATGGAGGTCTGCCTTCAGAAATTATCCCATAGGAAGTACTTGCTCGATCGGGATTGCTCCACCCTATTCCGACTCTTAACTGTCCCTATACAATCTGGCAAAGAACGGACAATCAAACAATGAAACTCACAATCAGCTCAATAAATACCTTTAAAGTAAAACTAAAAAAATATCTTATGGATTATCAGAAGCAGTTCCCTCCCGGTCGCCGTGTTGTTCCAACATACCTGCAAGGTCTCTAACTGCTGCCACGTCACCTACACTGCACACTTGCTCAAGTTTCACTGTACATACAATCACACGTATCTATATGTTAACACGTCCATATACACTCACACATACACTTCTTTTACACATATATTTAACATACTTTACATATTAGAGGGCTTATCTGAAAACCAGCGCCATGTCTACTGCCATAGCAGATGCTGAGATCAGTCCTGTTTGACGACACATTACAACACAATGCCTATGTACATTAATAAAAAAATTAATGTATTTTTAATTGTGCGCAATTTATGTGTCAATTGTATTTTTGTATTGTGTCGTGTGTGTCTTAGTTAATTAAATATTTTTCTGTTTCTGTTTCAATTTACGTTTGGCACTCAGCACTTAGACTTAGGTGTCTTGTCTTTGTTTTATGGGCCTAAGGTCCCTTCGTGTCCTTGTGGAAAAGAGAAGCACGAAAGAAAGAAAGTCAGATTTGATGTACAATTCAGCCTATAAACGTTTTAATTTGCGACTTAATGAAGTAAACCCGTGTAACGTCTGCCATTAGATCCAACAGTGCCCATTGTTATGTAGGGCCGGTCGCTACTGCGAAGTGATTCAATCACAGCGTCATACAACTAAGTCGGAGACAATGGTCCTAGGTGACAGATTCTGTCGTTCAGACGCAAGCGGTGTTTGTTTGAAGAAAAAACGACCGGACAAGCGCGAGTCTGACTCGCGCACCAAGAGTTCTGAAACATGGAATGGAATTGTATTTAAAAAATACATGTTTCATGATGAATCACAAAATATGGCGTTCGTCACATGTGGAAATATTGACCATAACTATTTCAATTTCAAGTCTATAGCATTTAAACGTCCGTGGCCTAATGGCTAAATGTTGGATTCACAATCCAGAGGTCACGGGTTCGATTCCCAGTGGGACTGGCTTCTATGTCCGACTGGCTAGCTACCACCCTGTTACCTAAGTCTGCCGCCAAACCATTTATATACATTATATGTTTTATAATTTATCACTTGAATATTCTTGTAATGTCTAATAGTTTTATCGCGTTAGGAGGTGTAGGACTCCTAAGGGGAACGGACCAGTTGAAATAAAGAAGTAAAAATAGAAAAGTCAGAGTATAAGTTATTTTTATTTAAAGGAAGAGGTGCCGATGCGCACGGCAATCAAAATGAAAAACCGCTTATCTCCAAATTCGCGTAAAACGGGGTAGTGTAAGTCGGGGTATTACTGTACTTCCAAGATGTCTAATAGTCTACTATCTTTTGTTTTCAGGTAAGAAAACGCGTCGTGTCAGCGTAATGGAGTATTTGTGAGTCTCCTCAAGTGGTAAGAAATTTTAATAGTTCTGAACTGAACACAAAAGTATTTTTTGTGGATTTGTACGGAATGTAAGCTACAATTTAATCGTATATACCAAGAACTCCCTAACGTAATTATCCAACCAGAACTAGACGAGATTGTGATGTACAGGGGTGACGGAATCCGAACAGGATACGGGTGTCAGTGACGTCGTCGGTGGAGCTATAGTACTCGCACACCAAGTTTGCCGCTCTGAAGTTAGCTCTCCTCAATTTCAAACATGTACAGATGGAATGTGTGTGTATTATTTTCAATAATAACTATCCCTAGATGACATACAACACTAGGACATTTCTTTCCACCCGCTAACTTGCCTTGCCTCCCATTTATACGTTAGTAATTGATACTTCGCGGTCTTTTGTGGCTAACTTCAGAGGGGCAAACATAGTGTGTGTCAGTGACGCGTCACATTCCAGTGGCATATTCAAAGACATACTTTACTAGTAATAAACCGGACAAAGAGAACAATGTTTTGATCTTAAACTTGTTACCAATAGGTAATAAGTCGCTCTAGTCTAGTGTCACAGCACGCGATCGTACGTTTGACGTGTCATTGACTTTCGAAATGGAAAGTTTACCAATGGCCGAATTATAACCTATTACAATACTATTTTTAAATCTCTTCAGGAATATTTGAAAGATAAGAAATATTAATTTTCACTTTTTTCCTTGGGTAGTGGAAAAGATGTAATTCCTTTGGAGAGCATGTGATTTATTTTCTAATAAAGAACTACTTAATATCGTAATATACACCAGAAAACGATCTCCCCGTGGAATATATCAGAGTTTGGGTTTCACGAAGTTACAATAAAATGCGGGTGTCACGTCGCGTCGGTGGAACGACAGGTGTCAGTCAGGGACGCGGCACAACCTTGACAAATCGGCACATTTGCATATTTTCATGGACTGATTTACCTTGGGTCGCGTGGTTTCTGTAAGTTTTAATGAGTATCTGCCATGAATTTCGATATGAGACGAATTTTCTTATAACATTTGCTATCATTATCAACGCTAAACGAAACTTTGCATTTACGAAGACAGCATGAATATGGACGTAGGCAAATTTTATCTGTGTAAATGCGAAATTGAGTTTGTCTGTTTGTTTCTTCAATTTTTACTCTCTGTAATTTAATGGCTACACGTTAAGATTATGAATCTGGAGGATTCATAGGGTACCTATCGGGACTCGGTATGGTTGGTGGTAGGGCATTTTCTATGTTACCCTGGCTAGCTATCTTGTTACCTTAATCTGCCTCCAAAGAGCAGTGTTAATAGCACTGTTGTGTTCCGGTATGGAAGGCACAGGAGTTGTGTTAGGAGGCGCTGCTCTTCCCAGTTTTACGTTAAATTTTTCATAACGAACTTAAAATTGCATACAAAAAAAATATACAAAAATGTACACTAAGTCCATGACTCACCTGCGCCACGAATCTGGGTAAAGGTCAATAATTGTAGATATAAATAACCTCCCCTATGTTTCACGGCTGTCGGGTACCTACCATCGCTCTATTAGCCATGCCTGTTATTAGCCCTGCGTGCTCACAGCCTCGCTGAGGACCAGTCATCTCTTAGATCTCGGCGCCTGCACCACTCTAGTGACAGTGCGTAGATCAGTGTAGTGACTAACAGTACTGAGTCACGTAATTAATATTGTAGTACGTACAGAAGGGACGTTCACCGCCGCCCGCCGATCTGCGATACCTCACCTCCCCCGCAAGAGACTGACGCATAAAATGACCGTTACACGCGCGCGCGCGGAGTACACATGCGCGTGTACACACAAGTCATTCGTTAGATGTGTGCCGATATCACGACGTTTGTTGGAAGTGTCTGGCCGGTGAATTAGTTACGTCTGAATGGTTTTTAGATATTTTCTGATCGGAAAAATTTAATTGAACATTCTTATAGAATATTTGAAATTAGAAGTGTACATTCTGCTGTTGAGTATCGGTAAATAATTGATGAAGCCGGGAGGTTAACAGTGAATTCGGCTACCCGCGCGTGTACAGCTGAAATATCGATTTTTAGGCAGCGTGCTGATTTCGCCTTGAATTTTTAACATCACCAGACTATTTACGTTGGCTCGGTGGCACAATAGGTTCTGCTATATAAACGATGCTATGTTATGTATGCTTTATAAATAGCCCCTGCAGATTAAGGGTAGCTATCGTTAGGGCTGCGGTCATATTATAGGCGCGTTTCCCGTGTACGTAAATATCCTACTAATGTAATAAAACGAAAGTATTTTGTCTCCTTTCACATTTACGGCGCAGCACACCGACATTTTTTTTCAATCGTCAGACTACCCTCATTTTAAAAAAGAAACTGGTGACCTGATCCTTTGGGAAATCCATTCAAACGTGGACGCGGATAAAAGCTGGTCAAAACTCTACGAGTAATTGAATGAAGACCAAGTATCCATTACGCATAAATAATAATAAAACAGATCTGGGGGAACAGATCGACATACACACACATAGCTAAAGCCACGATATTCATTTAAGCTTTTGCGTAGACGGGTAAAAATGCATTGTGTATAGAACATCAGAAAACAAACTATCCAGTATCAACACTTGCATCTGGATTCTGAAGCGTCCACGTTGAGACTTTAACCTCGCCCCTGTGCTATTGTTCTGAAGGAACCCTTTGTTTCGAAGATAGCTTTGTTGTTTCTCAGCTCTTGGTATTCGACGAGTAAATGAAATGCTGAGTGTCATATCAAACAATGATCTGTCCTGTGGCTTTCCATATTATTGAAACATTCTTTTGCAGAAAACGCAAAGTTTCGGTAGGTTATTTAAAATATTTAAAGAAAGTGGCACTGGGCAGAATACGTCGACGAACGATGGGAAATAAAAGTTTCCCAGTGGCGACCACGGCCCAGTAAACGTTTTCCTACCTCTATCTCCTACTAGATGGACCGACGACCTGGTAAAGGTCGTGGATGCAGGACGTGAGGGACCGGTCGTTGTGGCATACCATGGAGGAGTATGTATAACAATTGTATTCGAAATAAATGGCGAATAAAAAGTGTCAGTCACAATGCAGTCGTATTACGTGAGAAAATATTTACTAATTGCATTTGTTGATCAAACCACATACAATTTGTTTTTGTTTCTGGTATTGTCATCGTGAGGGTACAATAATCGTATTGTCATAAATAATTTATGATATTTGTAGAAAGTAGAGAGCGAGACGTAATCGTGAGCGAGATAGCAATAGTTTTTCCCGATAACATATTGAAAGACGATCTCGAAAAGGTCCCGGGTAATACGCTCCGGGTGTAAGTGTCTGGACTGTTCATTATAGCAAAGCATGGGAGAGGATTTTTAGCAGTGAAAAGCTCTGGGCTGATCGTGTTTCAGTGTAACTCTTTGTGTTTCGAAGTGCTACTTTAGAAGCAAAGCCGAAATCTTATAAAATATATAAACGCTCTTCTAGAGTGTAGTCAGAAATTTGTCAAGATAAATCCACGGACTATGCGTCATCGAGTGGTCCCGATCATTGCTCCTGTTTTTCTTTCCAAGCTGTGGCGACGCAGACGAGCTAAAGCCATCGATAAGCTTCATCAGGTACCAGCTTCACTATCACTTATCTATAGGTGTAATACCAATAATAATATGAAATATTATCGGCTCGCCATTACAGACGCCACGTGTTCACCTCACGACGGACTGCGTGCGACTGCCGCTCTGCCGGTAGCTCCGGTGCGTAGGTAGTGACTTCCTTGAGTCGGCAGATGTGTATAAAATATTATGTAATATAATATCTTGTCATATTAATTTATATGTATTTAATAATTACATTATTATTATATTATCATCTAGTTTTACATGGTAAATATAAATATGTATGACAATTAACATAAAGGTCTAAAGTAACCTTTAGATTAGACTAGTCCATCTATCCTAAACCTTTGATATATCTTATTTTCGTAAGATTTTGTAGTTATATGTATGACTTTGATTGAACTTCTCAGGAGTGTGCAGGTTTCCTCGCGATGTTTATCTTCACCGAAAAGCCAATGGTAATGAATTTTATCATTCATTTCGTACATAAATTCCAAATAACAAACTGGAACTCATTGTTACGAGCCAGGATCGAACCCAGACCTCGATTGTTCAAGGACTGACGCTCTACCCAATTGAGCTACCACGTCTTCTTTCTTCTACTCCAGTGAAATAATGTCAGCTAGACAATTAACATGTCGTTGTTGTCATTGTGGCCTATTTTCTCATTTCGCCGTATCTTTCGCACCGGTTTACCCTTGGGTCCTTCACCCCTGTTAGCGCGGAGCTGCCCCAGATCTGTCCAAAATACCTGACATTCCGCAGGATTAACATGTAGGGGGCGATTTATGTCCGGGTGTGTTAGCCATTGTAATATATAAGTAAAACAAAAAACAAACATTAACCTGGTTTATTTCAGTGGCTTACACGGGTAACTGGCGGTTATTTTTTCTACCTCTATTATTGTGGCAAAATAGATAGGATAGTAGAGGTTTTAGACATGCGTGTGGTATTTATTTCATTTAGAAAATACAGTATTTAAAAAAATGAAAAATGGTATTTTAGCGGTTTGAGCAATTGGAGACTTTTGAAATCGTTTGTTATTTTTCCAATATTCTATTTCCCAGCCATGTTAAAGTTCAGATATAGTGCCAGAGTCTCAGTTAAACCGCGGACAGACGGGTATATAAGTTTTTCATCCTTTCGTAGGCCTAGGTGTAGCTTATTTACAGATTGTGATAAAATGATACTTCTCTCCTAATGTTTTATTTATTTAAGTGTAAATTACACTACTTGAGGCTGACCATCACATGAATTAAATATCTAACCATGGTCGAGTCAGGCTTGTCTGCAGTATGCTGTTGGAATTGAACCGCGCTGTCGATAGCAGACTGGCAGTTCGCATCATCAATATCACTCTCGCTTCGGCGAACATATTCAGTAATATGTTCAGCACCCTGAAGCCATTGTTATAGAATACGTAGGAAATTCAATCCAGCAATTTCTGAATCCATATCGCTAGACTCGCGGTCAATCAACAAACTGCAATAGAAAGATAGGCCCATGGACACGCTTTTGTACCACGGCCCTAACCATCACTTGCCATCAAGTGTTATGTATGCAAAGTACAAGCTTTTGCATTTAAAAATATAATTACCCTGTAGCTACGAACAAAAGGCTCGGGTCATCGCAGCTAGAGCAGCACAGGGGGAGCTTCAACTTCAAACATGGCCTGAGAACAATGCACGCAATCACAATAGAGATCTGATAGTTGTAGTTTAATTATGGATTATTATGACTGCGGGTCAAACATGGGCAGCGAACATGGGCAGGGTGGAAGTTCGATAACTCTATGTGATGCTGTTTATACACGTGTTTGTACTTGGCCTTATTTAAAGTAAGGGGGGCTGGTCTGCTGGTCCCAACCACTCACTGCGACCTTGATAGTTCTATTGTGACCCCTATATGGTTATAGCACTTCCCCGAGACCCACTGCGATCATATATAGGACGATATCGCTAGGGGTGAAAACCTAAATATTGTCCGGTGTGATAATGTGGCTTCCATGGAGTTTTGTCTACTGTGATGGAGTGTATCGCAGTGACAGAGAAGGATGTAGGATATAAGCTCTAACAGTCTCTTTCAGGCCCCCAAATAGTAATCAAAAAAGAGCCATCAAATATTACGCTGTCACACGAATATGTTCATCTTAGATTACAGAACTACGCTCTGCTATAGACAATATTCAGCATGAACTTGCGTTTGTAATTGTGTCCTGCTTTCGCACAAGTAACCCTCCGAATGAAAACACGAGACGGCAACATGTTTACCAGTACGTCTGCGTCAGCCTCGATGCTACGCAGTTTGACATGAACTGTTCACTGGGGATGAATAGCGGAACGAGGTAAATCTCAGGTCCCATGACGTTTTAGGTAGTTCGCTGTCAGTTTTTGAAGGTTTTATGTATTGGATTTTATATAATCTATGATATTTATTGACTGATTGACATATCAGCGCACATACCCAAAATCTTGAGATACATGAATGAGGTATGGCTAATTTTTAATGGTGTAGAGTAGAAGGGATGAAAAAGTGAAATTTGGACCATTCATTTTTTTATTTAGAGAGCGCCTCAGGATTGATTTCTTACGCGGGCAAAGCTGCGGGCGAACCCTGATAACCATATACTTGTAAAATAACAGAGAGATTTAAATATAGCAATAGGTTATAGAGCGGGCATTGGGAAACGTTTCATATAAACATTTTGATCTCAAAAGTCAATGGTATGTCAAATGTCTTGTACGGCCGCGTGACGTGATGTGACACTAGATTGAGTAACTTATTACCAATTGGCAATAAGTTTAGGATCAAAATTTTTGTTTGCTTTGGCCGGTCTATTACTATTAATATTAAATGTCTGTTTAAAATAACAAATGCCGTGCGGAACCGGGGCGGGGTTGCTTGTTTAACAATGTGTACGCGGGGACAGCGAATCCGTAGTAGCGTTGTAGGGGTTTACGTAAAGGCAACACTTCGGCGGTTCGTGACCCACATGTAATGTGCAGGGCTGGCGCAAGCTTCGCTGAAAAGGAATTAAATAATAAAAAATGCCTTTGCTCTCCAATAAAGTCCGATACTATCTTTAAGGGCTTGTTTGCGTGTCACACCTGTTTTTGCTATTCTGATCTACCTAGAATGACCTAGACCGGGCTTTCTTGATTTGCACAACTGCAGGCGTACTAATGCAAATCGCTGTCTCTCTCTCTCTCTCTCAGATTTTGTATGTGATTCGCGCCTCTTTCTGACCGTCCAGCACGTTCTCCAGGGATGCTGGCCGGTTGGTTGCTGACCGCGTGCTTGACGGTGCGGGTGACAGATCGTCACCCGAACCGATGTCTCGATCGGTACATTTTGTATGGCATTTTATCCTTCCGGATTCCGGATGAGCTGTGTAGATCAGAACAGCAAAGACAGGTGTGTCCCCACGCTTAACATCAAAGTGAGTCAATCAAAGAGTCAGTGTTCCTCCTTTCGGTATAGTTGACTTGAATATATTACTTGCGTTGCCCTACCACCAACTCGGTCGGTGGTTCACAAGATTGTTCCCATGGCGGCCATGTTGTGCTGATGACGTCACCAAGCTGGAAACAATGACCGAAACATAAACCTAGACTTGATTTTTTGCATAGAAATTTTTAATAGTTAAATTGTTGGACAAGGGCATAGGTTATAAAACCAGTGTCAGTGAAATCATGTTACTTTGAATGATTCTGTAGGCTGTGTTACGGGAACTCAATTCACGCTTGGCGGGTTGTATGTAATAACGAACAAGGTCAGAGCATGCTTCATGTGATATATAATGCGATTTGAAGATGGCATGTACGAGTAAAGAAGGCAACTCAGGAGTGAGGAAATGCAATTTATTTGATACTTATTTGGGTGAAAGCGTGAAGGAAAATTGAAGAAATTTTCTTGATTGTGCTTTTGAGAAATATATCTAAGTCTGCTGCCAGCAGTGTTAATGAACGGCTTAAATCTTCTGGATGAGCACGCTTTCCATCCAACGGCCATGAGTCATTGCAAAAAGCACCAACTGGTGTTCAAGGGATTGACAATTCGAATTTTTACAAAATTTCCCTGGTACCCTGACTGAAAGGACCCTTTGTCATTCTTGTAGGGTGTTCGATATCCGGTTGTCAACCCTAGCAATGTCCAGAACGCTTACAAAGCGAGTCTCGTCCAAAAATAGCGCTCACAGAACGATACCATCAGTTATTTAAGGCTCTATAGTGCTTCCTTAGCCTGTAAATGACCTAGAAACCGGCACGATTTATAGCCGACGGATTTGTAAAGAGGGAAATTGTGTTATAAGATTCTCCCCACGACTTATAACCTCCGTGGTCTAGTGCTATGTCTAATGTTGGACTTACTATCCGGAAGTCCCAGGTTCGAATCACAGCGGTACCTGTCTGTACCGCCTGGCTATGACTATGGCCAAACAGGTATGAAAGGAAACAGCCAGTGTGTTATTTGTTTGAGGCGCACGCTCACCATCCAACGGTCTTACCGACACTATCAGGTGAGATGAAGGCCAAGCGCAAACCCCTTCATACATATAAAAAAAAATATCACAATCCATGTAAGTTTGTCTAAGAACGCTAGAACGCTAAGATCAGTTATTAAAGGCTCTTCAGCGGCCTCTAGCTGCTCCAGCAGCGTGTAGGTGGCCGTTATTGCTTATTTACTGCTTTTTAGCGTGCCAAGTATACGTAGATGGCGCTGTCGAGAAATACACGGTGTCGCAAGCAGGTGGTTCAATTCACTTACGGCTGTATATAAAAAAATCCATAATAAAGAATCCTTATTGTTAGGTCGTGCTTAAGATTGATGGGTTTGCATTTGGCCTACATCTCACCTGATGGTAAGTAACGATATATGCAGAAACTACAACGGAATGAGGTGCTGGCTCTGTTACCTTTCATACTGGAACTCAACAGTGCTATTAACACTGCTGTTTGGGTACTTAGGTAACATGGTGGTAGCCAGGCGGACATTATTATTTGTACATGAGGGGTGCAGTCCGTGTGTCCTGCATGTCACTGCGACCTTTGCAGATCTATTGTGACAGTCCTCTATAGATCAAATCACCTCCACAAGGCCAATCTCGGTCATGAACCGTACGATTGTTTTGGGTTGGGAGGTCCTGATGCTGTACGTTGTGGTAGTGTGGCCTCCGAGGCGTCTGTTCCTACTGTGATGAAGAGCATCACAGTGGCTGAGGATATGGATCTCTTCATCCTCCTTACAAAATCTGCAAGCTCTATTGTCGCTCAGGCCCATGTGGCTGCGGTGTTGCTTAGCTTGCAGTGCCCCGTTATGGTCCGGGTCAGGATCCTTAGTTGGTTCCTGCTGAGCGAAAGCGCTTCGTTTGCGTACGAGT
This sequence comes from Carcina quercana, assembly GCA_910589575.2. NCBI lineage: Eukaryota > Metazoa > Arthropoda > Insecta > Lepidoptera > Depressariidae > Carcina > Carcina quercana. The sequence continues at coordinate 2,337,376 of OU342451.1, read as the reverse complement.
TGTTGTAGCCATTCAGAAGCGCTTTAGAATGGTTTTGGCCAGGTGTGGCTTTCCAGAACAGCAGTCCTCGTCGGCGCGCCTCCTGGCTAGCCAGGCGAAAATTTCCTACCACCAAGCCTAACCGGGTACCCCCACTGGGAATCGAACCCGGGACCTCGGGATTGTGAATCCAACATTTAGCCATTAGGCCACACACAGAGGAGGTTAAAATGTCTTGAATTTTTGTTCCTTAAAATATAATTAATATGATTAAAATTTTAGTAACAAATAATCTTTCCGCTTCATGTATTATGAAACGTAACCTCTTGCCCGCGAGTTTGTTTGTCCTTCCTTGACGCCGCAACCGAGAATCACAATGACTTGATATTTTTGTATACGGATACTTGAAGGGCCGAAAAACGACATACTCGTAGGCTTTTATAACAACCTAATACGTAGGTCCCGTGTGATAGTTTCTAGGACGAAGTCGCATGCAGACGCTAGTGTTAAATATGTCTCGCGTTTGAACGAGACTCGACGAGCACCGGCCGATGTTATCGTGTCATTGTTTGTCCATACTTGTTTGCTCTCGTTCTAAATGGAAATGGAAAAATCCAACAATATCCGCGCGCGTGTGTTTGCAATTTTATTTACTGCTTATATTTGATATTCCGAAGCGAGTATTGGAACTGTATTGTTTATGCTCTTTAGGGTTTTGCACCCGAAGGTTTACCAACGGTCCGTCTGTTAGTGGGGCTGTCTCATGATCCGTAACAGGTAGACAGTTGATAGTTTCATATATCATAAAACACTAGGCCCATTAGAGCGGTCAGTCAGGTGCCGATGTATAAAGAAAATAAAAGTAGCAATATATATGGAGCAAGGGTGTGGAGGTGCGTCCTCCCTCGCGTCCTTAATGACTTACATAGAAATCTGGCAGAGGAAATCGAAGTACATAATAGTAAACAATTAAAAAATGTTATGAAGCGATTCCTCTGCCAGAGTGGGTGCAGGGACGCGGGGGCGGATGCGCCCCCGGACACTTGCTCCAGGTAGCTGTGGAATTGTGCAGCTCTCCAGGCGCACACAATTTCCTAAAAGGAGATTTAGCGCACTGGAAAATGTAACATTAGTATTAGTATTTTATTTGAATTAAACAGTTTAAATTTTAAATATTTTTTTTAATATAATGTGTATTTGTCGACATTTAAAACACAGTTTAAAAGCGTCGGTGGCGCAATGGATAAGCCGCGGAACTCTCAATCTGAGGGTTCCGGGTTCGAATCCAGCCGTGTACCTATGAGTTGTTTTTTCAATTCAAGTACATTATCCGATTGCTTAACGGTGAAGGAAAACATCGTGAGGAAACCTGCATGTCTTGAACAGGCATGTGAAGTCCGCCGACCCGCACTGGGCCCGCGTGGTGGACTATGACATACACTCTCTGTAGGAGAGTAGGCCTGAGCCCCTGCAGTGGAGACGTATATAGGCTATTGATGATGATGGACCAATATGTTTTTTTTTAAATTCCGAGCTTTATGGACTTTATCCTCAATGATAAAGTCATATCACTGTGTGTTGACCATTGTAAAATGCTGAAGCATTTCTGATCCTTTCATCACAAAACATCACCACACTCGTAAGCCGGGGTCCGAGCTCAAGAGGCTAGCTCGCAGCCAACAACAGCATCCAGTTATTTCTTAAAACAATGTAATGAAAAGTTAACTTTTAAAAACCCAACTGCGTAAATTAAATTTTAAAAAAATAAGTTAAAAAAACGTTTAATATATTTAGTGTCGCTCTGACGATTAAGACGAATTTAAATATGCGATTGTAACGTGTGTGTTTTGTTGCGTGTTTCAGAGTGCGTCTGAGTCGTCGGCGGGCGCGGGGGGCGGCACCTCCGGCGGCAGCGCGCGAGTCTCCTCCAGGTCCAGGACATCGGAGGAGCCACACATTGGTATGTACTTAATACACTAATTCATTCGCTCTCTCACACACATACTCAGATCACGGGACAGACAGTTGTTGCACTGCCTAGACTTGTAATATAGAGCCAGTACTCGCACAATAAGTTTGCCCCTCTGAAGTTAGCTCTCCGCAATTTCAAACATCTGCAGACGAAATGTGTGTGTATTATTTTCGATAATAACTATTCCTAGATGACTTAAAACACTAGGACATTTCTTTCCATCCGCTAACTTGCCTTGCCTCCCAATTATACGTTAATAAATTGATACTTCGCGGTCTTTTGTGACTAACTTCAGAGGGGCAAACTTATTGTGCGAGTACTATAATACTCGTATGCTTTGACGCCTCCTGAGGCGGCGCTGGCTCTTTAACCTTTCATACCGGAATACAAGTGCTGTTAACACTGATGTTTGGTAGCAGACTTAGGTAACGTGGTGTCCCAATATAAAAAAGTAAATGCGGTATATCTGGTTTGTAAATTTTTTTCTGACGTAGTTTCTTGCAATCCTGAATCAGCAGAGTTTTAATCATAGTAAACAGTAACTTGTATGACTTTGAATGTTCCAGGGAAGTACAAACTCCTGAAGACAATAGGCAAAGGCAACTTCGCGAAGGTGAAACTTGCCAAACATGTGCCGACGGGGAAGGAGGTCGCCATCAAGATCATAGACAAGACCCAGCTCAACCCTGGCTCGCTACAGAAGCTGTTCAGAGAGGTGAGCTTAGATTTTTTTAACTGACGATTAATCAATGCTTGTCAACGATCTCACTTGATGGTATGACGATGTGGCCTACGACTACAACGGCAGTGCGTTCCACCTCCTGGCTGTACGCATGATAAAGTTAGGAGCGAAACGCTTTGTGCGAGATATAGAGCGCTGCAGTTCGTCTGTTAGATCGGTACTTGAATGTCGACGGCGGAATCAACATGAATAGGCCTTGCGCGCACTCTCCAAAATGAAACCTATAGAATATAGAGAGGCAGGCTTTTTGCCTGTGTTCAAGGCTTTGGAGTTTTACCTCTACGAGCGAATCTTTACCAATGGGCTTCTTTTCACGTCGTTCCATCGAGTCCATGGCAGCTGGCTATTTAACAGAGCCTTCCCAAAGGTGACAAACGTACTCCACTCCTTACACGATTGAACTTAAGCTCTTTAAAGGGTCAGGAGCTGTTCAGGCGTGAAATACCTTCTCACCTTGGATTGGAAAAAGACTTACTGCGGCTACAGACGGCAACAAAGAACGAAGACACTGGCCAATATGGCTGCTGGCTATTAAAATGTCAATACGTATATCAACGTTTGTAACTTGGATGGTAATGGTTCATCTATAACTGCTTGTTCCTTTATTCACGCTGTTTCCCTGGTATCTTCAGGTGCGGATAATGAAAATGCTGGACCATCCGAACATAGTGAAGCTGTTCCAGGTCATAGAGACAGAGAAGACTCTCTACCTCGTCATGGAATACGCTTCAGGTGGTGAGGTTAGTATGAACACTGTTAATTACATTAACTCTATTAATAATGGAGAGTTAAGGTGGAAACTTCCGTCGTTTGGGAGTTCTCCTACATTCTCTGACACTGGATCACGTTCCGTGGAGCATATGACCTGACAAACGAATCTGGCCAAGATAACCAAGAGTGATCAGGCGGCCAGAACTGTATTTTCTACAATACGAATACATGTACAGTTTACATTAGCACCCGCACTAGGACCGTGTCGCGGGCAGCCAATGTTCGCTTATTTTACACGACATATATTATGACACTGCATCTGGCCCCAATGCTTTGCCTAGTCATATACCAAAAATCACCGGATGGTAAGTGATGATAAGGCCGCTTACGATAAGCGTGCGCATCTAGAAGCTGGCATCTAACGGCGCTGGCTCTGCTGCCTTTCATACAAGAAAACAACAGTGCTACTCGTATTAAGATTGCTTTGGCGGCAAACTTTGTAACATGTGGGTGCCAGGCAGACAAAGAAAATTCCAACCAAACTGACTAGGGGACCTCCGGGTTCCAGTCCATTTCGAAGTCCAAGCGTGTAGCCACTAGCACACAAGATGTCCCGTGTTTCAACTGGTATGCCGTCGTGTTACAGGTGTTCGACTATCTCGTGCTGCACGGTCGGATGAAGGAGAAGGAGGCGCGCGCAAAGTTCAGACAGATTGTCTCCGCGGTGCAGTACTGCCACCAGAAGCGAATCATACACAGAGATCTCAAAGTGAGTCCAATAACATTTACATAAATTAGTATTAAGATCTACTACAACACGTTTACCGAAAGAATGGACCTCGCTGGAATGTGACGCCTCTCCGCGCCTATCTGCGGTCGTACAGTCGTCTCAGACGGCTCGCACACCGACGCAATGACATCTCGACGCCAGATCTAAACTTATAGTAAACGGGTTGTAGGTTGTGAGGTCAATGACTGACCTAACAGACCCTAGTTGTCAGAATTGTTGAGCCGCCATAGGACTCTGACATGTCCATTCTTCTCAAAGAGTCTTAATAATTAATTAAGAATTTTAGCATTAAGATGTGCATTGTATATACATACTATAAACCATTAAGTAACGACAGTTTTTTTATATCAAGAAAGTACTGTTATAGTTTGTCAGTAGCTGTAAAAACTGTTGTGTAATTTTTTAAATAAAATCCTTTTTATCTTCTTCGTGTCGAGGTTGCAGACTCATGTAGCAGCTGCTAACTGTCCTAGATAGTAACTGGGAACGGCTTACCGTGCCTTTCGAAGCATAGAATCATTTTACTGTTCAGACAATCAGGTGATTCAGCCTGCAATGTCCTTACCAAACTGGGGAAAGTTTCACAAAGAGATTTTTTTACAATCCCCCCCATCCATCAAACCCGGGACCTTCCGCGTGTGTTACGGTCTGAGTCAAAGTAAACAAGGTGCAGTAACAAATCTATTTTGAGACACTTCTAAAGCTATTTGTTTTCTCCTGGCAATAAGTAGGTAACGTTGAGTTGGAGGTTATTTAATAAGCTATAATTATGTTATTACAGGCGGAAAATCTTCTGTTAGACGGCGAGATGAACATAAAGATCGCGGACTTTGGTTTCTCTAACGAGTTCACACCAGGCGCCAAGTTAGACACGTTCTGCGGCAGTCCGCCGTACGCTGCGCCGGAGTTATTCCAAGGTACGATCATACTACTCTTATATATCACTAGATACCCGCCCCGTCGCCGTTGTCCCACTAACAGAGGTAATTCAGTGCTGAAGTGTCATGAGTTCTAGCTATGGAGGTTTCTCACTTATTCAAGGCACACTTAACCAAGTTTCACTATACCCAGGTGTATTTTACAAATATCTCTAATCAGTGTAATAACGTTCCAGGCAAGAAGTACGACGGTCCCGAGGTGGACGTGTGGTCGCTCGGAGTGATACTGTACACGCTGGTGTCCGGGTCGTTGCCCTTCGACGGGTCCACGCTGCGGGAGCTGAGGGAGCGCGTGTTGCGGGGGAAGTATAGGTACGGCACACTCCGAACACTACATACTAATGTTTCTATTCACATACACCTAACGGACGACGTGTCCTACTACCGGTCCTTGAGCGAGGTATCGCGGAGTGCCAGAGGGCGGTGAATTCTCTAAGTAGTAATATACTACTGTGACTGAGGTGTTTAGCGTGCCGCGGTAGAAGCCGGCGATGTGCCACTTTATACTCTTTGATGTTTTTAAAATTTAAAGAACCACTTGTTAAATGGGGATTAAATGAAGTTTATCCGGCTATCCTATCCTATGCTTTTCCGTCCTTTCGAATATCCGTATTAACTCTCTCTTACTACAACAAACTTACAAAGAAACTCACTTTCGCATTAATAATATTAATAAAATAGCATTACTAAGTTCAATATTTTAGCAACGAAAAATTACAAAATCCCTTAGGACGTTTCGACTCGAAGTCGAAATAAAAATTATGGTAGCATTTTCCGTTTGAGAGAATATTATTGAATGTCCGTAAGCTAAAAAAACTCAACACACTATTTCAGAATACCGTTCTACATGTCTACGGACTGCGAGAACCTTCTGAAGAAGTTCCTTGTACTGAACCCCGCGAAGCGCGCGTCTCTGGAGAGCATCATGCGAGACAAGTGGATGAACACAGGGTACGAGGAGGAGGAGCTGAGGCCCTTCGTGGAGCCCCAGCAGGACTACAAGGATCACAAGCGGATAGGTGAGCGCATGACATTACACGACACGAGGAACAACGTGTGTGTTTGGTGTGGTTATGTCACAGGCCGGACACTGCAAACAAATGTCGTGATAACATCAAACGGATGACCTTTGTATACACGCGCATGTGTGAGTGAATTCGCGCGCGATATAGTAACGATCCGTGTCTGGGTAAATTTCTTGCGGGGGAAGTGAGGTATCGCGGATCGGTGGGAGGCGGTGAACTGTACGTATAAGAACTCGTATATTCTGTGTTTATGGTACACTGGGCATGCGCTTCCCTAAAAGCTGCATGTAGTCGGTATTTATAAACGTGGCGGCCATATTGATTTTCTAGTGATGTTTTGACCTATTTAGTGGAACTCTCGATTTAGTAAAATCTTTCAGCTCACACGGTTAACGCTCGGGCTTAAAAGAAAACGAAAAGCCCGTATCTTACGTACATACACACCAAACACATAACCCTATTCCGCCTTCAGTAAAAGTAGGGTGAAAGTTGACTTCGGTGGTCCATGGTCAATGTTCCTGGGTTCAATAGAGATGGGGGTAAATGTATATCTTTTAAAATTAATGGCCGGCGGAGTATTGGAACAAGTAATTTGGTCAAGTTTACTCTGATCAGTTGGAAGAAAATATCAGTGGAAATCAAAAACACATTTAGAGCCAAATGGACTGCAGAAATTCTTAGTATAGGAGCTGGATATTAGTAAAGTACATATATAGTAATTATAATTATCTATTATAAATAAGTTTTAGCAAAAACATATTCATTTTACATAATTTTCAAATGAAAAGGCAAACTCTTATTAATTTTACCAGGTAAGCGGGACACGCTATTTTAATTTGAGCGAATTTAGCTGGTGGTGTTTATAGCACTTTTTATGCCAGTGTGAATAGATACCACCAGATCTTGAACTTGAAGCTTCTAGGTGAGCACGCTTTCCATTCAACAGACTAATTATCATGTCAGCATTAATCAAGGCAAGTGCACGAGTATTGTTCATAAAAAATTTGTCTGTGCCTCAAAATATTGACAATAATTTCGTGTCCTGTTTACGTGTAAGAAGTTTCATTAAGTTCGTCTTTTGGATTTTAGTTTAATGTTTAGTTTTAAAAGAGATGTGAATCGCCATTTTTTTATCATTTTTGCATCATTCACTACTAAGAAGTGCTTTTAGCTTTTCTATTCGATCACGTTTGAATTTATGCTAAATAATGTTCAGTGAGTGAGCTCCTAATACCGCATGGCTGGCAAAAACCGCGTTTTGATCTCATTCGGTGTAATAAAGTTGTCGTGAGACACTATATCAATCAGGAAATATTAGTTCATTATTATTGATATTCATAAGTAAAAAAGATTGTTAATTGGTGTTAGAAAGTGAACCTCATTGACGTTACTTATAGCAACTATTTCTCTAGCTTCTTAGAAATATTCACGATGTTATAATCATATTATTATTATATTTAACCAATCATTTATATTATAATACTGATCATTTATTTTTTACGTTCCATGCGATCGTCGTTACGTCGATCGGCACAGCTCAAGTCGGTACGTTGTCACAAACGTACCGGGCACCGCTATATTATAACGAAACATTTATTCAACCAACTGTTTATTACAACAATCGTTTATTAGACTTTCATTGAGACGTCAGCTCTTTGTTAGGTTTTCACAATTTTGTTGACTGATAAAAGTTCGTTAAAATGGCCGTGTGCAGTGCGTTTTTTAAATCGTTGTAATGTGTACGTTGATTAGATGAAATTAGATCCTGTTTTGTCTCGCATGGTTCGAAGGTATTTAAGCTCAATTTTTTGTCGTGCCGTTTGGTTTTTACGTCATCCTCAAGGTCAAGGTCATTTGAATGTCAAGGTTATCATCATTCTCAAGGTCAAGGTTATCGAAAACAAATGTTTAATTTAAATTGCATGCCGGGAAATTTCATAATACCAGTGAGAACAACTATTGCTAAGCTTTCCATCTGTCGTAACAACTACATATTTAATACACTTTCTAGAAATGAATTTGTTTGGGATAAATTAGATTTATTACTTCTGTTAATTTGTCAGGGGTGACTGTCAGACATATTTTCGTAATCACATTAATATTTTGCGCAAATATAATAATAAAAAATATTTTAAAATTTACTTTATTAAGTTGACAAAAATACAGAAATAAATTGGACTACACACTTCGTACCTTCTTAAATTGAATAATTTCTTCGGTATTTTTGTGTTATATTTTTAAATACTAAACTTAAATTAAACCTCGTAATAGATACTATTAAGATTTTTATCAATTTCCAAAAATATAAAATGGAAACTACCAATCCTAATTAGAATAACGTATGCACAAAAATCTCACCTGACTGTAGCGACGACATGGTCGGTACAAGCTAAGGTATGGATTTGAAGGGTCTTAGATTATTATTTATTTGGGGAAAGACAGTCGTTGGCAGTGCGTGCCACTCCTTGGTAGGTTTGCAATGCTTAAAATTCAAGGATTGTGTACGTCCAGTCGTGATTTGATTTGTAAATGGATGTTTTCTCTTTGATGTGGAAGGATGTACCAAATCGTTCGATTTTTAAATATGTATTCTCGCGCACATATACAATTTTATTATATAATATTTAGTTTATTTGGTGTGTAACTTATAATTTAATGCATGAATTAGCTGCTTATCGTTTCTAAATGTTTCATTGTAATCAAAATATCTTACTATTTATATTTATTATATAAGTTATTATCTGCAAATTATAATCTTAAAATGGCTTTGAAAACTAACAAATCCTCAGTTGAAACGTTTACTACTGTCAAATCTAGTTGACATTTGGATGTCTGTTATCAAATACAATCCGTTTACTAAAAGATTGTACCTGCTTTCGATGACGTCACTGCGACGGTATGCGAACCGTACTGAGGCGACAGGACGACCGCGGGGAGACGCGGAGAGGCGTTAAATTCCAGCGAGGTCCATTCTTTCGGTAAACGCGTTGTACAAGCTTTTATGAGGGCTATTTAGTGCAAAACCAGAGGAACAGTACATTTGTACAAAACCCAGAAGAAAACCTCATATTTGTACTTGAAAATTTGTTCACAATTTGAATTTTTTTTTATTTGCGCAACAATAACGAAAAATGGTTTAAGCATTTGTTATTGTTTAAAGCCATGCCATAACAATACTATTAATACATTTAAGCTTTCCTTACTTAAGGCGGTTTGCACGTTTCATACAAAGTTTCATACACTGCAGATAATTACTTCCCAAAGCTTACCCTGCACTGGGGTAAAAGAAATTTTGTATGAAAGCATTTCATTTGAATTCGCGTAAAATAATTCACATAGACATGCTCAGATTCATTTGCTACTAGCTGCTGTCCGTGCGGACTTCGGAATATATCCCTCAGTAACTAATTGCTCGATTGGGATAAAATTTAGTCTTTAAACTGACTCTGCCTAAGCCCGACCCTTTGTTACGACGTGTAAGACGATCAAACAAACAAACTTTCGTATTTACAATATTAGTATGGATTCTTAGGTGTAACCCATTCGTTGAATTACTGAATGAACAGCTTACTGTGTTTTCAATCAATCCTTTATTTGTGAATATTGATAAAAATTACATCTGGTTTCACAATATTCTGCTAACTATGAGCATACAAATTAAAGCATTAAATAATAAATAATGTCAAAATAAAGTAGGAGTCTCGCCCGCACGGTACAGGGGCGCGGGGGTAGGCGACAAAGGGGATCTAGAGAGGAGCGGGCGGGCAGGGCGCCTACAAAATTTATCGAATTTCAACAAACAAAAAATTTCACCTCTAAGGGTGAACGTTTTAGGTTATGAATGCTATAGACTTTTAGGGCAGTTAAAGTTGGTTCCTTAGTTCTTTTTCAACGCGTTAACTATGTTGTAAAAATGTAAAGTGTAATGTATTTAATTGTATTTAATTGTTGTATGTTGTTTGTGTGTCCAGAGGCGCTAGTGTGCTTGGGGTACAACCGCCAGGAGATCGAGTACTCGCTCGCCGAGGCCAAGTACGACGACGTGTTCGCGACGTATCTGCTGCTGGGGAGGAAAAGCACCGACGTGAGTATTGTGGTGTACCGAAACGAACGAATCCACCTCCATCGAAGTTTCATACAAAATTTCTGTTGCAATAATCGTTTAAAATGTAACAGCTGGATTTGTGCAGTAACTATCTAACAATAGGACATCAGATTGTGATGTCGCGAAATGAGTATCATTAACATACAACTTCACAGTGAATCACCATTGCCATTTTAAACACTTTTTTCTATTATTGTTCAAAGCGACATCTATGAACCATTAGCTGCGTAACTGCTATTGTAGCTAACTATGAAGTTATAAATTAATGATATTTATTTAGTGACACTATAATTTACAGCTCCTATTTTTAGATAGTTACTGCACAAATCCAGCTATTATATTTTAAAAGATTATGGCAACAGAAATTTAGTATGGAAGCATTAGGAGAGGGATAACGTTAAAACGTGTTTTTTTTAAAGAAAAATCGTTCGCCATAACAAGTCCGGGTAAAACCATGTCCACCGGTTTCTAAGAAGAAAAAAGTGAAAGTAGATTTGAATCAGCGATTTCAAATTAGTAAACAACAGGCATCGGTGCGTCGGTGGCGCAATGGATAAGGCGCACACTCTCAATCTGAAGGTTCCCGGTTCGAATCCAGCCGTGTACCTTTGAGTTGTTTTTCAATTCAAGTACATTATCCGATTGCTTAACGGTGAAGGAGAACATCGTGAGGAAACCTGCATGTCTTGAACAGGCATGTGAAGTCCGCCGATCCGCACTGGGCCCGCGTGGTGGACTATGACATACACTCTCTGTAGGAGAGTAGGCCTGAGCCCCTCCAGTGAGGACGTATATAGGCATGAAGTTACATACGAAAAAGTTTATCTTTGTTCCCTCGATCGTTTATGTATGTATCATTGTTCTCGACAGCCTGAGTCTGACGGCAGTAGATCCGGCTCGTCGCTGTCACTGCGCAACGCGGCCGCGCCCGGCCAGAACCAGTCACAGCAGCAGGGAAACGCGCATTCAGGTACTACTATATATACATACAATATACTATATACAGTATATTATATATTTAGATCATACATTACCACCCGACAGAAATATCTGAGGACATCGATGGAATGTGCTCCCCCGCTTGCTTGACGTCTGTTGGACAAGTCTTCAGATATTTCCCTAGGGATATACAATGTACACTCGAGTACAAAAATACGTCAATAATCCACTTTGGTACCATGTCACACTCACCCTTGCTTGTTCCTACGTAGTTTGTGTGAAATGTCAATTAAAAGTGAACCTGACAATACAGGGTACAAAAGTGGATACGTATTTTTGTACTCGAGTGTACATGACAACATTATTATCAAGTTACATTAGTAAAACTATTGAAATCAATAAATATTAAGCTTTGGGAACAGTACGACAGATTAATAAGGTATTTTTTAATAGATCCGCTAGTGTCGGATTTTTAATTCAAGACACAAAAAACTGACAGGCACTAATGTCACTTGCAATTAAATAATTTTTTGTGGATTGTCCAGTGTCGAAGGGATTGTGATTTATTAACGATTTTTTACAAGAAAAGTTAAGTTTTTTCTTTTTTATTATTATTGTTTTAAATAGTTTAGTCTCCTTTTTTCATGGGTTTTTAATGCGGGCCGTAAACACACAACGTTTAAAAAAACGATGTCCTGTTGTTTGTAATTGTTGCTGAAGTTAAAAATTTATTTATTTCAGACATAATCTATATCTATTTATTTATAAAGTCTCAAATCTTCGCAACACTGGACCTTTCAGTTTTTTTTTAAATTTGACAGAAATTTAAAAAATTAATGATGCAATATCAATTTCTTAATTTTGTTAAAGCTGGTCGGAGATGAGATTTCCATTCTTTAAAAAAATCTGCTAGATTCTTCTTTTTAAAAAATGAAACAATTAGGATATATAAATATTTATACATCATTTTATTTAAAGTATTATATAAGTTAATGTAAATAGGTAGAAGCGCAGTAACGCTTAAAACTAGAAGTGCTTAGGATACTGGGGCTTTATGCTTCTAACTGGGGTCTATCACATCACCAAACCACATCTAGACGTTGCTATTTACAGGTGCCTGACAAAAAAACAACAACAATAAAACACCGACAATTTCGAGTCGGACTTGCGCATAGAAAGTTCTGTACCACCACACAAAATACAAAGTTTTTTTTTAAAAAAAGGTGTAACTTTTGTTCAGTTCAGGATCTGTAGCACAAGCCCAACTCGCACTTGTCTGGTTTTTATTATTACTCGAAATACTTTATTTTGTATTGATATGAATTACCGGTTTTTTTTTTCACGATAAAGCTTAGACAAGAAAACGTCAAAGAACAAGGGGTCATCCATTAATTTTTTACAATTTATTGTTGTTTATCAGGACATGCGACATAATTACGCAATAATATACCTTTAAAGGTACGAACGGCGTAAACTTATTTAAAAACCGAACGGTTACCTTTTCACAAGGTAACCGTTTGAAACGGTCACCTTTTCACAAGGTAACCGTGTGAAACGGTCACCTTTTCACAAGGTAACCGTGTGAAACGGTCACCTTTTCATAATGTTACCACTAGTTTTCTCTGTTATAAATGCGATTAAAATGGTCGATTCGGTTTAATAATACTCTTTTCGGTCTGTATATAATAATCGGGTAGATGTGGTTTGCAGTTGAGTCATCGTTGAAGCGACTGGTTTTCATTACGTCTTACGCTTTATATTACCATCTTCTGTATGTGTGCTTTCATAACAAGTGTACCGATCACATGGAGTGTTAGTCCGGCTGATGAAGGAAATATCTTGTGCGTGAGATATACCTTTTTGAAAAACATAGCTGCAGTGTGTTGGTTTTTCGCCTCTTGGCTCTTCTTTATACAAACTATTAAGTTTACGAATCGAATTTACGTATATTGTATTCGGGATTTGGAATATCGCTGTGATAGTTCGGCAATAAAATTAACAATTATTTTGTTGATATTAAAGTAAATTATCCATACCCAAGCGTCTGTGGCGCAGTGGATAAGACGCGGACTCTCAGTCTGAGGGTTCCGGGTTCGAATCCAGCAGTGTACCTATGAGTTGTTTTTCAATTTAAGTACATTATCCGAATGCTTAACGGTGAAGGAAAACATCGTGGGGAAACCTGCATGTCTTGAACAGGCGTGTGAAGTCCGCCGATCCGCACTGGTCCCGCGTGGTGTACTATGTTCCATACACTATATATAGGAAAGTAGGCCTGAGCCCCTGCAGTGGGGACGTATATAGCCTGTTGATAATTGATGATCCATACCTAAATGTAGTGTAGATATCTACTGTACGATTTTTAGTATCATTATTTTGGACCTTTTATTTAATGCTTACGGACGATTTCTCGATGAATTACTGCCAGATATCATTTTTATTACACAGCCTTCATCGTGACACGATCATTCACTTATAAGGCTATGCACGTAAAATTGTGTCTATATATTTGCGACAACATACTGGACCAATATATTTCGAGTACCAAATGGATAGCGCACAAATAACTGTCATTCATTTGTCAACTTTTTGGTAAATTATTTACAAAGATGATATTATTATATATTGTATAAAGAAGCCTTAAAAGATTTGCCATCGTACAAATATTACTGAACTTAATTAAAATTACCGTGTCATTGTAGTCTAAAAACTCTTTTGATTTTTGAACTGAGAACGGTAGCCGTTAAGAAATGATTCGATTTATGAATGTAAGTACGTAAGGTGATCGTGGTAGTGCGCGTTGTGTCGTGTACGGGGCTAACAGTTGTATGGCGGGTAGGGTCCGGATGTGGCGGGTCGCCGTCTCACCGCGGCGTCCAGAGGTCCATATCTGCGACCGCCCGCCCCGCCGCCTCGAGACGCGCCTCCTCCGGCGCAGAAGTGCTGCGCACCCAAGGTAAGAGCGACATTACTAGGACTTTTATTGACCCTGACCCTGGCCTTGACCCTGGGACTACAGTAAGCCATAGACCACCTCAAAAAAACTCAAACAACACTTTTTATAACATTACTACATTAAATTCATGCTATGTTTAGAAAGAGCAAAAAATTCACGCATTTACTGAATGAAAGAACAGCTTTAGGTCGGGTCTCATGCCACTCATACGAAAATTTTACTCAAATAAATCCATAACACAAATGATTGATGAAATGAAGTGATGTGAAACATTTATCATGAGTACAGCAAAAATATGGAATACACTACCGGTTTCCGTGTTCCCCGAAAACTACAACTTGGGAATCTTCAAACGAAGAGTAAATAGGCACCTTCTAGACCAACACGTAACATCGTCGACCTCATCGTCACTTACCATCAGGTGAGATTGAGGTCAAACGTTGGTCTATCTTCATAAATAATAAAACTTGATTTGATTGTTTCATCACACAAATTTTGTTTTATGTTTTGTTTTTTGGAACAATGTTTTCGCTTTCCATTCCCAACGGAGAAGGTAAAACATTGTTTTGTTGCACTGAATTGGTTGAATTTTAAAAAGTATCCCAGGAGACCCGGCCTAATGATGTTCTTTGCATAAGTATGAATTCAATGTATAATGTTGTAAAAATATATGATTATTTAAGCGTCAAACGATATGATTTTGAACTATGAAAGTCCAAGTAAACGCATCACTTCATTTCACATCATTTCACTAGTATTTAGCACAAACATGAACAAACATTGGGAATGTTTGGTTTTGATTTTGTAATTATTTGATGAAATAAAAAATTTCAATTAATTCATAACGTATATTTTTATCGTTCAATTTATTAGAATGGGCCTGGTTAGAGGTGTAAACCGGCCTTTTGTCATATTAAATTACATAGGGTTACGAGTTATATAGTTCTTTGGGAAAACTAAAACCGGTTTTTCATCGTGTATTGTCCTTGCTTACGTGGTCATCTCTTCATTTAGTGCTTTAGGGCCGAAGGGTAGTCGCTTACATATTGTAGGTTTTAGATCTAATATTGCGAATTGTAACGTTTCTGCTTATTTTTAAATTGCGCTACAATATAAGACTAACAACATATATATTTCTTATTTTGATTACACAACTATGAAGAAATATGAATAACTTCGTAGAGTGTTTCTAAATTAGGAACGTATGAAAAAGTAAAGATTTTCTCTATCCGTGAGTATTATGAATGATAGTCATAGTCATAGTCATATTTATTGATAAATTCATATTTACACGTCAATTATAATATAATATAAATACAATATGTATCATCATTAAGATTTCTTATATTCTAAAAATTCCTTATAAGTATAAAAGGCCTGCCCGACAAGCCACTGTTTTAACTTGTGTCTGTAACATGGTACACTTGTGCATTTTGTTATCTCGACAGGTAGTCTATTGTATACATTAGGACCCATGGCGTGGATGGTATGATGGTATGATGGCATGGTGGATGATATAATTGCTTTTCTTTGTTTAGAATCATGTCAAGATAACAGTGACTCTTTAGCGCATTCCTTAAAAAACTAAGCTTGACCTGTCTAAAATTCACGATGTCTTTTTATAATTAGAATTACTTATAATGTGAGTCGTAGGGTGTTTCATATACATGTTCTATTGTTGTATCTAATAAGCGTAACTTTCTACTTTTCTATTTTTTACAATCACAATTTATCTGTTATACCCTGAAACGTGTGATGACGGATTCTGTAACAATATAGATTGTTGCTATGTGTAGGTATAATTGTTAAAGTTTTGTTGTGTTTGTCAGTAGGTACGACAACAAGCGCCGCGAACAACACCACGCCCACGGCGACAACCACAACCTCCAACTTCAAAAGACAGGTGAATATATCTAATACCTTTTAAACGACCAATTCTTGTGCATATATTTATTAATACCGGCGATCTCGGAAATTTGGTATGTAGGCGTTTTGGGGGCCGATCTAGAGCAGTCTTATGTCTGGGAAAACGCGTGTTTTCGAGTTTTCATGCGGTTTTTTTTAGCACGCAAAATATAGTCGCTAATTTTACATGGTCGGGCATAGGCATCGTGGTCTAGCACCACATATTTCCGTATGTATTCAAGTTGTTAGTTGTTTTTTAAAGTCAAATTAAAAGTTGGTACTTTTGGCCAAAAAGTCAGTTTGCTCGGTCGCCCAGTTACTATTTAATCATCATCATTAGGTAGACACATATTAAAACGGCCTAGATATTGCTTACTTGTTGCCGCAGTCGGTACCCTGAATGTGGTGTATCCCATGGGATAAGTGAAAGACAATCACTGGCTGCGGTGCAGTCGTTTGCGGGTTCTAGCTAAACACCGACGGTCGATCAGCTGCGATTAACCGCTCAATCAATAAATTTCACAAATTTCAGAACACAATCGACTCGGCGTCCATCAAAGAGAACACTGCGCGAATCGCTCAAATGCAAGTAAGTACATGATGACATATATCTTTTTTTGTAGCATGTGCTTTTTAGGGTTCCGTACCCGAAGGGTAACCAACGGGACCCTATTACTAAGCCTTCACAGTTGGTCCGTCTGTCAGCGGGCGGTCGGTATCTCATGGTCCATGATAATGAGGGTAGATCATGTTGAGATCGAAAAACATTTCATGGTATGAGTATGAGAATGATATAAGAGGACTTACATGTCACTGCTCTTTTCTTATTTCAAAGTTAGGGAAGGGGGTGGTGCATTTGTTAAGCGTTCTAAAATATCTATTTATATGATTTGAGTGCAACGTAGTTACTGAGTATATTTTATTTATTTAAAATAAGAAATAAATAAATCTTCTATTCATCTTATCGTGCACGTTTTAAGGTCTTTGTCCGACCTCACACACCCCAGTGTCAGAGTGGTTTCACCGCCACAGTCCTCTGCCACGTCTCATGCAGCTACTGCCTGTCGTAGATAGTGACCGGTGACGACGGATTAACGTGACTAACGAAGCACGGAGTCGTATCACTGTTCAGACAATCACGTGATACAGACTGCAATGTGCGAAACAAACTGGAGAAAGTCTCGCAAAGTGATCAATGTTCAATGTTCGTTTATTTGCCATTAAAGTTACATAAACTGTGCAAAAAAATATATACAACATCAAGGACAATAATACTAAATCCTAATAACTAGAGACAGAGTCAAACAATTTACAAAAAAATCTTTTATGTCATTATCAAGACTATTGAATATTTTTATGCTATTGAATTCTAGGCTCCTATGGTAATTCTTATATTTCGTCGTAGGAAGAACAAGTCTACTATTATTTCTTAAATTTCGATTATGTTGATCTGTCTTTCCTTCTTTGACAATGTCTCCACCGGGATCGAACCCGGGACCTTCCATGCGCGTGGCTTAGACGCTCAGACAACTGCGCTACGGAGACCGTTTGAAAGAAATAAAAACTTCATCATTGTCATGTGTATGGCGTACCAAGCAGAACTGACGATGATTGCAATAAACTATGATTTACACTATTAAATAATATGTTGATTTTAACATGTTTATATATTTTTTTTTTATTTATTTATTTAGAGACACCAACAAGTTACATTCCAAATGCTTACAAAATACAAACTTACATAACTAAATTACTAAAAATGTTAACTTAATTATAGGTATCCACAGCTTACACAAAAATTAATTTTAAAAAGAATGACAGTCAAAAATGGAAATATTATAAACTATCGTTACAGGTGCAAGGTACGACGAGGCCGAGCAGTGCACAGCCGAAGCTGGAACCTCGGTCGCGCACCCTGACCGGGGGCAACGCGCGCCGCTCCACCACCCAGTACGAGACCCCGCCCGCCCAGCCGCCCAAACTGTCGCCGCCCCACGACACCCCGAGGTGAGCAGCAATACAGCTTTCTTCTATACCGGCTACTTAATACATTTTATAACGGTCAACTCAAACTCCTGAGTCAGGTTCTAATGGCACTTGCAAAAGCAATGTCACCAACTTCCGTTTTATTTTATACCGGTTAAATATTTTCCATTTTCAAATGTTTGTTGGGTTGTTTGAGTTTTTGGGTTTTGTTATTTGTTACTCGTATTTTAAATATGCGACAAATGTATTCAACAAAGTTTGTTTATATTACTTGCTTAATACGTGAACTTGTAGGTAATATTTGGGTTTTTGACATCGGGTGGTCAAGGGTTTTGCAATAGCTACAGCTGAAAGATTAAGGCGATCCACCCCTATCAAAGTTTCATACTAAATTTCTGTTGCCATAATCTTTTAAAATATATTAGCTGGATTTGTGTAGGAACTATATAAAAATAGGACATCAGATTGTGATGTCGCGAAATGAGTATCATTAACATACAACTTCACAGTGAATCACAATTTTAATTTTAAACACTTTTTTCGATTATTGTTCAAAGCGCCATCTATGAACCGTTAGCTGCGTAACTGCTATTGTAACTATGATGTTGTAAATTAACGAGATTTATTTCGCGACTCTATAATTTCATCTTCTATTTTTAGGTAATTACTTATCAAAGCCAGCTATTATATTTTTAAAAATTATGGATACAGAAATTTAGTATGGAAGCATTAGGAGAGGGATAACGTTAAGGGTAAGGGTTGCATTAATTCAAGCGAGCCTTATATGTGACATTATTAATGAATGGAGTGGGAATTGTTACAATCTTTGTATGTATGTATCTTATACATATTAACTGTGTATTTATGTATAGTTTGAAAGACCACTTTTATTTATTTTCATATTGTCCCTATTCAGGCCTAAATAGTTTTACAAAAATCAAACTGACTTAGTACTCTAATTAAAAAAGATTTCAGTAAAGAGTTACGAAATAATTAATGCGTTCAATAAGAACTAGAAACCGACTTCAACTCTCTACAAAATTCATGCCTTAGAATGTTCACCCGTAGAAGTAGAATTATGATATTTGGTTTTTGTTGATTTTATCAAAAAGCGCTGAATCAATTTCTATCTCCGCCACCACCTCTGAAGTACTCGTATGTTCTACCAAACAAAAAATCATCAAAATCGATTCATAACTGGCGGAGTTATCGCGTCACATACATAAAATAAATACATAAATAGGCACCTTCTAGACCAACACGTAACATCGTCGACCTCATCGTCACTTACCATCAGGTGAGATTGAGGTCAAGTGTTGGTCTTTCTTCAATAAAAAAACAATAAAAAAAACACAGCCAAATTGAGAACCTCTTTTTTTGAAGTCGGTTGCAAATATGTTTATGTATGTAATTTATTTACATCATGATGTACTAACGAATTTTGTTGCCGCGTACTCTTTGTATGTGACCATATATATGTGTATGTACAACATATTGCATGTGTTAACATAGTGAAAGAGGAAACTCAAACTAACCGCATGCAATTATTACACGCGGCGGGCAGCACGGTGGTGCAACAGGACAGTAAAAACGGTACCGGCACAAACAGTACGGGGGCAGTGGCGACAACGGGCGGCAATAACAAGACGCACGTGAAAAGTGCGTCCATTTCGTCGTCGAGCGGCGCTCCGCCCCTCGGCGCTGACTCGGCGCCACACAACGCCTCCGCTCGGGACCTGGCCCAACCCCGCCCGAGGTACATAGACAACGGGCATGTACTGGTTCACGCACGCTTGCTGCGAACCGGTTATAATCATACCGGTTTTGATTCGGTTTTATTTGCAGCTTTTTTTTTGGAGTTTTTGGGTTTGGTTAAAATTTTACTTGATTACGAACCACCTTTGTTTGATATAATCGTCAAAAGTGGTTACGAACAGCTTTTCTGCGTTCAAAAACTTGCCTTCGCCTTTATTTTTAAGAATTTGTTGTTGATTTTGTATATCAAGATTTGGCAGCTTACACTATAAGTATGTAGGTCTTGTTGTCACTGTTAGTGCTCTACTACCATTTTTTTAATTATTTGATTGTTTGTTAACCTGTTTTTTCTGCAGATGCTTCAAAGAAATGTTTCTTGTTGTATGTGTTTTTAGGTAATCATCCGATCAATGTATGAAACTTTTCTGTCTTAATACTGCTTAGAATAAAACCGTTCAATCCTTTCGTGTTCCCAAGTGGTATTTGCATATTAATGAGCACCCTATAGTATAATTAATGACTATTTTACTACCATGCCAGGTACCAGGAGTAGATATTTAATGACTATTTGTTTTGAATCGCGTATATATGCACCTACACATTTTTAGTTTCATCGTTATATATGTTTATTAGTACTTTATTGGAGTCGGCTTGTTATTAAATAAATAGATGCTTTAAAATTCAAGTTTCTTGACTTTTTGGACTGTCTTTCGATATTTTATTCAGCCATTGGAGAGTCGCGAACCTTTAGATGTAACAAAATCGAAATAATAAATTTTACAGCATGCTGAAAATTTTGATTCAAACCATCGTCTTAATTAGTTTTTGAATTTAGTAAAACTCTAATACAACAAGAAACGCGAAATAATTTACAATTTCACTATTTGGACATGTTTAGCAAATATAAATACAAATAAACTTTATTTTACAGCAAAATAATAAAAACAAAATAGATGAAAGAATACAAAAACAGCGATATCTTCCAGGCAACCTTGAGACAGAAGAATCGTTTATTTAATAAGAGGCAAATGGTGCTACATAAATATTATGAGACTATTATATTAAACTACTAAACTATAATTCTAATAAATATATAAAAACATATACATATAATGGATAAACAAAAGTTAATAAAAATTTATGGTAGCCCCCCATTATATGTTTGATATTATGTCAATTAGTAGCGTTTTATGACAGATTAGAATGAGCACCGTGATTCCACTTGGCTGACGACATGTAGAGTGTAAACGTGTCGTCGTTTATGAATTCCAGCTTGAACTCGTCTCTGTCGACGGGCGGCACGGCGACGGGCGCGGGTGGAACAGCGGCCGCGGGCGCGCGAAGGGAATTCCCAAACCCGCTCGTGTTCCCCCGAAACGTGCCCTCGAGGTCCACCTTCCACTCGGGTATGTGCTTGTATAACATGTGTTTAACGTCGGCAGACCGTATACTCACAGATTTAAAAGATAACCAGCCCGTCCAATTAATGACGTCAAGATTTGTAACAAAAATACTTTGAAATAAAAATTGATTTTTGTTATGTAGACCAGTCGAATTAGCTCAAAAAAGGGGAATACCCGGGAAATGTCTAAGAAGTAATTTTCCATCGCATTTCGGTGAGGGTTGTTTTGCGAGGCAATCGATCTGTTGCGTCATCCGCCATCTTGGATTTTAAGGGTTAATTTTAAGTTAAGTAATTATTCAATAACTCGTTTATTTTCAATTTCACAAGAAAAATAGTAATAACAAAAATTGTTTAAAATAAAATTTCCTTCAATTTTAGTTTTGTTTCCAAAATTGTAGGAAACTTGCAACTTTAAATTTTTCCCGGGTCAAATCCTAATTCGATTCGGTTGGGTTCGGAATATGTAATCACCCACATGCTAAGAGTTAACAAATTACGTTATCCCTCTCCTAATGCTTCCATACTAAACTTCTGTTGCCATAATCTTTTAAAATAGAATAGCTGGCTTTGATAGGTAATTACCAAAAATATGAGACGAAATTGTAGTGTCACAAAATAAATCTCATTAATTTACAACTTTATAGTTAGCTATAATATCCGTTACGCAGCTAATGGTTCATAGATGGCGCTTTGAACAATAATCGAAAAATGTATAAAATGAAAATTGTGATTCACTGTGAAGTTGTATGTTAATGATACTCATTTCGCGACATCACAATCCGATGTCCTATTTTTAAAAGCTTTTATTAGATAGTCACTACACTAATCCAGCTGTTATATTTTAAAAGATTATGGCGACAGAAATTTAGAATGAAACTTTGATGGAGGTGGATCGCCCTAAGGCAATATGGCACCATGCAGTTGTTGATAAATATTATTTGACAAATGATATGTTTTCAAGTTGTTGAAAAAACATTTTCAAATCGTAAGATTTACACATATTTTCTAAGAATTACCTAAACTTTGTCTCGATGATGATTCTGTCAATATTTTTGTTTATTGGTTTGTGGTATTTGAATAAAGAACGCACATTATTCTAGTAAGTGATTCGAACATTATTAAAGTCTGTCAGCGGCTCACTTACTGGAGTATTGTCTATCTCACGCTTAATTTAAACCGATGCTTTATCACCGCAATTGCACAAAATATTATTTTTCGATTATGATAATATCGCTTTGTTGATATTTTATCTCTTTCTCATCACACTACAACACTAAGTCCCATAATCATCATCATCATCATCTGGGAAACGTTCACTGCTGGACACAGGCCTCCTGCATGGTATGCCATATCGACCGATCCACATCCAGCGACTGCCCGTGACTTTATTTATTAGAAGGGGAGCGGCCAAGTACACGTTTCTCGGAACGCTGTCGCCTCTCAAGAACTTTTGCTCCCCCTCCCCATGGCCACTTCAGCTATATCGGTGACCTTAGTTCGTCTAGAGATTAATCACGTAGAGAAATTCCGAGCATTGCTCGCTGCGTGACTTTGAGCTTGTTTGTTAGTCCCACAATAAAGGACCACGTTTCGGTTCCGTATGTCATCACTGGCAACACGCACTGATTAAAGACTTTTGTCGTCAGATATGATTCTATTTGTGTTGTAGTGTCTAGATGAATGAACAGGTTGTGTGTGTGTGTGATGTATTTGTGATCGTGTGTTTAGGTCAGACACGGTCGCGCGGCGCGAGCGCAGGCGGCGCGTACGGTGACGGCGGCTCGCCACACCAAGCGAGGCCCTCCTTCTTCTCCAAGCTCTCGTCGCGCTTCTCCAAACGGTAAGAATAACACACACACACACTAACAAACATACACGTAACACACATTATAACACTTCTGCTTACATAGGTATTAACGGTCCCTCAAGATTGAGCAGAAACTGATATATATTTTGAATAAACAAATATAAATCTTGAGCGAAATCTGTTGATACGGACCTTCAATTCGATTCAATGATTTCAGTTCGTAATAACGCGTGTAAAAACTAGAAACCGACTTCAACTGCTTCCAAAGTCTACAGCATGTATCCCCTAAAATGTTCATCCTTAGAGGTAGAATTATCTGGGTACATAATTGGTTTATTGTTGATTTTCTCAAAAAGCGCTGAATTAATTTCGATAAAATTTATATGGGACCACCTCTAGCGTATGCTCTACCAAACAAAAAAAGAATTATCAAAATCGGTTCATAATTGGCGGAGTTATCGCCATAAAAAACCATACGGACGAATTGATAACCTCCTTTTTTTGAAGTCGGTTGAATATCATTATTAATCCAGAGTAACTACTTACTGCACTCATACCATGATTTTACATCCTCGTAGTTTTGAATGTAGATATCATGAGCATTGATAAGTTTTACAGAATCTGATATAAATATGTGACACTAGTGACATTCCTACATATAATCGAGTAATATGATAATATGTGCTGTAGATATTGTTGGCAACATAATAAAAACTATATACACATCAACATTTACTAATACACAAATATGTTTGTATGTATTAGGTGACGGGATATGCAGTGAAATTTTACAGATTTTTCAAGTTCAAAATCGTTTTTTGGAGAATATATTCACAATTTTATATTAATATTTGTTAAAATCATAAATTTCACTGTATAATATAACCTGTAAGATTGAACTCCGGTCTCTTTAATCCCAACTAGTACTAACTTTATGATAAACCGTCACATCATAAAACAAATATTAAAAAAAGTTTTATCGTAAAGTTTTTACCGGTTCGACGTTGCGGTGAAGAATTTCGATGCATACAACGGCAAGTTTATTTCGGGTTGCCGAAAAATTCTTCACCATTTAAAAAATACTTAAGCTGTTTGTTATAATTGAGGAATATTACAATTAACAAATACAATTTAGTAGTACCTTGTTTTATATTACACGTGTAAATATTCAGTATATTGTTACTAACCGTTTCATAACACTATTCCGTTACCGGTTACCGTAACATTATAGTATCCCATTAGGCTACGCTTGGGGCTGAATAACACAGTTGAAGATATGAAAAGTTTTTTGTGCTACATTGTGTATGTAAATTGTAAAAAAAGTATCTTTAATCATATATTTTTTAAACTAGTATTACAAAAAAAATATAATCGATTTTTAATTACGAAACGGTTATTTAATTAACTGTATTATTTAATAATAATAATACAGATTTTTTGCACTGGAAATGTATTCGTTTTACCGGAATAATTATTACAGTAGCACAAAATGCTTTTATATTGTAACATGCTGTACAAAAATGCGGAAACTTCAAAAAAAAAGATTTAAAAAAACTGATGTTTTAAATTGTATCGTTATTAAAAAATCTATAAGAAAAATAATCAACAGTTAATTCTTATGCAAATTGATTTTTTTTAATAATTAAAAATGGTTAATTCATTAATTGATACTACAGATCATACACTTATGACTTTTTAAATGTCAACTTAAAGCTTCTGGATGGGCACGCTTTCCGTCGAACGGCCTTATCGTCAATTAAACATTACGTGAATCAAGACCAAGTGCAAATTAAGTCAGAATCATTGTTTTATGTAATGTATGACGGGTTTACACTTGGCCTTCATCTCACCTGATGGTAAGTACGATAAGGACGTTGGATTGTAAGCGTGCGCACCCAGAATACTCAATACCGAAACACAGAAGTGCTATTAACACCTCTGTTTGACGGAAGATTTAGATAACATGGTGGTAGCTAGTCAGGTTTATTTTTACGTTGAGTTACATACATAAGAATCAACTTTGTACTATTTCTATTTTTTTTATATGACGGTAATAGTACAGTCGTCATTATAACTTTGTACCAAGTCATATTTATTTTTAATTGCCATTTGACTTTAAACAATTGGACCAAGTAAGGATAAATTTGAAATGGTACAAAAGTAATTTAGTGTACATTTTTGAAGTTTCCGCGTGTACAGTCACTATGTAAATGCGTAGCAAGTTCTACACCGCCTGGCGTCAATGTTAGCATAAGCACAGCTTTCCATGCACATCTTGTATGTTTACCATTCCCTATTATACTCAAATACGATAAAATATATTTAAATGTATGTTTTAGTCGGCGCCCAACAGTGGGACGTTTTTTAAAGGGTTGTGGAAAGACTCGTCTAATATAATTTTTTGTTTTTATTTGATCGAGTCCCTGTTGATAATGTTGGCTGTCTCAATTTATTCGTTTACAGTTTATTTAAATTACATTTTCAATAACACAAAATGTAATCTGAATACGATGAATGTAGTTGGTCATTTAAAGGGGGTCGCTCTGAAGGTTTTAGTTTTTACTGTTTGATTTTTTTTACGTAGTTGTTTTGTGGCGAATAAATGTGCAGTGGCAAATATTATCAACACTAGCTCGCACTGTTCTCTCTTCTTGTAAATAATGGTAACACTGACTGTCTCTAACTGAATCACTTGATAACCCATTCGTTCTGTCTCGCTCTATCACATCGTTAATTGTGTGTTTTTAATTTATTTCGAACGCTCAAATTGTCTCCCTCGAAAAGTTCCGAGCTCTATACAGTTTTTTTATTATTATTTCCGTCTCGCGTCAACACAGGGGATGCACGATGCTAAAACCTCCTATCTCCCTTTTTAAATTAAGCACATTTTTCAATGAATTGAATGACGAGTTACGATCTATTTACGTACGAAAGCTAAAGCTAGTCCGACCGTCCGTAGTTGACAGTAGATCAACGCATGATGTTATCCCCTATTTTGTTTTGAAGCTGTTTTTTTTTATTATAAAGTGTGAGCTAAGCTACATGCTTTGAGTGTTGTCCGTAGTGCTTTTTTAACTAGATGCGACGTAAGTATCGATGTTTTCGTCGGCCCGAGAGAGTGCGGAGAAAGATTTTGGACGTTAAATCTCTCGTGCATCCCCCGTGTTACGTTTTTTTTATATTTTCAAATCTAACCGTACGCTTTTACTAACGACACTGTCGGCGGTCGCGACTTCTATACCGTTTCGCTTTTTAGTCAATCCACAACCCTTGATAGCACGTGACAACGTGACGGATTTTTTTATTAAATATAATTTGGAGGAAGCTAGTTTATAGTATTGTGCATCTATTTGTGTTTAGACGCGAGATATACGAGAAAGATAAATCCCGATATTCACAGGGGTGTCTGTAGGTGATTTAAAATAAAAATCGAGTGTTTAAAAGTGAGCCGGAGACAAGGAGAGGGGGGCGATTCGGCTTGTGATTGGTCGATTCGCTCACCCCGTTCCGTTGTACGCAGGTTGAATCAGAACCCGTGAGGACGGTCCAACGACGAGCCGAAGAAAGCAGAAGATATGATTAATTAAATATTAAAACTAATAGAGAAATGATACGCGACAAAACTGTGTTAGCGGCCCATTTACTGAGAGTATTTAGGCTGTTATCAATTGAGTTTTGTTTGGTTCTGTGCGGTGCGAATATGGATGAGTGTTTGGGTTCGATAAGTTTTGTTTTACAGATATTTTGTTCGTGTACTGAATCATTTTAATATTATCTGTCTTATTGGTTAGTCCTATATAGTCAATAACAAATGTCATTTTCTATAGATTTGAATTGAGGGCAACTCAATATTTAGCACGGTGCACCCATCCTTCTTAAGAATCGAATCGTGCCGGACTAGGTGATTGTCTACAACAAGACATTCTTCTTTCGTCCCCCGACGCGGAGAGTTGAAAATAGTCAGTCATTGGCGGCTATTATTGGGTGCTCACCTATGAAGTTGCCGTTTTTCCTACTGGCTAATTTCAACTTTACGGAATAAATGTATAAGACTGACTCGGCTCTGAAATAACTCGGAAAATAACAATGTGTAATGAAAAATATGACATTTGACCGTATGACAGACCGTAATCTGTCAAGGCATTAACTCAGGGGTTCCCAAAGTGTGCGCCGCGGCGCCCTGGTGCGCCGTATAAAGTAAAGAGGGTCGCCATGAGTGAATCTTCTATCTTTTTATCATATCATCATCATATAAAATTTGCGTGGATCCAAAAACCTTTCCATGCATAAGCTCCGCCAGGATTCACATCACAAGAAGATAGTCTTATAGAACTCTCCCTGCGACAGCAGCCTTAAAAGTAGATTCACCAGTTCTGATTCGGTGCAGTTTGGGTTATTGATTCAAAATGAATATCCAGATTCACTTCAAAAGCTTTAAGGATTTTCATTCAAACAAAATACATACACTTGCTTTGTGAAAAAGATTGGTAACCCCTGCTTAACTTATACAAACAGTTCAAAACTCGTAAATGAAAAAAAACCATTCTATTCATTTCTAGGGCCCTTTAATTATTAGAATTTTAGAATAAAGTTAGTTATGAAGAATCAATATTTTCTGTAAAATAAAACGCAGATTTTTCAATTTTTTAAACGAACCTAACCTGAATGCAACATCCAGCTTCACACCGAGAAGATTAAAATTTAAAAAAACAAAAACTTGTTTGTAAGTGTTAAAAAACATTAATGTAAGAAGTCCGTTATAGTTAACTCTCGATTGGAAATTTTTGATTTACCTAATGTTATGTAACATTTAAAAAAATCGCAACGACATTTCTGGCTACATGTTACTTTATTGAAATTTGAAAATAGGATACACTGTTGAGATTTTTAATGCACACTGTTCTCGATTAGGACCCTTTTTTTCGAGGGGGAATTCTTTTAAAGATACCCGACTTCTTAATAGAGAAGGCGGGCTATGTGGTATTTCCATCCACTAAAACCCTCTCGGTGGTCATCGTCTGCGCAAGTCGAGGAACCCTGGGAACTCCACGAACACTCCAGTGCTCCTCTCGCGTTTTGCTCCTCCCCTTGGCATTTCAGCCACGACAATTCGGCAGCTCCAGGCTGTAGCGGGACAGGACCACGCCGTACTTTACGTAATCCGAGTACTTTGTAAAGGTTGTACGGAGCCGTTGGATGCCAGCGTCTCGGGGCCGGTCATTGTGGGGTACAATAAGACCTATGTCCAGCGTTGGACGTTTCCTGGCTGCTGCTGATGACAATGGGTTAGCATTTGGCCTTTATACCTGAAGGTGAACGCTGATGAGGGTGGGGTGAAAGCTTCACAGGAGATTAGTTACGATGCTGTTTGGGCTGCAGCTGTAAAAGGGTCTAACCAGGTCACTGATTCATATAACAACTATCATATGGTGTGATCCCATTCTAAAGCCTAGAACACACATCATTCTCTTGCATTTCTCGGCATTCTTCCATTTTTTAAAACACAATGGGTTTGCTTTTGGGTCTTCATCTCACCTGATGGTAAGTGACGATAAGGCCTTATGGTATAAGCAAGCTGCTAACTCGGAAGTCTCAGGTTAACAAGTCACTGGCTCTGTTGTCTTTCATTAACGGACCTGAATAGTGCTATCAAGACTTATTGGTGGCGCTTATGAACAGGAGTAATTCTAGCATATTATTCTATTGATGTATCTCTTCATGATACTTATTTTTATTTTATTTATTTATTAAGGATTACCAACTAATTACACACAATAACAAAAAAACTAAACTTACAAAACAATAGTGTCATATGTGCAACTAACTTAAAGGTAAACACAGCGTTGTACCGATAATAAGAAATTTTTTCTGACAAAAATCCTTATGCTACATTAAAAAATTCAGTTCGAAAACTGCTTTTAACGATGTGTTGAAATGTAAGCAAAGAATTGCAAAAACATCCAAATTCTTGTTTTTCTCCCTTACAAAGGTATTATAAGTTTTACACATTGTCAATACTGGGGAATTGGAGCCAAATGCAGTACGTCTAAAGTTGAATGTTGTAACTCATTTCCATTATGTTCTTTCAACAGGAGCTGTATTTGCTATTATAGAGGGGATGTATTCATTGACATCCTTTATATACAGGATTATTTATAACTATCTTCTTACATTATATTCGATCGGAGGAAGAACAAAAGTTGTATCCAGAAATATATTATTTCATATGGTAACATGTAGCTAAAATCTAGTCAACGCTGCGTATTGCATTTCATATTTAGCTAGTTGTTTAAGGCGTGACGAGTTTTCTAACGAATTTCACGACATTCCAGGGTTTACAACTTTTAAGTTCACACTAGCCACAACTAAATAGCACAAATGTTTCGGTTCTCCGCTATTTTTACTCGTTGTAAAAATTTTCTAACTCTGCCTCGACTGAAAAATTATTGTGTATATTTGTATTATTACTGTATACTTAGATTTTTCAATATTAAATATTTTTAAAAAAAAGTTCTAGTTGTTGAATTTTTTGCGTGGACTGTTTTGAAAAACAACTCCTTCCTATCTTTCTTTTCTAAATTATCGGAATTTTATACAACGTATTTTCTACCTTTATATACTTATATGTGTAAAAAAGTATATATATTATATGCGGTGATATTAAAATTGATGATGACTATTGTCGCAAAAAAACTTCCCCAATGTGTCATTGATGTCTTCTTTCAATGTTGAAAAATAACTGGTAAAAACTGTTTGCTAATTTTAAAGAATTACAATCTGTTCTCTTTGAAAACAAAAATGCACTTATTTTTCATCTATAATCCAAATTGTTGAAAACTTCCATTACTTCCTATATAATTGACTTTTATTCAACTGTATATCTCATAATATGTAAATATATCGCATATATTTTGTACCTGCTGTTTTCCACTCACAAAGTATATTTTTTCTAAAACGGTCCACGTTGACAGTTATTATATATTGTTGTAAGGAGCGAGTGAGATACCTATCTATATGTTTATATAAATAATATAATCGTAGGATTGTATCGCTTAGGAAGATTGCATTAGTAACTTTAAACCATGTAATGGATAGAACAGACACGTAACTTTGGAAAGAAATACATAAATAATAGAGCGCAAACGGTACCTGTTAAAGTTCGCTATGAGCCGTTGAGTGACATGCCTGTACAATATGAACTAAGCAAAACCATGGTTCTACTACTTTGGGAAAAGGTACTTTTTTATTAACGCTATAAAATAAAATATACACTGAGCGAACAGCCTCTCGTCAAACTAACAAAAACGTGTTAAGAGGCCATAGTGCGACAGTAGCGCCCTCATTTATTATTTTCTACATTTCTCCGCAGTTATACAATAACTTCAAAAACCAGGACGGACTTTTTGTCGCTATTGCTGACTTACGGCTTACACCTGATACATCATGTATTTATATATGGATTGTGAGCAGTTACTATCTATAAAACAGTTAAAAGTGAACACTTTAGACGGTTCAATTTATAATAACTACACAGAATCTAAACATGAATCCATAATGTGTCAATAAACCATCAAGCAGCAATGACTACAAAGTCCGTCTCGGTTTTTGAAATTATTGTATAAATGCGGAGAAATGTAGAAAATAGCAAATGAGGGTGCCACTGTCGCTCATAGCTCTATGGACTCGTAAACTTCACTGGAAGCCGTTGGATGATGGCAGCTCTAGAACTTATCCGAGACCATATCCCGCTTATGAAAACGTCATATTTAAAAGAACGTTTTACTGCTGAATTATTGGAAGATACAATTATAAAGCTTCTGTTCCAGGGTCATGAGAAATTTGCTTTTTATATTCGAATTAACAATTGTATTTCTTTAAATGTAATAAAGACTTTTTTTTGTGTACAGTTTCAGTGCAAAACTAATAGTATGGCACATTACGTGGTTTACTGCATCCATTGCGGTCTCCTAAGGTATTTAGACAGCCCATCCTAAATAGCCTTTTGGTACAAATACTCAGTAGATTGTTACCACATGTAAACTATTAGGCAGCTGTTGTGTTATAAAACAAATTATAATGTAAGGACCGGATATAACTTCCTCCATAGATAGTCCATTCCCATTAAAATGATTAATTAATTGACTTCAGATTTCCTCTAACTAAAGTTTTTGAACTAAACGTTTCGATTCTACGGTCTGTTTTTAAATTGTAAAATTGAAGTTCTCCGCTGATTTGGAACTGGATGCGTTTTAGTTAAATTGGTTATATATTTTGACCTTTTAATTTGGTTTGTATTGTCATAATAGACAGCAACGACAATTTACGAAATATTTTAAACTGCAGACATTTGAAATAGGTTAGAACATCTGCCGCAATTAATTTTGCCTTTTAGTTGGTTAAATAAGAAAACAAATTCTTGAAATGAACCACTTTAGGCGATTGTGCCCTAAGAAGAAACAAATCCGTAACATTTAACTTTTTTGATTAATTTAACTGAAACCGCATTTATTTCAGTATCAGCTGGTGTCTTTAATGTCTTAAAATTTCGCGACTCCTTTAAAAAAGCAATAATAGAAAGGGAAGGAGGACTTTTAAAGCCTGTTGCTGTTAAAATTTAGTTTATTAAAAAGGGTCTTAGAATCGACACCGTTGGGATAATTGGAACAGAGTTTTTACTGAGGAAATTATGACGTCACCAACAATTCATTTCAAGGCCGATACTAGTAGATCGTACTCGAGACGAGTCGACTCTGAGACATCTCAAAGTCAACTTTCCTGACTTAGGCTTGAGATCAATCCTACTCGAGTATGAACTATTAATACGGACCAAAGTTTAATGTGAAATGATAAATATTATTTCAAAAATAATAATAATTAGGTCTTATTCACACTGAGCGGAAAATTAGTGAAGAATGAACCTTGAATGGTAACAGACACTTGAATTAGTTTTGTTAGCACTTTAGATGTCCAACAAAATATGTTTTGTGCGTATGTTCATGTGGCTTTGAATATATTGTTATCATTTGATGATGACATAAGATCTCTTACAAAATTATTTTCGAAATGTTTCATTTTGCTCAGTGTGAATAAAGCCTTATCTAAATGAAATTGACGGAATTCCGTCCAATCCGAAGCCATCGTTCAAGCTGACGACATTTTGACAAAGTAATAACAATAAATTGTAAAGTGACAAGGCAAAATTTAGTGTAATGTATCTCCATTTATTTTAATTTTATTTCATACTACTCATGATGTAGTTTAAGTTATAATTTGAATTAAGGACCTAAAATGTACATATCTAAGTAACTTGTATTTTTGTCGGTCTGTGTGCAGAAAGAGTCTTAGAGCGCGTGTATTTATACATATGCTTTATACACAAGCGTGTATGTTTTCGTAACTTTTTCTATATATATGTACATACATATGTAGCACCGTACGTTCATTTGTCCGAACCAAATCGTTGTACATTTTTATGATATATATTTGGAGGACGTTACAGATATGATTGATAGCGAACTGAACGAAAGATCGATAGATCACTTTTTTTTTTCACATACGGGAATTCGCTCAGAATGCTTGCATACTAAATTTCTGTTGCCATAATCTTTTAAAATAGAATAGCTGGCTTTGATAAGTAATTACCTTATCATGTGTCGCTTAATGAATATCATTAATTTACAACTTTATTGTCAGCTACAATAGCCGTTACGCAGCTAATGGCTAGATGGCATTTTGAACAATAATAATATAAACAAGTAAATGGGTTCAAAAAGAACTGGAAACCGACTTCAATTGCCCTAAAAGTCTACTTTTACTGAGGCAAATTTAAGATTTATATAGTTTTCTCATGGACGCCGTTGTCAGAACTGGACCAAATTGAAATGGAAACACACTGGAAGTACCACCTTTCAAATAAAAAAAGAAACATCCAAATCGTTTCACCCAGTCAAATGTTCTGAGGTAACGAACATAAAAAAATATACCCGTCGAATTGATAACCTCCTTCTATTTTGAAGTCGGTTAAAAATTGTATGAAAATGAAAATTATTTTTCATAGAAAAGTGGTACAGTACTCATGATACTGATTTCGCGACACTACAACCCCATGTACTATTTTTAGATGATTACTACACAAAGCCAGCTATCCTGTTATAAAAAAATATTGTCAGTAATTTAGTATGAAACTTTTGTCACAGATATTACCTAAAATAAAAATCGGAAGCTGAATTTAATGACTTCCTTTTGTTCGTTCATTATACGATTTGTTTTTTATTCACCAAGTACTATTCAAACAGAACGCAACGAATAATTAAGACTTTTAGCAACGCATGGCTTCCCGTGGGTGACGTATTAAAGGCAAGCTGAGGTTACGACAATTATCCATTCTACACATTACATACAAACGACACATGACTGAAATTATATGACCAAACCAAATAGAGATGCTATTCAAAAGTTGATTCGTTTCATACAGTTGTAAAAGTAATTATCTCGTATATTTTAAATGTCATTAGTAGCGAACCTGATTGTCATATTGACATATTCTGTTAAGATATGTCGTAATTTATTTCTTAAATAGACATGCAATGTAATACAAACCTTCCGTCACATCGAGTCACTTTGCTTTACATTGCTGGCGACGTTATAATACTCTCTGTTAATTGGACAACTTTTAGCAAAGTCCTTACTTATGACTTGTTAGGCTGAAAAGTTTTTCTTATTTTAAATGTCCCCTTTTTAAATATATAGTAATATCTGGTGAATAAAATTCAGTTTTGTGTTTTTGTGATTTCAAATTATATGTTTGATCTAAAATTAAAATTAAAAAGTATCTTCATACTTTTGTAGAATAATTCCGATGTTGACTTTCTTTATCTGACATATAAATTTTGACATAGTAAGGTATGTTCTAAATTGTATGAATTGTGTGTGTATGGCATTGTAGTTAGTTCACAGTATTTTGATTTCTATGTATATTACAATTAGATAGATTATTGAACAAATTTTAACTGCAACACTTAGGTGCTCTTTAGGTAAATTGTTTGTCATTTATTAATTTAATTTTTTGATGTTTACTACAAAAAAGTCGGTTTCGAATGTCACTTTGACAAAAAAACAATCAAAAATAGAAGCACATGATAAATTGGAAAAGTTCAGAATTTGTCATTTGACATGTTTATTTCTCACATTTTAATTTTTTGGCAGCAATCGTCAATAAAATAGTTATTTACTTTATTTACTGAGGTGAATAATCATGAAATCGAAGAAATGAAAGAGAACAATTTTGTAATTCATAAAATAACTTTTAAAAACATCTTAATCCATCCAGTCAGATGTAAACAACATTTTTGTATTTTAAATACATGTTATTCACCACTTCTAAGACAATTATTTAATATATTATTAAGGCGAACCACCTCCATCAAAGTTTCATACAAAATTTCTGTTGCCATATTCTTTTAAAATATAACAGCTGTATTTGTGCAGTAATGTGCAGTAACTATCTAAAAATAGGACATCAGGTTGTGATGTCGCGAAATGAGTATCATTAACATACAACTTCACAGTAAATCACAATTTTCATTTTAAACACTGCTTTTCGATTATTGTTCAAAGCGCCATCTATGAACCATTAGCTACGTAACTGCTATTTTAGCTAACTATAAAATTGTAAATTAATGATATTTATTTCGCGACACTATAATTTCATCTTCTATTTTCTGATAATTACTTATCAAAGCCAGCTATTCTATTTTAAAAGATTATTGCAACAGAAATTTAGTATGGAAGCATCAGGAGAGGGATAACGTTAAAGTAACACTTATATAAATATTTGAGTTCACACTCATTTCTTAGTGCATTTTCCTTCTGGGAGTATTTTTATTATTTCTAAATCGTGTAATAGTCGTGTAGGAAAAATGCAATACATACATTCATATAGTGATTAAATTTAGTTTAGTTAGACTATATTCGAGAGTTTTCTTTTTATGAATATCGCATTGTGATGTTTCAAGGGTTGGGCACCGTACTGGAAAGCGGTACATCTTAAATTCAGGTGTTTGGAACCTTTTACTCAAATTATTATGTGATCACGAAATTATTTTTGGTTTAGAAAATCTGAATAAATATGTTAAAGACTTCTTCTCTTTATCTATCATTTGGATCTGTATGGAATGTAAAAGTTTTTTTTAAGTTTTTATGGATCACATTTTAAATTTACGCGAAAACGTAAAATAGATTAGAATTGTCAAAATTGGTGCTTATTTGTCATTGGAATATCACATTAATGTACCATCGTATGAAGTATACTTTTGAAGGAACATAGTATGTCGCGCTGTCTTTATCTTTTACTTCTGTACGGAAGAGACAGCAACGTGAATACAGGCTATGTCTTTTCAAAAAGTATTTTTGCGAAGGTGCTTCTGTTTTGCTTAGCGTCCATTGCAGTTTTTTCTTTAATATATTTTTATTGCAATAGTAATGTATCCGGCGCTTTTTTTCTTCAAAATATTACTTAAGACTTTTTTACCATTCAATCATATAATTTATGGTGTGTCGACGACTTTAAAATCATAAATTTATGGTCGCCTGATGTTCATGTCAGAAGCTGAAGATATTAATGAAATAGAGTTAAATTTTCATTTTGGGCATTTTAAGATTTTAGAAATTGATGTTTGTGACTTGATTTATCGATTTTTTTCTGAGGCTCTAGTAAAGATGTCTTCAAATATTTTTCTACTCGTTCCGATAAATGTTTTAGTTTTTGTATAAATTACTTTTTGATTTTTGACAAGGTCGCAAACAACAAAATCTTAAGAGTGAGACGTTAAATCTAATGTGTAGTAAAAATGAATGAAACGTGTTGTGAAATCCAATACTAAATGGATGTGTGGCGCTTTTTCAAATAATCAGGTTTTCAAATAACATACAACCGTGTTTTATTTATATTTTATGAACCCTTTTATTTTTATTAGTTTTGTTTATCACGGAATCATTACCGGATTACCATAAATTACCTAAACTAAACGTGAATATAAGTATAAAAAATAATAATACTTAAACACAAATGGAAGCACATTACAAAAAAAAGTAATTTAACCGGAAGTGTATTTAAGTATTCGTTTTCATAGACTCCAGTGTTGCTTGTTTAAATAAATTTTATTTTTTATATATATTAGGATACGAACTTTTTCATATAAGTCACGAATACAGATTTCTACGATCTTAGGACTGGGTTTTTCTTTCAGGTTTATAAATCAGAAAAAACTTCCAATCAGAGAAACTAAAAAACTGCGCTGTAAAAGTCTTGCCTAAACCTATTTCGTTAGGAATAGAAAAATATGAATATCTTATATTTGTCATGTTGTATAGCAGAATTTTTCAAAGCGTCCCGAAATCGATACTTAAGTATATTCGATTCAAATTTAGAGTTTTATCTATTATATAAATATCATGATTTTGAATAGATTACACAGGTTCCACTCTGACATAATCGCAAAAAGTGGTCTAAACGACTTTTATTTAAATCTTTTATTTAAATCTGTCAACGAGGAAGGTTGTGCTCCAAAAATCGATGCTAGCATAGACCACAACTCATTTTAACTTGGAAGCTTCTGGAAGCTTCTCACTGCAGCCTTTTTATTTATCACCTTTATTGGAAAATTTGACATTGATATTGAGGATATTTTGGATATAATAATGGACAATGGACTTGTTATGACAGCCTGTCCGTGCTTGGGGACACCGGCGGTCGTCAGAAACCCCGCATTTTCTCGTCCCTCGACATACAGCGGAGGTATTTTGGTGACAGAAACATATATTCGCATGGACAATCGGTTGTCTATCGAAATATGATCCGTTCCCGTTTCATGGACTATTGGCAGTCTGTGAAAGCATGATCGGTTGTATTTCAATGGGCAACTGGAGTCCATGAAAGTAGGATGGCTTTGAGAGATGAGTGTAAAAATTGACAACGATAGAACATTAAAAAAAATGTCGAAAAAATTCGTATAAATTATAGATTGTGAACAGACAGAAATAACGTTTATTTAAATTATTCAGTACCATTTTCTTAAATTTTAAGTTTAGTTATGAAGATAAGAAACTTCATCAGATAGTTTTCTTATATGGATAAGAGCTTTTCAGAAAATCATCAGTTATCCTGAAAATATGAAATAGAGTTCATAATTATTTTTTATTTTAATAATGTAAATAAAGATTATCAGCTGATTAGTACTACTTGAAATATATAATTTGCACTTAACTCTTAATGCGTCCTATTTTTATGGAAAAGTCCAGTTTTTTGTTTGTTTTTCAAAATTTTGGTGACGGTGTGTCCGCGGTATTTTGTGTTGGCGACAAAAAAAATAGATTAGATTATTTAACTATTTCAAAAGTATTTTTGCCGGTTTTACGAAGAGGGCTAAAAAGTAGCTAAATATTTTTCCTAACTGAACTTTCATGTAAATAAATGAATAAATTACTTCTGGTTTTTATGAATTTTATGTGCGAAATAAATCTTCGTTCATTTTGATACAACCATACCACCACCGACTTCATTTCGTTTTCCATTTGTATATTACAATCTGAAAGTAATACATTGTACAGAGCTCGTTGTATATTACCCATGTCGCCAATCGCAAGAATACCACATCGTTCATCGTTCCACAGTTTTTCACAGTTTGTGTGTGTTAATAACAGGTAGTCCAACCGATTTGTCCAATCATTGTAATTATTTATTAATATTAAACTATTTTTAATTTGTTTGGTTGGCGAAATTGATTGAAACAGCTTTCGGATCTGCTCAGTTACAGATACCAGTTTTATGGTTAATGTTTTTTTATGGGAAGTTTAATAAAATGTGAGATATGTTCAGTTGATGAATGTATAATGTCTCATCGTTATCTGGGTAAGTCCACTGTTGGACATGTGCTGTTATGTTTATAAGAATTTGATACATACTTCGGCAGACGCTTCTTCAGCCTATCGCCTGAATTTTTGCCTTTTATGTGTCGCCACATGAACGAATTTTTTTATGTCTACCCACAATACGTTCAAATTTCTATTTGTTCTTAAATGTAGATTTAAATTTATACATACATATTCAAGCAGGTATTGTTTATTATACGAAACATTGGCAATAAAAAAGAAGGTACCTGTCTGTCTGTAACTTGACACCTCCGTAAGCGTTTGTAATCAATTTTACCTTATATCTATTATAATTTTAAGGATTGAACTCTTTATCAGCACTGTTTAGTATAGTCAGGGTTTTCATTGAGTCTCAACACATTAAACTGAAAACCTTATTGAGCTAAGGTGAGCGTATTCTGCTCCAGTAGTGGACATCCTGATGTCCGAGAATCATCAACATACTTTGGATTAAATAAATAAATAATAATAATAATTCTATAACTTTTTTGCGGACATCGTAAAACTACTACGATTATAGTGTAAAATATAATATTCTAATTAATTGAACATTGACTTATATTTTCTGCGATTTAAAAGGAAATACGTATTATTTTAGACATAGAACCATACTCTACTTCCCTAGTCCGACAAGCTAGGCGAAGATGTAATAATATTGTTTTAGAAAACTCCCTAACAGTGTTGATAAATGTCGCCTATCCCTTAGTTGTTTTTATTTGATATATACTGGTAGCATGAAAAAGTTTTTCTGTAATTTGATCTTTATCTTTATTTATATATATTTCATTTGATTTATGGGTTTATGAACAGTCAAAACTATCTTTATATTTTGCTCAAGCATTCCATGTCGGATATACTTTTTATGAGTCTTTTATCTTATATGTTTTTATTTAAATGGTTAAAGGTTGATGTTCTAACTTTGAGAGTAGCATTTTTGTAAATGTATAATATATTTTCAAAATTGGATGGACTACGTTTGTGAATAACAAAATTTAACTTTGATTTTTTTTGAAAACTATGACTAATCGCGATTTTAACTTGGACTAATGCCTGCATTTCTGTGTGTATGCATTTTGAGACTGATGAAATATATAATGCTTCCATACAATATTTACATGTTGGCAGGGATTTTTATAAATTTCAAATGGTTTTCTTGGAAGGTTTATGTGTTTACTTGTACAATGTTACATAGGAATAGGGCAAGCAGCAGAAAATATATTAAAGTATTTGTACACTCAAGTACAAAAATATGTATCCACTTTTGGATCTTGCCGAATTCACCTTCCATTGACCGTTCCCCTTTACACACTGCACAGGAACAGAAAGTGACAGAAACAGAATGTGACATGGTTCAAAAGTTAATACATATTTTTGTACTCCACTGTACATACGAAAGACAGGACAGCAGGCTACTTTGATATGTCAATATTATGCAACTGATGTAGAACTTTATCCTTGGGCATTTAAGTCGATATTGCATTACTGTAATATGACAGATTGTACCAACTTGAAATGCTGCAGTGTGTACATAGCAAAATCTACAAAATAGTGAAATACATGTACATTATTCTAGGTTTTGTTGATTAGCACTTAAATAGCGGTTCAGTACCACATATTTCGGACCATTTCAATACGCTTTTGTCGATAAGCGACTTGGTTTTAGAAACAACTTTAAACTCGCACTACCTACAGACGGTGCTTAAATGCTGCAATATCAAAAGCATGTTTTGGTATATTTGGAAAAAAAGTTAATGGTTAGCCATAATTTGAGATTCTAATCAGGTACAGTCAGCTCACATAAATATCAACGCACCTATTGACTTTTCAATTATATATTCACTTTGGATTGACTTGGCAATGAACAAGTGAGTAGTCCTTTTTTTAAAAAGCTGATGTGAATATTTATCTCAAAATTTTGGCTAAACGTTAAACATCGAAGTATTTTGTAGTTACAGCATTGAAGGTAAGTTTGTTTTGGACGCATGAATTTTAAGCTGTACCTTTTGTTTTTAACAAATTTTGCTTGCATTCGTGTGTGCTTAGTTTTAATTAATTTATGAGTAATGCACTGCTATGATGGATTTTGTATCTTATAAAGATATATTTGGAAATTATTAACAATAATTCAAAAATTTTTATTATATCAAAATTTATTTATAGTAAATTTGTTTAAATTTTGTGGCTGGAAATTACAATTTACTTCATGTGTCTTTCAAAATTGATAATTTTGTGACAGGGAAAGCTGACGGTTTTTAATTTGTGATTTGGTTTGTAAGCATATTTTTGTGTGTTAAAATCGAAATTGGGATAGAATCAATTTAAACAATTAAATTAAAAAAGAAATATAGCTTGTTCGAATTGAGTGTTACTGAAATTTATTTCAAATTCCGTTTACATAATAATTTCAGGTCTTTTTTAAAGTTGACATTTAGACGTTAGGGGCCATCCATAAAGTACGTCACACGAATTTCATGATTTTTTGACCCCCCCCTCCCGTCCTTGTCACAGGTGGTCACATTTCTGAGACCCCCCTCCTCCCTAGTGTGACGTCACATGTTTTGCAATTTCACATCGAAAAATTATTAAATTAATATTATTATAATATAATTAATTAATAAACAGCAGTTCCGAATTTAGTTTTATTTCCATTTAAATTAAGTACTTTTTTATGAAATCCACATCATATCAAATATTTGAAACAATAACAAAGCAATAAACTATTGAATATAAAGAAAAAGAAAGAAACTCAATCATCTTCAGTCCATGGACTTTGAACCCACTCCTTTAAATTATTTATAACTGGCATGGCAGTCACTTCGTTCTCAAAGGTTTTTCACGTCAGGAACATTTGTGGTGTCAACATCTTTTAGGTAATCTATGGTAAAGATTACCTAAATCTATCTTTTTGTTCATTTTGAACTTGATTTATTAAAATATGTTTATATCTACAAAATAGCACAACTAAAAAAACGACGTCGTTACTTCGCGAAAGTCAATTTTCGAATGAAATATAAACAATAAAATCACGCGAGGTACGGCCCTTTGACGAATGCCGCCAAACGCTCGCCAGTGCATTCGTGCATTCGTCAAAGGGCTCG
Organism: Carcina quercana; assembly: GCA_910589575.2. Lineage (NCBI taxonomy): Eukaryota > Metazoa > Arthropoda > Insecta > Lepidoptera > Depressariidae > Carcina > Carcina quercana. The sequence goes on along the minus strand of OU342451.1, from coordinate 2,296,335 downwards.
TAGGCGATCGGCGCGTGTCACTAGAGCGGGTATGAACTCGTCAACAAAACAATTTAAACCGTATTGTCCTAAAGATAGAGTTGGAAATATTTTTTGTTTATAATTAATATTTCAAATTACGCGATTACTACATCTAGATATAATAGATTTTGAAATGTGATGTCACGAAACTTAGTACCCCTCCCACCCCTTGTCACACTATGTCACACTTTGTCGACCCCCCCCCCCCCCCTCCCCCCTTTACGTGTGACGTACATTATGGATGGCCCCTTATGTTATTATATTTTATCGCCAAAAAAAATATTAAAAAAAAATTAAGACTGGTAAATAAGGTAATATCACTTCAGTTTTTAACTATTTTACTTCCGGTTGTAACCAACATAATATCAATAGGATTGGCAATTAATTGATATCTTCTGTTATAGCTCATTTTTCTCAAAAAACTCATTTTTCTTTTTTCTTTCTTTCATGAATTGGCTACACCACGAGATACAAATCCACGTGTACGCTCACCATGTACCTCTATGTTTAGAGCACCGCCCCTAGCGTTAGTGTTTTACGTTTGTTTTGTTTTTAGACCTATGGACGGCACAACCCCGAAGCATGCCGTAGGCGCTACCCCACAGCCTGTGTTAGGGTAACTATCCCACTGCCATTTACACATTTATTTTTACCTCTAGCCACTTCTGTAATACGACTAAAAATGTGAAAGCTAGATAAGCTAAAGTTCATTTCAATCCAATGAAAATAACCATAAACAAACACCGAATTAAAACTATTAGGGTGTTGTTACTATTGTGCGTATTTCATCACGCACGTGGGAAATGCCACGTGAGCCACGCCGGGCCACGGTCTAGTTTTCTGCGTTCTGATATGAATTCTGATTGTGTACAATGGACAACAAACCTGTTGCCAAGGATCTCGCCCCGCGTCCCGCGTGCGTGTATTCCACGCACTAAATACTTGCGGGTGTCACGCATGCGGGGCAACCCCGCACGCACCATATTAAACACTCTAAGACCACAGCACACAGCACAAATCAACTACCCTACGCCTGATGCTTATTTTGTCAATTCTGTCAATGTAATGAGGTGTGCAGGCAAAGAAGTGCACACTGAATGGCCCGTTCAAATAGGCGCCATGTCGTGAGTGGTCGGAATTAAAAAGTATAAGACATATAAGTCTATGTGTTGTGTGAAAGTGTTCGCCTTGTATTAGACGTTTTGTGGATGTTGGTTTGTGCTATATAACCTTAATTTTAAAGTAAGGATTCCTGCGCTGAGTGAATTATAATTTGAATTCTAAAAGTGTTGAGAGGGTGTGTTCGTTTGTGTTTACAGTTGTTTCTATTAGATTGGAATGAACCGTAGAGATTTTTCGTCGTCGTGTGGTTACGCTAGACCAGTAAATATTCAAACAGAAATTCTTACTTGTCTAAGCGTTGACCTATTTTGTATAAAAATGTAATGAAAATCTTTGATAATTTTTTTACAATATACAATGGATATTGTACCAATTCCCAAAACGAAATTCTTTTGTTGATGTCTTTATTTTTAATAACTACTTCAAGTTACGCAAAACACTACACAATTTTGGTGTAAAATTTAAATAAAACATAACATTATTAGTTTAATTTATGGGTAATAAATATCCTGAACATGGATGTTCTTATAGACTATCTTGTCAATAGATGCGTCTGGAGTTGTTGTAATGTGTCTGACATGAAAATGTCTTAGTGTTAGTGGGAACTTGGTTTAGGTTCTACGTTCCCAGCGCGATTTCCCTTGACGTCATCCCCCACGCCGCCGAGAGTCCAGTTGCTATCTCAATTGTGTTTTAATAGATATGTATAAACAAACACGATTGAGAACACCACTGCACGCCAGCGCCGGCACATCTTAAAGAGTATACACGTGAATGATAATTATGTAATGTGACCAGACAAGGGAACGAGGAGCAGGTGAAGCCGCGGGTGCTGCGCTTCACGTGGAGTATGAAGACCACCTCGTCGCGGGACCCCAACGAGATCATGGCGGAGATACGCAAGGTACAAACACTCCTAACACGGCAGGGGTTTGGTGAACGCAGTAAGATGTTGCAATAGCTGCCACCTATGTTCTGAACATTTTTTCCCTCAGTCGCCATTTGCCATACCCGCGGTATACCATGGGATGTTCTTATTGCAGAGTCGAGATTACACGGCATGGCATATAAATATAAGTGGTGCTAATTCCAGGTGCTAGACGCGAACAATTGCGATTACGAACAACGCGAGCGGTTCCTGTTGCTGTGCGTGCACGGTGACCCCAACGCGGACTCACTGGTGCAGTGGGAGATAGAGGTCTGCAAGCTGCCCAGACTGTCGCTCAATGGCGTTCGCTTCAAACGGATATCCGGTACGTTTCATATAACGTATTATGTTACTTTTCACGGTGCGTTCACTGTGATCCCAACGTGGGCTCACTGGAGCAGTGGGAGATAGAGCTCTGCTAGGTGACTGAATTGTTTGTAGTAGACAAAATGTGTCAATTTTACCATGTTTCAGGCACGAGTATCGGCTTCAAGAACATTGCGTCAAAGATCGCGAACGAGCTCAAGCTGTGACTGCCCGGGAGCGCCCCGCGCCGCCGCCGGCGCCGCCGCCCCTCTCCGCCGCCCCCTCGCTCACCCACACCCCCCTCCACCTCCTCCACACCCTCCACCCCGCCTATACCGCCTCCACCGCCACCCAGAACCGACAGCCTGAGGATATCAGCCGAAGATATGGTGTTAGTCGCCAACGGGGGCATGAGGACTCCATCCGGTGCTCTAGCGCATTTCCTAGCGTACACGCCGGCGGAGCTCTCTCTAGCTAGAAGCGACTATCTGAGGCCTCAGTTGTCGCCGCACAAGTCAAACTGTTCCACGTTGCACGCGCAGCCGCGGTCGTCTCTGTCCCTCAGGGCGGATAGCGTGGATGCGGAACAGGAACGGAAGATGATGAGGCCGCGTATGGCGCACCAGTCTTATTCCTACAGCGTGCACACGCTACGCCGCCAGCCGCGGACGAGGTCGCCGGAGTGCGACTGTCTGCCAGTCGACCCCATCCCACCTCCGGAGTTGTTCGATTTTTGAAGGTACGCCTACTTGGGAACAGTTGCCGCGATCGGGACTATGTCAATTGTCAATCTTGTGGCGGTTGTCGGAATTATGTCGGACAAACTTTTGACAGTTGTCAAACTTGTGTAACTTTGACAAACTAGCGAATTGTGTCGAACTTGCGCAATTGTCAAAATTTTTCCATTTCACGCTTGGGGTTGTTGTAAAACTTGTGTAAGTTAGCGAATGTTTTAGCTTTTTTTATATAATAAAAGTTGTATTAGACGAACAAAGGCTTAAATAAGCTGTCAGAGGCCTCTATCATAATGAAATGTGACATTTACTTTTAGTATCTTTGTGCATATGCATAACAGCAGAATCCAAGCTATCCTATCAAATATCAAAGGATTGGGGCAGGTTTATTTGTTAAACTTCTCTAGGTAACCTTAACATGTTCGTATCAAGGTATAGTTAAAAATCATTTTGTAAATACTTCATCCACCATGTCGTAAGATCGAATGTATCTGCCAAAATCGAATATGAACCCTAAAGGGATTCGGGCTGCTCACGAACCCTTTCCAAACCCTTGCAGTTTTCACCGACAGGCGGTGAGCGATACAGTGCTAAATACAGTACAATTTTTCGACCAGGATTTCTCGCAAAGCGTTTATGTACTAAATCCACTACGATAGCGATATGTATAAAAACAATTGACTTAAGGAGTTTTATTTAATGATAATGTTTCTCGACTACGTGTTTCGTAGTCGGATGATAGTAGGACTTGAATGGAATGTTACTACGATAAGATGTGCCAAGTCAGTGTGTTACATGTGACAGATTTGTGTGACACTACCATGGGTTCTTTTGTGACTGCAATGACACCAGTAGTTTTTAGGGTTACCCGAAATGTACCAGGACGCTATTACTAAGACTCCGCTGTCAGTCCGTCACCAGGCTGTATCTCATGAACTGTGATAGTTAGACAGTTGAAATTTTAACAGATGATGTATTTCTGTTGCCGCTATAACAACAAATATTAACAAACAGAACAAAATAAATATTTAATGGGACTCCCATACAACAAACGTGTTTTTGTTAGACGTGCGTTTTAACGTACTTGTAACGCCAGAGTGTCGAGTAGCAAAAATAAATCTGAAACGGTAGTTAGGCGCATTCGTTAGAGGAATGTTCGCTGCATATTAGTTATGGTTGTCCGTATTTTAATTATCCATTCTGTATCGAAAGCCTCGGTGCGCGAGTTCGACTCGCACTTGGCTGTTTTTTAAATATATTTCTCGTAGAACAAGTCTCATAGAATTCATCGCCTTTGTTTTTTAAAATACATATTTTACCGTTTACACAATATTTCTACACACCAAGGAGGTAGTAAGTATTATATTCACTGCAGATTTTATGACTCCCACTAAAAGAGTGCGGTATTAGTTTTAGAATATTGTCCCGCGGGAGTCGTAAAAAAGGAAAAATATTCAAGATATGGGTAGCAACATCCACCTATATATCAATAACATCTAACATAAAAACATAGGTTTTTGTTGTTGTTATAGCGACTAACAACACTCGCTTTGTAAAGTTTTCAAGCCTGTGACAGACGGGCGGACGGACGGAGCGTTAGTTATAGGATCCCGTTTAGTATCTTTTCGGTATCAGTACCTACTTTGGGCGCCTTTTAATGATACTGTTCACTCATATCCTAAATTTTAATTCATATTATCTCGATACATTTAAAACCAGCTTTGAATACAAGAGTACTTTAAAATGTGCTTTGTTAAAGGGAATATTGTATAACTGCTGAGAGTTTAAAATAAAATGAAAGTATTTTGGGGGCCCCTCGGTCAATGCAGTGTTAACAAGGAGTGTAATTTTTTCTAGTATTCCGTAATTTGTGGTTCAATTGAGCAAAAATTACATGATTTGTTTTGCGAAAATATCAAAATGTGGCAACAACTTACGGAAATCTAAAAAACGTTTTACATTAGCAAATTTAGTTAATGAGGCAGGTATACAAAGAAATAAAATTATTTTCGTTACTTAACAAATTTATTAAACAACGAAATGCAAACTTTGTGTTAAACATTCTAGTAATAAAGTTACATAAACAATATATAATATATAACGTGATAATATATGACAAATAATGAGTGGGGAACTCATGGTAGTGAAAGCGCATCTGAATTTTGAAACATCAGAAAGTAATTTTAGTTAAAATATATTTTTAATTATAAATAAACGAAAATTCTCGCTCTCAGTCTTACAATGCCTCTGTATAAATATAATTTTAGCGCTTCAACAATTTTAATCTTTTTTTATATATATTTGTAAAGTTAAGTCGATTTGATATTGTGTATCGGGAGGCATATTCGATTTTTAAAATAATAGGTAATAATAATTTATTTACAATGAAATGTACTAAAAAGAATGGAATCGTGATTTAAAAGACACTTATTTATGAGGTGTGCCTTTCGATATAGACTATCAGATGTATTAGAATGTTATTTTTTCGCCTCAGATGTTTTTTCTCCGGGGATATATCGAATATAAACATGTCACTGACAATTTATATTCTGTTCCAAAGTCGGTGACAATTTGACAGATTTTGTCAATTTAACTTGTGTCAAGTTACTTGACAGGTTATATATTACTTGAATTCAATTAATTTGATGATCCCTTCAAAAAAACATCTTCAATAATGTATCACTTTCCACCCGTACACGAAAAGCCATGGAACTTGTGTTGTATTTTCATACCTAGGGTTTTATATGATGCGCTATCTCTTAACAACATTATGTATGTTATAGTGAAAATGTTGTAATAATGTACAAAATTGTGAGTTCGCGCTCAATACATCGTAGCTTAGTCGTAAATTTGTAATTTTTCCAACCGCAGTGACAACTCCACACGGAAATGACAAAAGTGACACTTCGATCGAAGATTGAAAAAAATCTCTGATTAAATAAAAATTAGAAAATTCTGCATATACGTACAATTGAATTTTCCTTTTAGGATTTCCATATTTCCTACATTAAGATTTAAAGAAACTATGATTGTTTAAATAGGTTAGTTGTGTGTCATTTTTGTCATTTTGTAAGATAATTGAAACTTATACGGAAGCGGAATGGGCGTTGTGCGGTTTATCTTGAATGATGTACAGCCTTTTTGTATTCTTATCTCTGCAAGGTTCAACGGTACATATAAAAATAGACTTTTAATAAAGTTGTAAAAAATTAATGTCTAATCATGTTTGTAGAATGGAAAATGGCCGTACAAGAAGCACGCGTACGTTAGTTGTCTCTTTCTAATATAAGGCTGAATTAGAAAGGTGTCAAACGTTTATAAATTAATGTAAAACATGCTGTCACACTGGATCTAAAGCTGGGTGCTTTTTGCGACTTCTGATCACAGAAATAATTGTCAACATTATGCGAGTGACATTGACACATTTGACACAGTGGCAAGTCACATTTGACAAAGATGCAAGTCACATTTGACAAATTTGCAAGTCAGATTTGACAAAGTTGCAAGTCAGATTTGACAAAGTTGTCAGTCACATTTGTCACGCTATGACAAGGACACTTGTCAACAAGATGTAAAATATTCGTCTAATTATTGTGTCGCTCATATATATATTACGTAAAGAGATATAATTTTGTCAGGGGAAGTCACAAACATATGCTCAGAGTTAGGGTAACTATATCGATGGAACCTATATAGAATTATGTAATTGTGATTTGTGATCAAAGTATTACGGACTATGTAGTTTATATATAGCAATAAACGTATAATGTTCAATATTGGTCGTGTCAAATTGTAAAGTTTCGTCTCGTATCTCCATGCGTTCAGCCTTTTATTTTGTTATTAACAATTGTTTTTGTTTTTGTGATTTGGTGTGACGCTTCGGTTTTTCTATTGTGTGTGATGTTCTGCATACTTACTAGGTGATAGTTACTATATAATTATTGATATAGGTATTGTACGTATGTATGTGTATGCGGTGTGTCGGTCGCGTCACTTTTTTTCTTTTCTATAATGTATTAAGCGTAGAGTTATTATTTTACATGAAATCACAAAACTCTGACGTCCCGGAGGGTATGCTTCAATTTGACTTGAATAACTTTTCCAATTTTCGTAAATCTGACACAATTGTCAAATTTGACATAAGCGCTTATAATTTGACACTTTGTCAAATCTATAAATCAAATTCGAAACTTAATCGCCTCAGTGTCCTAATGGCTACACGTTTGGACATATAACCCGGAGGTTCCGGGTTCGATTCCCAGTGGGGGTATCTATCGGTACTCGGTTTGATTTTTTACCCCATTTATACACCATTTTACCTAAGTCTGCCGCCAAACAGAAGTGCTAATAGCACTGTTGTGTTCCGCCCCATTAGCTTGAGGCTTCCGGATGCGCACGTTTACCATCCAATGGCCGTATCGTCAATTACCATCATGGTAATTATATTTTTAGTGATCTAGCCCACGTACTGTCACTTACCAGTAAATTGTAACTTACCGTCAAGTTGTTTGTGCGTCCCAGTGGATTGCAGCAATACCGACTCTGGGATACAATGATAAATTTTAAATATATGTAATTATATATACGAGCTTTGTTTTACAATGTAACTATATGATAGTACCTACACCACGCCACTGAGGGTGGTACGGCGTTTTGTGAGATATTCAAGTGGAAATACATTTTATTTTTAATTCCAATCGCATGGGTTTTAATTATTTAATCCCCCTGTACACTAAGCTACAATTAATGTGATCACAAATGAGAGAGAGTGCCATGGAGTCATTCGAAATAAGTTATTTGAATTTGTACTATTTAATAATAAAGATAAACATTGTAATTGGTTTACAATCATTATTGGCGGAGATATGACAATCTGAATTCAAATCAACAATGATGTCCGTACGTCATCGATTCTCTTTACACCCAATCTTTTCTTCCCTATGTTGGGGTAGAAACTATTTTATACCTTCAAAACGTCAAATCGCGCTGTTCGTTTTTATTAGACAGTCTGACATAAGTTGTCACGACATTGGCAATAAATAGAATAGTGCTTATGTGATTATATGCTTCTAGGTGCTTATATACAGATCACTACATATGTACTACGTATATACCACGTGTATATGTGCTTATATCCTCGTAGATTATCGGTTCGCGTACCGCGCAGCCTCAGTTGATATTTGTGTGGTGTACAGTGAACCCAGGCCTGAATTACCAGCGGTGACGAGACAAAAAGGTCAGTGAATGTGCAGTATTCTCGACAGCTGGAGTCTAGAACATATGATTACATACAGTCCATTATCAATGTCGACAGATTGAAGGTTGCCTCGTCCTCAAATAAAAAATTAATCGACTTTTCACCGTTACAGAATATTTTTTTCAACTACCCATCTTTGAGCTTTAGAATACATAAAACTTTGTAACTATATGATAAATATGCTTTCGAGTTATCGTAAAATGAGTCTCAGGTAAATGGGCCTCGCTGTCTACCTACGAATCATCAACATTTTACTGCGATCATCAATACGAATGCCAAGATTTGTGATCAACATCAACAGTCTATATACGTCCCCACTGCAGGGGCTCAGGTCTACTATCCTCCAGTGCGGATTGGTAGACTTCACACACACACCTTTGAACTTCTTCTCAGGAGTGTGCTGTGCAGGTTTCCTTACGATGTTTTCCTTCACCGAAAAGCCAATGGTGATGATTTTTATCATTCGTACATAAATTCTAAATAATAAACTGGAACTAATTGGCACAAGCCAGGATCGAACCTTGACCTCGATTGTTTAAGGACTGACGCTCTACCCAACTGAACTATCATGAGGTATAAAACTACGATGATTTAGGGATTGTACTTATTTCCATTTCACTGACTGTAAATTAGAATCCACGAGAGTTTTTTTGATTCATACTAATGTAAGATTTACCGTGTAGTCTTAGTACCATATGTCAACATCCTACTGCGATTACTGAGTGCTTATTATGAACCAACCCATGGAAAAGAATCACCTCTTAGAAATGTCTTATGTCTTTTGGGATTTGGCTTGAGTTGCCGGATTGAAGATTAAATAAACAAACCAGTTACAGGGAATCATTTTAATTCTTATACTTTGGAAAACGTACAAAAATAAGAGTTCAATTGTCTATATTTACACTAAAAGGTAAGGTAATATTTTAACTTAGAAAAATAAGTTACGTCGACTTAAAAACTAAACGAATATAAATTATAGTTAGGCGTTTTTTGACTTGATCGATAAATTATATGATTAAATAATGAGCAACGATTTATTTACAACAAAAATAATACTTCGTATAAACACACTAATAAAAGCTACTTCATAATTTTAACCGGTATTAAAATAAAATACAAAAAACGTGTGCTAACCACACGAATTACGTAAAACTTCTTATGAAACTGACTATCAGAGAAAGAGAGAAAGAAAGAGTGTGCTCGCACCTGTCGCCCCTACAGTATTAAACGAAACGTAAATCTTCACAAACTTATATCTCCCTCTCAACTTCCGTTCGCCTTGCCCGATCACACTTTTCGTAACGCTTTCGTCACGCATTCACAAGCTTACTCCCCAAGTCAAGCGTGTTTTAGAAGTTTTACTTCAAAAAATTGTAACGTTTTTATTTAATGGAAATCAACAATAACATAATGTTAACAATTAATTACAAATAGATACATCAAACAGTAAGCTAGGAAAGTTTGAAGTTGCTATTGGAAGCTATAAAGTTTTCAAAATTCATTTGTATTTCGTGATTAGATTTTGGTTCGGTGTGGCGCATTGTTTAAGATACAACTGTTGTGTTAAATTACTTTTCGTATTGTACATATCTCAAACAAATCATTGATCAGTTTTATGCACAGGCAATCCGTCTAAATCAACCTCAGTACTTGGTATCAATGGTGGTTTAAAACCACCGTACTCTATTCGCAAATTACCGGTTTTGGGAACTCTGTCGGTTCGTCGCAACTTCAATTCAACAATGTAATTCTTATTGCGTTCCCAAAGCTCATTGTAGTTCTCGACAGGAGGAGGTCCGTAGTACGACGATGGATTTTGATTCGTCAGATATTGTATGTAGTTTGCTAGGCTGTGGTTCTTTTTGAAGTCGGTTCTTTCAGGAGTGTTGTTAATGTGTTGATAGGAAGATGCGTATAGGTTGCCCCAATGTGTTGTCTGTATTTGTTGGTTTTTCTGCTGTCTGTCCCTCTCGTTTTGGTAATACTGCTCGTACTGTGCTTGAAGTTGCTGTCTTTGATGGTTCTGAAGCTGATTTTGAACGTGTGGCGGTGGAATTCCATTTTTATGGTCCTGCGCTGTGTATTGTTGATACTGTTGGTAGTTTTGACTACTAGCGCCTTGTCCGTAGCCGTAATTGTAAATATTAAGCGGTTTCTCAAAAGAATATGGCACTTTTGTCGGTGATTGAACCGGTTTTTCCACGTTTCTATCAACCGGATATGGAACTTTAACTTCTACAGGCACTTGAACCGGATACGGTACCCTTTTCTCGACGATTCTATCGACATGCACAGGGACTCTTTTTTCAACCGGATACGGCTTATCTACATATTTGGTCACAATCACCGGCTTCTCAACTATTTTTTCCACAATTTTCTCAACCGGATACGGAACTTGGACAGGAACTTTCTTTTCTACGACTCTGTCAACCGGTACAGGATAAGGTACCCTTTTCTCGACTATTCTATCAACTGGGTAAGGCTGGGGAACGTGAACCGGTACATGAATCGGTTGCGGGAATGGTACTTCGATATGAATAGGTTTTTCAACAATTTTAGTTACAGTTACTGGTTTTTCAACTACCCTCTCCACTGGGTACGGAACCCTTTTTTCGACAGGGTACGGGACGGGGACTTTGGTTTCATAGTGAACCGGGTATGGGACTTTCTTTTCAACCGGTACTGGCACATGGACATGTTTGGTAATAATTTTTTCTACTGGAACCTGTTTTTCCACTTCGACCGGCACCGCGACTGGTGTAGGAACTGGATATAATATTTGTGTTTCAACTGGAACCTCAACGGGTACAGCTACTGGTGTAGGCACGGGAAACTGGTGCACTATTTGCTTCTCAACCACTTTCTCAACCGGGTATGGAACATGAACCGGTCTGTCAACATATACTTTATGCTCTACCGGGTACGGAACTTTAACTTCAACCGGATAAGGTCGAGGCACTTCGACAGGATAAGGCTTATCGACATATCTTGTAACTTCGTACGGCTTTTCAACGATCTTTTCGTACGGAACCGCGACTGGATATGGTCTATCAACCGGTACTTGTATATGTACCGGTTCAGGAACTGGTACCTGTTTTTCTATGTATCGATCAACAAATTGTGTGATAGGTACTTCCTTTTCAATTATAATAGGTTGGATAACCTTTTGATTTCCTGATTCATAGTTGTAGTAGTCTCTGACGAATTCTCTTCGTTCATTTTCAGTGTTTCCATCGCTTGGTCTAACTTCAACCTCTGTCTGCACATTCTCACTCGGTTCTAAAGTGTCCTTTGCGTCATTGTTATCATTATTATTATCAGAGTTTTCATAGTTTTTATTTCTTACAAAATCTTTCAGCCTCCTGTCTGCATCAATGATTTCCATATACTTGTTATATAAAGCTTTAGCATAATCGTAAGGTCCTTTATTATTGCTTCTACCGTCTTCCATATACTCATGAACTTCTACATCATTTATGTGTGTGATAGACACCGGTATAGACTCCTGTATTTCCACCGAAGTTGTTTCTTTCGGGTTTACAACTGTCTCTGATACTATTTCACTGTCCGAAGCCTCATGATCATCAATTGTATTGAAAAGAGTGTCATTGTCATTTATCAACCTTAGCGCTACTGTGATAGGTGCTAAATATTTCTGCCCTATCGGCCTAGGTGTGACATTGACCAAGTCTTCGTAATTACTTTCATTGTCTGTGTTGAAATTTGTGTAATTCGAGCTGTCTCTGACTCCTACGATTTCGTATCCGTTTTCAATGTACGGAACCATCGTGGAAACTAAGTTATTGACGATCTGCTCTTTATAATTCTCGTACTGAGAATCTTGAACTACTATAGGAGAAGCAAATTTGTATTCGTTAGCGTTTGTTTCTAACACTGCTTCCTTTGTATCACTGTGCTCTATGTGTTCAACTTCGCTATCAACAATTTTACCAATTTTAGCTTTTACCGTAATTCTGCTTCTCGGAATACTACTATAGTCGTACTTGGTTTGTTCAGTTCTTAAACCAAACCGAGAACGTGGTTTTAGAACGTCATCTCCATTTGCATTAACGCTCTTTTCAGCAGCATGATTGATTTTGAGCAAGTCCTCGTTTGAAATAAGATCTTGTGTAGATGCAACCAATCGTGATATCCTGTCGTCTTCAGTTGTAGACTTTACTGGAGAGTCGGTAGTGTGATAATATCTTTCACTTCTAGCATTTTGTCTCGGATTTTCAACTCTAAAGTGAACAGCACCTCTATAAGTCAACGGTCTTGTCGATTTATCTATAGAATCAAAGTTACCATTGGCATTTGTTTCGTAATTTGATTCTGCTGCAAATAGTTTAGTAGTTTCGCTGTTATTCTCACTCTCTTCATCTGCGCTACAGTTGTGGTCTTTAAAAACTTGAATCACATTACTGTAGTCTTTGTACTGCTCGTTTTTATCCTCTTTTTTAAGAGGTACCGAGCGGTTTTCGTCTCGTTCTTCGTATACTGTTTCGAAGCCACCTTCTTTTCTTTCGTTTGTATTCGTTTGTACGTTTTGAAGGTACTGTGATAAAGCATTTTGAACGTGTTGTTTTTGTGAATTTTGAACTTGTGTTTGTGCATTTTGAACGTGATCTGTTTGTGGATTTTGAACGTGTTGTGTTCTTACATCGTAGTGAACTTGGTTTGGTGATGGATTACTGTAGTAGTTAGAAGGTACTGGTTGAATGTCTTGTGTTGAGTAGGCTTGATAAAGCTGCTCGTTGAGAAACGCAGGCGATGTCAAGTGTTGGGGCAGAAGGAATATTTCTACTGGATTAGGGTTCGGCAGGAAGGTCGGTTGCGGACGAAGCTGTGTCACATTCGGTTGACGGTGTTGGTGTTGACTCTGAAATGAGATAATTTAGTACCGTTTAATTACAATGCGATTATTTGTGCCAAAATGAAATGACCGTAATGAATTTTCTGGTGAATCAATGATTGGTTAAAATGCCATATATATATAGCGCTGTAGTTGGACAAATAGCTACTTATCACGAGCGTATTTAAAGATTTTATTTGAAAAAACTATTAATTTAAATCCTTTAGCTTTTTTCGGACTGGACTTTTGTGTTTTTAAGACTATTATTTGTCTTCAATGCCAGAGTGAATAGACGATTGCTATGCAAACGTGTATTGGAAAAACACTTTTTTAATATAAGCTTTTTTAACCCCCGACGCAAACGTGTTGTTAGTTTGTCGCCAATGTATGCGTGTGTGTCTGTCAGTGGCATCGTAGCTCTCGAACGGATGAACAGATTTGGATGCGTTTTTCTAACGTAAAAGCAAGTTTCTTTACGGTGGTTCTTAGCTACAAATATTTGGTAAAAATCGAGAGAAGAGTATCAGCTGATGGTAGGCATTTTCTGCATAAAATGGAATAATATTTTTTATTATCGTATGATTATTATGTAGTTTTTTTTATTGTAAATTTAATTTATCTTATTACATTGTACAGGATATACTAAAAGACTACCTATCAAGACAAATCTAACGAGTCTAAACACGAGGGGTTTATCATTTGTAGTTTAGGAGATCCTATGACCACCTTCCGTCTACATCATCAGATAATCTTGGTGGTACGAGTGCTGTAACAATGCAATGTCAGTTTTACATAAGTATGCCTCAGCTCAGCGCAGCAAGTGGTTCAAAATTCAGTTGCAATATTTGTCCCAAACATATAACTGAATTTCAAGAATGCCATGGCACAGGCCGGACACTGCATATAAATGTCGTGATATCGGTTCTTATTTCCATACATTAAACGGATGACTTTGGTATACACGCGCGCGCGATATTACCGGTCCTTGAGAGAGAAAGAGATGTGTGTTACCTGCTGTCCGGAGAGTTGGAGCGCGCGGTGCCCCAGCGCGAACCTGGCGGTATGCACGCGCTCCCCGTCGCTGGTGTTCACCGCGAGAGCTGAGTGGTAGCCAGTGCCGTCGGCTGCGTAGTTGACGCGCTGCTCCGACTGACGGATAAATAAAACGTTCATTTTATCAGGTTGATAATAAGTAACATGTATTTCAAACGCTTCATTGCTGGTTCGCGATTTCGTCCCACGGAATTTACTTGATCGATCTGTATAAAAATAAGTCTATGTCCATTTCCAGCCCTTCAACTATCACCCATATATAAAGAAACCGGTCAAGTGTGAGTCGGACTCGCGCACCGAGGGTTTCGTACAGAATATGGATATTTAAAATACGGAAAAATCATAAATAATGTGCACCGAACAATCATCGAACGAATGCACCTAAATACCATTTTCGATTTAGTTTTGCTACGAGTCACTAGACAGCGTTACTAATACTTTAAAACGCAAGTCTAAAAATCTCGTTTGTTTATGGGAGCCCCCTTAAATAGTTATTTTATTCTGTTTTTTTTTTAAATTGTTGTTATAGCGGCAACAGAAATACATCATCTGTGAAAATGTCAACTGTCGAACGGTTCATGAGATACAGCCGGCCTTATCGTGTAACTCCAACACCGATCACGATCCCTTTGAATTTGACGTTTGAAGATGATTCACGAACTTCACACCGCTCAAACGCGACTGCTAAATGTCATTGAAAGGTATAGCGACTAATCACGAGTTTGAAAGATTATGAATGAACGAAATCGTAATTTTGACATAAAATTGGTACCGTGTAACTTTTGACAACTAGAAATCGCTTTCAAAGCGACTCGCAAGTGTCAAATGAAAGATTCAACACTGACCTCGAATCTTTCAAAGATTTCTCGCAAGTTTATCATTGTTTTATAACTTTAATGATTAATTTAGTTTCAATGTCGTTATATCAATTGAATTAGTAGCAAGAACTATTTTGATAGCTAGCGTAGAAGAAGAAATTCAGCCGCACAATATAATAAATTGATGTTTTATTTATAACTCTCAATAATTTCAGATTGGTTTTTATTATTTGCCTAAATAAGTAATAAAATCAACAAGATAATATACGTTACGTACGTAAATAATTATTTTGTATTAATTTCGAGTATTATGGTATCTCTTCAAAATTAGCTATGATGGGTGACTGTAGGTGACTACTGTTGTGTAGATAATAAATAATAATTTGTGCTGTTTGTTTACGGTGCTATGTGTGAATGGATGAGAACCCACAATATAATATTTGTATATAATTTATATTATATATACTTCGGAAATGAACTTTCTACACCACTGGTGGTACCAAGGCTATCTTAGTTATTAGATGAAATGAAACCTTAGCAATTTTTGTATAAAAAAGATACCAAAACGAGCGATAAAAATATTTTAAGATAACTAAAGAAGTGGCTGTAAGATTCAAGGACCATTGACTGTTAAGGTAACTAAAGAATTGGCTGTAAGATTTAATGATAGTTGCCTTTTAAGACAACTAAACAACTGGCTGTAAGATTTAAAGACCATTGCCTTACCTGCTAAGGATAATGAAAAATCACAACGACAACAAGCGCCGATTTCATTCGTTCCGAAAGCGATTGTGATTAAGAATGTTAGACGATACCATTTAAGAGTCGCAATCCCGATCGCGATCCCGATACCTTTCAAAGGTATCGCGATAGGTGTTGGAGTTAGACGATAAGGCCCCTGACGGACAGCGGAGTCTTAGTAATAGGGTCCCGTTGGTTACCCTTTGGGTACGGAATCCTAAAAATCAAGTAATTCTGACTCTCCGGCGTCAAGGAAGGGCAAACAAATTCACTTTCAGATTAATAATGTTAGAAAATTAGAATGGATTAGTGCCGACTGAAAACACATCTTTTTGTAATAATAGTACCTTTTTTTACGGAGGGGAATCTTCTAAAGATACCCGGCTCTTTAGGGGAGGAGCTGGGTTATGTAGCATTTTTACCTACTAAACCCCTCAGGTGGCCATAATAGTACCTACTGGGATTCCAACCTGCGACCTCCACTCCAATACTGTAGCAACTAGGCCACGGAGACATGAAAACATTACTAAACACGAAGAATGAACATTTCGAATTAAATTGCCTACAATTGAATATACCTAATTACGGTCATTCAAATGTACGAATGAACGCTTCTTTGCCAAAATAGGTTTTTGGGTCCTTGAATGGTCCAAAGTCGGACCGCAGACTAGGTTACTTTGTGGGTAAAGTTTTGATACAATTTAGAGGTTGTAGCTGTAATTTGCATAAAGTGAATTGAATGTGTAATGAGTTTTTGATTCTGCATTATTACTCAGCGAGCAATGGAACGAGCTATGCTCGGAATTTCTCTACGTGATTAAATCCGCAACGAGGCAATCTGTAGATGGAGGGTCACTGACACAGCTCGACGAGTCAGTGAGCTCGCTCGAAGAACCGATAACCGGTGGGCAGTAAAAGTTCTCGAGTGGCGACTACGTACCGGGAAGCGTCTACCGGGCCGTCCCCCTACTAGATAGTCCCTGGATGTAAGTGTCTCGGGCCCGGTCACACTGGGGCATACCATGAAGGAGGCCTATGTCCAGCTGTGGATGTTTACCGTCTGTTGAATGAATGAATTATTACTGACGAAATGGTTTGTTGTTGTTCATGACATCATCATCAGCCGGGAAAAGTCAACTGCTGGACATAGTCCTCTCACAATGAGAGTAAATATGTAGATACACTCGAGTACAAAAATACGAGTATGTGTCCACTTTTGAACCATGTCACATTGTGCAGCAAGTGTTGAAGGAAATGTCAATTAAAGGTGAATGTGACATGGTTACAAAGTGGATACATATTTTTGTACTCGAGTATACCTTCCAGAATAACTCGTAACAGCGTCAACCGCCACGTGAGATTCTGGTCAAGCGTTGATCTTTTTATATACTTTAATCAAATACATTTAACGTTAATAGTAATAGACCGGACAAAGCAAACAAACATTTTGATCCTAAACTTATTACCAACTTATTACCATTATTACCAATTGGTAATAAGTTACTCAATCTAGTGTCACATCACGTCACGCGGCCGTACAAGACATTTGACATACCGTTGACTTTTGAGATCAAAATGTTTATATGAAACGTTTCCCAATGCCCGCTCTATAACCTATTACTATATTTAAATCTCTCTGCTCAATCTAGTGTCACATCACGTCACGCGGCCGTACAAGACATTTGACAGACCGTTGACTTTTGAGATCAAAATGGCCGCTCTATAACCTATTACTATATTTAAATCTCTACACCCCGACACACATTATCCTCTTTCCGCAACAGTCGAGTACACAAGCCATTTATCCATCCATCAAACATTGACTAGAAGTGTATTTTTTTTCCTGAAATAATTACTAAACGTAATAAAGCACTGGATATTGATGAGGTTTTTGTAGAACAGTTAATTACTGCGGAAGGACTGCACCCGAACTAAACTAGGTTCAATATCCTGGAGTTCACACACACGTTATGATTTTAAAAGTGATTGCGTCTTTCTCTGTTTGTTGTATTGTCACGACAAAGCGGCAGACCTGATGAAATTTGGTAAGCCCTACGGAACTATGCATGACAAAGGCTAATTTTTGGCCTGATATTTAGGGTTACGCACTCGGCGGGTGCCCACGGAACCCTATAAGGGTACGCTGTCCGTCCGGCCCGTCTCACAGGATTTACGTAATAGGCAGCCACTTAAAATTTACATAAAGTGTGTATTTATATGGCCACAAATCAAGAAGCGTGTTTTTTAAAATAGTTTTTGGATCGATCTTGTTCAGTCGTTTTTTAGGATTCCGTAGTCAAATAAGGAACCCTTATAGTTTCGCTCTGTCCGTCCGTGGCTTAGCGCAGAGATTGTTACTACTAGAAAGCTGTATTTTGGTACGGGTATACATATTAATAACGCCGACAAAGTGGTAGAATAAAATCTTGAATTTTTTTTTGAAGTGATGCCACCCATACCCCTATTGACTTGGGGATGAATTTTTTTCACGTCCACCCCATTGTGTGGGATATCGTTGAGTAGGTTTTGCAAAAATATTAAGATTGTACGAACATCACTTATCGATTCAGAGATCCGTTTGCGATATACGAGTATTTTTTATCACACGAGGGACCAGTTGCGTAATGTTCATTATGAAACCGTTACGATTTCAATAAAGTGTTTACGATACAGGAAAAATCACCTGATATTTTCCTCTCCACAAGTAAAGCCCTGGTTATAGCGGTTGGAAGAGTGTGTAATTAATGACATAAACTTGTACATTAGTTCATAATTATGTACTATGTAGGCAATTACATAATGTTTGCTTACAGCCAATCAACTTCAAACTAATGTTAATTCTATAGTTTAATGTAATAGCAAGCTACAAGTATAGATTGACAGCGTTGTTCGTATACTTAAGTTTAAACAGTCTGTAATTTAGGTCTTTTTACAATTTAATGATTTTGTGGTCAATTTTGTTACTTTCGCTTCTAATAATTGGATAATAGCAATTATGTTTTCGATTCCACATCAGTTGCTGTGAACACACTTAGGCAAGAAACGTACGTGGCTAGCTACCACCTGTTATCTTAGTCTGTCGCCAAACAGCAGTGTTAATAGCACTGTTGTGTTCCGGTATGAAAGGTAGAGCCAGCGTCATTCATTAGCTTGAGACTTCTGGGTCGTCACTTACCATCAGGTGAGAAGGTCAAGTGCAAACCCATCATAAACTGAAGATAATCAGCCAAGTGCGAGTCGGATTCACGCACCGAGGGTTCCGTACAGAATATGAATAGTTTGCACACTGAAAATAATATTTTATAAGAATAAGCGCCTGGCTAAAAGCAATTTTTAATTTACACATTAGAATTAATATTTTGACAGGCGCTTTATCAGTTTGTAATAGTAAAATTTTAAATAAATAATACTTTCGGATTTATTCCTATACTTGTACTTAAGACCTTGTTTCTTGCCATGACTCTAGGTCAATCGGAAGTCAAATCTGTTTTGAATCGTTCTTCATCGAAAAATGCGGTCGAGACGTATCTGTTAATTGCATTGACTTAGAGGCTTAATTTTTCATAGGTCCAAAAGATTGCACATTTGACTATTCGATATTAATTTCAACTTGAGAAAATTCTTGAGAAAAACGGTCATGACAGTCAGACGGATAACAAAGTGATGATATAAAGGTTCCATTTTTCCTAATGAGGTACGGATCCCTAAAAAGACAGCGAATGAAAGATATAAGAGCCGTAAGTTGGTTTATGTGTGTCTGACTCCCGTGTGTTTACCTGCGGTAGTTTAACGTAGTAGTGACCCACGGTGCCGGTGTGCTGCCCAGGCGCAGGTTGTTGTTGCCACCCCCACTCGAACGTGCTCCCACCTTGGTTCACCCTCTGCAATCAAACCGAGAAAGAATTAACGAAAACACACTTTAAATTGCGGTTGTTTTTCCACCGACTTCAAAAAAGGATTTTTTGGGGTATGTTATGCGATAACTCCGCCAATTATGAATCGATTTTGATGATTCTTTTTTTGTTTGATAGAACATACTTCAGAGGTGGGGTCCCGTATAAATTTTATCGAAATTGATTCAGCGCTTTTAGAGAAAATCAACAAAAACCAATGTATCCAGATAATTCTACCTCTAAGGGTGAACATTTTAAAGGATGAATGCTGTAGACCAGGGATGGCGAACCATTGGCACGCGTGCCATTAGAGGCATGCGACACAATATTTTGGGCACGTCACTGTCCACGAAATTCATTATGCACTACGAAAAAAAGTGTAAAGTATTATATGACTAGCGATCGCGTATAAAATATAAAACATTGCAAAACGTTCCTATTTTTGTAGTAAATTAAAAGTTTTGAGGTGGAGGCGAGGAGTATTTATTATTATTATTTTCCCAATAATCAGAAAGTCAAAATTATTCGATGGCACGTCTATGACCTCATTAAGCATTTCTTTTGAAAAATGGCACGTTGATACGTAAAGGTAAAGGACCCTTAATGTAGAAATTTAGGGCAGTTGAAGTCAGTTTCTAGTTCTTTTTGATCGCGTTAATTATGACATGCTTTATACGATCCTTATACTATATCTGTACTAAAAATCCAATCATTCTGACTCTCCGTTACCTCGTGAAGGAAGCACAAACAAATAACTCCCATTCCCATTAATAACATTAGTGTGAATGGATTTAAACGTTCCCAATTGATCGCTCCCGGCCGTTATACTCAGTAACCAGTATTTCTACATAGTAATTACTCGCTCAGCTCTCTCTTTCACTCTTACGTCATGCATGGATCATTAGGATATGGTGTACTAATATCCGCTATAGGCAATGACAGCCAAATTATCAAACAAAATCCTCAAACACAGACGAAAAGTGGCTTCTCTCCCTCTATTCTATAGATTACATTTTGGTGAGAGATCTCAGGAGCTATTAGTATTAATGAGCTTAACTATCATGCGTCGTACAGCCAGGGAGTGGAACGCACTGCCGGCGCCTATATTCCCTCTAAGCTACAATTTATGTGTATTTAAGTCGAGGGTGAACAGGCACCTTCTAGAACAACGCTGGAGGAATATGAATGATTGACATGCTGAAAATGATAAATAAATAGGTAAATAGGATATACTTTAAAGATTTATTATTTCTATACTGCTTCTTGTCACAGGTCTTGCCTTCTAGGTCAATGGGAAGTACCATGGTTTGGAAGTAGAATGGTTTAGATCCATCTCTAGGTAAATGGTCAAAATGAGCAACATAAACGGCCATATCTTTTTATTGCGTTGTCTTAAAAGTTGGATTTTTCCATTTGTTTTTTGTATTTTTGTATACCACTAACGTGGTAACAAGCAAGAAAAACTTAAAAAAAACTTTTACAAATAATATTTAAATGTAATGTTTAATTTACACACATAAAATTAATGAAATTAAACATCATACCTCTTCACTTATATATTTTATTTTATTTTATTGATAAAAACATTTATTATTTTAATTAAAACTTTTAAAGTGTGTTTATTAGAAATAATATAAAAGGATTTTTCGTCCATAATGTTCGTTTTTTTGGTATTTATTGAAAAAAGGTTGGGAAACCGTGCTATAAGGGTTCCGCTTTTCCTTTTGAGGTACGGAACCCTGAAAATCTCATCGAGTTATAACGGAAATCCGTTAGATCTATCAATCTAATGAACAAGAAAGGATGATGCTGTACAATGCAGATGAATCAATTAGCGCAAGCGACGGAGCGTGCCTCATAGAGATCTGTTCCGCGCCACTTGGTCCATTGTGATGCTGCGAGATGAGATGTGGAAACCGAATGAAAGGGAAACCGGTTACATATGCTGAAACATATGATTAACTAGCTATATATAGCATACTAGCTTCCGCCCGCGACTTTGTCCGCGTGTACTTCAGGATGTGTTCGATAGGCACAGGTGACGTATATGACAAATTATTATACAGGATAAGGTACAAAATAGTGTTTATTCTGTTACGTAGTCTAATAGTTTAAAGAAACAAAATAAATTTCAATATCTGACGTAGTACATTCAAATAGTCTTCACACTAATATTATAAACGCGAAAGTTTGTATATACGAATTTACATATTCTATGGTCGGTTGCTAGGCAACGCGTTTTTGTTATGCCAAAATTGCCCATGTAATCCCACTAATATTATAAGTGTGATTTTGGACAATTTACACAATATGTCTTTATAAATTATAGCCTATATGTTATTCTGATGTATAAGCTATATTATTGTAAAGTTTCATTCAAATCCATTCAGTAGTTTTTCCGTGAAAGCGTCACAAACATCCAAACATCACATCCAAACTTTCACACTTATAATATTAGTAGGATGCACGCGTGTTCGTCAGTTCAGGCTTCAGAAGATCATGTGAACCAAAAATATACATAAAAATATAACCTATAGACTGATTAATGCAAGTTGAACAATTCAATCGATACTGTATACTAGTCATTTGCAGACGGCATTTCGTGTAATAAAAAGAGATGACAATAATCACATGTGCACGTCTCTGAACATAGCGCCCCGGTTTTTGTCAAATGCAATGATTGTTACTTGTCCTTTTCCACAAATGACGCTGTGTGCTTCATTTCAGCGCGACAGAGAATGTATATTTATCTCATTCTGTCTTATGTCAATTCAATGATGTCAGAAAGGCAAGAATATAGTTTTTTGTATACTGATTCAAATACTATACTATACTGATTCTATGACATAGGTACCATATTTATGATGTGGATAAAAGTAGCATTGCCGAATTTTCGAACTTTCCGCCAATAAATGGAGAGAATAATAATAGAATAAAAGAAAAAACTTTAGAGCCTTATTGAGGAACTAGATATTAGATATATTCAGATACTGGTTATATCTTGCCCTTTAATTTGTAACTTTTTTTTACTTTACTTTTATTACTTGCAGTTATAACGACAATTTTTGGTTGGTGGTAGGCATTGTCTATATCAGCCTGGTTACCACCGTGTTACCTCAGTCTGCTGACAAACAGCAGTGTTAATAGCACTGTTGTGTTCCGGCGTGAAAGGTAGCACAGCCTGTGCCTCATTGAGCTTTATTGAGACTTCTGCACTTCTTATTAATTTAAAAAATACACACCATTGTCTACCTATTGTGTCTTAAAAGAAGCAGCTCTGTGACAGACAGACGGACTGATAGTGGAGGTTAAAAAACTCGAAAACCCAGCCTCTAGAGATAGACAATTTTAGTACAAAAACGTGTGGTTGATAAAGCAATAGATGTAAGCTATTACAGCGTTCCTGGAGGAGCTAGATGTGCGCAGTATCGAACCACTTTCCACGTACAGCTCGGGTTTTTTCTCGCTACACCACTTTTACTTCTGGTTCGGTTTTACTAGGTACCTATATGGGCGTGCATGTAGCATATATGCCGCACTATGTAGTGGAGTCGGTAGCCGGCCACATGCAGGAAGTGTTTAAAACGAAAGTTGTGATACAATTGACGTGGCATTAAAGACATGTGTAGAATGAATGTTCCTAGTTTAATTATTGTATATTTTTGGTAGACGAACGAAGGTCACCGACATAGCTTGCGAGTTAGTGAGCTGAAGTGGCAATGGGCAGGCCACATCGCTCGTAGAACCGATAACCGGTGGGGAGTAAAGGTTCTGGAGTGGCGACCACGTACCGGGAAACGTGTAACAGGCCGTCCCCCTACTAGATGGACCGATGACCTGGTTAGAGTCGCAGGGAGTCGCTGGATGCAGGTGGCTCGGGACCGGTCCATGTGGCGTACCATGAAGGAGGCCTATGTCCAGCAGTGGACGTTTCCCGGCTGGTGATGAAAAGTCTACAGCATTCATCACCTAAAATCTGTTCACCCTTAGAGGTAAAATTATCATATTTGTTTTTTTGGTGATTTTGTCAAAAATCGCTGAACCAATTCCGGTAAAATTTTATGGCATCACCTCTGATGTATGTTCAGAATCATCAAAATCGATTCACAACCGGCAGTGTTATCGCGTAACACACACATACAGTCGAATTGAAATCCTTCTCCTTTTTTTAGTCGATTGAAAAGCGCGTCGGATTTTAGCTTGCAATCCCTCCCCTCCTTGCCCCGCCCGTCATTCGTATAAACTACCCTATTACTGTGACCGGATTCTATAAGTAATTACAACATATTGAGCAATGCAAACACGCTCGTATCCAAGTGTAGAAGGGAGTGGTTCACCGCAACAGTTAGAAGTTTGAACCTACGACCCGTGCGAGTTGCCACAGCACAACGATAAATACACGCAGTTAGAATGGAGCCTTACCTCATTCGTTAAGTGATATTATATTACGCAATATTAGTAATTACAGATGAAGCGAGAGTATTGGTAAAGGTGCCTGTTTTATTGTGGCTATTTTCGTACACAAGTATTTTTTTTAATTCGAAAATTTCAATTTTTATTTTATTTGTTCGTATGTCTTGGCCTTCACCTCATCTGATGGTAAGTGACGAAAGCGTTGGACCACAATAGTGCTATTAACACTGCTGTTGAGCGGCAGACTTAGATAGTTGTAGTTAACCAGGTGGACATAGAAAAATATCCTACCACAAAACAAACCGAGTACTGATAGGTACCTCTACTGGGAATCGAATCGAGGACCGTATCGGAGACGGTTAGTTTTGGCGACACATTCCAAAATCAACTGTTGGACTAGTAATACTTGATACTTTGTAAACAAAATAGGGATAGTTGAAGGGCCCGCGGCCATAGGCTACTTTCCACCCCATTCGAATGAGTAGTTCCCAAAGCATAATTTCTAAAAAACGCTAGTTATTAAATAAAAATGTTATAACAAGCAATTTTATATTCCAATTTTTTTTCCTAAAAACTAATTACGCACAATATAGGCACCAATTAAAAACATGAAATATTTTTTGCAAAAAATGCAGATGTAATATCAAGATTTTTCAAAAAATAAATAGTTTTTTTTTACTAAATGAGTTTTTATTTTCGAGGTACAGTAATTATATCAAATTGTAAGTATACAAAATTTTAAGAACCTTGATGAAACTTCCGAATGGTAAGGTCTGATTTCAAATCCGTCCAGTGACATTACGCAGTATTGACGAACTGTAATAAGCTCGTGCAATGGACAGCTTTTGTATTGCCCTTCTCGTAATAATATTAATAGCAGCTCTTAGAATAATAAATGTAGATAGGAAGTACTCGACACCTTTCACTGAAGATCTACTACATAACTCGAGTACAAGCTGCATCTCTATCGATTATGCAAGATTTATTTGTGCAACAGAGACGGATGATGTTTAAGTTATGGTTACTTTGGTATACATATAAAATCGCACAGTTATTTTGGCCAGGAGTGGAAAATTGTCCAAATGACATGTGCCGCGAATGTATGGAGCCAAGCTCTTGTACGCTTATAATTATAAAGGGTCATTGTTAAATCAAAAGTGATTTAGTTATCATTTTTGTGTATTTTGGTTTAGTTTATTTGTACAAAAACATATAAAACTCACGAAACAGGTAAGACTTGACGTTGAAAACAAAGATGGCGTCAATAAAATTACATTTGACGCTGTCACTTAGTACAAAAAGAATGATTTTGTACAATTAAAATAAATGCAAAAATGGGACGCCGCCTGAGGGAGAGGGGCTCTGATCCTCGGTCGGGATCCTTCCTGGTCCAAAGGATCTCCATTGCCATCCAACGTGGCAACGCGGCAAGCGTGATGGGGACCTTTGGATCGGGACCAGATCCACGCTAGTTAGGTTAGGTTACGTGTCTCTTTAGGTTGTAGGTTTAATTTTGTTACTAATCTAGGCTAAGTGTACTAACAAATCTAATTTAATTTTTTTTAATATGTATCTGTATTTGACATGTGAATATTTTGACATTAAACGAATTTATGTAAGCTTAAAATGCAAAAATGTAATTCTAATATTGTTCTATACATATTTAGATTATAACTTGATTTTTTTAATTGTGTACAAGTTTTGACGAATTTGAAATATCTCTTGAACCTAACCTGACCATGCCATTACGATGGCACAGAACATTGAAACTTGTTTAAACAAAGGTTTAGCTGAGGTGCTTTTTTAGTTCGCAGTGCCCTGTAAGGGGCCGTGTCAGGATCCTTAGTTGGTTCCTGCTTAAGGAAAGCGCTTCGTTTGCATACGATCTTTTGTAGCCAGTGCCAGTGGTAGGTCCAATGGATAATCGGTTGATTGATGGTGTCTAAGTCCGCCTGGCTAGCTGCCACCATGCTGCCTAAGTCTGGTGCCGCTTGCCTGTAGTCAACGTGCAAATCGCACATAAAAAGCCTTCATGTTCTAAAACAAATCTGTTTGCACAATTCCTCTCCTCAGAGCCTTCTATTACGTCACCCATGGGAAGTGTGCAACCACTGCAGTTTAGTTTCTTGTTCTATAAACGATTTATTATCTCCAACAATAGATTATCTCATACATGACATAGCAGACAGATGTTTCCGCGGAGAAAGCGAACGAGAACCGAACATTGTTCTGAGATGTATTGTGCAGTATGTTTCTCTTAATATTGCTGTTATCTGTCTGTGGTATGCTTAGAACATAGGATAGCCACGGATCAGTATAGAATACACGGATTCCACCTCGTCTAATAATGCATGAGGTCAACACAAATGCACGCACACTAGTAACCGAGAATGTCGTGCGCTGTTGACGGCCGAGTGTCTAACGTTTGGTGTGCTTTTGTTTATGTGTACCAAATAAAAACGAAAGTGTCTCACCCGGTTTTTTCATATGTAACATAGCTGACGAGTTTGTGATGCCATCATGGATGCCATATTCTGATAGTTGCAGATATGCTATGCCGGATTTGATATACCTTTTATAAACTAGTTTTTTTAATGGGATAAAAGTCTAGCCTATTTCTTTTTCCAGATTTATAACAATCCCTATACAAAAATCAAGTCATTCTGACTCTCTTACGGCGCGAGGGATGGACAAATAAACTCAACAGCTAAAACTCAACTCAACAGATAAAAAAATCAAGGAGTAATCTAAAGATATACAGAAAAATACTAGAATTACATTTTTACATTTATTTTAATTGTACAAAATCATTCTTTTTGTACTTAGTGACAGCGCCAAATGTCATTTTATTGACGCCATGTTTGTTTCAACGTTAAGTCTTACCTGTTTCGTGCATTTTATATGTTTTCGTACAAATAAACTAAACCAAAACATACAAAAATATTAGCTGAATCACTTTTATTTGAAACAGTCCTTTTAAAATTAAGTGTACAAGACCAGGCCCTGTCTCCATACATTCACGGAACGTGTCATTTAAAAATGTAGTTCCAATAAAACACAGAAATCGGCAGAAAGCTTCATTCCGATTCATCAACAACAGCCTATATACGTCCCCACTGTAGGGGCTCAGGCCTACTCTTCTACAGAGAGTGTATGGGCCATAGTCCACCACGCGGGCCCAGTGCGGATTGGCGGACTTCACATGCCTGTTCAAGACATGCAGGTTTCCTCACGATGTTTTCCTTCACCGTTAAGCAATCGGATAATGTACTTGAATTGAAAAACAACTCACAGGTACACGGCTGGATTCGAACCCGGAACTCTCAGATTGAGAGTCCCGCGCCTTATCCATTACGCCACCGACGCTTCTATCATACTTCTATCATCTATTTCATTCCGATTAGCAATGGGGAATCAATACCATTAAAGCCACGGATAGACCAACGATCTGTTCATCAGATGATGATGATTATATGATGATGATGACTATTGATGACTTACCGTGTGCGTGTGTTGATGCTGTGCCCACACGGTGGCTGTCATACATGCCGCCATCCACGCTCCGGTCCACTGCAAATAAAACAAATACAATAATGACATCCGTGTTAAAAGAACTCCGCTCCGATAAATAACTCCAAACTATAATTAAAAATTACGAGTATTCTAAGAAAGAAAAAAATTATTTGCCAAGTACATAGTTTTTTTACGCGGTGTTTAGATAGTAATTTCAATTAGTTCAATGTACTTAACCTGGCCACAGGTGTGCAAATATTATAAACATATCTAATAAGGAATTTAATTGTTAAAAAGTTAGTTTACATCGCATGTCAATTAGTACAATGTTAATAATTTTGTCATTAAATAATTCACAACTTATCTTATTAATCTACGGATGAGAGCGATAAAGGCAAACCATAAAAACAGTGCCGTGTAATCTCGGCTTTAGAATAAACCGGCCAAGTGCGAGTCAGACTCGTGCACTGAGGGTTCCATACAGAATATGAATAATCAACCCAACCAAAATAAAAAAACAATTGTTAACAAAATTGTTACCGTTAACAATGTACGGACAGGCGCTGGTACAGTTTTAAAAAAGTTTTTATCATAGCAATAAAATTAATCATTAGAGGCCGAAAATCTTTTAACTTGTAGTAGAGATTTCCGCTCTTCCGTTAACTAATAGAGGTTAAGTTAAAGACAGCTTATTTACTAACTAAAAGATAATATTAAACTTATACATCGTACTGCAGTGTGTGAAATGGACAAATTTTTATAAACTATACAATATTATATTTATGTAACTAAGTGATCGTGTCAAGTCGTGTGTGTGTGTGTGTCATCGTAAAAGCTATTTTAATCTGATATAATTAAAACATTATTCTTTTCAGATTTATTACTATTACTTGTCCTGTAAGACCTTGCTTCTTTCAGGATTATCGGTCAACGAACCTTCTGGTCAGGTCTTAAACATCTTTTTAAAGTAAAGTAAAAGAGTGTTTATTTCTTAAATAACTTTTACAAAGTTTCCAGGGGCCTTCCAGAAAGTAGTCTTTCGACACTTGTGTTGGAAGTGCACCGCGTCTTCCAGACGAATTACAGAATTTACAGAGTATTATTTAAGGAAAAGACTTATTATTATGTTAGTAAAAATTAACATGTTTTAAATGTTATGGTTTTCTTTTAATCTTAGTTCCTATTTTAAGTTTGCTATGCTCATGTGTGTGTTGTTGAATTATATTTTTTTCCAGATCCAAGCGTTCCAGAGGAAAATTGTCCTGACATACAGACGGACTACAAAGTGATTTTATTTTTAGGTACGGAACCCTAAAAATAGGATGGACATTAACATTTTTCTCTCAAAAGAATTAGAAATTTTTCCGTTGTATCGAGATCACATACGCTTCATCTGAAATTCTTCTAAAAAGTCTTCAAAGTTGAAGCCAGGCACGTTTGAATTAGCTTAATTACCATAATTATGTAATAAAGATCAGGTAATAATCTAGGTATTACGTATCCAGTCTCCAACAAGCCTTTCTCCCATTACCTAGATCACCTAGGTCTATTTACATACCTGTAAAAGACCTATGCCCTAGATCTAGGGTTTCGAAGTTTCTCTGTATATTGATACAGAATCTCACTTTTACTAGCACGTGATTTCCCTACGATATCTTATGTCTCGATGCACAATCTTCGAAAGTCTATGAAGTGTCCGGTTCTTGATAATGCTTGCTAGAGCAGAAGAGAATCACTTTCGTTCGAAATCAATACGTATCGGAAACTATCTAATAAATTGTTTTGGTTAAGCCTAATCAAGTCAAGTTACTATTCACCTTGTTCTGGCCGCTATATTGGTCTAGTTAGAACCCGACGATTCACTTTTCGCGTGAAGTATTCCAAATTTAATTAATTAGTAATTTTCAGTGAACTTCACAAGAAAACATAGAAAAAAACTTAAGAGAAACTGGGCTCTTTAATTGGTAAACTAAATGTTTCACAAGTTGTCGTTTGATGTCACAATTGAATCACCACCAAAGTGGTAAACCGAAACACATATTCCGTCTACTTCTTCCCGTCTGCCAGGCACAGGTGCTTTCTTCAGAAACTACTATCACTATCGAATAATTATCCTCACTTAAAATAATTACATTTATATTGCAAAAGATGGCGCATTTTTAGTGTCTACTTTGGGCGCTTTTATGAAAGAGCATCATTTGTGCATTCCAAAAAGCTAAAGAATGTTACTGAGGATAACCTTTTAACCTTCGTGGTGCATTCTATATTCGTTTTTGTTTTTTTGCAACCCATAGTTTTCGACTTGTAATAAAAAAAATTACCAAGCCCTTATCTCCACAGTTAGCAAGTCGTGTGTCTATAAATAATGTATCAACGACCCCAGTTTCTATCGCAAGCGAAAGTTTGAAGCTGTAGTTACCTTGTTGAAGATGTAGATCTTTTAAAAGTTTCAAAATTTATGAAAACTTTGCTAGTAAGCATCTCATCTCAATAACGTTAAAGATTATGGGTGCTTCCATGCTTCTTCATTTATTCTGCGTGTAGCTAAGGAATGGAATTCCCTGCCGGGTTCTGTGCTTCTTCAGCGCTACAACCTGGATATATTCAAGGCCAGAGTGCACAGTTTATTTCTATGCAACCGTGATCCATCCAAAACCAAATTAATATCGCGCGAACGTAATACGTTTTCTAAAAGCATAGTCCTCCTTTTAACTGTGCCATAGTTGGTTAAAATAAAATCATTTTAGCTACTTACCATGACTGTGTGCTGTGGATCCTATGATGATTATTTCTTGAATTTCTGGTCCTTACAGAGATATCTGAAACAAAAAGAGTTAAGAAATATTTTTTGTTTTAATATTTTATTTTTGCTCAAAACTGAAATTCACGCAAACAAATTGCGTGAATTTCAGAATCCCGTGAACTCACAATTTTATATTCATGCCTACATATGTCCCCGCTGCAGGGGCTCAGGCCTACTCTCCTACAGAGAGTGTAAGGGTCATAGTCCACCACGCGGGACCAGTGCGGATTGGTAGACTTCACACACACCTTTGAATTTCTTCTCAGGAGTGTGCAGTGGAACTCATTGATTGTTCAAGGACTGACGGCTTTTGTATAACAAAACGATATCATGTCCTATTAACTTTTATCCTGGTATCCTCGTATAGTCTCGGCGTTAGAATATACCGTGTGAGCATAGCTTTAGAATAGAATCATCCAATGTGGGGTCGTAAAGGCGACATAGAGAAGAAAATCTGGAGATGAGCATTATGCAGCATGTCTTCGATTCTCAATCAGCCTGCCAAGCGCCAAATCGGCTCTGGAAAGTCCTATATGGCCTTACAAAAGTAGAGGTTTATGTCTAACAGTAAACTTATGAAATCGATTATGATAACGCTTGGACTCGCATATAGAGGTCCTACGTTCGATTCTCAGTCAAAGACATTTAACATTAATAGTAATAGACCGGACAAAGCAAACAAAAATTTTGTTCCTAAACTTATTCATCATCATCATCATCAGCCGGGAAACGTCCACTGCTGGACATAGGCCTCCCTCATGGTACGCCACATTGACCGGTCCCGAGCCACCTGCATCCAGCGACTTCCCGCGACTCTAACCAGGTCGTCGGTCCATCTAGTGGGGGGACGGCCTGGTAGACGTTTCCCGGTACGTGGTCGCCACTCGAGAACCTTTACTCCCCAACGGTTATCGGTTCTTCGAGCGATGTGGCCTGCCCATTGCCACTTCAGCTCACTAACTCGTCGAGCTATGTCGGTGACCTTCGTTCGTCTACGGATTTCCTCATTCCGGACCTTATCACGTAGAGAAATTCCGAGCATAGCTCGTTCCATTGCTCGCTGAGTGACTTTGAGCTTGTTTATTCGGCCCACAGTAAAAGACCACGTTTCGGTTCCGTATGTCATCACTGGCAACACGCACTGATCAAAGACTTTTGTCTTTAGACGCTGAGGTATTTTGGACGAGAAGATATGCCGTAATTTCCCGAACGCTGCCCAGCCGAGTTGGATTCTTCGGTTGACCTCTTTGTCGAAGTTGGACCTACCTAGTTGAACGATCTGTCCCAGGTATACATACTCGTCTACAACTTCGATTGTAGTGTTCCCAACCACTACCGGCATAGGTGCAACATGGACATTTGACATGATTTTCGTCTTGTCCATGTTCATTTTCAAACCTACCTGTTGGGAAACTCTGTTGAGGTCATTGAGCATTGCGTTCAGATCCTCCAAGGATTCTGCCGTTATGACTATGTCATCGGCAAATCGAAGGTGAGTTATGTAGTCGCCGTTGATGTTGATGCCCAGTCTTTTCCAGTTCAGAAGCTTGAAAACATCTTCCAGTGCAGTGGTGAAGAGTTTCGGGGATATAACGTCACCCTGTCTTACACCTTTCTGCACTTGGATCGGTTTCGTGCATTCATCCTGTACTCGGACGGACATTGTGGCTTTATTGTATAAACATTTCAACACTTCGATATAGCGATAGTCAATGTGGCACCTTTGGAGAGACTGAAGCACTGCCCAAGTCTCGATTGAATCAAAGGCTCCTAAACTTATTACCAATTGGTAATAAGTTACTCAATCTAGTGTCACATCACGTCACGCGGCCGTACAATAGATTTGACATACCATTGACTTTTGAGATCAAAATGTTTATATGAAACGTTTCCCAATGCCCGCTCTATAACCTATTACTATATTTAAATCTCTCTGTTCTCAGTAGAGGTACCTATCGGCACTGGGTTTGGTCGGCGGAAGGGCATTTTCTACTTCGCTCTGGTTGGCTATCACCATGGTACCTAAGTCTGCCGCAATGCAGTTCTGTGTTTCGGTAGAGGTATCATAGGCGGCGCCTCGTTAGATTGAGACTTCTCGGTGCGCACGCTTTCCATCAAATTGCATTATCGTTATTATCGGGAGAGATGAAGGCCAAGCCAAAACCATACATAAAAAATTCTCACGGTAAAATTTCTGAATTCTACACACACGAAGTCGGGGACAAAGGCTAGTCAAAACTGCCCTTTTAACGTGACGTAACAATCACTTGCCTGTTAAGTACACATCATTAAATTATAGTAAAAAGGGGAAAAGTACCATCATGACATTTCGCGGTCAGTCACTTTCTAAGATTCTTGTTATGGTTCTACACATTAGGGTCTTTTCTTCTGATTTAAAAAATGGCCAATGACGTCATATGCCATTAAGTTTCTTCACTCCTGTTAATTGTGAAAGAGCAAATAATATTTTTCTTTATTAGATTTAAATGTTTATAATGGGTTTTATGGTGATAACTTTTAATTAAATAATAGCTTTTCTACAATTGATTGTTATAAGTTTCGTAAGTAATCAATGCTTAAATACCAATACTGTGTAATGCTATGTGGCCTCGGGTTTAGAATGGCACCACCCCTATATCGTTGTGTATAATGTTATGCCCTGTGTACTATAGGGTAACTTCACTGTCGACCTCCGTAATTTTCAGAAATAATCTGACTTTTTGGTGTAATGTTATAGGACGCTGAAAGGTCATGAGAATCTCTAAGTAAACTGCAAACTTGCAAAAACAAAAACTTGCAAACAATTGCAAAAGTGAAAATAAAGAAATACGTTCTTCTTTATTTTCACTTTTGCAATTGTTTGCAAGTACCAAAAACGCAATTCCATTATTATTGCTAGACGGATTTTGTTTTCGAGAAGACCTCTTCCTCAGATTATTATTAAACAACATAAGTTATGCCAATCTAATGTGATTTAATTAATACACAGTTCTACAGTTTAGGTCGTTCTCAAATTGTTTTTTTCTTCTAATCCTTACGGTTATTTTTAAACTTAAAAAAATTAAATGTGTTTTTTTGCTTTTCTAAACGCAGGGCTCACGCGCAGCGATGAAATTTTATTATTACAATACAGTTAGCCACAGTTTGCAGGAATTTCATTTGTTTTTCGGAATCCTTATTCTCCCCTTATTAATATTTTAATTAATAAATTAATAACATCTAGTCAATAATACCACAACCATGAAAAAACATCTATAAATAAATCCTTAGATAACATTTATCGCCATTTATAAAACCTAATAAAAATACAGTCAGTGAGCTGAAATGGCAATGGGCAGGCCACATCATTCGAAGAACCGATAACCGGTGGGGAGTAAAGGTTCTCGAGTGGCGACCACGTGCCGGGAAACGTCTATCAGGCCGTCCCCCCACTAGATGAACTGACGACCTGGTTAGATTCGCGGGGAGTCGCTGAATGCAGGTGGCTCGGGACCGGTCGATGCGGCGTACCATGAGGGAGGCTTGTGTCCAGCAGTGGACGTTTCCCGGCTGATGATGAATAAAAATACAATTAAATAGCATTTCTATTTTATACAGGTACTATTATAAAGCGGAGAACAGCTCGGGACGGTACTCCGTTTTAATTTGTCACTTTGACACTGTTTAAATCATGCGCTATCAGAAATTAAATCAAGAACTATAACCATCAATCAGTAAACAAAAGAATTAATTTTAGAAGCTGCCGTAATAGTGAGATTTTCTCCTCGGTTCATGTTGTTACATAAGCTGCACCAGTAAAAGCTCGTTTTAATTGTGTACGTTTGATTTTTATTCAAAACAATGTAGTTTAATGATATGGTTGGTTTGAAACCGGTTCGCTAAATCCGCTCTCTTTTATAACATGCTATACATCATTAGACGTGTGTTTAAGCTTTAGAATCGGCCGTGTACTCTCGGGCTTTTTTGGAAATTTTTATGGTTCCGTACCTGAAGGGTAAAACGGACCCTATTACTAAGACTCCGCTGTCCGTCCGTCCGTCCGTCACCAGGCTGTATCTCATGAACCGTGATAGTTAGACAGTTGAAATTCTCACAGATGATGTATTTCTGTTGCCGCTATAACAACAAATATTAAAAAACAAAATGAAATGAATATTTCAGGGGGCTCCCATACAACAAACGTGATTTTTTTGCTCGTTTTTGCTTGATATTGATAACAGCAACAGGTAGATGCTTCAAATATTCACAGAATATTTAGTTGTATATTAACTTTAAAAATTAATCATTAAATTAGAGTAAAGCAAATATTCAATGGGAGCTCCCATACAAAAATCGTGATTTTTTAGCCCCCAGTTGAATATTTGTTTTATTTTAATTTAATTTAATTATTTATTTTCATCATTAATCGTTTTTTCATTCGGCGGATTCCGTGTGCGAAAGCAGGATGGAATTACAGACGCAGGTTTACGCTAAATTATATATTGTCTATTGCTGAGCGCAGTTCATTAATTTAATATATCCACATAACGTGACAGTGTGACATAAAACCAATATGATTGTCACACGTGGAATGTCTGTGAATGAATCAATGTTGAGTGTCTATTAAAATGATGTACGATGTATTGGATTCGTATCATTGATTCGAATCATTAATCAAATGTTATGTGAATTCATTTGAGTCAATCTTTTTGTTTCGTTTACGTAACGGTTGTACAAGGCTGGCAGACTACAATGCCAGTGTTGCCAGAGTTTTCAAGCTTACTGATAGGAATAAGTTGTTGTTGCTATGCTATCAGTCGTATACCGTTAGCGTCGATTTTTTTTAGTATCGTAAAACCGCCTGATAAGGAGCTAGCGACATCTATTGAACAATGGTTGGCATCAATTGTAACCGACCAACAGTCTAAAGTTTCAGCTAGAATCATGCTGCCAGAGATTTAC
This sequence comes from Carcina quercana, assembly GCA_910589575.2. Taxonomy (NCBI): domain Eukaryota; kingdom Metazoa; phylum Arthropoda; class Insecta; order Lepidoptera; family Depressariidae; genus Carcina; species Carcina quercana. Next base: position 2,260,940 of record OU342451.1, on the reverse strand, counting down.
CATTTTTGTATGTGTGTATGAATGTTACTGGTGATATATGTACAGTCCAGTCAAATTAGTCAATATAGGGCAAGTATCTCGGAATTTTGACATCCTAAACTTGTCTCAAAACCTATTTATCGTAGGGTAACCGCGACTGCAGATATATAAGGTCAGTAGACGGCCGGGTGGACTTAGAAAATTTCCTACCACCAACAAAGTAAAAAAAAACATTTATGCAACCGTGAAAGTCCATCTAACTGTCACAGCGCAGTTAAACTCATGACAGCGTTAACCGCTAAATTAACTGCAAGTTACTGCAGGAAACGTCAAAGTAATGTACGACATTTAACTGTTATTATGTAACTAACCATGGATATTTTTTTTCTTCTTGAGTTATTACCTCGTCAGTAATAGGATGGGTTATGTCGCAAATGCGATCATTGAAGTTAGACAAAGTAGGACGCGTTGATTAGATTGATAATGAAATTTTTCATTGAAGTTTCAGGAATTTGAAGATTATTATTCGACCGCCGATAGTAAGCGGCCGCCATCTTGTTTTTTTTTCTTCAAGTTGGCAGCACACAATCCTTCTGATGTATATCGATAGTGGACTATTGTATAAACAAAAACTAGAGCCCTATTTTTGATTCGCTCTACGCGCCGCGAGCGCTCGATTTCTACTGATTTTCGTTCGACTTATGAAATTTGGTGTTTTTGAATCGTACTTCTGCGTAATTAAATTTTTATTTTTATTAAAAAAACTTCGCTAAAAAAGTATTCTCTTTTATGGCAAAAATGCCTAACATCAGCTGATACTCTTCAAACTCCTGAATAGATTTTTATCAAATATAGCTAAGAACCACCGCAAGGAAACTTGCTTTCACGTAAAAACCGCATCAAAATTGGTCCATCGGTTCGAGAGCTACAATGCCACAAACAGACAAACAGACATTAGCGTCAAACATATAACGCCCCTGTTTTTGCGTCGGAGGTTAAAAAATCATATCATTAGCAGCATTGCGAACACTACAAATCTTAATTTCAGTTATTCGAAGAACCAGCTAGCGTTTTTGATCTTTGGATATCATACCTAGACCTGCGCGATGCGTGACTATGTCAAGTATATCAATCTGGACGCATCGTAAATTCTTCAGAATGCGACTCTACGACGATGCGCGTGCTCCACTGCTGAGCTGCGCCTGCGCACCGCACTGACATAACTCGTGTGAATTCGGAAACGGTTACGATTGTGCGGTTTTTGTTCACGGCATTGCTCGATTGTCCGGAACGCATGGGTCGTTATAACAGATACCGGATCTAAACGTAAACATACGTCACTTCCTTAACTTCCATGTTACAGTAAGAGCATAAAGTAGCTATTAGTTAACAAAGTAAAGAGTTGTCACTTTGTTGCACATAACAAAGTAGGATCTTGTGTTTAACCCCCGACGCAAAAAGCGGGGTGTTATAAGTTTGACGTCTATGTCTGTGTGGCATCGTAGCTCTCGAATGGATGGAATGATTTTGATGGGTTTTTTGACGTGAAAACAAATATCCTTGCGGTGTTTCCTAGTTATATTTGGTAAAAATCGATTCAACAGTTTGAAGGTTAATATTATGATATGATTTTTGGTATACAATTAAATTTTAGCGTAGGTTTTTTTTAAATTTTTAATTTAATTCACATGTTCTCTTCGAAAACAATAATTCAACGCTAATGTGTTTTGTTTGTAATTTTTTTTACATGTAATTAATTTTTGTCCTTCGCTCGCTTGATAAATTTCACTCCTAATCATGATCCAAATTATCTTAATTCATTACTTCGCGTGTTGTGGGAAAAGTCATAGAAATCAAAATATTCGAACAATAGAAGTGGCCCTCTCCAGTGATATCGTCGCTTCAGTTGCGAGTAGTTACCAAAATACCTACTCTAAAAATTGTAGTATTTCATTATTAGAACCGACAACCTAGTAAGGGTCGCAAGGAGTCGCTGGATGCAAGTATTGACTATGTGCGAAGTGGGTGGTGGGGAACGGCAAATCGATCGTAGCGCACGACGTGGCAGAAATGTGCAATAATTCTGGGCTGTCATGTGTCAAATTGCTTTATTTTCATAACTTCCTTTATAATTTTAAGTAAAAACGTAAAAATTTGCGATATGGCTCATAGTACATGCTGTGTCGTAAATTGTAAAAACAATGAGAAAAACAGTTCGTGCAAGTTTTATTCGTTTCCAATAACAAAGTGGGCATTACAGCAAAGACAAAAATGGATAGCTGCTGTGAAGAGAAAACACAGTCGCACTTAACATTTGTAACAACACGTTCATCATTTATCTGGAATTAAAATAAACAATAAAATAATTAATATAAGTAAGCTGACATGAAGCTAACTCAAATATACTATTTCTATAACTTGATATGTAGGTAGGTATGTACTCACATTTAATGATGTTTTGTAGGGAGTTTGTGTGACAGACGTTTGTCTTATGATCAGAGCTCTTATTAAGAAGCTTTTCCCGTTCGTTCTAAGCTCTTCCACTTCTCTCACATGCTGTGCTAATACTAATTTTTTCCCTTTTTGCTCAGTTTCAGGTTGGAAATGTATTTTATGCTTAATCGATTCAAATCCCGTACGTATTATAATATCCATATTTTTCACGTGGAAGAAAATCGCTAGGTATAATATACACACTCACTTTTTACACTATTTTCTTCAATTTCGTTGAAAAACTAGTCAAAAATCAATATCACAAAAATATCTTATCATCTAGTTGACATGATTTGACAGATGACAAGTCCTGAATAGTTGTGGCCACTAGGGGCGCTGTCATCGCGCACACAACGAATAGGACGATTATGTCCAGCAATGGACGTTTCCCGGCTGATTGAATTCTTAACATGGCTCATTTAAAGTACGCAAGAAGCAGTTCCCATTTCCAATTTCGCTCCAGTCAAAAGAAACTATGAGTTAGCTTATCGTTTTTTAGAAACAAGCTATACGCATATCCCCATGTATGTTCTTCTTACATAAGAATCTAAAAAACATTATCTCTCCTCTCTTTCTCTCCTTAGTTTGAGGTTTCTGAGTAAAAACGCTCTCCTTCCAACCAGTCATTATCACTTACAGTCGGGTAAGATGAGTTGAATATTGGACATACAAACAAATAGAACGACACACATTTAGTAACCAATGCCGTCGTGACGTCATCGCATGCCGTCTGAGGTGGGCGTACACCCGCTGGTGAATTTGTCATTTTATATCGAGGCATCACAGTGAGGTTGTGTTGGTGACTGCTGCTTGTACAGAAAAAGTTTCGTATTTAATTATATTATCCGTCGTTTGTACCTATTAAATTATTTTTACAGCCTTAATTCAATTATGTCTCTTTTTTATTTGTGTTTTTATATATAATAACCACATATTGTGTGGTATCACTATCTATGCGAACAGACTGCTTGGAAACGTCCACATAACCTCAATTTAGTATACTGGATGTTATCTCCGCTTGTCGGGTGGTCGGTCGACTTCTATTCGTGTTGATAAGATTTCTGTGGTAAGTGGTTGCAGTCAAACTATCAGATGATTTAATATAGTAGGTTGAACATTTACTATAATAAGCGTGCATTGAGTTAGCAGATTATGTGAGGCGACCGCATCGCGTGCTTGATTTTTGTTGTAATATGTAATTTGTTAACACTAGCTGCGCACGCGACTTAGCCTTCGTGCCTTTGCCGGGATCAAAGTGAATATAAGTAACTGATTCCTACTGTCACGGCGCTTCTCGAACAGTCTACGCATAATGAAAAGAGAGGTGGATCTCTCCTTCTTGTGAGTAGCATGTAAACTTATCGAACGAGTGTGAAAGAGAGAGGCGGATCCATATATCTTCGTGACAATCATTCTATTTGACACACTGATGAAAAGTAATCCATAAAATATCCTACTAATATTATAAGTGTGAAAGTTTGGATGTTTAGATGTTTGGATGTTTGTAACGCTTTCACGGAAAAACTACTGAATGGATTTGAATGAAACTTTACAATAATATAGCTTATACATCAGAATAACATATAGGCTATAATTTATAAAGACATATTGTGTAGATTGTACAAAATCACACTTATAATATTAGTGGGATTACATGGGCAATTTGGGCATAACAAAAACGCGTCGCCTAGCAACCGACCATAGAATATGTAATTCGTATATACAAACTTTTGCGTTTATAATATTAATGTGAAGACTATTTGAATGTACTACGTCAGATATTGAAATTTCTTTTGTTTCTTTTAACTATTAGCCTACGTAACAGAATAAACACTATTTTGTACCTTATGCCATCTATGCCTATCGAACAAGTAGAATAAATCCTGAAGTACACGCGGACAAAGTAGCGGGTGGAAGCTAGTTTAAAATAAAAACCGGCCAAGTGCGTATCGGAATTGTGTTTAACGCTTTGTTGAAAAAAGATTATAGTCAATTTTTATTAATGTCAAGCAAAGGCCGCCTTTCATTATGAGCTTTTTTTATAGCTGCCCTAGCAATACACACTCTGTGGACATTTTGTCTGCCTATGGTCTACCTAACAGTACTGTGTATATAGCTCCCTACCCTCTGATATTCGTATGTGCGGGCGGACGGATAGCGAAGCCTCAGCAAAATTGCTAGGTAAAATGCTAAGTTAGATCCGTCACAGTTCTGCTACCTGCTTAGAACAGAACAATTAAACCGAAAAGCTAGATCTATCGAGAAAGAACGCCCAGTCAGCAAGAATCCGTTCGGAAACAAGGTTTTGACGGAGCTAAGAGAAAAAAATAGTTTATTTTGTTTGCTGGCAAGCCCGGAAATTTATATTTTTTTCAATTTTTTTTTATAGCAACATGTATAAATTCACACCGTAGCATGTTCTTTCACCAAACAACTTATAAATGTAAATAGCTTCCATACAAAGTATGAAATAATGTCGTGACAAGTGCAGTGTCTCACACGACGTTTGCCAGTCAAGATAAACACAATGGCATCAGATAGGAGATGTCGTGACTGCAGGGAGCGACAGATAAACGAAAACGAAAGTCTAGATGCAGATCTCGGACTTAGATGCTGAGTTTATCAACCTGAGCCGGGAGGATGGTTTATGTAATACGTTGGTTTATTTACTATTCTAATCTTATGCCCTGTGGTATCGGATTTACAATTGAACTTACTAAAAATAATCATAATCAAGAAGTGGCCATAGAACGACCGACAAGTGGTGCCTTCCAAGTGCGAGTTGAACCCGCGCACCGAGGGTTCCGTACAGAATATGGATAGTTAAAATACGGAAAATCACACAACAAATAAATGCGCTTTTTGCGAATTTTCGATTTAGCTTTGCTAATCGTCACTAGATGGCGTTACTAATACTTTAAAGCGTACGTCAAAAAACACTGGTTTGTTGTATGGGAGCCCGGAGCCCCCTTACATATTTATTTTGTTATATTTTTTAGTATTTGTTGTTATAGCGGCAACAGAAATACATCATCTGTGAAAATTTCAACTAACTATCACGGTTCATGAGAGACAGCCTGGTGACAGACGGACGGACGGACAGCAGCCTTATTAATAGGGTCCTACGTTTTAGGGTTCCGTACTCAAAGGATAAAAACCAGAATAAAATAAATATTTAAGGGGGCTCCCATACAGCAATTACTGCTACTGCAAAACTCAATTGATAACGAAAATTGAGGCGCATTCGTTAGAGGATTGTTTGGTGCATATTATTATTTATGGTTTTGTTAAATAACCATATTCTGTACGGAATCCTTCGTGCGCGAGTCAGACTCGCACTTAGACAATTTTTTTTTTTCATATAGTCGCTTTTGCGACATTCTGAAACTTCAAATGTGGATCTATTTGACGAATTAGATATTTTAAGATACATAAGTACTAGTTTTGTAAATCCAAACTGTCGTTGATCCATAAATTAGGAGTGCTTTATGGAGTGTTAGAAATGTTGTGCTAAAAGTGATGCTATAAAATCAGGTGATGCTATAAAATCAGGTGATGCTATAAAATCAAGTGATGCTATAAAATCAGGTTATGCTATAAAATCAGGTTATGCTATAAAATCAGGTTATGCTATAAAATCAGGTGATACTATAAAATCAGGTGATGATATAAAATCAGGTTATGCTATAAAATCAGGTGATGCTATTGCTATCAGTTATTTTGGGAATCATCAGAGCTAGGGACCATATTATAAGGTACTATTTGAGTCAACAGTCGTAAACAACAATAGTAAAATATATCTGCAGAGGATTTTAAAAGTACAACTAAAAAATTTCATTGACACTAGTGTGACAATGGCCGACGATATCATACGCGTAACCCGTAATAAACGCTTCGATCACGATTCACTCTCGATTTCGTATCGATTCTTTATCGATTCGCCGGCTCTAGTAGTCACGCAAAGGAAGGCATTTCGTTAATTTATTGTCTATTAAAATGTTAGATTGTAGTTGTTGTTTTTTATTTAGAATTTTATGATTTCACAACAGTTTCCGTTTTTCTGTTTTGATTAATTACATTCTTCAGTCGGGAATCTTCCTTATATGTTTGGAAGGAATTTTTTGTATGTATTCCGAAATTTGTAATTTTTTTAAAATTTTAAATAAAAGATAATTTCCAAAAAGTATATAAATACACTTTGTTCATGTTCATAAACTATGAAACTAACTATGAAACTATGTATTTATCGATACCCGAATATTTAATAATTACTTACATTTAATATTTCACTAGGAAACGATTGTCACTAAATTCAAAATCCGAATAATCCACACACTGGTCGAATACACTTTATAATTAGAATCTCTTTTAATTTAAAATGAACGTCCATTCAGCCAGTAACTTTTTTCTTCTAATTTGACGCGGTTATGTAGTTCGCGCGCGTTCTAACGACTGCCCGTTCGAAGTTTGAACTCAAGCTTCCCTTTCCCGCCGCTGCTAGTGGGAGGTAAAAGCTTAGACCCTTCAAACTAACTATAGCTTCATTTTGCGGTTGATTATATATCATACAATATTACGTACGCTGTATATGTTATTTGACGCTGCCCTACATTGAAAAATAGCTTATGTCGGATTTTTAAACCTGTAATGGCCACTAGGCCTTCATTTCACCTCGATGGTAAGTGACGATAAGGCCGTTGACGGAAAACGAGCTCATGCTCAGTCGCTGCTATCTTTCATTCCGGAATACAGCCAGCAATTGCACAACCAATTCATCAGCAGCAGCCAGGAAGCGTCCACTGCTGGACATAGCCCTCCTTCATACGCCACATTGACTGGTCCCGAGCCACTTACATACAGCGGCGGTAGTAGGGGGACGGCCCGGTACACGTTTCCCGTTACGTGGTCGACAGCAGACGTAATTAATGTTATTATTAAAAGTTATTAACAGTAGCTATTTCTAAATGAGGAAGAATTAAAATTCGACATTTTAATTGCGTCAATACTTGTCTAAAATGTCACGTATCATCAAATTATGATTATGAGGAACTAAATTGAGGTTAACACATATTCATATTATTTGTATGATGAATGATATAACCAGAAATCCAATAAAACCTAGTTTCTTCTGAGACTGACATAACCAATCAATCAATCATACAGTTAAAATATCACTGGGTTTAATAACAACTTAACTATTGAACTTAAGCCTCGCTTATAGAAAGAAAGAAAGAAAGAAAGAAAGAAATAATTTATTCGGCATACAGATTGCAGTACAGTTAATACATTAATTTTAAATTTGCTCTGCTGCACTGCAACGCCGAAATGGACCTGTCTCAGCATATGCGGCAGCAGTAGCTGCAGCGCTGATTTTCAGACAGGCCCAGAGATATTCAGTAACACTGTTATACTAATTAAATAAAATAAAATAAAACTAATTTTTAGTTGATGCATGAGTGATGATGAATGGGATGTAGTTAGATAAATTGTATATATTTATGAATATTAATGTAAGTAAATGTAATGTAAGTAAATATAATGTAAGTAAAAGATTAATGTTATGTTTGTAAATGTGTTAAAGGTTGGTATTTATGTTAGAGGTAGGGATATAGAAGTGTGTGTGATAAGAAATTGTGTAATAATTTATAATTTGACGATGGCTCTAAAACAAATGTGTGAAGTTTACTCGTATTGAGTCTTGTAGGTATGTTGGAACAATCCGCACACCGGGAGGAAACTGACTTTGGTAATATAAATTATGGGTATTATGGTATTATGGGTTTTTCATGAGGGTATTAGCTCTAATTTTTAACAAGCTATCAAGTGCATGCGTGCCACGCCAGTGTAGGGTTCCGTAGTTGCTCAAAACAATAATAAGTTCACGGTTTTATTTAACGATAACAACGTCTACAAAAGCCACACAGGACGATGTAAAGTAATTCTGAATGAAATTTCAACGAAACTTTAATTTTGTCATCTCCAAGTATATTTTATAATTTGATCGACTATAAATCCTTAACCTGTGAAGCCAACTTAGTCGTGATGTATACATACTACTACTAAATTTTTTTCTTCAGATATTTAAAAGCATCAGTTTATTTCTCCTTCTAAATTTCAGTAAGTATACCAAAGACAAGAATTCCGTGCGGGGAGACCTGGTTACCCATAGCACAGGCCTCGAGCTTAGTCTGGGAACCAGCTCTCCCACAACTACTATATTACTTGTATTTAAAAAATGTAACTAGATATATGATGTTGTGTAGAGAGAAAATAAAAACCTATTTTATTTATTTATTTATTTTTAACAGTTTAGCAGATAGAGATGAGGACGCTCGACTTGACAAAAATTATCACTATGAAGTTTAATAATGCTGAAACGGATACATGAATCCAAAATTGGTGTTATTAGACCCTCAATATTTTTGGAAGACATATTAAACGATACCACATACAATAGGGTACGGACACATGGACAGATCGAAACTATAAGGGTTCCTTGTTTGACTACGGAACCCTAAAAACAGTTCAAGTGCGAGTTTGACTCACGCACCAAGGGTTCTGTACAGAATGTGAATAATTCATCATCATCATCAGCCGGGAAACGTCCACTGCTGGACATAGGCTTCCTTCATTTTTTTGACAAATCCCTGAAACTTAAACACTGGATATGTAACTTAAGAGGGTATGCTGTTGTCAAAGCGCCCATACAAACGTAGTTCAGTCATATTTTGAGTATTAAGCTATGAAAATCTATCAAATTTTCAAGACACAATCTAGAAACAAATATCTGTGTCGGTGGTGAATCAGATTTTCGTTTAAATATATGCTTCCAGAGTTACAGGGCGTCAAAGTATTGTATTTTTCGGTAATAAAAAGCCCCAACTTTGACCCTGTTTTACAAGAGTATGAATCAATTTAGAACAATTTTGAAAAACCACCGACATCTGAAATTTCATTAGTATACTGTATTAAAAAATGGTTACATAATATACTGTATCCTTCAAATGATCCCTGGACTACGAAACATCCAAATAACGGGTGGATAACTTCGCGTAGTGTATGCTGTCTCACCGTACACGCTCGGGCAGGATAGGGCTCGGAGAGGGACAGCTACAAAACAAAGCAACCTTGAAACCGACCACGTGGTCTTACCAACATAGCCTCTTAAACACTGGGTATGTAACTTAAGTAGACTTCAGTGAAAGTGTTATTTACCTAGGGAGATAAGTTAGCTAAGTTCTGAGCGCCATAGAAATGCCCTTGAGTGAAAGTTAAGTCAAAGTGACTTAGAAACCGCAAGTCCAAATTACCAAGATATTCGTGGACTTTCAATTACGTTAACGCCTTTAGACAAGGATAGCGCTATTGGCTGGAGAGGTAACAAAAAACTGCAAGCCAGAAACTATCGGAAGAGCAAACCAAAGTTTTAAAATATTTTTATAACGATAAACCGATAACCGGTGGGGAGTAAAGGTTCTCGAGTGGCGACCACGTACCGGGAAACGTCTACCAGGCCGTCCCCCTACTAGATGGACCGACGACCTGGTTAGAGTCGCTGGATGCAGGTGGCTCGGGACCGGTCGATGTGGCGTACCATGAGGGAGGCCTATGTCCAGCAGTGGACGTTTCCCGGCTGATTATGACGATGATATGTGTACTGTAGATTTAAAAAAATAGTTGAAAAAGAAGCAAGTACTGACTTCAAATCTTTTATTAACATATACTCTGTATTTATAAGTTTTATTTCGATTAAAGAGTATTTATTTATTTATTTATTTAGAGACACCAACAAGTTACATTCCGAATGCTTACAAAATACAAACTTACATAACTAAATTACTAAAAATGTTAACTTAATTATAGGTATCCACAGCTTACACAAAAGTATTGAGAGTATTGAGTGAAATTCATTCCCAAAGTTTTCATCCTTCATATCACCTGATGGCAAGTGATGATAAGACTGTTAGATGGAAAGAGTGCTCACTTAGAGGCCCCAACCTAATTATGTTTGGCTTTGTTACCTTTCCTAACGGTTTGGCGGGAGGATTCTTTAGGTAGCGCGATTAGCTGGCTAGCTAGCACCATGTTACCTAAGTCTGCCGCCAAACAGTATGTGTATCAGTATGAAAGGTAGCAGAGCCAGTGTCCCAAATAACTTGAGGCTTCTGGGTGTGCCTCGCTTCCTATTCCATACGGTTAATTATAGGTATCAAGTCAGTCAGTCCTTGAACAATCGAGGTCTGAGTTCGATGCTAGTTTATACCAATGAGTTACTATTTGTTAAATGGAATTTATGTACGAATGATAAAAATCATCACCATTGGAGGAAACCTGCACACTCCTGAGAAATTTGAATGTGTGTGTGAAGTCCGCCAATCCGCACTGGTCCCGCATGGTAGACTGTGTCCCATACACTCTCTGTAGGAGACAGGCCTGAGCCCCTGCAGTGGGGATATAGGCTGTTGATGATGATGTAGGGTTTAGTTAATGGGTGAGTAGGCTGTTCATCACTTACCACCAAGTGGGATGAACTTATAATGTAATACAGAACATTGAAATAACGAAACTTAGGCTATCACAAAAGCTCATCTAGGTCATCATAGCCGTGAACATTTTTTTAACCGTACGGCGCCAAAGCTTTCATCCGAACCGGTCCGGATGAACCCGCCCGTTAATTAGTTGTAAACACGTTAATTCACTTGTTACGATATATCGAAGTTCTCACGATCAATTGGGCGGTCGTAAACAAACTCTTGCGCATGTAGCTAGTAAAGACCTTTCGCTTGAATAGTGTCGCCTTTGTTATATGCTGCTCAAAGAAAGCCGACTACGGCGTACAGTACAGACCGCTGGTTAATTTGACGTTTTCTATCTCGTCATCGGTGAGGTTGTGTTTGTGAATTGTAGTGACTGCTGCTTGTATAGAACTGTATAGAAGTGTAACTGTTTTGTGTTGAAATATTGTATCCCGATCGGACGAGCAGTTTCCGCAGATTACGCGGCCAAAGCCGCGCGCAGAAGCTAGTTCTCTTATAAAATATTATTTCAATTATGTTAATTATTCATATTCTGTACTGCTTTCGAGTCCGACTCGCACTTGACCGGTTTTTATTACAACACATCACATATTTGGTTCGGTTGTACCCACACACTCTCTCAGCGTACGGACTATACTGAAAACTAGTTCTGAATACCAGTTAGCGATTTCGAATCTGAGATGTTTCAAGAGTGGGTATCCTTGAATGTGGAGTTTCATATATTTAACTAGTTCACGCGTGTGACTTCGTCCTTGTGGTTATCGGGAGCGGAAAAAGTTTTGCGTCACTCGTCACGACCCATTTATGGTGAACTTGTCATCATCATCAACATAGGACACAGGACATATATAGGCTATATATGTCCTCAGTGCAGGGGCTCAGGCCTACGGATTGGTAGACTTCACACACACCTTTGAATTTCTTCTCAGGAGTGTGCAGGTTTCCTCATGATGTTTTCCTTCACGGAGAAGTCAATGTTAATGATTTTTATCGTTCGTACATAAATTCCAAATAACAAATTGGGACTCATTGGTACGAGCCAGCATCGAACCCAGAACTCGATTGTTCAAGGGCTGACGCTCTAACCAACTGAGCTACCACGGCTGCACGTTCCAATTTATTATTTGGAATTTGTGTACAAATGATAATTTAACCCTACACCGATATATGCTGTGGTGAATTCAAGAATTTTTGTTATGTTACATTCTTTGACTAAACCATATTTAATTTTATTAATACTCCATCATTTCATGCACATTTCCAATACATAATTAAAGCGTTCAAATAGAACGAAGAGCCGACTTCAACTACCTTAAAAATGTAGAGGTAGAATTAACTGGGTACAGTCGAGTACAAAAATATGTATCCACTTTTGAACCATGTCGCATTCACCTTTACATTGACATTTCCTTCAACACACTACATAGGAACAAGCAAGAGTGAATATGACATGGTTCAAAAGTGGATACATATTTTTTGACTCGGTGGTCAATCAATTTCGATAAATATTATATAATCGTAGGACCACCTCTGAAGTATCGCGTAACATATATATAAAAAACATACAATTGAATTGAGAACCTTTTTTGGAGTCGGTCGAAAATAGTTTGGATGTTTCAAATCTGTCAGGCGTTCTGCGGCAGCTCAGTTTTAAAAACATATTCCAAGCTAAAAATAAATACAATACATAATGACAAAGAAAAAAAAACACACACACACATGCCATATACAGACGAAAAAAATTAAGTTAACTTGGAAAACGGCACCAGCTCGTGTCTCGGCAAATCGCGTCTTCCCTTACTCCTGGAGTTGTGTTCTAAGAACTCGACTAAAATATGTAAGTACATATACGACATCATAAGCTAGGCACATTGCGCAAGAGCACACATATTTTGTAATCGAGCGGCGGAGGTCCACTTCACTTACTTTGAGTTTAAGTTTCATTTTATGCGACCACTTTTACTTCTTGAGACGCATCGAGCGGTGCCGGTGTCCGAATTGGAGCGACTTACGCAACGCAATGGTATTTGTTGATGTTACTCAGGTGTGATTTACATAATGTCATTAATAATAATTCCGGACAGCTCAAGTGGCTCCCAGTCCGTCGCCGTAGGGGCTTATATATCCTTTCCCTTCTCTAATCCGTCCTTTTTAGTCCCTATACTGCTTCATACCTTAAAGAGCGCTTAAGCTTCCACTCGTCTAATCTTAGCCCCATCTCACACCTACCGTTTCTGTTTTGATCTAGGTAGGATTGAAACCGGAAGGCTAGAAACTAGAATGTCATACAAAATATGCCGATCGTCACACACCTTCCGATCCTAACAAGAATTAAACGTTCTGAGCCGGTCTAGATAGATCATAACAGATTCGGCAGGTCTGTGACTGCTAATTCTTGACATTCCTTCCCGCACCAGCTAACACTGACTCTTCAGCCTGTTGCCGCTACTATTCGTACTACAGAAGGGAACAAATTCAAATTCAAATTATTTATTGTTTCAGCTGCAGGTTTACAGAGTTCTTAAGTATATTACGTATATATCGTTCCTGTGCAACTTGCCTTTTGGGCGTACAATATTGTCAGTATCATGTCATTTTAAAATTACAATGTAACATTAACATCCCTGGGGTCCGGAGACGCGGCAAGTTTTGCGTGATCTTTCTAGCCACCTGGATGAGGCTACGGGTGATGGGCGAGCTGGTGGCTACCTCCAACAAAAGATCAGCCTAGCTGTCCAACGGGGTGACACTGCCAGCATCCTGGGCACGCTGTCCTACGAAGCAAGACTGGACGACATATTTTATATTTTTTACACTTAAGTTTACGACGAAACGCTTCGGGAAAAGGTAGGTAGCGCTATCCTTTTTGGTTCGTCTTCACGGAGGTATCTAAAATATATCATCAGCCACAAGTCCAATATCATCCAGAGGGTTTCGTAAAAAGAGACGGGACAAATCTTTAAGATTTGTCCAACAGCCTAGCAGTAAGAAATAAAAAACAAAGCACCCGGGTTCGGTTCCCAGTGGGGGTCCTATCAGTACTTGGTTTGTGGTAGAGCAATTTCTATGTCCACCTGGCTATCGTATCACGTATGTTACGTAAGTCTGCCGCCAAACGGCAGTGCTAATAGCACTATTGTGTTCCAACGGCCGTGGTAGCTCAGTTGGATAGAGCGTCAGTCCTTGAACAATCGAAGTCTGTGGTCCTGGCTCGTACCAATGAGTTATAATTTGTTATTTAGAATTTATGTACGAATGATAAAAATCATTATCATTGGCTTTTCGGTGAAGGAAAACATCGTGAGGAAACCTGAACGCTCCTGAGAAGATATTCAAAGGTGTGTGTGAAGTCTACCAATCCGCACTGAGGACGCTTGGCATGACTGAGTCCCGCAGTGGGAACGGACATATATATGCTGTTGATGATGACTGCAAGGGAAGTTGTACGTTCGTCTATAATGGAGCCTCTATATCAAATGTTTCTATTAATAAAAAAACCTTTTCAAACTGTATTTATTAAATATTCAGACAACCATGATCCATTTTTGTTTGTAATATCCTATTATCTATGTTAGTACTTATATTCTACTGTAGATTTAGTTATTGTAATAAGATTCCATCAGTGGGCAAGCGAATCTTCCCGCAATCACCCTCAGAACGCTGTTAGTGCTTCCTCTAACTCGACGTAGCAGCGACGTTGCTTTCTTTCTTAGGATAGCGCTAAAACCATCTGTTAGTTAGTCAGTTAATATACTTCAGTAAAATGGTATTGAAAACAAACAGGTTAATGTTAAGTTGATGTGGTAGCAGTCAACAGAACGCTGTGTAACAGTTTGTGATAAAATTAACCACATAGCTTAGATTACTCGGATAATAGCTTCAAATTGCTTGCCATTAAGTAACCACACGTTTAACTTGGAGTATTTCATCACACACATCTGTAATAAGTGTATGCCTCGCTTAATTATAGATCAACTAAGTTATATTTAATTTAAACACGTTCTTGATAGAATTTTAGGGTTTCAGGATATTTTCAACAGACTTCAAATAAGGAGAAAGTTCTCAATTCGACTGTATTGTTTAAAATTGTTACCTCAGAACTTTTGACTGGGTGAACCGATTTGGATGATTCTTTTTTAATTTGAAAGGTGGTGCTTCAAATCATAGATTGTATACAACAATACATTAATGTTTGTGAGTTTATGTAATATTGAATAATAAATTTTATAATAGGCTTTGTGTAAAACAACCTTTGCGTTTGTATAAAAAAAGTTAATGTAAGTTACGTCTTTCTGCAACTAGAGGCGCTGTTCTCTCTCTGTCAAATTTTGTGTACGTGTGGTTTTGCTATCAAATAAATTAGAAAGAAATCTTACTCAGTTTTAATTATTTTTGAACCTGGAGCCCTTTATGTACTTAATGAGATAATCTTAATCTATTTTGACGCGGTTTTGCCTATCCTCTGGAACACACGGGAAGACGCGGGATGCTGATGCGGTAACAATCAACAGGTGTGTATCTCAGTCGAGATAATCAGCCCGCGGCGGATATGGACCAATTCATTTTAGTTTATTTATTATTTATAAACTGACGCGTTGCAGAGCTGTGAAGTTATTAGAGCTGGCTTTTATATTTTTTTAAGGCTACTCCGACCATACAATTGCTATACTAAATTCCTTTACCATAATCTTTTAAATAGGATAGCTGAATGTTGCGAAATGAGTATCATTAACATACAACTTCACAGTATATTAAAATTTTCATTTATCAAATATATTTTATTTAGATTTAAAAAGAAAAAAAAAGATCCAAATTTTAAAGAGGAATTACTAAGTAAAGTTTTTTTATTATTTTTCCTGCATTTTTTTCTTATGATAAAAATGCGTGAGATAATTAACTCAGAACCCGACTTCAACTGCCGTAAAAGTCTACAACATTCATCCCCTAAAATGTTCACCCGTAGAGATAGAATTATCTGGGTATATATTTGTTCTTGTTGATTTTTTCAAAAAGCGCTAAATCAATTTCGATAAAATTATGGGACCGCCTCTGAAGTCTACCAAAACAAAAAAAGAACCATCAAAATCGATTCATAATTGGCGGAATTGTCGAGTAACATGTATAAAAAAACATAGCGCTGAATTGAGAACGTACTCCTTATCCTTCTTTATTTATTAATATATTTAGCACCACTTACCCCTTCTCAATCACAGGATTCTTCTGCCCCAAGGTTGCCTGGAAGAGATCGCTTTTAGCGATAAGGCCGCCTTCGTTGTACCTTTTATGTTCTTTTCTGTTTTGTTTTGTGTGTGTATGTGTGCAGTAAAGATTGTTTGAATTTGAGAACGTACTCCTTTTTTGAAGTCCGTTGATAAAAGGTCTGCCAGTTCTGTTGGAAGTTGTTGTTAGCTCTGTGACGGACAAACAAACGTTCAATGGTTAATTAGCGAGCAGTAGTGGGGCGGGAGTGGACACGTTCGATTCCAGCAGATTATCTTGTGTTACGTAATCCATAGAAAGCTGGTTGCCGCTTAATTTACTATTGTGGAGTATCTACTATTTACGTCAATGAAAAATGATTCGGTAAGTGTTAGCTAAGAGGGCGTCTGTTAAGAGCTACCTGTATTACAGACTTGTTTATGGTTCTATACCTGAAAAGGAAAAGATGGATAATTTTTCAACCGACTTCAAAAAATGAGGAGGTTATCGATTCGACTGTACGTTTTTTTCTCCTTTTATACGGAGTTATCGCGTAAAATACATATAGTATTTTACGCGATAACTCCGCCAATGATTTTTATGATATTTTTTTTGGTAGAGCATACTTCAGCGGTGGTCCCATATAAATTTTATTGAAATTAATTTAGCACTTTTTGAGAAAATCTACAAAAACAAAATAATTCTACCTCTAATGGTTAACATTTTAGGCGATGAATGCTGTAGACTTTTGAATGCAGTTGAAGTCGGTTTCTTAGTTATTTTTGAACGCGTGGATGTATGAAATTCAAATCAATACGAAATACTCAAGTCTTAGGTCTCTAGTCTAGTGTAAGTCAACGCAACAAAAAGATGTGGCCGTTTATGCAGCTTAATATACGATTTCCCTTGAAAGCGCATCCAAACTTAGGAAACTTGCCATTGACCTAGAATTGTGAAATTTGGCAAGGAGCAAGGTGTTACAGCACAACTACATTCTTTTAAAAAAGTTGGCAAATTTAAAAAAAAACTATTTTCTTATGTAGCTTAAGTTCATACTTTTAGTGGTCTCACTGTTCCTCAATGCACAACTGAAAAGTTGGTGCGGGTATTTGTAAAATAAAAACTTTGTGAATTTATCATTGTTCGTCCTTCATATACCCTCACAGCATTAAATATTTAAGTTAAAATTTTACTGTATCATTGAAAGAGACTAGTGTCTAGGTTACAGGCTCTGCCTAGTTTAGATGCTTAGATTAATAGCTAAAACTAATTGTACTCTTAGATTAAGACCATTGTAAACATTTTTATCGCAATAAATACTTATATTATTTATTATTATTAATTAAAATCAAACTGTTCTAGCACCTGGAGTTATTTGCATTTTACTGTGTAAATAAACAAAAATCGCTCGTGTTTTTTCCCCAGGCGCAATTTATTCTTATACAAGTTAATGCGTTCAAAAAGAACTGGATACCGACTTCAATTGCCCTAACAGTCTACTTTTACTAAGGCAAATTTAAGATTTATATCGTTTTCTCATGGATGCCGTTGTCAGAACTGGACCGAATTGAAATGGGACCACAAGGGAAGCACCACCTTTCGAATAAAAAAAGAACCATCCAAATCGGTTCACCACAAAGACATTTACCTACTGTATATATTTAAATCTCTTTGGTTCACCCAGTCAAAAGTTCTGAGGTAACAAACATTTAAAAAAAACATACCCGTTGAATTGACAGCCTCCTCGTTTTTTGATGTCGCTTAAAAATACGAATTCCAGTACGTTAATTATTAATATTCTGTACGGAACGCTCGGTGCACGAGCTCGACTCGCACGTGATCGTTTTTTTTTATTGTGCGCATTTATACCCGCGACTTTGGCTGCATGGGATTTATACTTTGTAGAAGGCCTGGAATAAGACATTGGCTACTTTTTATCCTAATCGAACAAGTAATATCTTGGGATAACTTCTGAAGTCTATGCGAACGAAGTCATGGACAAAACACTAGTTTATAATAATCGTGTGAATTCCATGGGAATGGGGAGTCCAGCGACATGTAGCGCCTCTTATACCCGGAATTCGTGTTGAATCCAGTGTGGAGTATCTCTGGTATCCTGTTTGGTTGGTGGTAGAGCATTTTCTTTTGTCTGCCTAGCTAGCTACCACCATGTTACCTAAGTATGCCGCTAATCTGTTCCGACCGGTAAATTTTGATTATGTACTTCTGTATGAGAACGCTTTCTATCCAAAGGTTGTCCAAAGGCCATTTTCAATCACATGACATGAAGACCAAGTGTAAGCCCAGAAAAAACGGAAAACACAAGCTAAAATACTGCTGAGCAAATAATCAACTGTGAAAATATTCAGGAAAAATACCTCGTTAGAGCAAAAAGATTTTATTTGAAAAAAATAATTCCCAAATATTTAATACAGTCAGTGACATCTATATTGACAGGAATAAAGAAACTCTTTGGCTCTTTTCTACTGTGTTGATCTTAGCCTTCATTGTAATCAGAAAAGAACCCTTCTTTGTCATCGCTGTAGTTGAATAACAAAATCACTGTATGATTTCTATTTTAGGGAATTTTATCCAACTTTTAAGAAAATCTAACTAACATGCGTGCACAGAAGTTCTGTCACTTTTGACAATTTGTCTTTGTACTTTTGACATTGACACTGACAGATATCATACTGCGACTTGCATGCAAATAATTATCGCAAATATTTTCTTTGTTTTCAAACTTTCATCATAAACGACACAATTAAACCAGTTAAAGTGTAAGAAACAGATTTATTAACATGGACATGCTATCCAAAATCGAGAAAACCAAGGTCCTGGCACCAGACATGGCTGTAAGTGCGGTTTTAGCCCCAAGTCAAGAATTACCAGCGGAAACTCCAATAGTTTCTGGATACGACTGGGAAAATGGCACAGACTACAACAAAATTCTCGAGAGCTACGCCCGGACGGGGTTTCAAGCCACTTGCTTCGGTAAGGCAGTCGAAGAAATCAATAAAATGTTAAAATGTCGGTCGGTACCGTTAACTGAAGAAACTAGTGACCCATATGAAGACGACGCGTTTATTAAGAAGAAAACTAACTGTACTATATTCTTAGGATATACCTCTAACATGATTTCGTCCGGTTTGAGAGATACTATACGCTTTTTGGTTAAGAATAAACTGGTTGACTGCATCGTCACTACAGCAGGAGGTGTGGAAGAGGATTTAATAAAATGTTTAGCACCAACATTCATTGGAGACTTCAATCTCAGCGGAAAAATGCTAAGAACTCGCGGCATTAACCGAATTGGCAACCTATTGGTGCCAAATGATAATTATTGCCGTTTCGAGGAATGGGTAACTCCAATTCTGAATGAAATGCTGGACGAACAGCTTCAAGATGGTATGGTTTGGTCCCCGTCAAGGATAATAGCAAGGTTAGGAGAAAAAATCAATGACGAAAGTTCTGTCTGCTATTGGGCTTGGAGGAACAACATTCCGATATACAGTCCAGCTCTAACAGATGGGTCTCTTGGAGATATGATGTATTTCCATTCCTACAAACGTCCCGGTTTAATTATTGATATATTAGGAGATTTAAGAAGGCTAAACACTATGTCTGTCAAGGCCAATAACACTGGCATGATTATTTTAGGAGGTGGTGTCATCAAACACCACATTTGTAATGCTAACTTGATGAGGAATGGAGCTGATTTCTCTGTATTCGTTAATACAGCAAGTGAGTTTGACGGAAGTGATTCTGGAGCCAGGCCAGATGAGGCAGTTTCATGGGGAAAGATCCGGACGAATGCTACTCCTGTTAAATTGTATGCAGATGCAACTTTAGTTTTTCCATTACTAGTGGCCCAGACATTTGCAAAACATTATTTCAGTAATAAAAAGAATGTGTAATTCAATAATTCGGGTTTTATTTGTTTCCACATCAGCTTGTACTGTCCGATTGCTGTGCAAGGGTTCATTTGAAGTGACAAAATTAACATCCGCTAAACTTTCAACATAGATTTTGTGTCATCTATTCATGATTGAATTTCATAAAAATCGTTACGAATCCAAGTCCCGTGTTAGCGGTCCCTTTTGTGCACCCGGACGGAATACATAAAATTTCTACTGTATACTACTACTACTAAAATGCATGTATCAGTAATATTTTAAAAATATTCCTAGAAGTCGTATGTAGTCTAATATTTACTTTTACCACCATCTATTGAAGAATAGAAGAACTTATTACATACTGTGCCATCTATTTTTGAGTAGCTACAACTACAGCACAATGCCACCTGAGAAACGTTCCAAACATGCTCATAAAATTAAGCTCAAAGTTTACTTCCGATTATTCTTACGATTTTAATCGACATTAATTTGAAGTTGAAGCTGTATAAACAATTTGCAACAGAAAAATGAATGTATCAATTCATAGTAATTTAAAAAAAAATCACCGTTGGAATAAGTTTAGGAAAGTACTTCGTAAGTATATTTCAAATCATAATTTGGAACGCACACAGTTGAATGAACTGTCAAATTAGTCATGAAGCTAGCCGCAGTCTGGTTTGCAGTGATTCTTTATGTGTGCGTCTGTGAATTGCATTGTATGCCTGTGTGGTGTACGTGAAAGCAGCTCATCTTCATTCCGAACTTTAACGAACTTCGTACTGGTTAAGTTGTGCTTTGGTGGTGTAGTCGGGTGCTCGTGCGTTTTGTTGATTTTCTCATAAAATGCGTTAATTCCTATGGGATTTTGAATTAAAAAATGTAGCTATGCGTTTATAAAACGTATTGATTGACAATAGAAACAAACTTTTCCGCAGAAAGTGTAAAAAATGTGCATTTTTCGTGCAATCTTGATCGCTGTCCTTCTGTTGACCGGTAAGTTGCATCTATACTCCCTTGCTATTTTTAGAGCGGGATATTAGTTAGACTTGAATGCATAATTTGTTCATTTTACATGGAAACCGGGCCTTTGATCTGGCGTACACTGAATACAAATGTTAAAACAAAACACCGATTTTCGTTTGATCTTCTATTACGGACGGCGGCGTGCCGTGTTTATTTGTGTTAAACAAAGCTAGGCGACACGGCAGACGACAGGATATGAGGTGTATTTTATTGTTGTATGTTTAGACAAAAGAATAAATGCAGTGTCATTAAAATCTTATTGGGATTTCTAAGAAACGTCTTTATGGGCCGGAGTGCTGCTAAATAAAAATATACTCTGCATCTATATGAATGATAAGACCGTAATATTATTACCGCGTTAAGAAGCGTTAAGTATAAAAAGAACTAGAAACTGACTTCAACTGCCCTAAAAGTCTACGTTCACCCCCTAAAATGTTCACCCTTAGAGATTTGGTTTTTGTTGATTTTCTCTACAAGCGCTGAATCATTTTCGATAATATTTATATATCTCAAAATCGGATCATAACTGGAGGAGTTATCACATAACATACATACATAAAAAAATACAGTCAAATTGAGAATGAGAGAAGGAGGAGGTCCTTTTAATTAGTCTGTTGAAAATTAATTTTACTTGATGGTGAACTTTTCTTTTTAGTACTTCATTAATTGAGTGTAGTAATTAATTTATATATTTATAATTGTGTTTGCGGATGCTGCAAACTAATAATTTTTTTTTTTTCATGAAAAATAATAATGACGATGGTGATACTTTATAAGTTTTCCCTCAGCGCCCCCTTTAGTACACCCTAACCACCCCCAATTCTATAATCAGCACTAACATGTATAGTTTATTAGCATCATCATCAGCAGGGAAATCTCTCTCTCCACCCCCTCTTGCCACCCCCATGGTATAATAAAGGTACTATTAGCATAACACAAGTAAATTCAACATGTTTAATAAATCACCATAATCGGCTGCTAAGTCATTGGACATTGTGTATGAGCATTTTTTATCATTTAGGGATGGAAGCTTATAAAATCATAATTGTGTGGACAATGAAATAGTAGGTAATATGGCCAGACTTTTAGTGTCTCACACCTTATTAACAAAATGAAAAGTGAAACGGAGTATGGTTGATGATTTCTCTTGGCAGCTTGAAATCATGATCAAATTTAGAAAAAAAGAAAATAATTTATTTCAAGCTACAAATAAATACACACATAATGAAAAGACACACACACATGACACATACAGAAAACAGAAACAAATAATTACAGCAAAATTAAGTTAGTAAGATCAAGTTAGCTTGGAAAACGGCACCAGCTCAGCCCGATGCTGGTACAAAGGGAATGTGCTGTTACTGTGAAGTTTGCCAGAAAGTATTCTCTCAGCCTGTAGACTGACAGGTAGATAGACAGGTAGACTGTTGACTTCAGTAAAATGTATTTATATAAATATATGCTACAGATATTTTTTCATTTGATGATGACATGAGGCGATACTATTGTAAAGCCAAGATCGCACATCAATGGTTCATGGATGACATTGTCAGAACTGGACCAAATTGAAATGGGACCACACGGGAAGCACCACCGTTCAAATAAAAAAGAATCATCCAAATCGGTTCACCCAGTCAAAAGTTCTGAGGTAACAAACATTTAAAAAAAAAACATACCCATCGAATTTATAATGATTTTTTGAAGTCAGTTAAAAAATGACAAAGTTAGTGTGTTTATTTTGTTTTAAGGAGGGTCAGAATGACTTGATTTTTCTATAGGGATAGTTAATGGTCGAGAAAGGACATGGGATACTTTTTATCATGATCAAGTAAATGGTTCCTGTGGGACACATTCCGAAGTCCATTTGGACAAAATCGCGGGTAGAAGCTAGTTTGTTTATAAGGAAAATTTCTAAAATTTCTTGTTCAACTTCAACAGCCTATATATGTCCCCACTGGAGGGGCTCAGGCCTACTCTCCTACATAGAGTGTATGGGCCATAGTCTACCACGCGGGCCCAGTGCGGATCGGCGGACTTCACATGCCTGTTCAAGACATGCAGGTTTCCTCACGATGTTTTCCTTCACCGTTAAGCAATCGGATAATGTACTTGAATTGAAAAACAACTCATAGGTACACGGCTGGATTCGAACCCGGTTCCGAACTCTGAGGGAGATTGAGAGTCCGTCCCTTATCCACTGCGCCACCGACGCTTCGTGCCATTCTCGTATTTCTTGTTCACCATTACAAAATTATGTACTGCAAATTTATGAAATGAAAATATAACGCTTTAAAAAGAATGTGTTTGTCAAGAGCGATGTTGCCTGATTCCCGAGCATGGGAAGCCTTAAGAGTGTTATTGTTACAAATTACTCATACATTTCAAATTCAAATTCAAAAGACTTTATTCGGCACAGAATATAAGTATACATAAACAGGAAAGGAATACAAAATTTGTTGCCGAAAAGGCGACCAGCTCATTTAACGACATACAAACATAATAATATGATACTTAGCACGTGCAAGTGGCGACATGTGCTATATGATATATAGCAATGTTAAGTTACACTTTCACGATAAGGGTTACGACGACTCACCGATTATTTTCTCGTTGGCGCGCGAGAGAGCAATAGCGATACTTACTTCCTTGGCGACAGAAAGAGATATGCATAGCATCACATTGTTTTAAGAAAATCAACGTAAGCGACAAATCATTCATTGAAAACTAGAAGATCAATTAAAAAATCCTTTGTGCTAAACTTAGGAACTATCATTTCCTTCATTTCGTGGTGGGCGTCGGTGGCGCAGTGGATAAGGCGCTGACTCTCAATCTGAGGGTACCGGGTTCGAATCCAGCCGTGTACCTATGAGTTGTTTTTCAATTCAAGTACGTGAGGAAACCTGCGTGTCTTGAACAGGCATGTGAAGTCCGCCGATCCGCACTGGGCCTGCGTGGTGGACTATGGCCCATACACTCTGCAGGAGAGTAGGCCTGCAGTGGGGACATTTATAGGCTGTTAATGTTAAATCTTAAGTAGATTCCTAAAACAAACAATTTAAGTGCTTTAGAAGGGAGAGAAGTTCACCACGCGGGACCAGTGCGGATTGGTAGACACACCCTTGAATTTCTCCTCAGGAGTGTGCAGGTTTCCTCACGATGTTTTCATTCACCGAAAAGCCACATTTATCATTCATACATAAATTCCAAATAACAAATTGAAATTTATTGGATCGAACCCAGACCTCGATTGTTTAAACTGAGCTACTAGTCGATAATTAACCAGAAACAATTAAGAGGCTATGTTGGTTAGACCACGTGGCCGCGTTCAAGGTTACATTGTTTTGTAGCTGTCCCTCTCCGAGCCCTATCCTACCCGAGCGCGTAAGGTGAGACAGCATACACTACGTGAAGTTATCCACCCGTTATTTGGATGTTTCGTAGTCCAGGGATCATTTGAAGGATACAGTATATTACGTAGCCATTTTTTCAATACAGTATATTAATAAAATTTCAGATGTCGGTGTTTTTTCCAAATTGTTCTAAATTAATTCATACTCTTGTAAAACAGGTTCAAAGTTGGGGCTTTTTATTACCGAAAAATCCAATACTTTGACACCCTGTAACTCTGGAAGTATATATTTAAATGAAAATCTGACTCACCACCGACACAGATATTTGTTTCTAGATTGTGTCTTGAAAATTTCATAGATTTTCATAGCTTAATACTTAAAATATGACTGGACTACGTTTGTATGGGCGCTTTGACAACAGCATACCCTCTTAAGTCTAAAGCAGTTGCGAAACTATTCCAAACATCCCGCTACGCTCGCTTCTTGCCCTCCTCGCCCCCTTGCACTGCAGGTAGACAAACCCAGCGGGGGCTGACTGCTAATTAACTATACCCAATAATTAACTTTGATTTATTGGCATTTGGGACCTTGTTCATAATGGATCTAAGTTTTGAAAACTGTCGGTTAAGTTATTCGTGTTTTTTACGGCGATTAGCTACGAATAAATATAGTTGCAGAATGTTATTTTGGATTTTGGATAGAAAATGACCAATGGATGGATGTATTTTTTATTTACTGAAATAATTTAATTTTTATTCATGGGTTTTATAAAAATACTAGCTTCTGCCCGCGGCTTCGCCCGCGTGAACTTTATTTTTCGCATTAAAAAGTAGCCTATGTCCTTTCTCAGGTTCTAAAGATTGTCTGTGTCAAATTTCATCAAAATCGGTTGAGAGGTTTAAGCGGGAAAGCGTAACAGACAGACAGAGTTACTTTCGCATTTATAATATTAGTAGGGAGAACGATATTTTTTGACGAAAATGACGTAGCTCGTGTTACTATTTTTTTTAATTAAACTTAAGTCTTGAGAATTGTGATGAATTTGTGTGTCGTTGGATAGATTTGTAGTATCACATGCGTGATGTCATTTGTGAGTTTTTATAATGTAACGATTTGCCCCGAAATCACTATCGAGATAATTCTGAATCAAAAATAATTCTTTCAGGTTCCTTGAAGCTACTCGTAAATATCGACATGGTTTTCGAATTACATTAATTTAAAAATTTCATTTCCCTAGCCTTATTACGTTTCTCAATCGGGGTGAGCTACCTAAAACCAAGGAATTG
Source organism: Carcina quercana (assembly GCA_910589575.2). Lineage (NCBI taxonomy): Eukaryota > Metazoa > Arthropoda > Insecta > Lepidoptera > Depressariidae > Carcina > Carcina quercana. Next base: position 2,235,177 of record OU342451.1, on the reverse strand, counting down.
GTAGGTAGTAATAAGGCGTAGGGCGTAGGTAAGAGTTTTTTACGGCTGCGACCGACATCTGCCCTTACAACCCAGAGGGGAAACTTTGACTTTTGGTATTAGGCTGTTAGAAGTTCACCATGCCACCCGAAGGCCTCTAACTTAACGATTTCTGCCATAGACAACACCCGCAGCTTTACGTGCCTTCGAAAGCACAGAATCATCTTACTTTTCATGCCAAACTTGAAAGTCTTACAAAGTGATCCCCACTGGGAATAGAACCCGGGACCTGTGCGTGTGTTGCGCTTCCGAGTCTACCGCTCAGACAGCGCTATAGAGGCCGTTTTGTAATGAAATATTTAAGGTCAAAAAATGATAGTCGCAACAAGGGATGTTCTTTTATTTATGCCAGTACTGTACGAGTAAGAATGATTGAATTGAATGAATGAATGATGGATAGTCTCTGTTGTAAACCGGTCCTGATAATCGAATAACAAGGGAAGTTCCCGAGTCACCTTGTAATCAAGAAATCAACGCTAACAACATCTAGCTGCGTGGTTGGAAGAGGAACAAAAACCCCGCCGACGTTTCACCCCTGCCTGGGGTGCACAACTATAAAACCAGACATATTTACGAGCTTGATTCCCCCTGGCTTTACTGATGTGGTTTAAATTAAACGCAGAAGCGATTGTGGTCGTTTTTTGTCTGCCGTTTCCGATTTAGGCGGTGTGATGGTTTAAATTGAAAACTGTAGCTGGTATTAGAAGTAGATTCAGGAAATACATTTCATATTCACATAGTTGATATAGTAGGCCGCCCCCCACCGATGCGTGGTACCTCACCTCTACACGCAAGAAAGTGACCCACCCGCTCAACTATGTCGCGCACGAATTTAGGAACATATATCACAGCATTTGTTTGAAGTGTCCTGCCTGTGACGTAGTGTGGCTATGGCATTTTAGGTCAACGGGAAGTACCCTATAGGTTTTAATTGCTTTACACTCGCGAAGGCAAAGTATGCGGCGTAAACAGCCGTATCTTTTTATTGTTTTGACCTAAAAGTTTGATTTTTTCACAGCTCTAAAGGTTTGCAGACCTTACTAATTGATATTGATTTCAACTTATACAGGACCTTCACAGACATAGACGGACAGCAAAGTGATCCTATAACGGTTCATTTGTTTCCTTTAGACGCACAGAACCCTAAAAATTGACTATCCTTTGGACCACAAACGAGTTGGTATGAAAATCTGACGTGCGGCGATCGAAATATAACTTAAAACGAACAGATTTAAAACTCAGATTCGCGTGCGGAGATTTCTGCTGTCGTAAGTTTTCCACCGTTGACTGCATTTTAAAAAAAAATTGACGTCGGTTTTATACTTTTTGCCAATTTTCCATACATTTATACAGTGTAACTTACGTAATGGTCAATTCGTTTGTATAGCCTAAAACATGCGTTAAAATCTTGATAGTTTAGAACTGTGGAATTATGATTGCTTTGCCCACTCTTATAAATGGAGGCCGGTGTAAACGTGTTTATAATCCGTGTATAATATTCACCGACCTCTAAAAAGGAGGAAGTTCTCATTTCGACTGTATGTTTTGTATGTATGTTACGCGATAACTCCGCCAATTGTGAACCGATTTTGATGATTCTTTTTTTGTTTGGTAGAACATACTTCAGAGGTGGTCCCGTATAAATTTTATCGAAATTAATTGAACGCTTTTTGTGAAAATCAACTATAAACAAAAATGTACCCAGATCATTCTACCTCTAAGGGTGAACATTTTTAAGGCAGTTGAAGTCGGGTAGTTTTTTGACCGTGACTCTTTCAACAGGAACCAGTTAATGGAGCGAGATAAAAAGTAAAATACATCATTCTCTGTCTCATTAGCTACCTGCATGCCAAATTTCATGACGATTGGTTGTGCCGTTGAAGTACTCACGACCATATTAAGTTTTCATGACATGACATTATTTACATGACTATTTGACATGGTACTGCGTAAAGCGAAAAAAAAGGGCCTAAAACCAATTAATATATTCTTGTCGCAACTACATGCTAGAGATAAATCTGTACTAGGCATTATTTATGTCTCAATTTCGTTGATCCGTAAGATTTTCCCTTCATTTGCCATTATAATTGCTCTTGAAGTTTGTCTATATATGTCTCTGCTTTGAAACAAATACACTTCAACTGACAACTACCCAGTTGTTAGTTAGAATGTTGAAGCACTATGGACCTCGCATGAATGCTACAATTTAACAAGAGAGTGCTGGTGTCTGGATTCGAACTATTTAAGAGGGTATGCTGTTGTCAAAGCGCCCATACAAACGTAGTCCAGTCATATTTTGAGTATTAAGCTATGAAAATCTATGAAATTTTCAAGACACAATCTAGAAACAAATATCTGTGTCCGGTGGTGAGTCAGATTTTCGTTTAAATATATACTTCCAGAGTTATAGGGCGTCAAAGAATTGTATTTTACGGTAATAAAAAGCCCCAACTTTGAACCTGATTTACAAGAGTATGAATCAATTTAGAACAATTTGGAAAAAACACCGACATCTGAAATTTCATTAGTATACTGTATTAAAAAAATGGTTACATAATATACTGTATCCTTCAAATGATCCCTGGACTACGAAACATCGAAATAACGGGTGGATAACTTCGCGTAGTGTATGCTGTCTCACCGTACGCGCTAGGGTAGGATAGGGCTCAGATAGGGACAGCTACAAAACAATCCAAATTTGATCGCGGCCACGTGGTCTTACCAACATAGCCTCTTAATAGCGTTCATTTGCAGTCCAGGTGTGAGAGTTCACGAGTGGCGACCACGTACCGGCACACGTCTACCGGGACGTCCCCCTGCTACATGGACCGACGACTAGTATAGGTCGCGGGTTGTCGCTGGATGCAAATGGCTCGGGACTGATCAACGTGGCATACCATGGAGGAGGCCTATGTCCAGCTGTGGACGTTTCCCTGCTGCTGCTGATGAAAATATTATAGTTAAAGTTGTACGAGAGAGTTCTGTTAGCAATGACTAAACTTGAAGCGTACATTCGAAAGTAAATAGCATCAGGCCCTAGTGTCATCTAAATCTTAATGACTAGAAGTTATGTTCTTGTACTTTGATATGCTCGAGTCAATTTTCGGTCACACAAGTCCATGACCGGCGGCGACCTTTGTCTCCTGCAAATTACAGCTTCGAATAAAATAAGAGTGGTAACACTACAATATATGTATTACATGGTCGAACTTTGTTTACTTTCCCCACGGGAGTCAAAACAATATCACATTTGTAATAGTAGTTTATTTGTATTCTATGGTGCTAGTCAGTGCGCCTTTAAAATAATCCAGCCAATAGCCAATTGAAGCATAAGTCTTGCTTTTACATTTACGATTATCATAAATAAAAAACGAATTTTATGGCAACTGGTAAACTCCTCGCGTTTGGGCTCAAATGGTTTTGGTTTGACGAGTTTAGTCCATCAGTGGTACACTTGATTTAGCCATCTTCTTTCATCACAAGTAATTCAGACGTACGTGAATTTTCATATATGTCTGCAATTGAAGTTTTTCCTTTCTCCTTTACGTAACGGCTTTTATAAAGTGATTATAAATTTAATGAATCTGAAATAAATAAAATAAACCTAAAAAATCTCCTGATATTTCTAAATAAGTTCATCTGTTTCCGAGTAATTTGGTGAATACAGAATCACACAAACATACACAAACACTTTGTCCTCCCTCTGCGACGGTCGGGTAAAAAACTTTTCATGTAAGTTATCGTATTCATTTGAATTATCTAACTTAATTTATAAATTATGTTACTCAATTTAAACTTTAAGAAATGCTCAAACTTTCGCGCTTTGGACGCGAAACTTCTATAAATTTTAATTAAATGTGTCCCAAATGAATTAAAATTTACTGTGGATGGGGCATTGCAGTTTTGTTTTAGTTTGGACCAGTGGCTTCCAAAGTGGGAAAATGTTTTTTTATTGGTAAATTTAAAATACTTGCACGCCTCTATACAATGTTCATATACACCGACTCTAATCGAAGGATTTCGAATTTGAACTCAAAGGGTGCCGCTAAGGTGTACAGCCGCTGGTGAATTTAGCATTTTATATCGAGGCATTGGAGTGCGGTTTGTTGTGACTGCTGTTTGCATAGAAAATGTTTTCTGTTTAATTTTACGTCAAGTGAAAAATATGTTCATTTATGTGCATTATCTAATATTAGTCGTTTTTTTGTTACAATAACCATATTGCCGTTCGGGTGTACTTTCTTAGCGAACGAACTGTATGTATGTATATGAGTGTTGGGCCATGTTTGCTATCTCAATGCGAAAGTGAAGCAGTCATCAAGTGGCACCGTCTATCTAGATTCTAGATCATAGTGTTGGGACTGTTATCGATAAAACGTTCAATGTCGATAAAGTGTTTTAGATTAGACGATTGAAGGAAATGGAAAAGATTGATATTCCGAATTCCGATATTGATTAATCAAGTCATATAAAATACCACCTCCAACACCAAATGTACTTTTGTTTCACAATAAATTAATTGAATTGCATATGCTAGTATCAGATAGCTCAGAGTTATTTTACCGTAGTTGTTCGTAACAATGATTTCCTCATACTTTCTACGTTATTTTTTATTAATTTACCCCATCGAACAAGTCAGTCCCATGGGAAAACAATCGAAAATCCACGCGGACGAGTTTGCGAACAAAAGCTTAGCATTGTGATGTCAGTTAGATGTCGGCAGAATTTATTTCATCATCAACAGCCTGTATATGTCCCCACTGCAGGGGCTCAGGCCTACTCTCCTACAGAGAGTGCATGGGCCATAGTCTACCACGCGGGACCAGTGCGGATTGGTAGACTTCACACACACCTTCGAATTTTTTCTCAGGAGTGTGCAGATTTCCTCCCGATGTTTTCATTCACCGAAAAGCCAATGGTAATTATTTTTATCATTCCTACATAACTTGCAACTCATTGGTACGAGCCAGGATCGAACACAGACCTCGTTTGTTCAAGGACTGAAGCTCTACCCAACTGAGCTACCGCAGCACGGAATTTATCTATTGATCGATATATCGATATCTATAGTTTGGATGGTTGTCACATCACTATTGTCATCGTCATCGACTAGTATGAGAGTACGGTTCGTCGCCTCCCTCGTACACCATGAATAGAGTCTTTATGTATGCTACACCCACCCCTTTCCATTTTCCAAGAATTTTAATACAACACTATCGAATAACGTTTGGTATATGATAGTTTGGTGAGGTTTCAGGGTTTCTATAGAACAGTTTGTCTTAGATTAAGTGAGGCGTAGAGGTTTTTAGGGTTCCGTTTTTGACTTTGACCGTCTGTCTGTCTGTCTGTCTGTCAAGACCCTTTGTCTCAGGAATGCGTGGAGATGTCAAGTTGAAATAATACTGAATCAGAGAGATTTAAATATAGTAATAGGTTATAGAGCGGTCATTGGGAAACGTTTCATATAAACATTTTGATCTCAAAAATCAATGGTATGTCAAATGTCTTTTACGGCCGCGTGAGGTGGTGTGACACTAGATTGAGTAACTTATTACTAATTGGTAATAAGTTTAGGATCAAAATGTTTGTTTGCTTTGTCCGGTCTATTAATATTAAATGTCTTTGTACTGAATCAAGTCTGCCGTCCTTGGACCTGTGAAAAAATCAAACTCATAGGTCAACGCAATAAAAAGATATAGCTGTATTTTAAACAATTTTCATACAAAATGCAAGGGAACCAAAACCTATAGGGTACTTCCCGTTGACCTAGAATCCTGAAATTTGGCAAGAAGCAAAGTTTGACAGCACAACCATAGGAATAAATCTAAAAACTAGAATTTTTTAATTGTAACGCGGCAAATATATCATTTTTATGTTTACAAACTTAACTTTGTAGCTGAAATCCATACATCGGGTATGTAATTTAGCTGCAGAAAACATATAAATGAATGTTGAGAATACACGATATTTATATGTTTTTGTATGTAATTTCAACAAGAGCGTGCCTGTTTAAGGTAAGCCCGGCCGAAATAAGTCACTTCAATGTATTGAACTACTCGTAGCCCAGTTGGATCACAGAAAACATAGCTGGTTAGAGCGTCAGTCCTTAAAAAGCCGAGGTCTGGGTTCGATCCTGGCTCGTACCAATGAGTTCCAATGTGTTATTTGGAATTTATGTACGAATGATAAAAATCATTACCATTGCCTTTTCGGTGAAGGAAAACATCGCGAGGAAACCAAAGAAATTCAAAGGTGTGAAGTCTGCCAATCCGCACTGGTCCCGCGTGGTGTACTATGTCCCATACATTCTCTTTAAGAGGGTAGGCCTGAGCCCCTGCAGTGGGGTTTATTGTGCAAAATTTCGTGGAATATTTTTTTACAGTGTTTACACTCTAAACATAAACATAGTCAAGCTTCATATTTTATCTTTGCTATGTGAGGCAAAAGCTGAAAAACTGTTCTAAAATCAAAGATGGTCCCTAACCGGTCTTGTTCGGCGCTTTTTCCGCGCCCTTTGTCCGAACGGCCAGTGTTGCTAGTTTTTGTCGAATTGATGGACCATTGTGTTGCCATACGCGAAATTCCGGGCCAGAAATAATTGAGAAGTCTGCTATGCGGACTCCTTTGTTTTTATCCTTTTTGTTGTTGAAATCGTTAGCGGATTAGAACGCGAACGGTTCGGTCTGGCTGGATTGTTTGATTTATGTTTTATTTGTTTTTCCTCTGTGCAGGTTTCAAGGGGCTTGTTGATTTTATCGTTTCAATGCAGCGGGAGATAGTTTGCATTCGCCGGGTTATTCAGGATATTGTGCGCGGAATCAAGTACAATTGTTTCCGGAATTGAGATTGAAATAGTATTTTACAAGGGACTTCGTCCGTGGTCTTTAGAATATATTCCACGGGATGAAAGTAGCTTATATTCACACACACACACTATTGCTATTATTATGTAGATTCGTTCGCTGAAGTGGCAATGGACTGGCCACATCGCTCGAAGAACCGATAACCGGTGGGGAGTAAAGGTTCTCGAGTGGCGACCACGTATCGGGAAACGTCTACAAGACCGTCTCCCTACTAGATGTACCGACGATCTGGTTAGAGTCGCAGGGAGTCGCTAGATGCAGGTGGCTCGGGACCGGTCGATGTGGCGTACCATGAGGGAGGCCGATGTCCAGCAGTGGACGTTTACTGACTGATGATGATGATGATGAATAATGTATGGATAGTAAGGAACACGTGCTAGGAATCAAACTCGCGATCTTGATAACATTTACTAGACAGTGCAGACAGTAGAAAAAAATGGAGTAAAAAGAATTACATAAAAATATTTGAACAGAAATAAAGATACAAGGAAGTAACGATTTCAGTTGTTTAACGAATCACACTAAAGCTACCATTTATATTTTATTTCGCTAAAGTTCCCTTGGGACCAATTCCAACGGGAGCTCCATCTAGACGAAATCATGCCGAAAAGGCTGTTCTCGTACATAATAGATTTTGTTTAACGAAATTGAGTCCTGATTATGAGGCAATCGTCCTTCGTTCCCTGGGCGAGCCGCTCAGATTGCGCGGGGCTTTGGGAATCTCTGGAGAAATAAACATGTACAATAAATAACGTACGCATCCATGAAGTCGTTATTTACATTTCTTATTCGGTTGCTACGACAGGAGGATGGTTCTTTATTGGAATCAGGTGTTAGAACAACGCATTTGTCATTCACATGTCATAGGTAGATGATAGGAATCAGGATGCAAATAACTATATTTTAGCCTTTCTAACATCATTGAATCGACATAAGACAGAATGAGACAAATATACATTGTTTGTCAAAAAAGATGTGTCAAAATTAATCGAATGCCTTGGGTTAACACTTTCCGAAAAAAGCTAGTCTTTAGTACTGCTTTAGTTAACCAGTACAACTAACAACAATTTCAGTTGTCAAAAACCGGGGCGCTGCGTTCAAAAGACGTGCAAATGTGACTATTGTCATCTCTTTTTAATACACCAAAGGTCGTCATTAAAATGAGGAGTATCCAGTATCGATAGAATTGTTCAACTTAAAATAATCTATCTCAAAAGTATTTGTAGCATAGATTATATATCTTTGATGTAATGTTCACGTATTTTTATCCTCAGGTGCTTCAATATTTTCCTTGTTCCTCCTAAACCTTGATCCCTCGCGTCATGTGCAGCAGCGCGTCGCGGCTGCGGCTGCGCAAAGATATTTGGGTCGCAACGTGATCTGAATCACATTATCGACTTCTAACGTCAGTGACGCTTAGAGGAAAACTAAAAAAATACCAACAAAGCTCTTTATTTGTCACTAGCATCAAGTTCACGAGATAATTTTGTTACGCCATTTTGCTATTTTATTTTATTTTTTAAGGCTTACCAACTAATTACACACAATAACAAAAAAACTAAACTTACAAAACAGTAGTGTCATATGTGCAACTAACTTAAAGGTAAACACAGCGTTGTACCGATAATAAGAAAAATAAATTTAGACAAAAATGCATAATGTCGATATCTCGTTTCCTTCATGTACTACCCTACTTGAAAAGTTTTCGTCTGGGCATAAACCTGTACGACTGGACATAGAGTATCACTGGGAACGATTATTTTTCAACAGGATAAAATATAATTGATTTTGTTACCGACTTTATCCGATTGCTCTTCAAAAATTATGTCGCTGAATGCTGAATTTTCCATCGGCAAAAAGTAGCCAATATCCATGTCCAGAATTGGATTGGGGTTGAATTTTACTTTATACCTTAACGGACATTAAAAGGCATGCCCCATAAATAAAAAAATACTAATTTTCATATATTTTTTTGATCTTGCAAGATGTTAAAGTCTCAAAAACTGCGAAAAATATGGGTAGATTTAGTTTTTTCATTGCATTTTGAACGTTTTCTTGTAGGCGTATGTGACACAAAAGATTGTTTTCAGAGATAACTCGATACGAGATTCTAACGCTCCGATACAGGCAGGTGACGTTACGAAACTCACCCTATATACATGAAGCGTTTTAGCACCGTGTTACGAGAATTAATTTGGTGCTAAAAAAGTATTTTTCGTAAAAATTTAAATACAACAATATTTTAACTTTTTCGTAATCTGTCGAATTCGACCCAAAAATTGTTTCTTCATTCATTCATGTCTCAACAATGTCTTCCAAGCAATAGGAGTCACTAAGACCACCCGGTTAGTGTCACGATACGGCCCAAAGCAAACGATAATCCGATACATCTGCGACCGGGGAAGTCGCCAACAGAAGTCATCACGTAAAGTATATAAATTATACCAGTCGTGTGCTTGTGTCTTAAGAATATGATCCCACATGTGATCCACGGTACTAATGATAAAACTGGAGTTTTCAGGAGATAATCAACAGCTTGACAGCAATGATCAATCCGCCTGCCAATCGTGGTGATTATGGCTTATCTCCTCATAGAAAGTCTGTTGAGACCTTCCAGTTAATGACACGACAAGGCGAAGTATAATTCAATACATCAGCGAACAGAGAAGTCGGTTACAGAAGTTATACATCACATAAATTATACATTTGCGTCACTTATGCCATCACTTGTTGAGACAGCGATATGTGACATCGACTGCTGATGTCTTCCAAACAGTATGAGTCACAAAGTTCGGTTAATGCCACGACCCAGGGCGAAGTATAATTCAATACTTCTGCGAACAGAAAAGTCGGTTACAGAAGTTATACATCACATAAATTATACATTTGTGTCATCTCTTGGATCACTGTATATGAGTAAGACAGCTAATACGTATTTAGGACAAAGACAGCTTGTCAAAGCTTGTACAAAGCAGTCTTCAAAACTGTGTGATATGAGTCACAAAAGATCCGGATGTTTAGTGTCACGACCCGAAGCAAAGGACTCCGTTCGGTACACACGGCGTCACAACTGCTACATTTCCAGGATTAGCTGCACTCGCATTGTATTCGCTTTCAGTGCAATAAGAGCTCTGCTTACACTGGAAATGTATAGCTTGACCAACATTCAGACAAACAGATGAAAATTCTGAAATTCCTGTTATTGAAAATAAAAAAATTCCTTTTGTATCGTGACAATCGAATGTGTCACTGTTATCATTAATTTTAAAATTATAGATAGACGAACGATTCAGCAGTTTGGAGGATGTGAGAGATTTTCGGCATCAAATTGAATTTTTCAATTTTTTTATTTGTTTATGCGAACGGGCTTTTTAAATGTTTTAGTTTAATTTATTGGTATTTATCTGACATTGGGAAGGTGGATATCTAACAGATCCTTGATCTGTTTTAGGCTTCAGTTTCACACATATTGTCCAAAAATTGAATTTAACTAAATATAAATCTTCAAATATTTTTAAAATGTGGAGAAAAAACAACAACAATTTATTTAAAAAGTATAGATAAAAAGCCGAAACTCTCGAAGACTTTTCTTCCCGACAGTACAGCATATTGGTCACGTTCGAGAGAGGCATTTTCCTGCGCCAAATTGTTTTATAATTCGCCTGTGTTCTGTGTTGCTCTTTGGATGGGATGTAGCAAGGATATGATCGTGGTATAACTGAAATAAAAATTTATAAGGACATCTAAAATTCAGTCGTTCACTTAGAAGTCCCCTTGTTGTAGCAACATGATATGACGGTAGGGGACTAGGTGATGAATAGTCCATACAATTCAATTTGAAACCTTCAATTCACTATTATTATCTTGATTAGTAGCAATAAATATAATTTAGACTATACTGTACATATTTTGTGACCAACTAAAAAAATGGTTATTCTTACGGTACAACACTTCTATTGATTGTATTCAAACAAAAATTTACATAGAAATAAGAAAATCTACTCGTAGTAAAACCTTTCCGTTCACTTGTGGCGCCCCTAGCGGCAGTTTCCCGCACTAGTCGCGACGGAATAATGGCGGCGTTGCCATGGCAACGGATCGTAAAATTTTATGGCGCGCGCCCCCGGCTGTACGCTTTGAAATCGCTTCTGTTAGTTAGGGCTTGAATGAGATTTTAGGTGCTCCGCGTAAACTATATTCCTTTTCGAGTGTTTATACAGTGGGACTCCTGTTAAGTTGAAAGGAATACCTACAAAGAGTTTTTATGTTAATTTGAAGAACGTCTTACGTCTGGTTAAGGTGTGGTATTCCACAAAAATTTAAAGCTTTACTTCTAAAACTTACAGAAATGAGAGTTTTATTATTGGAAAGATCCATTCGGTGGCTGCACGAAAAAACATGTTTCATCCTACTTCACAGCCTCCCAAAGACGTAGGATGCCCGCGAACATTCAGTCTGCCAATTCATGTCATGATTCAGTTTCAGTCTGCCCATCAAGTGAACTACTTGACGGATTTTGATGAAATAGGCTTTGTTTAATAGATAAGAATGTGAGCTGTCGTTTAACACCAATAAAAGCCAAGAAAAATTACATTAAATTCATAGTTAATCAAAATAAGGTTTGTTTTTACGTACGTGTTTAAAGTTTTTTTGTGTAATATTTGTTTGTCTTATAGAGACACCTTCATCTTGAATCTAGGTCTTTTAGAAATAATTTGGCATTCTGCCTGAACGAGGGGAGATCGAAAATCAGCAGAAATCTTGACCATGTATATTTATATATATTTTTATTATTGTTAAGGACTGTCACAGAGCACTCTAGAAAAGAATTTAAACATTGAAAAATGCTTTTTGAGTTAGTCTGTAATTTCAATGGACTTAATTATTTTTTGGTATTGGATACATAAATGTATCTTTATCTTTAAATTCTAAATAGTCATATCTCGTAATCTACACATACCAGATAACTCGTGTGCAACAAATGATAGGTTTAGACGAGATCTTCTAAAATCTGGTGTCAAAGCTCAGGTTTCAAAGCGTAGACTGACATTTGACTTCCGAGAGGGAGCTCTTTAATGTAATTATAATTTAATGTAATTTAATCTATATTATATAATATATTAAATACATTTAATCTAGAAATTCGCTGAAATTTGCTATGTTTTTTTGGGAAGTTTTCTGGGTTTTTCGGGTCGAAAAATCGGTCCAGATTAGTGTTATGTCCGGGAAACGCGTGTTTTTAGCGTTCACGCAGGTTTCTGACGCAAAATATGGTCTAAAGCGGTCTAGACGCAACTTTGTCATTCACAGGTGTCCGGGTTCTAATCCCGGTCGAGTATAAAGTTTTAAGTATGTTTTATTTATTCACGTTTTTTTAAGTAACTTTAAAAAGAAAATTGTACTTTTGGCTTTAAAAAAACCGAGCAAAGCTCTGTTGCCTATATATTAATCATTTAAATTACAGAAGAAGAAAAACGTGTGAGTTTTTGAGTTCAGCAGAAAACAAACCTATGTGATTCGATATATTCTATCTGTTTATTTATAGATCTGTGAATGTTACAAATTCAATTTAAAATTATTATAATAATAAAACGTTTTATGCGTGATATCAACGCCATATTTTTAATTATAAACTCAATTACCGACTGCCACTTAGTGATACGTTTTAAACTGGTCGTTTTATAGCTTCCTCCCCCCTGAAGTCATAAAGTGTCGGGTTTATAGAATTTACGCGCCCCCCCTGGCACCTAAATTTGACGGCTTATATTATGCGCTGACGTGGCAATCGTCAATCTACTCGCATTGTCAGTCGTAAAAATATTGAATTAAATGTTGAATTGGGGTTTAAAAAAATGCTGTTAAAAAGAGCTTTAGTTCCAATTTGAACTTCGGCCGGTATAATTTGTGGAGAGCTCTGATTGCAGTCAAAAATCGGTCAAGTGCGAGTCGGAGTCGCGCACCGAGGGTTCCGTGCAGATTATTAATAACTAGCAGCCCGTCCCGGCTTCGCACGGGGTAGACAATTATTTATTTTTGGAAATTTGGATATAAAATACTTTCTTTCACAAATATTTTTATTTATTAAAAAATTATTATTTATTAATTATATATTTAAAAAAATTTATTTCAGTGCCCCCTCCACCCCGCCCGCCGCGATGCCCGGCGCGCTTTTCAGACTGCATCGCAAACAACGGCCACGGCGCTATGGCGGTTTTGTTTACTGTTTTAATTTTTTAATTCGTAATATCTTTTGAATGGAAAGTCCAATTTAAATAATTTAAAAACTATTTTATAGGTAGTTAAATGGTCTTGACCATAAAATAATTTATTTGGATAAGGATTAATATAAACACATAAATAGCATGGTTTGAATTTGGTTAGCATTTTCATTAATGTTTAAAATGAAAAAAGTTGTTGTAGTGACATAACTACAATAGTTGGACATATGCTACCGCGGAGTTTTTTGTAGACATTATGATGTTCTTCAATATTGTTGTACATTATTTTGTTCTATCGCTAATAGTTTCGGCAGCGCATTTTACGAAAGACATTTTAAGAGTCATTTTTCTACACCTTCGGTTACATTGTTCAAATTTTACCAAGGATCCCTATTTTTTTTCAAAATGAAATGTAGCCTATGTCAAATTGGAAGAATGTAGCATTCTATTGGTGAAAGAATTTTTTAAATCGGCCCAGTACTTTTTGAGCCTATTCATTACAAACATACAAAAATAGGTACAAATCTTTCCTCTTTATAATATTAGTGTAGATTAACATACTGAAAATCATAAAAATAGTCAAGGTAGTATGCAAAACAATGCTCTAAAGAAAATGTTAGTCCGATTTAAGAACAAATTTTACTATGCAGTGGGGTTTCTACCCCATGTATGACTTACAACAGCAAAGCTAAGTTTGTAGCAAAACAACTCTGTTTAAACCAGGGGACCCCCTTTTATTTTCAATTTATATTCCTCTTTATTATTTGCTGTTATAGCGGCAATAGAAATAAACATTATGTGAAAATTTCAACTGTACCTGTTACGGATCGTGAGACACCGCTGACAGACAGACGGACGGACAGCGGAAGCTTAGTAATATAATTCGTTGTCTACCCTTCACTTACGGCACCCTAAAATGAATTACCCTTGTCTCGTAATAAGCTATCGCTATCGAAATTAATAAATCAGGCTGGAATGTATAGAATCGTACCACCGAACCAAAACACCGTCGTGGCGTGAATGGATCTCTTCATGTATTGTGTAAACTAGAATATCTCGCTTGATTCGGGGCCGTGTCTGTTTGTTTGTACAATCGTCCGGCCCCGATGGTCGAGTGGTAATTGATCGGCTCGGTGAACTCGGGGCGCGGGTTCAATGCCGACTGACGCGACGCAGACCCGTTTGAAAGACGTAGCTTATATTTAGGTTGGGTAGGGTAACCATGCCGTGTGGTCTCGGCGCTAGTACAGGACCAACATATGTCTCGCGTGCGTTGTAAAAAGCGACTATAGGAAAATTCAGGAAATGGGCAACATCTGTCTATTGAACATGCGCGACGAGCTTGAATTTGCCGGCGTCGGCGTGCTGGACTGAAAGGGAAGGCGTAAGCGGCGCGACACGGCATGGACCATTTTTATATGGTGTATTTGTTTTTTGTTAAAGAAATGTTTACACACCAGAAGCAAAAATATTAAAAATAAAGAGTTTTATTTTTAAAAAGAGAGATTGCAAATTTTAGACGAAATTTTTGGACGCTAAAGACAGAATGAGTATTACCGGCGTTGGCGCTCTTTCAAGTCCAGTGTTGTCATAGTAATGGTTTAAAATGTGCATGTCTACTACCTATGTAACAAAAAAAACATGTTACTGCGATCACCAGACCGCCTGGCCAGCATGGTGATTATGGCAAATGCCCTCATGGGAAGTCCACTACGATAGGTTTCATGTCCAACAAGTGATATTGATCTGAACAGGTTGACTTAGAGAGCAATAAATATCTTGAGTTTGGCTCTTCTTTTATTTATTGACTGTTGCTGATTAGTTTTGCTTTGATATTGTTAAGTTGGTCTACACATTTAAAAAAAAAACTTTGTCCCCTGGATCGACAGCTAAAACGTGACACAATATCAATTATGAGAGTTAACAAGAGAAAGAAAGTGATGGGACCATGACAAACAATCACTCATATAATTTTTAGTTGAAAAAACCATCTAAACTGAGTATAAAAACAGATGGTTGGGGTATCAAAAATAATTTTTTTTATATAGAGGGCAATTTGAATTTGGAAACATTGCCCATAAAAGTTCGTTAAGTCGAAAGTAGCCGTTAGGAAAAACGGCGAGTATGTGCGCCGTCCATATTTTGTAGTCGGGAAAGTCCTAGTTAATCCTAACGATTGGGTGTTCGTACATAGTAGTGCGGGCGATAACACCGCTGCACTTTGATGTGAGCCGACTCGTAAACTTGTGTTTATAACTTAGTGTTAGTTTGTAGCGATGTATGTAATAGCACAGGAGGCTGAGTTTATATATATGTAGCTACATATAGTAGGTATGTATAGAACTAACGCCACTTATGATATTGATGAGGTAGCTCCCGTCCCGCTGCGAATTGACCCGGGTTCGATGCCCAGCGGAGTATCGGCTACAAAATCACTTCGTCCATCACATTTACGGATAATTTGTATAATAATTAACGCTCTCAAAAAGAATTAGAACGTTTAGAAGTAGAATTATCATATTTGGTTTTTGTTGATTTTCTCAAAAAGCGCTTAATCAATTTCGATAAAATTCCAGGGACCACCTATGAAGTATGCTCTACCAAACAAACAAAAAAGAATCATCAAAATACATTTAATATAATAAAAAATATACAGTCGAATTGAGAACCCCCTCTTTTGTTGAGGTCGATTGAAAACAAACTGGAATTATTAAAGGTCTCTTCAATTTCCTGTGTATTATTTCAAAAACAGAATGTTGCACATTTGCTTGCTTGTGTTTGCAAACACAAAAACAGTGCAGTGATTTACACGCATCCGCTCAAAAATCGCACCAAATAAAAGCTTAATTTTTTTTCTTTTTTTCAGACTTTGGCTACATCGAAGGGCACAGGAGACAACACGCCAAGAACAGTAGAAGGCATCGAGCTGCCAACGGTAAAAATAAATTGGCTTAGAATAAATAAATTATTTCGCTATTATTGAATATTAATTAAATTAATGGAGTGCCTAGTTCTTGTTATTGTTTGCAAAAATATAAATTGACATTTTTAATAATTTCTTTTCATAAGTTTTCTATCGTATCTTAAATTGTCTGTTCTTAACTTTTTTACTGGTTTATACATTTCTTTTGCAAGTTATACATACTTGTAATACAAACGTAAATTTTTTAACGAAGTTTAATTCATATATTTTTTTAAAAAAAGTACTAATAATATCAACTTTAAGTTTTGTACAACAAGAACTTGTTCTATTTGGTTCAATTTTACTGTAATAAAAAAAGAAATATTATATATTAATAGTTATAAAATGCAGAATTGCAGATTATGTTGTTCAAACAGTAAAACAACTTACAAAAATGTAAAAAAAGTAAAATAATACCATTTTTACTACCATTACAACGAGCTATTTATTTAAATTTTAAATTTAGTTTTTCTCCAGGTGCTCTCACCTTCACGCGCTACACAGCACCGCCATCTATTACCAAGTAGAGAGTACTAAAGCTACGCACTATTTGTCCATAGATGGCGTTCTACGCTTTGAACCGGAACCATATAGCAAGAAGTTGGAACTGAATAGCTCGGGAAAGATACATTGCAAAGTGGCCGGCGGAGTCGCGCCGAATATTCAATGGTTTCTGGTAAGTTCTATAGTTTTTATTTATCTTATTATACTTTGCATACCACTGGGGACTAAGGATGACTAAAGAATTTACTGACCAATGAAAAGACGGAAGAATAGAACATAATTTTGATAAAAGAACTCAAGCTGTAATATCTTTCAAAATGGCCGCCAATACGTTAAAAAACAATGTCTTCCGTTCACAGAACGACAGCGCGCCTCTGCCGGATGGCGTGACGTCATCGAACGGTACACTGCTGGTCGCCGAGGCTGGCCACCACCACGCCGGACGGTACACGTGTCGGGCCACCGACGGTGACCATTCTATTGAATCTAAGATCACACTTGACATCGTTGGTGAGTATTATCATCACATAGGCCTCATCCATGACCATCCATCCATCCATGATCCATGGACCTCGGTCCATAGTAGACGGACGGCCCGGTAGACGTTTCCCGGTCCAAAATACCTCGGCGTCGCGTTTATGTAAATGCTTCCAGTATTCAGAATCCCCATACTTCTGGGATGCGGTAGCAATTTCGAAGGTTGATTTCACATTTCGATACTGTAAATGCTACCCCGTGTTGAGTTCTGTACTGCGGGAGGGATTACAAACGCAGTATGAAACATTTAACATATGAATCCCTACCGCTACTTAGAATACTTTCAAACCAGATGTACGTTAGTACCTAAATAATGGTGAGGAGAGAGTGATGTTTTTTTTGTATGGGATCACTGTTATTATGTGCGTATATTATTAAAATAAAAATGAAATTCACAGAATGTACACAATTAATTTATTAAAATTATAAGCTATCAAGCATTAGGAATGTTTTTCTTTATATTTTTAGACATAAAGTGTACCTTTTACATTTTCCAGCGGCGATGCGATTTCTGGATTTTTTACCAACCCCTTTGTTTTTGCGTCTACTTACAGAAATTGGTTGTACCTTTATTTTTCGCGTGACTTGTCGAGGAAATTTGTTTAGCACTAACTCGTGAGTTTGTTCGGATGTTTGTGCGCTTTCAAATAATTTTGACATTCGTTTAATGCAAGTGACGGATTAAAATTGTGAATCTGGCACAGAGTTTTACTAAACTTTGCAAATGCATTTTATAATTGTAGGAATGTTCCATCAAACTCGTTTATAAAAAATTCTACAAAAATTTGCGGAAGTAAACGTTGCATTCATCAGTAACGGAACTAATTTAAATCAAAACAAACAACAGTAACGGAACTAATTTAAATCAAAACAAACAACAGAAGGGTTGCGCACGATATATATCTGTCTCTCTTATGGCACATGCCGCTTACGATCTGAAATCGGGGAGCATAGGACATAAATTCCTCCCGCGATTCAGATCGATCCGATTTGCGTGAGTTAGCACTCTGAGTAGCGGAAGCATTTTCAGATATAATTTCTTAAACCGTACACCGAAATTAATACCCGAATCCAGATCGTTCATTGATCTGAATAGCGGAAGGGTTTACGGTAACTATTTTTGGGAAGACTGCTAGTAGATCCTCCCGCATCTCAGATTGGTGGTGGTTCTGAACTCAGGTAGCCTTTACATATACGCCTCGGCGTCGTGCTGCCAGTGTTGACATACGTAACCTAAACGTGTTCCTTTAATGTTGGCCGAATAAACAAGCTCAAAGTCACTCAGCGAGCTATGGAACGAGCTATGCTCGGGATTTCTCTACGGAAATCCGTAAACGGACTAAGGTCGCCAACATAGCTCGACGAGTCAGTAAGCTGAAGTGTCAATGGGCAGGTCACATCGCTCGAAGTAAATCGGTGGAGAGTTAGATAAACGTATGTGCTAATTTATCTTATATATTTATGTTCTGCCAAAAAAAAGAGCATGGACGATTTTTTGTACAGTGTTGAGACACTGTCTTATAAAACAAAGGGTATCCTAGTTTGAGAGGCAGGGGACAAATAAAGACCAACAGCCAGTAGTATATAAAGATAGATATACGAGTATGTTGTAATATAAGTCACTTTCTTTATACCTTTAATGGCTTTTATAGGATAGCTGGGGTTGTATAATATACTCGTATATCTAAAATTAGGGCATCTGATTATTATATCGTGAAATGAGTATCATTATAATACAACTTCACAGTGAATCATAATATTCATTTTTACATATTTTTTTTATTTTTTTAATTATTCAAAACGCCACCTATGAACCATTAGCTGCGTAACAGCTATTGTAGCTAACTATAAAGTTGTACGTTAATGATATTCATTTCGCGACACTATAATCCAAACTACTCGTTTTAGGTAACTAAATTACTTATTATCTAAAACTACATACAGTCCAAAGGTCCCAGGTTCGATTCCCAGTGTGGGTATCTGTCGGTTTGGTTGGTGGCTGGCTACCACCATGTTACCTAAGTCTGCCGCCAAACAGCAGTGTTAATAGCACTGTTGTGCTCTGGTATGAAAGGTAGCAGAGCCAGCTCCTCATTATGTTGAGGCTTCCGGGTGCGCACACTTACTATACATCGGCATTATCGTCACTTACCATCAGGTGAGTTGTGTGGGAGCATGCCGGATACTTGACGTGATTTTCCTTGACTCCGCAGTGTCTCCTCGAGTGCTGGAGCCGACTCCTGGTCAGCAGCTCCATGTTTCAGCAGGTCAGGGCGCGTGGCTCCACTGCACCGCCATGGGGGACCCTCGCCCCACCACACACTGGGACAGAAACCTCACCATTCTCCACCGGCGTGAGTCTCTGTAGATCCTGATTAAGCTTCAGTATACTGGCCCTATCAAATCATGTAAACTGACCAGTATCTGACATCTGTGTCTTAGTATCTGAGATACAGAACATATAACAACGAGACGGATAGTGTCCATGTCTAGTGCAACCCTTAGCTTATAAACGATTTTTTTCTCAATACTTCTGTGTGTTATATGTAGAATATATCTCAAAACATAATGACTATGTATATTGTAAAAACATATGAGTGGTATGATTCCAGCAATAACCGAAATAAAGAGACATTCCAACTATACATTATTAATTTCATAATTATTGTATTCATAGGAGCTAGAAATACATACATACAAAGCACCCATTTAATAATATATTTTCTAAATAACATATTATTTTAACATATCACGTGTTAGATATGCGATAAGGCCGCGTGGTGCCGGCTTACAGTGAAACGAACCCATCACTTCACGTGGGTGTCGTAAGAGGCTGCTGATGGAAAGCCATACCAGGGGGAGGGGTAGCAGACTCCTCAAGAACTGAACCGAATACTGCGATCACCAACCCGTCTAGCAAGCGGTGTGATTATGCCATGCCTCTTCATGAAAGTAAAGCCCTTGTGGAATGCCACGGGGGCCTATGTCCAGGAGTGGACGTTACCCGGATGATGCGACAACTAAGGGACTGTTTCCGGGAACCACAACTTTAAATGCGTTAGCATGGAATCATCTTAATGTTCAGACAATCAGATAGTACAGCCTGCAATGTCTTAACCAAAACTGGGGCGAGTCTCACATAAACATCAATTTTTTATTCTGCAGAATTCTGACAGCTGTCATTTTTTGATATGTAAAAGAGTAGTAGTAGTAGTTTAATTCTCCCGAATGGGAAGGCAAAGGAACAAAGCCATACAGCCTACTCTGAACATATCTTTTCTTTAGTTTTCTCAATAAAATGTATAATGTGTATATTTAATCGCTTGATTTGACGATTCTTGACGAGAATTTCAAAGGCCAGCCTTGGTTTCAACATAATTCGAAAGAATCCATATGTCGCATGTACTCGACATGGTAAACCCTTTCGATCGCGTCGTAACCCTCGCAATTTTGCGTAATTGATACTATAACACCGCCCACGACACTTTTTGCACTATATCACACCATTATAACACAAAAAACACACATAACAGTATTATTAACGAATTACGAAAAATTGCAATCAACCACCATTATTCAAGTTCGCGCCAAGAATCCCATGTAAAAGATTACAAACCTTTTTGGCTGGTCACATTTTTTATTAAATGCCAATTTTTTTCCACAGTCTAATAGTAAATAAATTTCAAATCGGTATGTTTGTTAAAGTAGCAATGTGAATGCGCCCTTATATAATAACTAGCCATTGTTCTATAAAGTAACTCTGCAATGTACCCTCAACTTTTTTTGTGCAAATCGTACACATTGTGTTACATAGCACTCGCAAACTAAGTTCGCCCGTCTGAAGTTAGCCACAAAAGACCGCGAAGTATCAATTATTAACGTATAAATGGGAGGCAAGGCAAGTTAGCGGGAGGAAAGAAATGTCCTAGTGTTGTATGTCATCTAGGGATAGTTATTATCTAAAATAATAGACACACATTCCGTGTGTACATGTTTGAAATTGCGGAGAGTTAACTTCAGAGGGGCAAACATAGCGTGCGTTTTTCATGTAAGTGATTTATAAGTTTAGTGAAAAATAAATGTTTTAAGCCGTATTTTAGTGGTATTTCATAATGTCCTCACGCTTAGCCATCTGCCCCATGGAGGCTGATTTTACGTCATAAATGTTTATGCTTTATTAATTGCAGAAGAAGGTGTTGATGTTGAAGGTGGAGTCAACGCATCCAGCGCTCGGTAAGTGACGCAAGTGGCAAACATGTTTATTTTAGTTAAGGTTATTCGCTGTATAAAAGTTTCATACTAAATTTCTGTTGCCATAAACTTTTAAAATGGAATGGCTGGCTTTGATAAGTAATTACCCAATAATTAACACGTTTTTTGTTGTACTTCTCAAAGAGTGATAAATCAATTTCGATAAAATTTATATGGGTGGTCCCATCTAAAATATGCTCTACCAAACCGCGTAACACACATACAAAAAACACATATGCGTCGAATTGAAAACCTGATTTGATTCCCTATCAGTACTCTGGTTGGTTGGTGGTAGGGCATTTTCTATGTCCATCTGTCTATCTAAGTCTGCCGCCAAACTTGCAACCGCTGTGTTAACAGCGTTGTTGTGCTCTGTTATGAAAGGTAGCAGAGCCAGATCCTCATTGGTTTGAAGACTCATGCGCACACTTACCATCCGAAGGCCTTATCGTCACTTACCATCAGGCAGGGTTTCTTAAAGTGTGGTCCACGGACCCTGGGGTCCATATAGCATGTGTATCAGGGGTCCGCAGAAGGTCTTGTTGCCTTGTTGAAGACAGTCCCACAATGTAACGTTCTCATTGAGGCCAAACAACAGCACCCTTCTCATTAACTTAGTAATAATTACAATGAAAGTTCAAATAAAAGTATTTTATATATACAAGGTGTACAAAAAAGGAGTGATAATACTTAAAGGTGGGTATATATCCCTTGTATAGAATACACTGTGAAAGTAGCAGCGTTGTGAAGGTTAGTTTAAATTTCCATACATTTTTATTTCATAGGTGTAACGTCGTAATTTTTGACAACCCTAAATGCTTGTTTACCAACGCGAGCACTGGGGTCAATGATGAATGATCTTATCTTTGGTTTTAGGGGTTATTGACACATGTAGAACTAGGATAGGGATGAAATTCAAAAAGTTCAGTCAATATTTTAAATTCGTTTTTCTCCAGATTCGTACGGTTTACAGATGTCTACTACCGCTCCAAAGGTAAAACCTTACCTATCATATACCGCACTTAAGTTTTATCACTCCTTTTTTGTACACGTTGTATATATATAAGTAAGGCTTTTATTTATTACCAAATAATTTTTTGCCAGGGGTTCGTAGAATTGTTTAAATTTCGAAAGGTTGTTGACTGCAAAAAGTTTAAGAAACTCCCTGCCATAAGATGAGATGATGGCCAAGTGTAAACTCATCATACATAAAATAAGACTGTATTGTTGGTTGAATGTAAGTCTATGTATTTGTTCAGGTTACTGCTGATGCCGAACGGGACGCTGTACATTCGGAGCGCCGTGGAGGAGGACTCGGACCGCTACGGGTGCACGGCCGGCAGCGCGGCGGGCCTGGCAAGGAACGAGCTCGTGTTGATTGTACATCCAGGTTCGATTCCCAGTGGGGATACCTTCATAAGACAACTTCAGTGAATAAATGAATTAAAACAAATAACTGATGCATGATGGTATTTTATGAATTCTGAGAGAGTGGGGTAAATAGTGTTGTGTGAAACATTTCAGAGGGCGAGACATTGCCGGCGCTTGAATCTACCGGCGTGGCGGGGAAGGCGGTCATTGTGTCTATATCGGTGGCTGGAGCCTACATGATCCTGGTGCTCGCGCTCATGGTCTACTGCAGGAGGAGGCGCCTCAGACGGAGGCAGAGAGGTCAGAAAAAAAATTATAATAGTACTACAGAAGAATTGCTTATCGTGAATCCCCTCAGAATGCTTCCATACAAAATTTCTTTTGACATAGTCTTCTGGCTTGGATAAGCAACCTTACACGAAAATTAAATTAAGATTTTTTTAAATAAAAGTTTAGTAAAAATACATTTTATGTCGAAAATGCCTAGCATCAGCTGATACTCTTCAAATCGATTTTTACCAAATGTATCTAAGAAGGAAACTTGCTTTCACGTAAAAAAACTGCATCAAATTCGCTGCATCCATTCGAGAGCTACAATGCAACATACAGACAAACATTGGTGACAAACTTATAACACCCCGTTGGCGTCGGGGGTTAAAAGTAGTAGTTAGATACTATCATCATCAGCCGGGAAACGGCCACTGCTGGACATAGTCCTTCTTCATGGTATGCCACATTGGCAGGCCCTGTGCCACTCACATCCATCAGCGACTCCCCGCGACCTTAACCAGGTCGTCGGCACATCTATTATAAACGAACAACTTTATTGTCAAATACGTCCTGCAATATACAGTACAAAAGATACACTAGTTGTAAACAAATACACATAAATATGTTTGCATATGTTCGCAATCCCACTTGTTGTTTATTCGCAAAATGTTCTATGAAGATACATGCTTGCTTAAAAACTAAAATGTCAAACGCCATCTGTCTTATATACAAGTGCAACAGGCTTATTTAAATAAGTTTTTTTTTCTTCAGGGGAGAAAATGGAGCTAGAAATGGCAGAAGGAAGAGAGAAGTTGGTAGAAGAAGGGGAAGAAGAAAAGAAAATCGGTAACGGTGCACCTGTGCAGAACGGGAGATTACTGCCTCATGATAAAGATAGCGGTAAGATGTTTGTTAGTTCTCAGAATAGTAGGCTTCGTAATGAATTTCGTAAATGAAATTTTGCTTGTTTTATGTTTAAAAATGTTTAAAAAAATGTTTTATACTTGCTTGTAACGAGTATTCTAACCAGTATTGGAACTAGTTGTGTAATCAATATTGTAATGTAACCAATATTCTAACCAGTATTGGAACCATTAGTACTACTGCATCAAATACCTAAAGTAGCTACTATTGGAACTAGTAGTGTAATAAGTATTACCAAAGTGTAACCAAAATTTTGACTAGTTTTGCAACCAGTATTGGAACTAGTCGTGTAATCAATATTGTAATGTAACCAATATTCTGGTTACTAGTATTGTAACCGGTAGAGTAAATCATACTATAACCTTAAAGAATTTTTTAGTGACTCTATCTCAGAATGACCATAAATAAACGTGACGTTATTATTAGAATAAGAATAAATTTATTTGTAAAGTTTATCTTAAATCTAACTGGGCTAGAATATTTGATCTAGTTACATATTAAAGCGTCTGCAGCTAAACTAAGTTTAAAAACTTGTATTTTAGCATACAGTACCCCTTAGAAAAGCAGACGGAACGTCTAGCCAACATTATAAAATTATTATTATTAATTGATATCTAAAAATCTTGTTTCATATTTGACTATTAATATAAATTGTGTCGAAATTTTATATTTAGTAATCATGATGGAAATGTATTTTTATATTATACCTTATGTTGGAAATGGTATTGTTATTTATAGAAATACTATTTTTAATTTTTACACCATGTGTAAACCTGTGTGTCACAATAAAGACATTTTGAATTTTGAGTAGTTAGTTTTGTAACTAGTATTGAATTGTAACCAATATTGTAACCAATATTGTAACCAGTATGGTGACAGGTATCGTAACCTGTATTGAAAGTGACTTGATTCTTTCATCGGGTTTGAAAATAAACATTTGATATACGTATACAGTTATACTTAAATAGTAAATAATATTTTAAGGGTAGTTTCAATTACTTTAAAACAATAAACTTTGTTAAAACATGATTTTTTTTAAATTTCGCGCTCGTGTCCTTACGGCTAATAAAAGAATCGTGTCAATGCCCTCAGCAAGACCTCGAGTAAAAATGAACCGTTTTAAAATGAGTTAAAAATTAAGTTGAATAAATTAGTTTTATGTATTTGAAAGTATCATTGAAACATTATTACTTATTTAATCAGGACCTTATTTTTATTGTTATAGTTTGAGATACATGATTACAATTTGCACCTATAGAACGAAGCACTTGACTTGTTGATTAGATCTGGTGCCTATAGCCTCCCAAATAGGAATAATACAGTACTAGGGCAGGCTATTTTTGTATGTTTTATTTATAATATCTGGGCGACCGAGCTTTGCTCGTAGTTCTTTAAAAAAGAACAAAAACTTTATTTCCGCCCCTAAACACACACAAAACAAAAATAAAAGCAATTTTCCAACCGGGATTTGAACGCGGATATCTTGGACGGAATGACACGTGTGAACAACTCGGCTAAAGTGATTATCTTTGACAGCGTGAAATTTCCCATCATATTTTGCGTCGAATAATGCGAAAGAAAAAGCGCATGAAAATTCGAAAACGCGCGTTTTCCCATACATGAGACTAATCTAGATTTTTCGCCCCCGAAACCCCCAAATACCAAATTTCAGCGAAATCGCTGGAGCCGTATTGGAGATTCGAATTATATATATACAAGAATTGCTCGTTTAAATGTATTATATAGATATTATTTATTGAGGTATTTATGTTTTTAGGAGCGGATAATTCCGAGGTGTCCGCCATATCGCGCGTGTCGAAGCGGTCCGGACAGCTGGACCATCTTACCATACCGCGGACGATGCTCTCGGATCAGATCACTCTAGGTGTGTACTTGACTTGTATCATCAACAGCCCATATATGTCCCCACTGCAGGGGCTCTGGCCTACTCTCCTACAGAGAGTGTATGGGACATAGTCCACCACGCGGGACCAGTGCGGATTGGTAGACTTCACACACACCTTTGAATTTCCTCTCAGGAGTGTGCAGGTTTCCTCACGATGTTTTCCTTCACCGAAAAGCCAATGGTAATGATTTTTATCATTCCTACATTAATTGGAGTAAAGGTTTGCGAGTGGCGACCACGTACCGGGAAACGTCTACCAGGCCGTCCCCCTACTAGATGGACCGACGACCTGGTTAGAGTCGCAGGAAGTCGCTGGATGCAGGTGGCTCGGGACCATGAGGAAGGCCTATGTCCAGCAGTGGACGTTTCCAGGCTGATGATGATGACGACATTAATTGGAACTCATTGGTACGAGCCAGGATCGAACCCAGACCTCGATTGTTCAAGGACTGACGCTCTACCCAACTGAGCTTGTTTTTAATACCATTTACAGGTCGCGGCGAATTCGGTGACGTCCTACTGGCTAAAATAGACATGTGTCAAGTGAAGAGATTACGTAACAAGGAGGAAGGCGACGGCGAGGTCAAGATGCGTCCAGTGCTGGTCAAAGTGCTCACGACTAAGGAGGAGGTATGAATCATCGTCATCTGCCAGGAAACGTCCACTGCTGGACATGGTCCTCCGCCAATTCCATCCAGCGACTACCCACGACCTTAACGTTATCCCTCTCCTAATGCTTCCATACTAAATTTCTGTTGCCATAATCTGTTAAAAACAGCTGGCTTTGATAAGTAATTCCCTAACAATAGGAGACGAAATTATAGTGTCGCGAAATAAATATCATTAATTTACAACTTTATAGTTAGCTACAATAGCAGTTACGCAGCTAATGGTTCATAGATGGCGCTTTGAACAATAATAGAAAAATAGTGTTTAGAATGAAAATTGTGATTCACTGTGAAGTTGTATGTTAATGATACTCATTTCGCGACATCACAATCTGATGTCCTATTGTTAAATAGTTACTACACAAATCCAGCCATTATATTTTAAAAGATTATTGGAACAGAAATTTAGAATGAAACTTTGATGGAGGTGGATCGCCTTAACTAGGTCGTCCTTCGTTTATCCATGGATTGCACAAAGAGTTTTGCTTGTAATTTCATCATGCGTACAGCCAGGGAGTGGAACGCACTGCCGGCGTCTATATTCCCACAAAACTATAACTTGGGTGTATTTAAGTCCAGGCACCTTCTAGAC
This sequence comes from Carcina quercana, assembly GCA_910589575.2. Classification (NCBI taxonomy): domain Eukaryota; kingdom Metazoa; phylum Arthropoda; class Insecta; order Lepidoptera; family Depressariidae; genus Carcina; species Carcina quercana. Next base: position 2,208,072 of record OU342451.1, on the reverse strand, counting down.
CAACGCCCACCATCCGTAGACAACCGTTGATAAATTTATAGCCAAAAATATTTTTTTTTGCATTTTGTATGGTTTAATATATTTTGGTGAAATTTAGCTTACTTGAATTTGATTATAAAATTGCTCGCGTAATTATACCCGGGCTTCCTTGCAGGTCCAACTGGCAGAGTTCCGTCGCCAGCTGGACATATTCACCCGGGTCCGTCACAACAACGTGGTACGTCTGTTGGGGCTCAGCAACGAGGCCAGCCCCCACTGCATGCTGCTGGAGCACACGGACTGGGTACGTCGACGCGGGCGCAATGACCGTTTACTATAAGTTTGGATCTGGCGTCGATGACGTCACTGCAAGGGAGCGGAGAGGCGTCACATTCCAGCGAGGTCCATTCTTTCAGTAAACGTGTTAATATTTTTTTATAATCGGTCCGCTGCCTCTGATATAAAGTAGTCCATCAAAGTGTTAACCTAAAATGTTAAAAAGGTAGAATTATTTGGGTATATATTTTGTGTTTGTTGATTTTCTCAAAAAAAAAGCTTTATCAATTTCGATAAAATTTATATGGGACCATCTCTGAAATATTCTCTACCTAACAAAAATAGAATCATCAAAATCGGTTTGTAATTAGCGGAGCTATCGCGTAAAATATATTCAAAAAACATACAGTCGAATTGAGAACCTGTAAATTTTTTGAAGTCGGTTGAAAAATTTAACTTTTTGTGCCTTTCAGGGTGACCTGAAGAACTTCTTAATAGCGACCCGGACACCTGAAGAGTCAGCCGAGTACCGGGACCGGATTGGGGGCGCTCATCCTATATCGGTGAGCCCCCGGGCGCTGCCGCCGCTGGGGGCGCAGCACAGAGTGCTGCTGTGCGCTCACCTCGCCGCCGCAGCGCATTGCCACGCTCAACACCGCGTCACGCACAGGTGCGCTTCATATATTTGACACCAAATTACAGGTCTAACGCATAACGGAGTCTGTTCCGGAGGTATGGCAGCGGTACGGGAGGGTGTGTTTACGGAACGTCAGACGACGCATAACTTCAGTCGGGCGCAGCCGCTCCCATACCTCAGGAAAAGGCTCAGTCGTGCGTTAATTTTATTTTATTCCATAACTGACATTAAAGGTAACGTAATAATTTTCATTTTTTGGTTGGATTTTCCAAGAATTTAAAGTCACAAAAACTACGAAAGATTTATATGTTTTCTCGAAATAGTAAAACGCTTATTAGATTTAATTTTTTCATTGCATTTAAGAACATTTTATTATATCGATACAAGTCTCATACATTTAACGCTCCAATATGGTAATGTGACGTCACAAAACTCACCCGATTTATGTGGTTTAACACCGCGTGAATAAAATAATTTTTCGGCGGGTTGTGCTAAAAGAAATATTAGCCGTATTGAAAAAAAAAGATTATCTATTTATTTTTTACATGGTCTCTCGAATTAGCCAAAAATATTTTCTCAATCAAATACCCAAATCAAAAGTAATGAGGTGGAATAAGGAAAAGGGATGTTTGAAAGAAAGGGAGGCCATGTTTCTAACGGTCTGCACTTCAAACTGTATAAGACATATAAGTCTGCCAGCCACCATGACTTCGTCGAATCGTTTCGCATCGTCGTTTATTATGAGTACCAAAAAGTTGAACTTCCCTCTGGCGTCCTGAATATCACAATTTGGATCTCTTAAAGGGATTAGTAAATAGGCTACTTTTAATTAACATCATATAACATTATTTAAAAACCTTTGCAGAGATATTGCGGCGCGCAACTGCGTGATTACGTCACAGCTCCACTTGAAGCTCTCGTACCCGGCGCTGACACGAGGACCTGACTCCTATGAGTACTACAAGATGCACGATCAGGTAACACTCACGAACTCCTTAGTAACACACACTATTACCCATGTAACACACACTAGTTCCCAAGTAACACCCTCTAGTACCCGAGTAACACACACTAGTACCCAAGTAACACACACTAGTTCCCAAGTAACACCCTCTAGTACCCGAGTAACACACACTAGTACCCAAGTAACACACACTGGTACCCAAGTAACATACACTAGATACTAAGTAACACACACTAGTACCCAAGTAACACACACTGGTACCCAAGTAACATACACTAGATACTGAGTAACACACACTAGTACCCAAGTAACACACACTGGTATCCAAGTAACACACACTAGATACTGAGTAACACACACTAGTACCCAAGTAACACACACTAGTACCCAAGTAACACACACTAGTACCCAAGTAACACACTCTAGTACCAAAGTAACACACATTGGTATCCAAGTAACACACACTAGCTCCTGAGTATCACTCACGATCTCCTCAGCAACACATACTAAATCCTCAGTAACACTCACTAGCTCCATAGTAACACTTACTAGCTCCTCAGTAACGTACACTAGATACTAAGTAACACACTCAGATACTAAGTAACATACTCAGATACTAAGTAACACACTTAGATACTAAGTAACACACTCAGGTACTAAGTAACACACTCAGGTACTAAGTAACACACTCAGGTACTAAGTAACACACTCAGATACTAAGTAACACACTCAGGTACTAAGTAACACACTCAGGTACTAAGTAACACACTCAGATACTTATTAGTAACACACACATAATCTCCTGAATGTTGTTTCAGTTTGTCGGTTTTTACGTCACTATTATTTCGATGTCCCATTCTAGAGCATGAGTTTTGATGAGACTTTGTTGATAATTTCAGGTGATACCTCTAAGATGGCTGCCGGCTGAAGCCGCGCTGGAAGGCGAATACTCCACCAAATCTGATGTCTATATGTTTGCGGCTACCGTTTGGGAGGTATGACGCAATCTATATTTTACTTTCTTAATGACTTTCGCCGGCTGATGGTTTCTAAAATTCAACAGTCTAAGAATTTTTTTATCATTTATAAGACTTCGGAAAGTATCCCACGGGAACTGATTGATTGATGGTGAGGGGCGTTGACTGAGCAAGTTTTTGGACAAAAGTACAGTTTACTTTTTAATTTGTCTTAAAAAACTGCAATAATAATAATAATAAGAAAATTTTGTATCCGGGATTCGAACCCTATGATTGTCATTTTTGCGCCTTGACCACGATAGAAATGCCCGAGCGTGTGAAATCAGCGACCATATTTTGCGTGCAAACTCGAAAACACACGTTTTTTCCAGACATAACACTAATCTAGATAGATTTTTCGCCGAAATAAATATACAATAATTTGCTCGTTAAGGGTTTTAATATAAATTATGTTGTGATCTTAGTAAGTTATTTCGTCGCCATCTTTGACGTCTTGTACGAGTATGTAAACAATGCATTATTCCTCAGATCTACACAAAGGCAGAGCTGCCGTTCGCGAAACTCAACGATAACTCAGTGGTTGAGCGGTTGAAGGCGGCGACTCTAGACTGGTCGGTCCCGAGTTCGATGCCGGAGAAACTCGCCGATTTACTTGTGAGTAAACAACACATCCGTGTGCTCTCAGGTTTAGAACAGAATGTCGACCTGTGTGCGTCGCGAAAGGCGACTAAGGGAGAAATAAAATAATTTTAAATTGGTGTAAAGTAGCGGTAGTATTAAAATAATAATCTGTAAAAAGTCACATCAATTCAAACCATGTTATTATATTTAACTATTTACAAATATTTGCATTTTCTGACTGTCATATGTACACTCGTGTACAAAAATATGTATCCATTTTTGAACCATGTCATTTTTAATTGACATCACCCTCGGCATACTTCATAGAAACAAGTAAGAGTGAATGTGACATGAAAATGAATGAGTAAATAAATACGAGAATGAAGCTATAAATGAAAATGGCAAGTTATTTTGTTTAATTCTTACTCTATTAAATCATTCAGTATGTCATTCTCTTCCTGAAAATCTTAACATTATTTTGAAGCCGTTGCGGTGTATTCTTGGTGTGAATAGAGGTTCTTTCGTAAGCACGCTTTTATACGGTCTCATGAAGAATATGCCATACCTATGGCCCACCAAAATATGTACATGAAAAATGATTATTTTTTCAGAAACGTTGTTGGAGCCGATCTCCTAACGATCGGCCCCAGTTCAGCGAGATCTCCGAGGAGATCAGCACCATATTGAAGGAAGTCACTTCTGAGTCCAACACCCAGACTACTCAGAATACCCAGAGTAATCAGAACACACAGAAAGAAGAAAGCGGCGATTAGATAATGTAATCACAACTTGTAGATACTTCTGAGTCATCGCCCAGGTACCTCAGAATATCCAGAACACTCAGAGGTAGGAGAACGGCATATCTGTTTGTAAGGTTTAATTTTAGAACGAGCTAAATAACTGTTAGTCCGCCATATTGAATTAATCGTCTACAAATCAGTAAGAATTTATCGAAGTATCATATATCCAAATTAGTTTAACAGTTCAATTTATGTATGGTTGCTATAAATCAATAGCCTCATTGTGATTACGTAGTCGGTTAAAAGAACTGCCGTTATAACGAACGAAAGATCTCAACAATTTTTCTTTTTTTACAGTAATTTAGATCTGTTCAATTTTAGAACGCATTCAAAAAAAATATATGTGTCAGGTCTGAATGTGTTGCTATCCTTTTTTAATAGCAATGTTTGGGCCAATTCGTATCCGACGACCTGAGTCTGTTTACTCTATCCATGGCAACACGGTAGCTCGGCGCTGGAGAAAGACGGTTTCAAATTTACCGCCTTCACAAACTATTTAAAAATACCGTCGGCTCTGACAGACGTAGAAAAAGGTACTCTCCGTTACTGTCAACAAAAAAAGAAGGTCAGTCGACTCTAAGAACCTGACCGCGTCACTACATACAAATTAATTTCGCACAATATACGAGTGTGAAGACAGGTGGACAATTCGCGTTGTGTTAAGTGCTGCTATTCACAAACTGGAAGAACTTCAATTCCTGGACGTCCAGGACTCTCGAGGAGCGCCAGCAACAGGTGAGCTACCTTAATCATTTGGTGTGGGTTTTCAGCGAGGGTCGTTGGTAAAGAGTTGGCCAGTTTCTTTGATTTACACTCAGGTCCTTCAAACAATAAAGATTTAAACAAATAGCCAAATCAAGCAAGGACATGAAAAGAACATATATAGACCTATCAAATAATGGATAACACTTTTCACTATTAAGGTCTTTATAACAATAGATTTAAATATATTAGAAGCCGTGGCTTATGCTAACGATTTTATATTTAAAATATATTTAACGTGTAAATAGAATTTACCATAGTTTTTTTACCAAATAGAAAACTTTACGATTTCGGTCTTATATCTCAGGTAAAATATGTTTAGATTGTCATCATTTTCACTAGAATGGCCTTTCTTGTAAATTTAGCTAACTACATCCTATTCGTTCAACACAAGTCCACTGCTGGACATGAGAGTTCTTCATAGATATTCGCGTTGGACTTTCTGAATAAGCCTCTGTGGCCTAATTTTTTTATTATTAAAGATAGACCAACACTTGACCTCAATCTCACCTGATGGTAAGATGGATGGATGTTGGATTCTCAATTCGAAGGTCCCAGGTTCGATCCCCATTGGGGGTACCAATCGGTACTCAGTTTGTTTTCGGTATTTTTTATGTCCGCCTGGCTAGCTACCACCATGTTGCCTAAGTCTGCCGCCAAACAGCAGTGTTAACAGCACTGTTGTGTTTCGGTATGAAAGGTAGCAGAGCCAGTGCCTAAAGGCCTTATCGTCACTTACCATCAGGTGAGATGAAGGCCAAGTTCAAACGTGTCACACTTAAAAAAAATCTCAAGATACCTAGAAAGAGTAGAAAAATAAGGAATGAATTACGACTGTTCAAAAGAGATGTATCAAAATCGACCTGCACTTGTACACTATTTAAAAAATCAAGTAATAATCTAAATATGTATAGTAAAATACTAGAATTACATTTTTTGCATTTATTTTAATTGTACAAAATCATTCTTTTGTACTAAGTGACAGCGTCAAATGTCATTTTATTGACGCCATCTTGGTTTTCAACGTCAGGTCTTACCTGTTTCGTGCGTTTTGTATGTTTTTGTACAAACAAACTAAACCAAAACATACAAAAATGTTAACTAAATCACCTTTATTTGATAATGGCCTATTAAAATTATAAGTGTACAAGACCAGGCCTTGGCCATACATTCGCGGAACGTATCATTTCACCCACTCATGAAACTTGTGAATATTACTTATGAGTTTGTAAAATGTAGTCATTAGTTCATTTTCACGTATTAATAAATAACATATTCTAATATTATAAATATATAAGTGAGTTTGTTTTGTATAGAAAAGAAAGGACATAGGCCGATTTTAATCCTAATCTAACGTGCCGTTTCCGCGCGACAAATACGAAAATCCATATGGACGAAATCGCGGGCGAAACTAGTTATATGTAAATGTAGAATCTCAACTTATAGAACGATGTTTTTAAAATGCTATGAATTAATCTATATTTAATTAGACAAATAAGAAAACTATAAGCTAAATGATACTGCCATTTCGTGTAAATAAATTTAGATTTTAAGACTGAATAGCCATTTTAGTTAATATTTTTAGCTAATTCTACTGCTTAATATTACCCCCATGGTGGAGACGAGAAATGATCACTAATGGGGGATTCGCTGTAATTACCCGCGTTGACTGTTGCAGATATGTAAATAATTATTAATAGTTTTCTTTAGTCCAGAAAAATACATTGTCTTGGTTTCAATTTTTTTTCCGCTTTTTTAATATCCGAAAATATAATGCCGTACAATACTGTCACAAAAATAAAACACACCAGAAATGGTATTATACGAAAATCTAGTTAAGACCGCCTCCGTGGCCTAGTGCTAACTAACAAACTTGAGGTTCTAGATTCGATTCCCAGTGGTGCCTATCGGTGCTCGGTTCGGTTGGTGGTAGGGCATTTTCTATGTCCGCCTGGTTACCTTGTTACCTAAGTCTGCCGCCAAACGACAGTGTTAATAGCAACTGTTGTGTTCTACCATACCACATACCATCCAACGACCTTATCATCACATACCATCATGTGAGATGAAGGCCAAGTGTAAACCCATACGTTAAAAAAGTGCTTTCTATTGTTAAAGATTTTAAATAAAACGCACTGCCAATAAAATTAATTGACAAAAAAACTTGAATTGTCTTTTAAATTCACAATTGAATAATTCTATTCGAACGAAAGCCGACCATTCTCGTCCTGGGGAATCCCCAAACGGGCGCTCTACAGAGTATTCGTACTAGAGAGGTAATTGTTCGATTACGATAGAATAGGGATGTGGCTCTAGCATTGAGAAACCGTTAATTCCTCTTATCACTATAAAATCGCAGAAAATGATAAGATATTTAATTTATTTATCTATGTTTTATTTATAAGATAACTAATATTATGCATTTACTTATATATTATAGTAGACATAGTCAATATTAAATAGTCGTCCGAAAATTATGTAATCTTTACGTCCTAATATGTTTAATTAATTAAATAGGTATTTAGATAAATTTGTAAGAATTTAAATAATTATGTAAGAGAAAAACGAGACTTTGGTTATAATTTTAGTATTTTCTTTTAAAGGAATTAATGTCTTCTGAATTTTCAACATAGTGTCAAATAGTTATAAATAATTCACCATCAAAATAATATTAAAGGGGCAGGAGATACAAACATTATATTACACTCGACTAAAAAAATATGTATCCACTTTTGGACCTTATCACACTCACCGTTACGTGATATTTCCCTCAACACACTTCACTGGAAGAAGTTAGAGCGAATGTGATATGGTTCAAAAGTGTATACATATTTTTTTACTCGAGTGTACCAAAATCTTTTAAAATAGAATTACTGGGTTTTATAAGAAATTACATAGAAAAATAACATGATATTATGATTCATAATGTTGATGGTCCCTAGATGGCATTTTAAACAGCTATTCTACTTTAGACGATAGTAAAAGAAATTTTGTATGAAACTTTTTAAATGTCAATCGCTTTAACAGGCCCACTGCTTGTCTTCAATTTTCTTTGTTTGTCTCAAAGTTGATTTGATTCTCCTTTTTTATTTTTAGGAACTAAAACTCAGTAGTTCACTGGCTAACACTTACAATCTTACTTCAACAGTTACGGATGGCGCTACTGTACTATATAATACAAGGCTTCTAGTGCAGACACATTTTAGTTCCTTAAAATAGCCGTCGCCAATAATTACGTGGTGGCATTTGCTAATCTGATGTGAAATGAAGTATAACATAAGTTTGTAGTGTATTTATCATAATTTGTTCAGCGGTTTCGCTGGTATGTTAATTTAGTACTGTATATTATTAGTGATACCAGACGATGCATTTATTAGTTGTTATTAAGACTTAGTAATTTTGATAAATAATTAGTAATTTTCATTATGGCTACAAACACACTTAGACAATTAGTAAGTAATATGGTAACAATTATGAAAGGCATATTTTTAAAGGGGGTGTTTTAAATCTGGCCCGCACTTGTAACCTGTTTAAAAATCAAGGAATAAAAGTAAATATACAAGAAAAATACTAGCATTATATTTTTGTTTGTATTTTGTTTGTACAAAATCGTTCTTTTGTGTACTAAGTGAAAACGTCAAATGTCATTTTATTGACGCCATCTTTGTTTTTACCCGACTGCGACAGAAGGAGGGCTATGTTTTTCGAAAGTACTCGTATGTATGTATAATTGTTTGGCACGCTCTGTGGTCTGAACGACGATGGATTGTAGTTGGTGTCGTTAGATTCGTTTTTACTGTGAGAGTGACACTGGGTATATAAAAATCATAAAAGTTGAAGGAAAAAAAATACGCAGTAGGGTATTTAAAAAATTTCTTTTCATTCACTTGTTTCAGTTAAGTCTTAGCACCGTTTTAATGGTTTTGTACAAATAAACTTGAGCAACATGTTCAAAATGGCAATTAAATTACTTTTACATGTAAAATTTAATTGTAATATTCATGTAATATCCTATTCAAATATTCACATTTTAAAATTATAAGTGTACAAGTCCAGGCCTGGCTTCTATACATTCGTGGGACGTGTCATTTATCGTGAATTTTGTTCTAGCTTATAAAATATATATTTTATCGTCAACATTAGAATCCAAAATTACAAAAAATTACGCACAAAATATTCTTTGTGCGTAATTTAAAAGTACGCGCGCTAGTTGGCAGCAATTCGAATTGGCTTGCACTAAAATTTAACACTCGAATAAGACAGTCGCGTTTAAGCTTTAAAATGTTATTATTTAATATTCCGTTAAAGCTGACTGTGTTTACGAAATGCAATGAAATTTCAGGTAGAAATATCCTAATAAAAGTCGAGGACAAAACCGAAAGTAAAGGCTAACTTTAAATTTTCTTCCCAAAAAATACCGAACGTCATTCCATTTTTAAGCATAAGCAGCATATTGCCTTCTCGCTCACAAAATGACGTCACGAGATTTTATTTTTCGGTAGAATAGCAACAATTCTTATAGGCTTTAGTTTTAAACAATTTTTAAGGCTGCACTGACAGTCCATTGGCATGATCAATCGTCATGAAACCTGGCCTTATTTTAGCCAATGGAATGGATTTTATACTTTTATCCCAGTCCAAGTGTACCTATACTATATACCTATAGTATTGTATAATTGCTAAGAATTAAAAAATCAATGGAATGCAACTTGACTGTCGGTAGAGCCTTAATACGCTAGTATGTAATTTAAGTAGATATTTGAGTCCTTTAGTATAGTAAGATTTAAAATTTCAGAAGTACTTTAAAAATTACCTATTGGTTGTATGGTATTTATTGATTTGGAATTTATATGCCAATAAAATTATTTGGATATAGAAATATTTGAAGAAAAAATTGTAATATAAAACTAGCGTATTTAGCGTAAACACATTTACTGATTATCTTTTGATTTATAATGTGACTTTTGTACTTTTTTAAATTAAATTAAATTATCGGAAATCATGCTGAGGCGGTTTTTTATTTGCTTGCTTAAGAAATCAATAAACCAACCCTTTACACTTGTGGCTCAGCTGGAGGTAGCAGGTTCAATCCCCGCGGAGTACCAGTCCTGGAAAGCACTTTTATGTTCCAATAAATAATACTTCTGTGTGCGCACGCTTCCATCCTCCAAGCTTAACCCAAGTGCGAAACTATTGGGCATAAAAATGTTCGAAAAATATGAATAATCTTTAATGTTCTTTTAAAAAACTATTTATGGTCGTGCACGGGTCCTTAGAATGGACACAAGCTTACACGTAAGCCTCAATTTATTAGGCATTTATATTTTTGATCTTTGGAACACAAAGCAGTTGATTGTCGACAAATTAAAAATTGCTAGGGCGATACAGAAATATCCGAACACAAAAAAACGTCGTTTCCGCATGATTCCCGAATCTCATTAATAGTAAGGAAGGTATGAGCCGTATTTGCGTTGTAGTTTTATTACAACACATCTTGATTCCATAATTTGTTTAATTTTCTTTGATTGTAAAGATTGAAGAATAAGGTTTAATTTCCTTCATGAAGAAAGTTAGCCCAATGCGTGACTAATTAAAAAATGCGATAAAAATAATAGCCGGCCGTAACATTTGTAAATTTTAACGGGCTACTTTACATTACATGTTTTCAATAATACTTCTATGCTGTATTATAATTGCCGCTGACGCAACCCGCAGATTTTTTACCAGTAGGGTTTCGTAGAAAGATGTCGGTGATCGTGTTAATCTTCAGTTTTATAACAGCCGCAAGCTCTGATCATAAACTTACTCAAGCGCGTCCGATAGAATCGGATATAGAGGCAAGGTCTTAATTTAACAGCTTGTATTTTCATTTTGTACATATTACCTGCCTCCGTGGCCTAATTGGTCTTACAATCGAGAGGTCCCGGGTTCAATTCAAATTACTAAATGTTATCAGGAACCAGAGAGCGACGGGATCGACTTCTCAATGTTTCCCTTTGATTTTAACAACTATGATTACGAAGACCTGTTCGTGTGGGGAGCCATTGCCATGAAGACAGACGAAGAGAAGAGGAACATGTTTACAAATAAAAATAAGAAATATACATTTGTGTCAGTGTAGGGACGTAGACCCAAGTATTTCAACGCGAAATAACAGATTATTAAAAAAAAATTGAAGAGGAGGTACGAGTGACTTTAGTCGGTGTTGTCTCATCTTTTATGGAAGCAAAGACATTTAATATTAATAGACCGGACAAAGCAAACATTTTGATCCTAAACTTATTACCAATTGGTAATAAGTTACTCAATCTAGTGTCACATCACGTCACGCCGCCGTACAATACATTTGACATACCATTGCCTTTTGAGATCAAAATGTTTATATGAAACGTTTCCCAATGACCGCTCTATAAAAATGTGTGGTGCCTTGGCCTGGTCAATGCACACCGAATGTAGTTATGGTGTTGTTGTTTTTTAAATTATCATTTTTTGACCAAATATTTTCAAGAAATCTAACCGAATGCCGTGTACAAAATATGTTTTATCTCAAACAATTGCAACACAAAACAACAATGGCGGACTGTCAAAATCAAACATGTATAAATGATATAGGTATTTGTTTTATGTTTTGTTAACATCATGCCGTGATCATGCCTGCTATTTTCATTGTCAATGTCAACATCGCTGTCTGCGTTCGGAAACTGAGCCACTGTGATCCATACCATAGATACGATTTATAAAGACGCTATTTTTTCTAGTTCTAAATCATAAATATAATAGTAATTAATTATCACCCTCTGCTTTAGAAATAAACTAAACATGCAATAATTGATAATGCGTTATTTAAACTACAAATGTTTTAAATATTTACTCCTGCTAATAACCATTTCTGAACGAATCTGTGACAACGCAAATGCTGAGTAGTCGGAGCCGTGTTCAAGCTGTCATTTAAAAATGAACGTGAAATTATCCTAGGAAAACGAAAGTCTTTTGTACATGTAAATTACTCATATAATCCGATCATTACAATTTTTACAGTAATTACCATATTTTTATCTTTATTTTAAAACAGTGTACAACGAGCTGGCCCCAGGTGAAAGGTCACTTAAGGCAATGAAAACTAGAGGGTTTTATCGAGTACACTTTAGAATGAAAACATGATTGGTGTAAATTTTCTCCATAACTTTAAGAGAGTATGCTGGTGTCAAACGTAGTCCAGTCATATTTTGAGTATTAAGCTATGGAAATCTATGAAATTTTCAAGACACAATCTAGAAACAAATATCTGTGTCGGTGGTGAGTCAGATTTTCGTTTAAATATATACTTCCAGAGTTACAGGGCGTCAAATAATTGTATTTTACGGTAGTAAAAAGCCCCAACTTTGAACCTGATTTACAAGAGTATGAATCAATTTAGAACGATTTGGAAAAACCACCGACATCTGAAATTTTATTAATATACTGTATTGAAAAATGGCTACATAATATACTGTATCCTTCAAATGATCCCTGGACTACGAAACATCCAAATAACGGGTGGATAACTTCGCGTAGTGTATGCTGTCTCACCGTACGCGCTCGGGTAGGATAGGGCTCGGATAGAGACAGCTACAAAACAATCCAAATTTGAACGCGGCCACGTGGTCTAACCAACAAAGCTCACATCGTCACATCACCGTACACGTAAAATATACTTTTGACAGTTAAATTTGCTACGACGGTGCCATCTATCCATGAATTAAGAACTATTTTCTTATGATTAAAAATACTATAAATTAAATACTAAAAATATTAATAAATTAAATTGCTGTTTAGGTGAAGAAGAAAAAAAACAAATTTAAAGTAGACATTTTAATTTCTTCATTTCGAAAATCCTTTAAATGCGAGTAATACAGTCTTGCGTAAAAAATCATAACACTTATTAACAAATGTAAGCATCACACAATGAAATAATTACAGAGAACGGTGTCAATTAAGTTTTTTAAAAATAAATTGGAATAATACAGTGTAATTATAGTTTTTTGGGGGTGTTAATGTCTTTTGAATTAACTAGCTCTTGGGCCCAACTTCCGTAGACAACCGAGACCCTGAAAACATAAAAAGGAACTTTAAACATCCAACCGAAGAAATAAAATGGAATACACTACCGGCTTCCGTGTTCCCTGAATTTGGGAATCTTCAAACAGAGGGTAAATATGCACCTTCTCGAGTCCAACAGAAGTGACGATAAGGTCGTTGGAAGGAAAGCGGGCGCACCCAGAAGCCTCAAACTAATGAGGCTTTGCTACCTTCCATACATGAACACAACAGTGCTATTAACGCAGCTGTTTGGCGAAACTTGGTAACATGATGGGTAGCTAGTCAGGCGGACATAGACAATGTCCTACCACCATCCAAAACGAGTACCAATTGGTACCCCCGTTGGGAGTCGAACCCGGGACTTCCGGGTTGTTTAGGCCACGGAGGCGGTTTAATTTAATGTAGTTAATATCTGACCGACCGAGCTTTCCTCGGAGTTTTTGGCGAAAAGTAAAATTTTATTTTTAATCTATATAAGAAACAAAACAAGAACTAAACACTTGAATAAATAGTAAATACACACCCAAAAATGTAACAACTTTGTATCCGAACGGGATCCGAACCCGGACACCTGTGATTGTCGATCTTGCACCGACCGCTTGACTACGATGCTGCCCGAGTATGCGAAATTAGTGACCATATTTTATGTTGAATAATGCGAAAAAAGCCGCATGAAAACTCGAAAACAAGCGTTTTCCCAGACTTAAGACTATTCTACATCGATTTTTCGCCCCCGAAATCCCCCAAATACCAAATATCAGCGAAATCCTTAGAGCGGTTTCCGAGATCGCCAGTATAAATAAATATACAATAATTGCTCGTTCTACTTGAAACATATTGGATTCTATTGTTTTTTTGTTCTATTCTATTTACCTGTTCTTGATACTCCTGTTTGGATAGCCAGAAGTTGTCACGGTTCTTGCAGACCTCGGCCAGCACGGCGCCCCCGATGAACACCATGTCCTTGCGGCGAGGCGGGTCCTCGATGCGGATCTTGAATTTCTGGCGATCACAATCAGTAGCTTGCAATAACCCATGTGGCATATCAATGAATTTGGTGCCAAAGTTCCAAGCCAATCTGACGCAACTCAACTGAGTTTCTTCGCTCGTTCATAAGCTCATTTCATAGCTCGCGAGTTCATTCGCTTACGACAAATTGTATGAAACATGGCCAAGCATCAAAGGCGCTACTAGCGCATTGTTGGCGCCACTGTCCCTACATTATGTATGGTAGAGAATGGACGTTGATTTTGCCCCGTTTGAGATTTGGTAGGTTTATTTTCGCTGTATGGAGTCCCGTCTCTTATTACGTGGTATACGTATGTTATATTCTCTTTGATAGTAAGGTGGAAGATAGACAGACGTTAAATCTACATAAAGCTGTACTCGTTGCTCTTATGACGGATGTCCTTTGTTAAAAGGAGACAACTTTATTTCTGAATATACCTACATCTGCGTCACTGTATATGGGTGTACAGCAACTTCTCAAACTATGACTAGAAACGGACCGACCCACAAAACATCACATTATTATTTAAATGAAAAACAAGTAAATGCAAATTTTTAAAAACCTGACTGCGTAATTTTTTAACTTTTATGATTTTCATATACCCAGTGTCACTCTCACAATAAATACGAATCTAACGACACCTCTCAAGCTAAAATCCATCGAGCCGTTCAAAACGCAGAGCGTGCCAAACAATACATACATACATACACTAGAAAAACATAACCCTCCTCCTGGCGCAGTCGGGTCAATATCATTCCATACAAGTCTTACTAATGTCGTGGTCGGAAGTAAAGTGTATAAGGCATATTGGTATGTGTTGTCCAAACCGCTCAAGGTCTATTATGACCTCTATAGAGTACTTCCCAAAGGCGGGAAGTACTCCATAGAGGTCATAATATATCCTTATCCGTTAATATTGTCTGTAATGACCAATCAATATCTGTTACACTTCCACCAAAAATATTGCGTCTTATTTCCTCTACGCAAAGGTTGTCTGGTAGAGATCGCTGTCAGCGATAAGACCGCCTGTTGTACAATTTTTAAATTTAATGTTACATTTATAATTTTGGTATCGGTGTAAATAAGGTGTAATTAAGATGTCCTCCGAGGTGCTATTGTCTGCTATGATGTGGCGACTCACCGCTAACTTGTCGCAATCGTTCTTGAGCACCCTCTCCAGGTACAGCTGCTTGATCTCCCGCTCGAGCCGCGAGGGGAGCCCCGGGTACATGGTGGAGCCCCCGGACAGAACGATGTGCTTGTACAGCTCGTTGCGCATATCTATGTCCGCCGCCTGCCATAAAATAATAACGAAATTTAAAACATTTGCCACGTTAGTAAAAAAATTAAAAAAGAACTACGTTTTTTTTAGATAAATCATTCATTTATTAAAAAATCGTTACACAACAATTGCTACAGCTGCTGTCAAACTCTCTCCTAATGCTTCCATACTAAATTTATGTTGCCAACCTTTTACAAAAGAATAGCTGAGTTTGATAAGTAATTACCTAAAAATAGGAAACGAAATTATAGTGTCGCGAAATAAATATCATTAATTTACTAGCTAGCACTTAGCTTAGCTACAATAGCAGTTCCGCTGCTAATGGTCCCTAGATGGCGCTTTGAACAATAATAATAAAAGTTGTGAAAATTGTGATTCACTGTGAAGTTGTATGTTAATGATACTCGTTTCGCGACATCACAATCCGATTCTGTTTTAAAAGATTCTGGCAACAAAAATTTAGTATGAAACTTTGATGGAGCTGGATCCCGTTAATGCAACAAGTAAATGCGTTCAAAAAGAACTGGAAACCGTCTTCAATTGCCCGAAAAGTCTACTTTTACTGAGGCAAATTCAAGATTTAAATCGTTTTCTCATGGGTGCCGTTGTCAGAACTGGACAAAATTGGATCACACGGGAAGCACTAGCTTTCAAATAAAAAAGAATCATGCAAATAGGTTCACCCAGTCACAAAATCTGAGGTAACAAACATAAAAAAACATATCCGTCGAATTGATAACCTCCTCCTTTTTTTGAAGTTGGTTAAAAATACCACGTAGACAAAGGTGGGTGTTACCAAATCTACGCGCGGTGGTATGTACCTGTATAGTATTGAAGACTAGCTCAGCAATCCCCTGCCCCTCGACGTTGATGAGATGCGGCTGGAACAGAGCCTCGGGGGCCTCGAACCTCTCGCCACCAACCTTGATCACGCGACCATCCGGCAACTGGACAAAAATAACAATAATTAACGCGTTAAAAAGAACTAGAAGCCGACTTCAACTGCCCTAAAAGTCGACTTCACTTACTTAAAGCCAATTTAAGACTTATGTGGTTTTCTCATGGATGCCATTGTAAAAACTGGACCCAATTGAAATGGAACCACACGGGAAGCAAATGTTCACCCAGTCGAATGTTCTGAGGTAACAAACATAAAAAACATACACGTCGAATTGCGGATATCCTCCTTTTTTGAGGTCGGTCGTGCCCGCTCCGCTTTGAGGATGATCTCTAGCCGCTAGTATGAGAAGGCCATAAAGCATATGAGTACCTGAAGTCCGCGTGGCGAAGAATAGTTTCACGAAGCTTCTAGAACAGTCTAGAAATATTGAAAGAGAGAGGCGGATCCATCTATCTCCTTCGTGTTTGATAGCAACAAATGACTAGCGTTGAAAGCTCTCGAATAATCGCATAAGGATTGTCAGGTGCGAAAGGGAGACCAATTCATCTATCTCCTTCGTGTCGAATAGCAAACAAAAGAATCGGCGTCAGTAGTGCCAAAGGACGTACGTACGTAAAATCCAGGGACGGATTCAGTGCAGAAGACTTGGAACCAGTGAGACAGGGACGTACTCTGTTTACGTGATTTTCAAGATTGGTTTGTTGACTTGTGCTACCAATAAACTCCGGAACTTTGGACTCGTGTTTCTCTTCAATCCATCGAACCTGGAAGCTCGTAACAGTAGTATTGTCCTGACATGTAAGGTATGTACTCACAACATATGGCTGGACCAGCACAGTGGTCTCCCACGCTAGCTTCTGCTCCTGCTCCACGTTGTACCCGATGTAGCAGAGCTTCTCCTTCATCATACGCACTGTCTCGAAGTCAGCGGAATGGTTGAACGCGTACCCGCGCAGCAGAAGCAACTGATGTCATTACAAGGTGGAACCCATCAATAAAACAAGCATGTACTGTGTCGACGTGGTAATTTGGTACTTTACACCTAATTAGTTTGGGGTTGAATTGTATTTTATACCGTCACTGACATTAAAAGAAAGCCTTCAATATAAAAATACATACTAGTTTTAATTTTTTATTTGGATAAATTTATTTAGATTTTTCAAGATGTATGTCTCAAAAATTGCGAAAAAATTTAGTTCCTCGGATAGTAAATGCGAATGCTTATTAGATTTAGTTTTCTCATTGCATTTTGAACATTTTCTTATAGGGGTATATAATACATAAAAACATTATTTTACGAGATAACTCAAAATATAGAACAAGCTTCATACATTTAACGCTCCAATATAGTAATGTGACGTCACAAAACACGCCCGATTTATATGGAGCGTTTTAGCACCGCGTCATTAGAATCACTTTTTGGCGAGTTGTACTAAAAAAACTATACAGTACATTAGTCGTATCGAAAAAAATTGATATTCATGATTCATCTTTTTACATGGACTATCGAATGAGACAATTTTTTTGTCAGATACCCAATTGGCGATATGAGATGAGACTTTTTTTCTTACATGCTTTTTTATTAGGTTCACTTTTATGTATGTTGTAGACAAATCTAGCAAGTCAATTTTAAACTACTTCTAATTGTCGAGTTGAAACTTTGTGATTGTATGTAAGTTGGATGACAATACAATAACAAAACAATTTGGCACCATCGAGCTGATCTGAGTCAGGAGGTGGATAGAAGAACTCTTTAATAGGTACTGGTAAACCCCTCGAGTTTGGGATCATATGGTTTCATTTGACGAGTTTAGCAACGTGATGCACTTGGTGATAAAGGTCTGATGATGAAGCTAGGAAGTTTAAAGTGGAACTCTTCAATGGGTACCAGTAAACCCCTCGAGTTTGGGCTCATTTGGTTTGGTTTGACGTGTGCAACACATTGCAAGTAGTACACTTGGTGTTAAGGGTCTAATGATGAAACCATGAAGTTTAAAGTGGAACTCTTCAATGGGTACCAGTAAACCCCTCGAGTTTGGGCTTATTTAGTTTGATTTGATGAGTGCAACACATTACAAGTAGTACACTTGGTGTTAAGGGTCTGATGATGAAGCCAGGAAGTTTAAAGTGGAACTCTTCAATGGGTACCAGTAAACCCCTCGAGTTTGGGCTCATTTGGTTTGGTTTGATGAGTGCAACACATTACAAGTAGTACACTTGGTGTTAAGGGTCTGATGATGAAGCCAGGAAGTTTAAAGTGGAACTCTTCAATGGGTACCAGTAAACCCCTCGAGTTTGGGCTCATTTGGTTTGGTTTGATGAGTGCAACACATTACAAGTACTAAAGACAGGGGTGTGGATAGGGACAGCGACAAACGCATGTTTTTTTGTGTTTTAAACTATGTATATTTATTTGTATAAGCGACATACCTTGATGAGATACCTAGTGATGTCCCGTCCGGCTATGTCCAGCCTCCTGGTGAGATGAGGCAGAGCGAACTCCTCGTAAACTGGACAGATGTGAGTCACTCCATCACCTGAAGGAAGTAAAATGTTTATTGTCGCCTTCAAGTTAACAATTCGAGCGGATACTCGTATAAATAAAAAACAGCCAAGTACATGTCGTGTCACGCGAAATGTAGGGTTCCGTAGTTGTCAGTCACAATATGCGTACTCAGAAATATTTTACGTTTTCATGAAAAAGCCATACTAGTTTAGTAGAACGGCAAAATACGTTAAGGCGATCCACCTCCATCAATGTTACATACTAAATTTCTGCTGCCATAATCTTTTAAAATATAATAACTAGATTTGTGTAGTAACTATCTAAAAATAGGACATCAGATTGTGATGTCGCGAAATGAGTATCATTAACATACAACTTCACAGTGAATCACAATTTTCATTTTAAACACTTTTTTCGATTATTGTTCAAAGCGCCATCTATGAACCATTAGCTGCGTAACGGCTATTGTAGCTAACTATGAAGTTGTAAATTAATGATATTTATTTCGCGACATTATAATAAATCTCCTATTTTTAGGTAATTAATTATCAGCGCCAGCTATTCTATTTTAAAAGATTATGGCAACAGAAATTTAGTATGGAATCATTAGGAGAGGGATAACGATAATCCTTATTGCCATTGACATATATACTAAGGACCCGCCCATCGGTGCGTCTGCTATGGTACCAATTTAATGGTAATAAAAACGAAATTATTACCAATGACAACTCAGTTACAAGTTGTCTACGGTCTGGTGTATTGTATATGACAAAATGACATATTTTACAGTGGAAACATGCAAAAACTAACATAAAAATGTACCAAAGGTAAAGTTGGGATATCCTTTCATTGGTCAGTCGAAATATATATTTTATTTTAAGCTAGGTGTATTTAGAAAACAATGATTGATGTAGTTTAACAAGTAAATGTATCAATTTTTCAATTGCCCTAAAAGTCTACTTTTACTTAGGCAAATTTAAGATTTATATCGTTTTTCATGGATGCCGTGGTCAGAACTGGACTGCTACTGCTACTGCAAAAGTAAATTGATAACGAAAATCGAGGCGCATTCTTTAGATTAGTTTTCCGTATGTTAAATATCCCCTAATAAACCCTTTGTGCGCGAGTCCGACTGCACTTGGACAATTTTTTTATAAGGAAAGTTGAAGCCGGTAAAGGATATAGGCAACTTTTATCCCGGTCGAGCATATAGTTCCCGTAGGATACTTCCCGAAATCAATGCGGACGAAGTGGCTGGCATAAGCTGGTAGGTAATCATAGTAGGTAATAGTTACCTGAATCAACAACCACGCCAGATATGAGTCCCTGCGCGTACAAAGTCAGCACTGCCTGGATAGCTATGTACGCACTGTCGAATCCATACTTCTCAAACATCACCTGAACATAACAAAACATAAATATTCAGTACGGTATGTAATATACAGTGTAAACTCTATTGACTATGTGCGAAGTGGGTGGTGGGGAACGGCAAATCGATCGTAGCGCACGACGTGGCAGAAATGTGCAATAATTCTGGGCTGTCATGTGTCAAATTGCTTTATTTTCATAACTTCCTTTATAATTTTAAGTAAAAACGTAAAAATTTGCGATATGGCTCATAGTACATGCTGTGTCGTAAATTGTAAAAACAATGAGAAAAACAGTTCGTGCAAGTTTTATTCGTTTCCAATAACAAAGTGGGCATTACAGCAAAGACAAAAATGGATAGCTGCTGTGAAGAGAAAACACAGTCGCACTTAACATTTGTAACAACACGTTCATCATTTATCTGGAATTAAAATAAACAATAAAATAATTAATATAAGTAAGCTGACATGAAGCTAACTCAAATATACTATTTCTATAACTTGATATGTAGGTAGGTATGTACTCACATTTAATGATGTTTTGTAGGGAGTTTGTGTGACAGACGTTTGTCTTATGATCAGAGCTCTTATTAAGAAGCTTTTCCCGTTCGTTCTAAGCTCTTCCACTTCTCTCACATGCTGTGCTAATACTAATTTTTTCCCTTTTTGCTCAGTTTCAGGTTGGAAATGTATTTTATGCTTAATCGATTCAAATCCCGTACGTATTATAATATCCATATTTTTCACGTGGAAGAAAATCGCTAGGTATAATATACACACTCACTTTTTACACTATTTTCTTCAATTTCGTTGAAAAACTAGTCAAAAATCAATATCACAAAAATATCTTATCATCTAGTTGACATGATTTGACAGATGACAAGTCCTGAATAGTTGTGGCCACTAGGGGCGCTGTCATCGCGCACACAACGAATACAACGACACTCAAGGGACTGTGCATATTTTGACGTTACAGAGAGTTGTCGTTAAATGGAGAGAAGAACATTCTGTATGTAATGTAGAAACTAACAACAGTACACGCGTGCGAGCAATCCCAATGTGTAAACAAAACAACGGATGTATTAGAATGTTCGGTGTGTATGACGCCGACAGTCGAGTTTATTACGGACAAAAGAACGCACACAGCTGCACAGTTTCTACTAATTATAGCAAATTAAAAAGTACTTTTTACTACACTGTATTTAATTGTTGTCGTTATTGAGAGTGGGTGTAATGCTGTATAGAGTATCGTTGTATGGAAGACAAGCTGAACCAAACAAAGTCAAGTGATTGCGTCGCTTTAGGGAGTTTGTCGTTAAATCGAATGACGTTACATAGAGTTTACACTGTAATTTCTTATGTCCGGTGAGCTGCAGTAGCTCAGTTGGGAGCACTAGAGGCGTTCCTTTGAAGAACCCAGAGCTCTCCAACATGCGCAGCGGATGGCCACCGGAGCTCCAACAATCGAGGTCTGGGTTCGATCCTGGCTCGTACCAATGAATTCCAATTTGTTATTTGGAATTTATGTACGAATAAAATCATTAACATTGGCTTTTCGGCGAAAGAAAACATCATGAGGAGACCTGCACACTTCTGAGGAGAAATTCAAAGGTGTGTGTGAAATCTACCAATCCGCACTGGTCCCGCGTGGTGGACTATGTCCCATACACTCTGTAGGAGAGTAGGCCTGAGCCCCTGCAGTGGGGACATATATAGGCTGTTGATGATGATGAACAGAGTCTGTGTGCTAAAGATAAGATAAACCTTTATTTGCAATAAATGTGATACATTTCAGATGTTCAAGTAAATTATTCTAGATCACACATTTAGCCAATGTTTTGACATGCAAACAGTAATTAAAAGTAATAATGAATAACTGTCATATTTTACAATAGCAAAAGCGCCGTACCTCTATCATCTTCTCTCTGTTCTTGGTTGGGTTCATGGGTGGCTCGGTGAGCAGAATCTTGGTTTCGTGGGGGTCCACATTCATCTTGCTGGGACCGAACGTGTAGTCCCAAACGTGGCACATGTCCTCCCAGTTGCGGACAACCTGCCGGATAGCTAGCGTGTCAGGAAAACAACAGTAGCAACATATATGTAGGCTACATCGATTCACTCACCATGTTACCTAAATCCGTCGCCAAACAACAGTGTTAATAGCACTGTTGTGTTACGGTTTGTAAGGTAGCAGAGCCAGCGCCTCGTTATATTGAGGCTTCTGGGTGAGCTCGCTTACCATCCAACTTATATTCGGATTAGGTTACTATAGTTTGGCTATGGAACTCTAAGATGTACCTATAAAATGCCTACTTACTCCATTTTCCATGGGGTAGCTGACTTCAAGCATCGACCTCAGCTGGGAGGCTTCATCTCCGACCATCAAGTCCTGAAAACACAATCCCGACGCTTTAATAAAATACAAAAACATAAAATAGCCCGCAAATAACTTGAAGTAGAAAAAAAATTGAATGCGCTGATACGATATAAAGGTATTTGTAGAGAAGAGGGGAGGGAGGACTGGGGAGGAATGCCATTTCGAACGCATTGTTCCCCTCCCAAAACCTCCCCCCGCTCACTTGCGCTGCTCCCCGATGCGCGCTCCCCTTTTCGTTCTCGTTATTTGCCAGCTATTATACATTCAATTTAAATCATTCTCGAAATGTAAACAAAACACTGAACAATAGTTACGAATTCCAAATTGGAATGATCATGACGTCACTACGTTTGTGTTATTATAAGCCAATAGGAACAAAGGATGTACAGTCGTGTAGAAAATAGAAGGTTGCATTCTTTGTTACACAGATTTTTTTATTGTGGTTAAAATTGCGGCAATTCTCACGCAAAATGTTACTTTCATATTTCAGAGTACAGAATCAAACCTTGTTTACATTTTCAGAATATTTATATCATTTTGTTAGTGTTCAGAGCAATCGCAAAAACGCACTAGATCATATATTTAATAACATTTTCATGTAATAATAATCAATACTAATTTCTGACAAATGATAGAAGTACACAAAACGGAATCAATTTTTAGAATAGTCATATAATCTCTATTTTATTATATTATTAACTTACTAACAAAATATGGAAGTATTTTTTTCTGAAATAAAATAATAATAAGAACAGCCTAGATACCCTACAGGTTCCAACCCATATCATATAAACGTTACAAAAAGCTGTCATCTTGAATACATGCCGATTAACTAGGAAATTTTTAACTTCAGCAACCATTAACATGACATAGTTTGAAAAAAATCTTGCTTGGCTACGGCCCACAGTAAAACCCCTTAACAAAAAGGAAATAAGCTTTTCTTTAATAATAATATAATTACAATAAAAGTTGCTTACACTTGGTATCCAACCTTATTTGATTGAAAAGCTCGTCCCTTTTGTGTAGTTCTTTTTTTAAACAATTATTTATTTAGGACATTTAATGTGGACTGGACATGAGAATAGAAACCCCGCGTCATCCACTGCTTGTCGTAAAAGGCGACTAAGTATCATAACAGTAACAGTTACGGCGAACATGAATCCCATTTCTAAGCATGGTGAATACAGATAATCCGTCCATTAAAAGGTCAGCGTGGCGATCCACGAGGGCGGCGGATGTACAACAGTGGACTTATGCAGATAAGTAAAGGTAAATTTTAACTTGTATGGGCTATATGCTATGTATAACAAATTAAGAAAGCTATTTTGTGCCCAATATCAAAATACCAAAAGCATTGCCGTGGAAGTCTTTTTAAATAACAGTACAACTGAAAGCTTATCTACAAATACAAGTAGAATATGGTTGGTTGTATTTACAATTTATATGAAGTGCTTTGTTGTAATAAGTATGTAATTTGTGAATGTTTGTATAATACAATATTTGACTGAAATTTACTGCAGTCATGAGTTGCATACAATTTCTGTGCGTATTTAAGCGTGAAAATAATTATAAATATTCATGGTTCTACACATGAATGTGCTGAGAATTACAATCCTGCATTGTGGAGGCTGCAAGCAATTTAGCTGTATTATTTTATTCTGTTGAGTATTCGGAACCTAACTGTGATTTTTTAATGGATGAAAATACAATGGTTTATTCTAGAGCTAAATCTAGACTAAGTTCAAACAGTCTAAAAAGTAGCTGAAATGATATGAAAGAGACGGAATGACTTTGACAGCTGTCAAACTTGTTACAGTGATGAAAAAAATATGATCAGCTATAACTTGAAACAATAGTAGTAAAACTTTTATTATAAGATATAGAATGAGAGAGGTATGTATTATAGAATGAGATACCTATTTTATTATAATATACAATAGCATTTATCCCTGAAGCTAGCTATGCACTCTCAACTTGCTATGTACAACGCAAGTAAGCTATATATGCTGGCAAAATGTACATATCTACGTTTTACCTGAACTAAGTCTGAATCATTTGCCTGGGAAGCGTGGAATATGAAAATTTCACTTAATACTCCTAATCTAGAAAGTTCCTTCTAGAAATATTTTAAATAATTAACTTACTGTACATATAACTTATACATCCTTATTATTTTACTTTTATACTTATTTTACTTAGTGCTATTGGTGTCACCAATACTTTCCTACGTTACATTAACTCTTGGAACGACATTATAGTATTGTTTTCTTCAACTTAACCAAATTAATTGCATCAAGGTATGAGCTTAGGTTGTACAAGACACTAACTTGTGTGTGTCTTTCTGAAATACAGTCCTAATCTAACCTAACTTGCTAATATCCCTAGACACTAGTTTCCAAAACATTGCCTATTGTTTGGCTATAGTAGTCATATAAAAATTTGCATTAATTCATTTAACAGTTTGTAATATATATTTTTTTAAATAGGTTATTTCAGGTATGCCAGTCGGCAGGAGTGGGATGGAAGTTTGAGACAGTGAACATTAGCTGTTTTTCAAACCACAAACATAATATTTTTTCTATCTTATAAAGGTGTCAAATATTTCTGAATTATAATTTTTTATTATTTAAAAAAAAACAGAATATAATGAACATGTAATAGAATAATATTCATATCTTTGTGTGTTATGAATTTTAAATAAATGAGTCAAAGACTGCCAAAAAATTGTTCAATGTTTGTAATAAATAAAAATAAAACAAAACATATGCTAATTTGAACAATACGGTATTTTTAAATAACAACACACTAAACTTAATACAATTGGCAATTTCATGCATTTAGTGAAAAAGGGACACTTGTTAAATAGTTTGCAGGAAATGAAAAACAAATCATGCTTCAAAATCTGACGGTAACTTACTCCAATACAAATGTCCTGAAACATTTTCATTAAACAGTAAGTATACTCTGAAATTTTCCTTGATATAAAAGTAAGATAAAATAAATTATAATCAAAAATTATCATAATTTCGACACACATTTTTAATAATAAACTGTTACATAGATATCAGAAAAATATAAATGTATATTACTTGGAAAACAAATAAATAAAGTAAACTTCATCTGTAACCTAACCAGAGACTTTATTCTCGGTAGGGGACTAAGGGGATTTGAAAGGTTTTTGTTAAATACCTTGACATCAATATCTCCGATTTTGTTCTCCGCTCTGATGATTGGTCGCCCAACCATTGAAGGGAAAATGAATGCAGGGAAGTTGCTGCCCGCATATCCGCATTTTACAAACTGAAAACACGAATATATTCCTGAGGAAACTCGATAAAAAAATATCTTATCTATATCCAAGTTTTCTCTTGAATCTAAGGTTTACATACGCCAGTGCCGTTGTCGCAAACAATGACTTTTCTTCCTTGATCATCCATTATTTTGTTTATCACTTATTCTATTACAATATTCAAATTATTTCTATAAAAACTATATTTCTGAAATACTGTATTCTGCAACTTCCGCAAGTACCTATTTGTAATGACAAATCGTTGACTGACGCATAATAATCACAACCAGTTGGATTTTATGCGTATCGACATAGAGTTCTAAATTAATCAAATTATTTTGACACGCCTTACCTCAATGTTGCCAAGACGAACTCTATATTAATTAGTATGGCAATAGTCGCCACATAATAGGCAAATATTATTGCAATCTACCACCATGAAAAAATTCTTGGATCGATCGATCGAACTCAGTCGTAGGATTCAATATTTATCGACTGTCTCTTTTTTCTTGAAGTTTCTATTCGTATTAAAAAGACACAGGGATTTGTGCTGCCAGTATATAAAGGATTATAGTGAAACATAGTCGTTGGACAAAAGTAAGTATATAAAGCCAAATAAAGCCATAGAAAAAAGAAGCCATAAAAAAATTAAATGTCAATTTGACAATGACAACCTAATGTCAAAAAAGGTAAGAACGCATTGCGTTTCACGTGTTTTTTGTTTTTGTCGCTAGTTATTAATTATTAATGACTTAAAATTCAGCTTAACACCTCAATATGAAGCACAAAAGGTTCGAGGAAAATATCTTAGTTGATGAAGCGTATACCAACTATGCGAGAGCGGATAAAAATGAAGACTTAAAAAAGGGTCAGGGTATCGCTAAACATTTTGCTGAAACCTTAGAATACGAAGAGAAGAAGAAATGGTATCACCAGGTAAGAGCACCACAACAGCTAAGACTGGCGCTGAGGAATAAAAGCTTATAAACATTTTGCGCAGTCAACCCAAAATTACAAACATAACCACACTGCGATGCCTCGATATAAACTTCCAAATTCAGCGGCTGTATGACGTAGGTGGCCCGCTTTATGCTTGTGTTGGCATCGTTTGAACAGAGGCGGCGATTCACAAAGACGACACTAAGTAACATACATTGAAAAAAAACCATACCAATTGAATTGAGAAGCTCGTGGTTGGGGTGCATAAAAGGGGGCGCTAAGGCGACCTCGAAATTTTCTAATTTTTTTCCCTCAGCGCCCCGTTTTGTACACCCTAATCAACCTCCTCCTGTTTTGAAGTCGATTGAAAGGAGTCCTGGACAGTTTATAACTGTGTGCTAGATTTCATCCCAGTGTTCACCCTTTTACGCATAAATGAATCATGAAAATTCAACATGTTTTATTGTGTACCTTTATTTTATACACCAGTATCTTTGTTTGGATAAATGTATGTGGATTAGCATGTTATGATAAATAGTTACACATGGTATCTTTTGTCGTAGCTGCCGGAAGAACCATCTACCACGACCAAAACAATAACACAAGAACAAATTGAAGAGTTGAGGAAAGAAGCCAGCAGTGCCTTGCATGGAGATACCTTGGCATATGAAACTAGTGAGTGCTATTAGATATTATTCACTTTGACTTAAGTGTTCAGCTGTAATTTGGCAAATTTTTATGTGGTATACATATATATCCCCCCTTATTTTAAAACTATACGTTACACTTTTCACTATTCTACTCTGGTGTCATTGCAATTCATTGCATTTCATGTAGAATACATAAAATTTCAGAATCTAGTAAGAGTGGTTCATCTGATCATCAATGGGCTAAAACTCTGCTAAACAAAGGCGCTATTGGAGACAGAGTTGCTGCAGCTACAATTCTCATACAGGTAAGTGCAAGGAAATTCCTTTATTTAAACTTACAGCAATATACTTGTGAGGTAGCAAGTCTACAGCAGCCAAACGTTGTTGCTTGGGACACTAAGTGATCTTGGATTGTCTAGGATCGTTGCCCATTGTGTGGCCATGCTGCTGCATGCAGTAACCATGCATTAAACATGTGTAAATAATGCGAGTGATGCATCACGTGTGACATTACCCGACTGTGCACTGTCGCATCACACATTTCTTGATTCAAACATCACACTTTTCATTCATACATGTCATTAGCGTGTCGCTACTGAAATGCAACCATATGACTAGGGTGATAAGGCTTACATTCTACGTATAATTATTCCAAGCACTGCAATACAATATCAAAACCAATGCACACGGTGTTTAGAGAGTGTTGCATTACAATATAAAAAGCTATCGTTGACCTGTCGCATGGCAGCGCATGGCGCGTATATCAGGTGATGTTTAGAGTAATGTGTAATGGTAATGATATATCATTCCTTTAAGAAGCTGTCTTGTGCATGTCTACCAAGCATCCACGACACAAGGAGCTATCTGTGATGTTCGTATAGAAGTTGAGTGTTTGTTAAATGGACAGTGGCCTGTAAGCACCTTACCATTCATCTAAGGGTCTTCCTATTCAGCCTGAGAGGAGTGTCATCTGCACTGCCTGTACCTGGAGTTACAATGCTAGCTGTGGCTACATTACGACATCATCCAGAAATGTCATGCTACTGCATAAGCTAATATAGGCCTGGTCTGCATTATCAGGTTATCGGTCCATCTAGTAGATGTTGAGGTACAAACTTGAGAACTCTTTCTCCCCATTGGTTTTCTGGTCTTCGATGTAGCCTTCCCATAGACACTTTAACTTACTGACTTGTCAAGCTATGTGACGACACTTGTGACATTGGATTTTGATGATTTTTACTTGGTTTTAATTTCAGGACAGTCCTATTCACAACTTGACGGCATTGAGGAATTTGATCAACAATGTGAAGCCAGCTAAAAAGAAGGATGGGATCGTAATAATTGGTAACACTTACTTATTTATTGTTAAATTTTGAAAACCGGTAAGCCTCAACTCTGTGCTATCTTTTGGATGAGTAACAAATAAACTCAATTTTGTATTTGTATAAATTGACAGATGCACTGTCAGAACTGCTGATATCAGAGCTTCTGATCCCGGACACGAAGACGCGCTCGTTCGAGCAACATGCGCTCGCGCACCTCGACGAGATGACGTCAGGGAACAAGCACGCGCGACGCACTCTACTCAAGATGTGGTACTACGAGGATCAGCTGAAAGAACTTTACGCCAGTGAGTAGGAGAGTCTGATTTTAATCACCTCTGTGGCCTAACTATCCGGAGGTCTCCGGAAAAATATTCAGGAGATGGGCAGCAGCGTCTTCCTCTGTGTCAACAACAACTTAATTCAATTCAATATAACTTTATTGTACACCAATACAAGCTTAAGTTTAAAAATTAAAATAAAATAAAAAAAACTTACTGCGATCACAAATTCCGCTTGCCAAACATGGTGATTATGCCAATTCCCCTCATGAAAAGTTCAATGTGGATATAGTGAGGGAGGCTTATGTCCAACAGTGGACTTATGCATCCGATTACGATGATTGATGTAATTCTGTGTTTATAGCATACGTGGAAGCATTGAACAAGTTCGCTCATGACACCGTGGAGGCAAACAAAGAGAAGGCAGTGAGCGCTATGTCATACTTGCTCATGCACCATCCAGAGAAAGAGAAGGTGAGCTATAACCTTAGATTATAGAAATACTAAAAGCGGATAGATAAAACCAAAGATATATAATCTAAGGTACAAGTACCTTTAGATATATTATTTCAAGTTGAACAATTCGATCGATACTGGATAATAGTCATTTTAAAGATGGCATTTCGTGCATTAAAAAGAGATGGCTATAGCCGTAGTGCCATATTTGCACGTCTATATTTATATATAGATATATATATATATATATTTAACACAGCGCCCCGGTTTTTGACAGCTGAAATGTTTTTTAGTTGTCTTGTAGGTCCTAATGCAGTACTAAAGAATAGATTTTTTTTCTAAAAGTAATCATTCATATTGCGCCATTCTCATAATTTGACACATAATTTACGACAGAGAATTTATATTGATCTCTTTCTGTCTCATGTTAATTCATAAAGTTGTTTGTTAGTAAGGCTAAAATATAGTTATTTTGATCCTGATTCATATAGTTCATCTATGATAAAACCTTCATGGACTACCTAAATTTCGTTTTACCTGCACTTTTTAAAAAAAATTCAGTTATTTGCACATTACAGTCTGTCTGGAGTATAAATTGATGTTGAAGGTTTCCCACATAAAGACATACTCGTCGCTCTTATAACGAAAGTCCTTTGTTAACGAGATTCCGCTTCGAATGCTTGCATACTAAATTTCTGTTGCCATAATCTTTTAAAATAGAATAGCTGGCTTTGATAAGTAATTCCCAAAAAATTGGAAATGAAATTATAGTATCGCGAAATAAATATGTATCATTAACGTATATCTTTATTGTAAACTAAAATAGCCATTACACAGCTAATGGTTTCTAGATGGCGCTTTAAACAATAATCGAAAAATAGTGTGTAAAAATTAAAAATTGTTATTCCCTAGAAAGTTTGAGGTTAATGATATCCATTTCGCGCTATCACAATCCGTTGTCCTATTGTTAGATAGTTACTACACAAAGCCAGCTGTTCTATTTTAAAAGATTATGGCAACATAAATTTAGTGTGTAACTTTGATGTAGGTAGGGTAAGAAAGGAATTTCTCTAGCTACTAGTAAACGATACCAATGTTATATTACAGATGCTCCTATCGAACATAGTGAACAAGCTCGGTGACCCGTGTCAGGCCGTGGCTTCCAAGGTGATCTATCATCTGTGCCAGCTGCTGTACAACCACCCCAATATGAAGGCTGTGATGCTCACAGAGATAGAAAAAATGTTGTTCAGGTAACTTTACTGATCTTCTCGTCCAAAATACCTCAGCGTCTAAAGACAAAAGTCTTTGATCAGTGCGTGTTGCCAGTGATGACATACGGAACCGAAACGTGGTCCTTTACTGTGGGACGAATAAACAAGCTCAAAGTCACTCAGCGAGCAATGGAACGAGCTATGCTCGGAATTTCTCTACGTGATAAGGTCCAGAATGAGGAAACCCGTAGACGAACTAAGGTCACCGACATAGCTCGACGAGTCAGTGAGCTGAAGTGGCAATGGGCAGGCCACATCGTTCGAAGAACCGATAGCCGATGGGGAGTAAAGGTTCTCGAGTGGCGACCACGTACCGGGAAGCGTGTGCCAGGCCGTCCCCCAACTAGGTGGATCGACGACCTGCTTAAGGTCGTGGAAAGTCGCTGGATGCAAGTGGCTAGGGACGGGTCAATGTGGCATACCATGAAGGAGAAATGGCATGACAAATGGAAAATCCGATCTATTATCCCTTAGTCGCCTTTTACGACACCCGCGGAATGATATGGGGTGGTCCTATTGTAAAGCCGAGACAAAACATCACATATTAATAAAAATAATATTCATTTAATAATGATTTTATTAGGAATTCGCTCATAATGCTTCTGTACAAAACATCTTTTGTTAGAATCTTATAAAATAGAATAGCTGCCTTTGATTAGTAATTACCTAAAACCTAAAAATAAGAGATCGGATTACAGTGTCGCGAAAGGAATATGCCGTATACCGTACGCAGCCGTTACGCAGCTAATGGTCGCTAGTTGGTGTATAAACTGAAAATTGTGTTTGTCCTTCTTAGACGATTAATACCCAAAGACAGCTATCCTATTTTAAAAGATTATGATTTAAAAAAAAACACGTGTGCAATTCACATTTTGAAATTCACGAACACGTTCCATTGAACTTTTTGCTGTCTTTTTAATCTAGTTTTCCATTTTTTATATATAATCACGACAATTATTCTGTATTCGTTTTGTGCATATTTTTTATACATTAAAAATTATTATTAAAAATACATACACATATATAAAACACCACGGTTGTTGTGATGCCTTTTCTCAAGCTGTGTACTACGCATGCGCGCACAAACACGAGTTAACACACGCACAACGCTGGGACACAAGCAAACTCCCACTATGCCTTGGTAAACACGAGTGGAGGGGGAACGAAGCAGAGCACAAAGAGAACCACGAACATAAGAAACACTTCCCATCTCATTTGCTCCCACGTTAAATCTTATGCGTTTATGTGTCTGTCTCTTTTTACTGTCGCTTTTTCGTTTCATCGACTTTCAAATCACAACGATGCTCAAGAAGTTTTCACTTCAATAAATGAAATCACCTCAACAGGAGCAACATCTCACCCCGCGCCCAGTACTACGGCGTATGTTTTCTGAATCAGTTCTTTTTGGGGAAGGACGACTCTAAAATAGCTGTCAACTTGATCAGGATATATTTCTCGTTCTTCAAAGCATCTATTAAAAAGGTGAGCTTACTTAATAGGTTACTTAATAGGTTTTTATATATTACTAGCTTCTGCCCGCGGCTTCGCCCGCGTGGACTTTAGGTTTTATCCTGTGAGAACTACGTCATAACAAACCCTTAAAACCCTTTTTTCGCATTAAAAAGTAGCCTATGTCCTTTCTCAGGGTCTAAAGATTGTCTGTGCCAAATTTCATCAAAATCGATTGAGAGGTTTAAGCGGGAAAGCGTAACAGACAGACAGAGTTACTTTCGCATTTATAATATTAGTAGGGATTGAAAGGATATATCATTTGATTTTAATGGTAAGATAAGATAATATAAATGTACGGTATGTTACATAGATGGTACATAGATGTGGACTGGAGATTTGCACGAATTCTGCTGATTAAATTGTATTGTTTAGGATGTTTTAAGAAGGTGAAACTAAAGGCTGTTAGACTGTTAGTATAGTTAACAGTTGGATAGAAAGTAATTCACTCCTGATGGTGACAATCTGGTCTTTGGATGGTAGCCAAAGCCTCAACCTAATGAGGCGATGGCTGTTCTACTTTTTATACCCGCGACTCGATGTGTCATCGCGCATGCGCGGTGAGCGAATGAATCAAGAATCATAATTAGCGCCATCTGTGCCTGCAGCCAAGAACTACTTCGTGCTATGACTAATAGTACATATATTTCAGGGTGTAATCGACTCACGTTTGATGTCCGCCATCTTGACCGGCGTGAAGCGGGCGTACCCGTTCGCGGACAAGGATCGCCTCGCCGAGACCCCGGAGCACATTGACGCCATACACAAGCTAGTGCACCTGGCGGGACTCAACATAGCCATACACGCGCTGGCGCTCCTGTTCCACATCAGCGACGCGAGCAAGGGGACAGCAGACCGGTGAGGCAATCTAAGAGGATATAATATAGCGGGTCCGGGATCGAAGAAAACACATGTCCAAAGTTTCAGAGTTTATTAGTACCCCAGGTTCAAAAGGCAGGTAGTGCGTCCTTGCGTCCGTCATCTTCTCTGTAATAAGAGACGGGACTCCATACAGCGAAAATAAACCTACCGTCACAAACGGAGCTAAATCAACATGCGCTAGTAGCGCCTTTGACGCTTTGCCATGTTTCATACAATTTGTCGTGATATGAAATGAAAACATTTATTTTCCAGGATGCATGTCGATTCATAGACGTTACATAATTTTATTCCCATATATATAGTATTATTTATTATATATTTCTTTGTATTTGTATTGTATAATGTAAACTGTGAAGTAGTCAAACAAGGCAGAAGTTTCGCTCTGTGCTCTGTCCGTCGGCGGCTTAGCTCAGAGACTCTTACTTCTAGAAAGCTATAATTTGGTACGTACATTATACATATATATACATATACATACATAGTAATAACGCCGATAAAGCGGTATAATAAAAACTTGAAAAATATTTTTATTTGAGTGGCTTCCATACGTTTAACTTGGGTTTGAAATATTTTTAGCGCCTACCCCATTGTGTGGGGTATCGTTGAATACGTCTTTCAAAAATATTGAGGGTCTAGGAACACCACTTTTCGATTCATAAATTAAATAGAATTAAATAAATTCGATTCGGTAAAAACAAGATGGCGGATTAGGAATGGCATGTTTTCAAACCCTTTAGGATATATGTTTTCTTTATTTCAGATATTATACATCCCTGTACCGCAAATTGACATCACCGGAAATATTCAACACCTCCCACTCTGCTTTACTGTTCTCTCTCATATACAAATCACTGAAGCAAGATAAAGATGTGAACAGAGTGACGTCATTCGTGAAGAGATTGCTCCAGCTGTGTTGTTATATGACGCCTGCGCAGTCTTGTGGAGTGCTCTTCTTGATAAGTCAAGTGCTGAAAGATGGCGAGAAGAAAGACGCGGTGAAGTTGGTCTGGAGCAAGAAAGAGGTCAAAGATGTGCTAGATGTCACAGCTATTTAAATTACAAAGTTTTGTAAATTATAAGATTGTAAAGTATTATTCAATTCAATTCAATATAACTTTATTGTACACCAATACAAGCTTAAGTTTAAAAAATAAAATAAAAATAAATAAAAAATGTACAAAAGGCGGTCTTATCGCTGACAGCGATCTCTACCAGACAACCTTTTGGTAGAGGAAATAAGTAACAATATTTGGGTGGAGGTGTGACAGATATTGATAGATTATAATTAAATACTTGAATAAACACATATGTATACTTATATAAATAATATATAATATTAAATAATAATAATAAATACGTTATTTTATGGATACAATACATACTAGTACATAGGATTACATAGGATTAATTATTGAGAAAATGCGACTTAAGTTGGAATTTGAATGTGGCCATAGATTTATTTAGGTATTATGTCGAATGTATGGTACACTCTAGTACAAAAAATATGTATCCACTTTTGTACCATGTCACATTCACCTTTAATTGACATTTACTTCAACACATTGCATAGGAAAGGGTGAAAGTGACATGGTTCAAAAGTGGATACATATTTTTCTACTCGAGTGTACATACGACAGTCAGAAAATTTTAGCTTCTCACATTCCATCTTTAGAGGCATGCAAATATTTGTAAATTATTACGTTTCAACAAAACGGTTTGAATTAATGTGACTATTTACAGAACTATGCTTATTATTTTAACACTACCATTACTTTATACCAAATTAAATTATTTTTATATGCAATTAGATATGATTTTTAAAAAACTAAGGTCACCGACATAGCTCGACGAGTCAGTGAGCTGAAGTGGCAATGGGCAGGCCACATCGCTCTAAGAACCGATAACCGGTGGGAAGTAAAACTACTAGGTGGACCGACGCCAAGGTTAAGGTCGCGGGGAGTCGCTGAATGCAGGTGGCTCGGGACCAGTCGATGTGGCGTACCATGAAGTCCTGCAGTGGACGTTTCCCCGCTGATGATGATTAGATATGGTGCTGCTATCCAGGAATTCTTTGACTGAATAGAAACTTTTTATTTCAAAAACTTGCCATCGCAGTGAAGTACAGGGCAATGAAGAGAAACACATGGATTTTTTCTAGTTCAATAATAACATCGAATCTATGAAAGTAAAGGTAAATTCTTTCCACAGGAGGTAAAAGAAGACACCGAAGAACATAATGGTGCAGAGGAAAGCGCAACGGAAGCGAATGGCACTGTGGACTTCACAACCGATGACGAAGAAGTAAAGATTGAACAGAAGAAAGTTGACCTGCTGCGAGGAGATAAGAAGGATTTGTTATTGGGTATGTTTGTCGTGGCGATTTCTGATGGAGCTTGTATTAATATACAGGTTTTGGGGTACTCCTTTTAAGCTAAAGATAGCTTGCATTAGGAGACCCCGCTCTTCTATAATGTGTACAGCTTATTTTTGTGCAGATAATACTTATATCTAAGAATTGCTTATCGATATTTTCCCCACTTTTTTATAGAGCCGTGGTAGCTCATTTGAGTAGAGCGTCAGTCCTTGAACAATCGAGGTCTGGGTTCGATCCTGGCTCGTACCAATGAGTGCCAATTTGTTATTTGGAATTTATGTACGAATGATAAAAATCGTGAGGAAACCTGCACACTCCTGAGAAGAAATTCAAAGGTGTGTGTGTCTACCAATCCGCACTGATGGTCACTGTTCAGTGGACATACACTCTCTGTAGGAGAATAGGCCTGAGCCCCTGCAGTGGGGACAAATGTAGGCTGTTGATGATGATATATTTTTTTTTCATTTTGAAGATCTTGTAAATGTTTTTCTGCTGGTAACCTGGTTTTAGTTTTTCACGTTCCTCTTGTTTTATCATAACAGATGATGACGAAGAAGAGTCATATATCGACCTTAAAATCGACAACGACGGGAACGTCAAACCGAAGAAGCGTAAGCGTAACATCGGGGTGGCGGGGTGGTTCCATGCCAAGGTCAAAACTGAAGAGAAGGTGGAAGAGGACAAAGAGTTGGAGAACAAGATACAGCTCAAGAAGACCGTTAACATGGATAAGGTAAGTGTGGAAACTGCTAGAAGAACGGCCGACCTGGTAAAAGTTGCGGGTAGTTTCTAGATCACAAGCTAGACACTTCATATACATTCCGTGCCATCATCAGCCGGGAAACGTCTACTGCTGGACCTAGGCCTCCCTCATGGTACGCCACATCGACTGGTCCCGAGACATCTGCATCCAGCGACTACCAGCGACTTAAACCAGTTCGTCGGTCCACCTAGTAAGGGGACGGCCCGGTAGACGTTTCCCGATACGTGGTTGCCACTCGAGAACTCTCACTTCCCATCGGTTATCAGTTCGAGCGATGTGGCCTGACCGTTGCCACCTTGTATCTATACGCAATTGTAACTTTATGCGCCAGTCTTTTGCGGGGGGTGTGAGGTGTTGTGGATCGGCGGGAGGCGATGAACATCAGTTCTGTACGTATTACTACATATTAATTATGTGACATTTGCAGGTGATATCAGAATACAACCCGTTTGCTCGGAATCCATCTTTTTCCGGAGCGCAATGCTCAGCATATATAGAACTGCTGCCCCTGGCCAAGCACTTCCACCCCAGTGTCAAAATGTTCGCTGAGAAACTTCTTAACGGTGAGTACTGGATTCTTGACACATTTTAACCACGCTAACAATCTTGAACCCAGGACGGATTCGATTCCCAGTGGACCCCCTTATCGGAACTCGATTTGGTTGGCTAGCTACCGCTATGTTACCTAAGCCTGCCGACAAACTGCAGTGTTAATAGCACTGTAGTGTTCCGATATGACAGATATCAGAATCAGCGCCTTATTAGCTTTAGCTCTGAGTGCGCACGTTTTGGAGTCCCAAAATCTTAAACCATTTCATAGCGTCTTTGTCTAAAGACTCCTTTAAAATGAGATGGTTTTTCAAAGTTTTTGATCAATTGATTCCTGAACTCAAATACCTCCAAAATGTTTCGAGAGAGATAAAGAATTGGTTAACGGTTGTAATTGTTTTTGCAGAACAAATCATCCAGTACAGCGGGGATCCGCTAAAAGATTTCTCCGGTATCCGATTCCTGGACCGTTTCGTGTTCAAGAACCCAAAAAAGAGATCCGAGGACAAGCAGGAAGATGGAGAAGTAAAGAAGGTGAAGGGATCACATCCCAAGTTCGCTGTGAGGAAGAACTATGTCGCTAAAGGTACGTTTTCTAACAACACAGATGGGTATCTGACCAGAAAACTCACTTTCAATCGACTTTAAATAATTAACGCATTCAAAAAGAACTAAAAACCGACTTGAGTTGCCTTAAAAATTTGGTTTTTGTTGATTTTCTTAAAGAGCGATCAATCAATTTCTATGATATTTATACGGGACCACCTCTGAAGTGTGCTCTACCAAACAATAAATATAGTTTAAAAAAACTAAAAAACACGCTTTTAAAGAAGTTTACGAGCGCCAAACGTTTTTTTCAAAATAATACTAGTATTTATTGTTCGTTCATTATTGTTTTAAGCTTATTTTATTTTAAAAATTATTTTAAACTTTTTAGTTCGATATTCTTTAAAAGCGTGTTTTTTAGTTTTTTTTAAACTATATATTTATTTTTCACTTTTTAGTTTAATATGCTATCAAAGCGTGTTCTTTAGTTTTGTTTCCAATTTTTTATTTACTATGGATTATCAACTATTTGATGGTAGTTTCTTTACCGACCGGTTTTATTCCGGAAAGTGAGCCATAAAAAATCAGCTACTAGGGCCGAGAAGGCAGCAGGCGCGCGAAGGAGAATTACAAACTCACAAGCCCACAAACATACAGGTGAAGCTAATAAAAGCGTGTTAAAAAAAGAATTATCGTTTCGTTTCACTAATGGCGGAGTTATCGCGTAACACACATACAAAAAAATGCGTCGAATTGAAAACCTCTTCCTTTTTTAGTGTGTTGAAAACCAGTCAAGTGTCGGACTCGTATATCGAGGGTTCCATATAGAACATGATTGATTAACATACTGGATACTGCTCTAATAAATCCGATTAAAGAACAAACATAACTTGGCAGTTAAAAAAATTGATATTCCATATATCCGTCTATATTGTGATCAATACTACAACTGCAGGTGTAAGTTTGTAATCGTAAAAAGCTATAAAAAAGAACTATTGTAGGATCCCTTTGTTGTTTGTTTGTTTGATTTCACTCCTAAGCAGTTTCATATTAATTTCAACTTGATAATTCCAAAAAATTCCTGATAAAAAGGGTCTTGACAGATACACAGATGTACAACGAAGTGATCATGTAAAGGTTCCTTTTGACGTACGAAACCATAAAAGTTCAGTTTTACACCATTGTTTACATTTTTCTGTGTGATTAGAAATTAGTGTTTATAGTAGGTTAGAAAATACTTAACAGTCCGTTTGTCATTACTGATTATCGTAATGTTTCACTCCATAGTACGCCGCAATGACAGCTCCCAAGCCACTTGCATACAGCGACTACCCGCGACCTTTATCAGGTCGTCAGTCCACCTAGTAGGGGAAACTCTTGCTCCCCATCGGCACTACCTCGCTGACTCGTCGAGCTATATCGAATCCCTCCTCCTCAGTTATTCTGAACTGATTTCTGTTTCAGGTATCAAGAGTATGCCCGTGAATTCTGCCTCGTACCTCAACGAGGATGTTAACAAGATACCGGTCGATGAGAGATTCTTATACGAGTAAGTAATATTTATCATGGGGAAGTTATGTTTATATGTTTGTGGCTCATCATCATCATCAGCCGGGAAACGTCCACTGCTGGACATAGGCCTCTTTCATGGTACGCCACATCGACCGGTCCCGAGCCACCTGCATCTAGCGACTCCCCGCGACTCTAACCAGGTCGTCGGTCCACCTAGTAGGGTCGCCACTCGTTTTGTTTGTGACTCAATGATGCATAAACTGCTGACTAAACTATATTTTTATGAAATTTGGCACACATATTATGGAGATCTTAGACGCTATATAGAAGTTGCTCGAAAACGGATAACCAATGGGGAGTAAAAGTTCTCGAGTACTGGGAAACGTGTACCGGGCCGTCCGTCCGGACGAGCTAGTTGAGGTCATTGTGGAATACCATTGAAGACTATGTCCAGCAGTGAACGTGTCCCGCGACCATAGACTGTTCGTCACTTATTTGGTTTGCACTTGACCTCCATCGCACTTGATGCTTTACGCGTGTTCAAGTAATGAGGCGACCCGGCCCTTCTACCTTTCTTACCGGAACAAAAGTGCTTCCAATACTGTGTTTCGCGACAGACATAGGTAGTATGGTGGTATATTGCTAGACGGACAGAAAATGCTCTACCACCAATGAAACCCAGTAGCGATAGATACAACTGGGAATCGAACCCGGCAGCTCCGCATTGTACGTCCAACTATGTTGGAGGATGTTTACAAGGAGGCGGTTGTACCGTAAGATCACGTATTCCTTCCTCAATGGTAGGTAACATCTAAGTCAGCCGTCAAACAGCGTTCTAATAGCACGTGTGTGTTTAGGTAAGAAAATATTGTTGTCAGACCTTGACGCCTTTGAGTAAGCACGCTTCAATCCAGGGCCAGATTTAGAGGTACAGAGGCCTCGGGGCAATAAAGGAGCGAAGGCCCCTCGCCCCAAATTATTTTCCAAATAAAGTAAACCATTTTTTTACTCGAGTTTTTCAATAAATATTTTATTGTGAAACCAAGTAGATTCCTTTAATATTGAACAAACACATATAAATATAAACGGAAAAAATATAATCTAATAATCATGTATGTACAAAGTACTGTAGGCTGTAGGTAAAGGTGAAAGAGCAAAAAAAATATCAAAGGAAAAGATGTTTACTAGTGTTTACTAGTTGGAATTTGAAACAAAAATTTTCCGGAGTCTCTATTGTGGGGGCCCCCCGTTTGTGGAGGCCCCGGGGCTTCCGCCCCGGTTGCGCTCCCCTAAATCCGGCCCTGCTTCAATCCTACAGCTGTTTTGTCGTACGAGATGTAATGTAACATTGTCATGTCTTCAGTTTCCTGCAGAAGCGTCGAGCGGTGGTAGATTCAGATGACGACAGCGACAACGAGTCAGTCAACAGCGACGACTTTGATCAGTATCTGGACAGCGTTACTGGATCCAAAGCTATAGGTAAACTTGCGGGACATTTATATATATTGGTGAACAGTCTGTATGACTCCATGCAAATCGGTCGCGTTCAGTGACGTCACCGGCATTATTGATTCGAAAGTAACTCCCATCGTTCTGTCTCTCGATGTGCTTGTTCCCCTTTCACGACTAAACTGACCTTCATTAAATTTGACAATTAGAACAGAACAGAAATAGTTTATTCGGCGTACATACAGTTATTACAGTACAGTTCAATACATATATTTGCAATTTGCTCTGCTGCACTGCAACGCCGAAATGGACCTGTCTCAGCATATGCGGCAGCAGTAGCTGCAGCGCTGATTTTCAGACAGGCTCAGAGATATTCAATAACACTGTTTTTTAATACTAATTAAATAGAAACTAACTAATTTTAGTTGATGCATGAGTCAATTCTTGGGTCAACTTATCCCAGGCCTCTTTCAGCCCGTGGGTCGAAATGCCCACTATGAATTTTAATACATACAATGTCTTTTTTCACAGTTAACTCAGCCCGCAGACCTAAACGGACATTACTTTTAAATTAGTAGTAGGCATTCCGGCCCGCGGACAGAATGAAGCTTGGGCAGAGTTGACCCAAGACATAAAACATTTCATAGTGGTCGTTATGGCCCGCGGGCTAAGTTGACTTAAAAATTGTTAGTGGAATTTTCGGCCCGCGTACTGAGGTGTGGGCTGAGTTGACCCAATAGTCTATTTCACACGCACGTAGCTAATGACATGGATAAGAACAAAGACTACTTTTTATCCACATTTGAGTCTGAATCTTGTTAATAATCTCGTTTTTTAGAATCCGATGAAGAGTTGGACTACCTAGCGGACATGGAGGCGACGAAACAGCAGCGGCCGAAGAAGGGCAAAGATGATGACGATGACCAACTCGGCAGTGATGACGGCGATGACGATGATATCGAGGACACGGGTGACGTTGCTGGTGATGATGAAGGTTAGCTGTTTTTATTTTGCATACGTTTGCACTTGGGCTTGTGAAGATAAGGCTTTATGGGAGAAACATTAATTTAATTATTCTTTTGATTCTTCTCCATATATACACAAATATCTGTCTTCAGAATAATGTTTTTCCCCAATAACCTTAGGTGTTCAGGGGTACACAAGTATCGCTTCGTAAATACATTTAAATAGAGACTCTTGTACCGCACAATACGGTGCGATTCAGCTAGCACAGCGCTGCAACAAAGTTGCATTCACTCTCTCATTCTATCGTGTAGCTCTATCTCAAAGAGTATGTAACATACGTATACCACGTAATAAGAGACGGGACTCCATACAGCGAAAATAAACCTACCGTCTCAAACAGGACAAAATCAACATCCATTCTCCACCATACATAATGTAGGGACAGTGGCGCCAACAATGCGCTAGTAGCGCCTTTCAATGCTTGGCCGTGTTTCATACAATTGTTGTGAATTAATTTAAAACTACAGACTCTATCTCTTCTAAAATGGCTTCTAACAAAGACAACCGTGAATTTTCCACTCTGTAACACTGACATATTCATAACAATTTATTTTTTACAGTGGACAGTGATGGTGAATTAAATATCTCGGCTGATGAAGACGAACCAGCATTTTCAGGTGATGATGATGGTAAGCAATCAAATGAATGAGTGTTTGGTGAGCAGAACCTGCACATGAACTTTTGAGGGTCTGATGATTGAGCAGAATAACTTTGAGGGGAACTTTGTGAAGGAACATGGCGAATAAACTGCGCCTGAGCTCTTTGTAGAGTGTTTGGTGATTAGCATCTGTTCATGAACTCCTGATGGTCAAAATTATATATTTTAAAACCACCATTTTTTGGAGAAAAAAAAAACTACTTGTAGCAGAGTAGCAGTATGCATTTAAAAAATAACTAAGCAAACAAATGCTACCATATTTTTAAAGGACTTCAAAAAAGAGGCGGCTCTCAAGTCTTTTGCATTTTTGAATATATGATTTCAAACCAAACAAAATTACAGACCCGACTTTATTTCTACATGTCTATAAACGATTATTTTCAACTCGTTACACTGCACTTTTTTTAGAACTTGGACTCGAAGACAGCGATGAAGGAGATCACATTGACGTACCCGGAAAGAAGGGAGGCAAAAGAAAAACGAAACTGAACTTGAAAGGTATTTTTATACATGACATTACTATAGTCGGGAATAAAACGATTTCATTCGCTTTGTTTCCAGAAAAACGTCTGGGTTCGACACCTACTAAGTTGACATTCCAAAATTTCGCACGAAGTGTTTTACTTCTTATTCTTTTTCTAGGCAAATGTGTGTCGTGCTAGATCTTTAATTAACATCTTTTTTATGTATAAACTGTGTGCAACTGGCTTTAATCTCATCTCACCTTTCATACCAGAACACAACACTGCTGTTTCCAGCAGACTTAGGTAACATGGCGACAGCTAGGCGGACATATAAAATACCTTAACAC
This sequence comes from Carcina quercana, assembly GCA_910589575.2. Lineage (NCBI taxonomy): Eukaryota > Metazoa > Arthropoda > Insecta > Lepidoptera > Depressariidae > Carcina > Carcina quercana. The sequence continues at coordinate 2,165,245 of OU342451.1, read as the reverse complement.
AAACTAAACTGAGTATCGAAAGGAAACCTAACCTGGGACCTCCAGGTTGTTAATCCAAGCTTGTGTCCGTTAGGCTACAGAGGTGCTTGGAAAATCTGAGGAGATTGTCGTCAAACACAAGTCCCTAAAAACTATCAGTTTAATGCTGCAATATAGACGGAAATGTAGCCCACTAATGTTTATTATTAATAGCGGAGATTATATGAATCATCTGCTAAAAGATGACTAACTATTACTCTGTGACATCAATAAAAAATTACATTTCGATGTGGCATACTGGCAACACTAGTTATAAAGGAATTGAAACCTGAACTCGAATTCATCATCATCATCAACAGCCTATATATGTCCCCACTGGAGGGGCTCAGGCCAATCTCCTACAGAGAGTGTATGGGACATAGTCCACCACGCGGGCCCAGTGCGGATCGGCGGACTTCACATGCCTGTTCAAGACATGCAGGTTTCCTCACGATGTTTTCCTTCACCGTTAAGCAATCGGATAATGTACTTGAATTGAAAAACAACTCATAGGTACACGGCTGGATTCGAACCTGGTACCCTCAGATTGAGAGTCCGCGCCTTATCCACTGCGCCACCGACGCTTCGAACGAACGAACGAACTCGAATTACCGTAACATTATGATTTCATTATCCAGGTAAAGACGACCTTAGTTCCCTTTTCGCGTCCGCTGAAGAATTCTCAACTCTCCTAGAAGATACGGCGTCAAACAAAAAGCAAGGTTCAAGCCAAGCTGTCTCAAACACTGACAATTCCAGCACAAAACAAATGGCTTGGGAAGAAAATCGCGATCGATGGATAAAGGGCTACAATAAAAAAATCCTTGGTCAAAAGGGTAGAAATAAAAACGGCAAGAAGTTCAAAAAGCCTGGCAACATCAACAAGATGGCTGATAAGAAAAAAGGCGGCAAACGGAAAGCAGGGAATGCCGATGGTGCCGGAGGAAAGAAAAAGAAGTTTTAGTTGTGTGTAAATAAAATCTATTAAATATTATTTTGAGTTTTATTTAGTTTCAGGGTGCAAGGGCTAAAACGTAGCTATAACTTCTCAGTGGCAAGGATTGTATTAAGGCTAACCAATCTCCAATTGAAATTTAAAGGTATACTATCCTTCCAACAAAAAAGTGTACGAATTTAGGAAGTAGACGATACTCCGAGAACATTTTGTGTATTGTAGTAAATGTAATCGTGATTCCAGCAAGATTCCAGTATCCCCCATAACCAATCAATTGAAATGGCCTTGAAAAAATGACAGGTACATATATTACTCTGTGAAAATGACTTGGGTCGCAACGGAGCAAAGAAGCGGCCGCCGTTTCCTCGCCTACTACGCATGTGCACATACTGTGTCAATGAAACGAAACGTCAAAAATGATAGGCAACGTAGATCGTCAGGAACAAACATTTTTACCTACTTGACGAAAGACTTCGATAAAGTGTTATCTTCAACTAAACTCATTTCTGAATTATACTTATCACAATATAACCAGTAAAATTGTTGGAACATTATTCCGTTCACGTAATGAATGCGGCGCGCGGAAAGAAATCTTGTTTGTTGACATTTAGTTAGTGTAGCTGTGTTGAAGTGCGCGCCACTGCGCCGTATCTCTCATTTAAACCGTGATTTACTTACATTTACACCCAAAATGTACTGAAAACTGACTAAGTGAGGACTACTCAGTGATTTATTAACTGTTTGGACATATTTACAGCCCACTCACTGAAGTTGTTAATGTGTAAAAAGAGCGGGCAAAAATCAGTGCAAGTGACGAATACATAGTTATTTTTAGACAAGACTGGTCGTGCAATAAAGCCATATTTTGATGTTATTAACGTTTTACTCTGTTGAACTTACATCCGCTGGGTTTGTTGTCTGAAAAAAATGCTAATCCGATTCCTAATAGACTAATATCGGGGTGCTTGAGGAAAACATACCGCGAAACAAGTTTGACAGCTACGCACACGAACAAACCATTCTGTTTTGTACGTACCTATGTATGTGTAGCGCCCGTGTTTGAGTGTGTGCACGCGACCCGAAGTGATGTGAAAATTCTTATCGATTAGCGCGATAATTTCAAGGACAGATTTTGTCAATACTTCTAAACAAGTATGATGATAATGAATTGATGGAAACACAACTTGTTGTTATTTGAACTTTTGATTGACAAATTTAATTACCAATGATGGAGACGCCATCGGTAGACAATGACAAAAATATGGACACCGAAACGGGTCGTGTATCCACTTCGAGCTCGAACCAATTATACATACCCGACATGGACTTGCCAGATGATACATTCCGAATGAGTTTAGATTATGCCATGGTTGGTGAAAATGTCACTATTGGAGATCGAAACACGTCAGTTGAGAGTGCTCCTACTCCGGTTGAAACACCGGTTCTAACACTACCTACACCAGATCTTCAAATTCCTGCCACGCCCAATACTCCTCCTCCTAAATCACCTCCAATAATTGAAACCCCAAAATCTTCTGAGAGTACTAAAGCCTTAGACAGTATTCGTAAACCACCTAGCTATCTCAAACTTTCGCTAGCGAAAAATGACGATAACATATTTGTGAAGCCATCCCCATTAGCAGACGTAATGTCGCCAGCAAGAATGCTCCAATTCGAAATAGATACATCGACAAGTGCCACTCCAACTATGAAACGAGCAGCCGTTGACTTTGATTTCTTCAATAAGAATAACTTTGAGGAGTATTTCAAAGATGTACCGGAAGATAAAAGCAAAGAGGTCGAGATAATTGAAGAGGACAAAACTTATGAGGAAACTCCGGTGATTGTCAAGGCGGACACAGTGCGACATGAAATCGAATATGGTAGGTATCGTTGCTAAACTAATGAATTATATTTATTGTAATAATTATGGTCATTTCTTTTCTACCAGTTTTTGTAACAAGGTCTTTGTAATTAAAGCTAAACTATTCCACAATAGAAACCTGTTACATTTTAGGAGCATGCGATCTACATTTATCTCGTTGTTACGTATATCTCTTTCCGTCTATCTCCTGCCAGTGACCGCCTGCGCTGCTCCGCGTTTCATCCTAGTCTAGATTATGGTAATCCCACGGCAAGATGGCAAGCCCACTTCCACTAAACTTGTTTCTTTAAAACTATTATTTCTTTAGGTAACTAGTTTGTCCGATTTTCAGAGATTTTGATCTGTTGTCAGGGTTGGATCTGGAACTCTTGATTATACTCTCGTCGAAGCAGAAAATAGCCTTTTAATATCCCAACAAATACAAAATGGTTTATGGTTCTATAACTGTAAAATAAATTAAAATAATATTTCTACTCTATTGTTCATTGTAAGTATAATTTTAATTATATATGATCTTATCGGAAAATACGACTACATAAATTTGTGTAATACTCATTGGCTATATTTACATATGTGTAGTTTCATAACACATGAAAATGGTACATAGTTGCTTTTTAATGTGTTGTAGTTAACTGACACCTTTATTTTGTAAGTATTAATTTTTATAAAGGCACAGACGGCGTGGGTGCTTCGTGGATGACATGAGACTCCTAAGCATGAAACAGATACTAACACAGTCAATATTAAGAGGCCTTTTCAATTTGATTGAATTAAAATCATTGAAAAGATGGCGGCCCATGAAGTTACTAAAAGGTTTAATCCCTGTATTTTGAAACTAAACTGCAAGCGACATTGTTTGTGTACACATTAGAAGCCGTAAAATTTTCTTTTTTTAGCTGTTCGAGATGAATGCAAATCAATAATCATCACTGAAGGTCGTATTATCATGCATGTTTGCACAAACAGCCTTGCATAATGTCACGACTGGAGCTTAAATGTGGACGAGCTAACAATACCATATTTGTTACGTAAGCATTGATTAGCAGCGCATTGTCAGATTCAACATTAAATTGTGGATCGAAAAAGCTTGTAAGAAATTCAGTTGTTTGTTCTAGAGCATTGAGGTAGGTTAGTACAACATACTATGTCCGTCTTGTGCCTTGTCTTAAATGGCTAGAATTTAGCTTCCTGAATAAATTAACCTTGGTTCGGTTGACAGCTTACTCAGTGCAAATTCCTTATCGCTGTAGATAGTGTATCAAAAAGATTCAATTTAACAAGGTTATTGGCGTTAAATGTTACGAGCTGGGGGTTTGAGATTTGAAAAAAAAAATATGTCCGGAGTTTATCGGCTAAACCTCAAAATCGCGGGTATTCTTGACACGCAAAATTGCTATTACATATTTTATTCGATTTGGCAATTTTTTTGAGGTCATTAACGACAGTAAACTAACGGCAGCCAAAAGTTGTGGCTCGCTTATAGCGCCATTCATAAGACTCAACTCCTGCGCACATAAGAAAGACTATGTCTATACTTGACCTTGAATCCATAGTCTCAAAGGTATGGGTTGGACCCAGGCTTGTACAGTACGAATCATACCAAAGTTACATTTCGTTTTTTGAAATTTAAATATGAACGATGAAGCTAATTACCATTGGCTCTACTACGGTGACCTGACACATGTTCATGAGAAGACTGTATAATAAATGAAGATAATAATGTATAAGAAAAGATCCTTCATAGCTCCAGTAATGGATTTTGCGATGATTTGCTCATTTGTACGTGACTGAAGCTGTAGATCTGTGACCCTGAAATTTTTGGGAGCACTTGAAGAAAATATTATGCCGAAAGAGACTTTGATATTAAAATAAAAATACACGTGTTTTTTCACTATCTCGCTGTCCATCTGTTCCCGCAGTCATTGGTTTAGTTTTCATAATTACTTTCAAAATATTGAAACAAGACTGGCTAATTAAGTAAGTATCTTTGTAATTAATTAAGTAGGTGCGTTTCTCATACTAGATAATCAAGTTATTACGAACAAAACATTACATCATACTTAAATCGAAAGCGTTTTTCGCATGGGAGAATGAGATACCTAACAATATTTTAGAGCCAAATGAAAGTTTAGGCATTATTATTGTTTGTGAGAAAAAAAAATTTCCAGTGAGGCACCAATGATGATAGGCACCCTAAGTTTTATTTTGAACAGTTAGGAAATTAGGAATGGTCTAAATAATTCGTGGAACAAAAAGTTATATTTTCATACGAGGAATAAAGCGGAAATCAAGAAGTAATAATATAATACAATCAGTGCAAGGTTCATTATCAATCCTTGCACTAATTCGGGCCAGCCTACACTCTACATTATGCTACTCGATGAAGAAAGAATTACAATTTACAAGAAAGAGATACAACTAGTTTCATTTGACTTTCGTCACACACCTCGACTTTCCGTCCCACTCTACTCGACAGATAAGCGATAGTTTTGTCTCTTTTTGTTTATATCCATGAAACGGTGACTTCGCAGTATATGTTAAAATAAACGAGAAATATCTAAACACCTCCAAGATAAATGGTTGTATTTTTGTTGAATTATCTTCATTAAATTTTTAATTTATATTATTCGTTCTGTTAAAAATTACGGATCACTGCTACACAATATAATAGTAAAACCAACAGCTAAAAAGTATCGATATCAAGCTGTCGATTCATGTGTATCTTTTGCATGCACTATCTGGCCTCGTAAATCGTGAATAGTGGGGGAAGCCGCCGCTCGCACGTCGCACGGTTTCTATTTTGCGTTTCTCGATTAATTTCAGTTATTTTTCCGCGCTGAGTGAGGTAACGTCTCATCCGCGCGATTGTTTTGTATTATAATTGTACATAATATGGATTTTATATGGACAGTTTAGTGATAGTGAAACGTTAAAATTGAAGGGCTGGACTTTATAATGTCAGTGTAGTGAAATTTTGTACGATACCCTTGGATTTTGTGAACGTGCGACCCTTTTCGTTTGGAGTTTTGGACCACGAAATTGTATTGATAAGTACAAGAACGAAGTCGAACAAAATAAAAATAACAAATTATTTGACGTTTTTGTTACTGTGTGAAAATAGTTGCAGGAGATATTTCATTGCAAACCACAAAATATTTGCATTCGAGAATTCCTCATACTATCAACAACTTTTCATTTTGGCCGGGTTATAAACGGACAGGAGCGCCATCTGTGAATGGATTGTCATCATCGGAGTGAAGTTCGTGCGGATTCCGAAATACTCGCAAAAATGCTCGTTTACTTACGTGTCGGACTTTCGCTAGAGAAGTTCACAGGTTGAGTCTTGAGTTATAAAAAAAACTGTTGACATTTCGGTTCTAACTCACTTAGAACCTCGTGGACCGAAAACGGTCCGTTAAAAATTAATTACGGACATAAGTTTCCGTGGGATCCCATGAGTGATACCTGAGTGGCAGTTTCAAAAGTCTACATGGTTTTGGTTAGGAGGTGAGCCATGGCGACCGTGGAAATGAATATCCCTGATAAAAAACCTGAGCACGAGTCGGGATATTACGAGGGCAGCGACCACGAGGGCAGTATGGAGTGTGCGTGCCCTTCACCTATCAGCAGGCGGAACTCTTCCGACTGTCCTAAACTGAAACGACGCCTGAGCGCTCACAAGCATAAGAAAGTTCTGCCGAAGAAGCAAAGGACTGATGTGCCTGTGAATGGCCACTGCAGTGCTAAAAACATTGATAAAAGTGTAGAAATTGTGGAATGTGCCGGTGATCCAATTGCAAAAGACCTGATGAAGGTTGAGGAGGAAACTCCAATGCCTGGACCTAGTTCAAAGAGGAGTAGCTCTGTTGAGCTAATCGGGGGCACTGTGCCACCTCCGGCTCGGGATTCCATCGATTGGAATCTTGTGGATGCAAGTAAAATTAGGAAAAGATTTAGAGGTGAGTTATTGTCATTTTTTTATCATAAGATTTTTAAAATATTTGTAGTGCCATTTTAATTTCAATTAAAATGTTTTTTAATTTAATTAATTATAATTATTATTTTTTCAAATTAGGAGATTAAACTTAAATATTAAAATTCCTTGCTTATAAAAATGTTAAACATAAAGATGCCTATGATAGCAGGGTAGAAAAATCAAGATTTTTTAATTGCTTGGGATGCCATGGGAAAGATGTAGGTTAGGGAACAAGGGTCTGGAAAAACTGAAGACCAAGTGTGACAAAGCAAACACAACTTTCAATGATCAAAAGCAGTATTGAGAAGTCAATTACTCTCCACTATGAGAAGAGGATGAAAGTCAGTTTTCCTATTTTTTGGAGCTTTGTCCTTTTCAGCATCTATGGGAGAAGGAGGGTTTGTGAGGGTCGGCCATAAACCTTACAAACTATATGATAAGATGAAGCATCTGTAGAAAGGGGTTTTCCAGTTGTAGATGTGTAAATTCCAAAATCATTGTTACATTAGGAACTGAACTGGATAGTTGGTATTTTTGTTTTAATTACTACTGATAATAGTCACTCGATGCAAGTGGCTTGGTACTGGTCACCTTGCCATGGCATACTATAGAGGAGATTTATGTCCAGCTGTGGACGTTTCCTGGCTGATAATGATTACTCGTAATACAAATAATTGTATTACTTAAACCACATAAATTTCTAAGTGATTTAAATATGCCTGTATGATAGCCATAATTTTTATTAAATCTACATTTACATGTACATACCCTCCTGCTTTCAGCAGTTTCTTTTGTGCACTTGAAACCTTCTCTTTTGATGCTCTTCAAATTTGAGGAGACAATGCATTTCGCTCAATAACTTGTCAAGAAATCTCAAATGATTTTATTTAATCCGTTATTAATCCAACATTCCAAAAAGAAGTGAAACCATTTCTGACACATAAAACCCTTATGTGGAGGGGGCAAGTACTTCAAGAACCAGGTTTTAGTCATCTTTTATGACCAATAAGTTTTTATCAGGAAATGCTGTGCTAAAACTTCCATTGTCAAATCAAACTTTTATTTAATTAAACATTGATAAGTGTACATTGAACCTACGATGCCAAGACACAGGGTACAATATTTTCCAAGATTTTGAGTTTATTTAAATTTGTAATAAATATTCATGTATCAAATGGTAATGCTTCATCTCACTTAATGAGCACCTTTCCTTCCTATGTTAAGCTGTAGTCTCACCCACAAGTCTCAAGCCCTTGAAAATGTTATCTTTAATTATCATGACAGAAGTATTGTTAACACTGGTGCTTGGCAGCACACCTAAACATGTGGATGGCTGCCATAGGAATTAAGTAGCATTGCCACAAAAAGATTTTCTATTTTTTTTTTCTTTTGTTGTTGTTGAAATTGTTTTAATGTTATAAATTACTTGTTGGCACTCAGTAACAATCATAAGGATTGATACTTCTCATCAGAAAAATCAAAACACCTTGCAAGTTTATGTTTTGTAAGAATTATCACAAAAACCTATGAAAATTTAATTTGAACATTAGGATTTGAAAACCTCACATTATTCACTATTAAACGACATTTGACATATATTCCTAAATATACACATTTTTCTTATAGTCCTTACATAACATAAACTTGCAAGGTGTTTCGATTTTTCTGATGAGAAGTATATGATAAGAATTCAATAATTATTTCGATTTGTCTCATTTAGGAACTGAAATACTCTATAACCATGTGTTATTGTTAGAAAATATCTCAACTTCTCACATTATCAGTTTAACCTTCAAGTAAACACAATAAATGGTTCCTTATCACTAACAGCTACTATGGTGTCCAACAATTGGCTAAACCACAGAGTTCATTCCTACATTGTGGTTTTTAAAACTAAATTAAATTTCCTTACTGTTCGTTGTACCATTCAAGTACCGGTCAAACAGAAGAACGGCATACTTCCATCCGTATACTGTGGATATTCCTACAGCTCGCACCAAGCGTTTCGCTTCCACATTCATCATGCGTACAGCTAAAATATGATATATATGTGAACTACCGGTTTAAGTATTCCCCCAAAACTACAACTTGGGAATCTTCAAAAGAGGAATAGGCGCCTTCTAGATTAACACGTAACATTGTTGACCTCATCTCACTTAACATCAGGTGAAATTGAAGTCAAGTGTAGATCTATCTTCTATTTAAAAAAAATCTCATTATTATGAGTCATTTTTGTAGCCATAGACAAACCTTTTTGACTGAATAATTGTTTTAGGATTCTTTACCTATAGTGAGAAGAATGGGACACTATTACTAAGCCTCTGTTGTTCTTCCACCTGTCACAGGGCTGTATCTTTTGAATCAGGAATACTTTTTTAATAATCCTGTACAGGTTTCCTAACATGTAGTGTTAAATATTGTATGCATAAACCCTGAACCTGTCCTGAATGTTTTTCATAATATCTAGTTATGGTTTCTTTTTAAAGTTTAACCAAGACAAATTTTTGATTAGTTATTTTTCTTCTTCTTCATAACTCAGTTTTTCATCTATCGAGTAAAAAAAAGTAAAAAAATAAAATTTATTCAACAATCACCTTGTACATATTATGTTACAGAGGTCTACCTTCCTATTGCATAAATAATTTTTATGTTCATATATACATTTTTTTAATGATTTATTTATTTATTCACACATGCTTAACTTATTTACAGGATTTACCCAAAGCACAAGTTAACTCAATAATTAATAAGATTAGAATTGGATAACATTACTGTACATAGTATAAATTATAAACTGTTATGAAATGTTATTTTGAAGAGGCAAGAAAGTGTTTTGAGAATAATAATAACATTGAATCCAACTTTTTTATAAATTTTGTATGTAATGCATCCCCAATATTCCTAACTTTACTATACTTTTATATTAAAACCAACATCAAAATGGCTCATTGTTTCTCAAACACATCGCCAAAGCGAAATGAAAATGTCATAAGCGAAAAAAATCATAACCTTGACATGATAATAATTATCATAAGCATATGAATATGATGTACAGTGCTCGCAAACTAAGTTTGCCCCTTTGAAGTTAGCTACAAACGGCTGTGCAGTATCAAATGCTAAAGTGTAAATGGGAGGCAAGGCAAGTTAGCGGGAGGGAAGAACTGTCCTATTGTTGTATGTCATCTAGAGATAGTTATTATCTAAAATAATACACACATATTCCAACTGTAAATGCACGAAATTCCAAAGAGCTAGCTTCAGAGTGGCAAACATAGTGTGTGAGTACTGTAAGATTTGTTTTAAAACAGTATCAGTATATTTGCAGTAACCTTTGTATTTTAATGACATGTAAAACACACTGTATAGCTGTGTGATTTCATGATTGAACACTGTAAATTCTTTTTATTATTATTCTCTTAAAACTTATGGTTGACCTGCCTAATAATAATAAATAAAGGTAATAAGCATTATAATAAGCTTAAGGCATAGGTATAATGCCATTTGATTACCCCATATACCTACTGTACTGTTTATTGATTTACTGTTATGATAAAATTATGATTCCAATTGGTCTCCAGCAACAGCCTATATCCCCACTGCAGGGGCTCAGGCCTACTCTCCTACAGAGAGTGTATGGGACATAGTCCACCACGCGGGCCCTGTGCGGATTGGTAGACTTCACATACACCATTGAATTTCTTCTCAGGAGTGTGCAGGTTTCCTCACAATGTTTTCCTTTACCAAAAAGCTAATGGTAATGATTTTTATCATTCATACATAAATTCCAAATTTGAACTATTTAATTTAAAAGCCAGGATAGGATTTACACGCAAAATAGGCGCACCTGACGTCGAGTTGCGGAAACCTGCCCCGATTACGAAAAGCCAGGATTGAACCCAGACCTCGATTGTTCAAGGACTGACACTCTACCCAACTGAGCTACCACGGCTACCACCTAATACATCTATGTAGTATATTCAAATTTATTCAATAACAATAACATTGTGTTTGAAATTTTTAAAGCTATGTCACATATGAATTATTTTGAGGATTTAGTTAGTTACCAATTCTTATTCTCTATTCAGACACTGGTTCATGTGACTTAATTCTCACACTCCAACAAGACTGAAAACAAATTATGTAACCATTAAAGAAGTATATAATGTTATGTGCTATATATTGAAACTAAAAAAGCTACATAACAATTTCCACAATAGAAACTGAAGTCATTGAACTCCTGACATTGTAGATGACAAACACAGTATATGTAGGTATAAAAAGTATTTATATATGTAAGTGGTTATTATCAACAGCTTCTTATGTAAATAGGTATCACTGGCATCTGTTTTGGAAAACGTTGATAAATGAGGCTGGCTTATTTTGCGATATTGTTTTTGGATTTTTATGCAGTTCGAAATAAATCTAGGGCAAAGTTTTAACTTTAAATTCCAGTTTTTTTTATCTTTCTCTAATGTAATTAACTCAGACATTTCATCAATTTGATTAATCGATCCATTTGAGGATTTCCAGAACAAATAAGTTTCACATACTTCAGGTAGGCTTTTCTACACATGAATATAAAAATCCCGCTAAGTGTAACTACTAAGGCTAACTCACGCATCTAGGGTTCCAGAATATGAGTAATTAACATACTGAAAACCATAAATAAGGTCAGGTAGCAATGCTCTAACGAAAATGAAGTCTGATGGAGTTTAAAAATTATGTTTTTCAGATTTATTCCTATACTTTTGTTGTTCTTGACCTCGATTCTTGCCAAATTTCATTATTCTAGGTCAAAGGAAAGTACCCTATAGGTTTTGATTTCTTGCATGAGCAAAGGAAATCATCAATTTTTGTAATTGCATTCACTAATCCAAAGGTTTGTAGACTTGAGTATTTCATATTAATTTCAACTTGGATTGATACCTCCAACCACTCCTGAGGAACAAGTAAATGCATTCAAAAAGAACTGGAAACAGACTTCAATTGCCCTAAAAGTCTACTTTTACTAAGGCATAAGATTTATATCGTTTTCTCATGGACGCCGTGGTCAGAACTGGACCAAATTGAAATGGGACCACATGGGAAGCACCGCCTTTCAAATAAAAAAAGAATCATCCTAATCGGTTCCCCCAGTCAAAAGTTCTGAGGTAACAAAATACCCATCGAATTGATAACCTCCTCCTTTTTTGAAGTCGGTTAAAAAGGGCCTTGATAGACATACGTGACCAACAGCAACAAAAGTGGCCCTATAAGAGTTCCTGTTGAGGTAGGGATCTTTAAAAACCATAAATTTATTGTGTTGTTTGGTATCAGAATACTGCAAAAACCAAGGGAGCACATAAATAAGATATTTCTGGGAAATGTCCTAGCAAAACAATACCCTACATTGTGTTAGGGTGTTATGGTTTGTTTAAAGATAAATTATATGATAATTTATGTGGTTTTCCTGATAGCATTGTTGTTAATTTATTTGTGGTAGATTGTGAACTTGTAAAAATTCCACTGTAATAAACTTTGTTTTGAAGTTTTGCTAAACCCTGCTGAAGAATGAGTGGTGTTATTTAAGTAGGCCTTTATATACCATAATAATATATTGACCAATCAGTGTATTTAAAAAAAACATTATAAATATATTTAAATTATAAATTTATTTATTTTACTACATGGTCAGTATCATGAACAATAATGAAATACATACTAGTATTATAACGCGCAAATGACTGAATTTTCTTGAACCCAATGTCCTTTTTTTTATCACTGCTTAAAGCCAGCTATCCTATTTTTAACCGACTTCAAAAAAGGAGAAGGTTATCAATTCAACAGGTATTTTTTTAAATGTTTGTTACTTCAGAACTTTTTACTGGGTGAACCGATTTGGATGATTCTTTTTTATTTGTAAGGTGGTGCTTACGCCTTGCTTGGTCTAGTTCTGACAACGGCACCCATGAGAAAACGATATAAATCTTAAATTTGCCTTAGTAAAAGTAGACTTTTAGGGCAATTGAAGTCTGTTTCCAGTTCTTTTTGAACGCATTTACTTGTAAAAGAATGAAACTTTTTGATGAAGTCGTCGTAAATATTAATTAACCTCAGAAAGGATTTAGCCGCGGGAAACATAGAAACAGACAAAAGGTTTTAGCATAAAATATCAAATTTTGTTTTTAATGATACAATAACAAGATTTTACTGCATTGATTTTGCATCACTGATTATTTAAGAGCAGCATTACTCCCAAATCGACGGCCACCGTATTGCAAAAAAAAACGTCAAGCGTGAGTTGTCCTCGCGCACTAAGGGTCCCGAACCATGTAAAGAAAGAAACAGGCAACTTGGTGAAATAAGGTTCACTTTCCTGACCGCAGAACTAAATTTGTTTGTAAATTTTTTGATTTCTCAAAAACTATACATGATAAATACCTCGTTTTACTGTAATATTTACACAAAGGCCTCTGTACTGTTTTATTATTTCAAATTTTTACTTAGGAATTTTGTCGACAAAGAAGGGATTGTTTTTACGCTTATTTTTCATTATAAAACAAAATCTGCTGCGAAAAAGTTGTTTTTGAATAATAATTTTTTTTGGATGTTTGGACGAATCCCTATTAATTGTATTTGGATGCCATGTTTGTCTGGAAACGAATATATGTAATTAAAGTATGTATCTTTACTAATGGAATGTGCATTGTTTCAGTTAACCTGAACGGCGCTTCAAAGGTGGACATATCACATTTCGACTTGCTCAAAGTCCTTGGCACAGGAGGTGAGTCATGCATTTATATACTTTCCTCTACGGCGATTTATTTCTTCATACTGTGAAACTTGGGTGGCAGAATATTAACCATTTGTTAATTAAAGTTCATTCGCTCAGTAAGTGTCGCCATTGAAATAAGCACACGGCACACACCGCCTCTAGTCAAAGGAGTTCGAAAGTAGGCCGCTGCGGTGTACACCTGCTGGTGAATTTGGCATTTTATCGTGCCTGCTGCGTGTATAAAAATGCGTTTTTGTTTAATTTGAGCTCCATCATTTTCTGATCAATTAAGTTATTTTTGCTGCCAAAATGGTGTACGTCGTGTGAGTGCCAACTTTCATAGTTTATTTCGTCTACAACAAAAAATATATGTGACATTCTTATATCTAACATAAAATAAGATTAATTATTAATGTCAATGTCAACTATTTCATTGTGATAGCTTGACAAATCAAGTTAAAACTGTAGTCTCTCTCTCTCTCAAATTGGTTTCACCCAAGTGGTTGTTCATCTGTGAATCTCTCACGTTATCACAAGGGAAGACTTAGCGAAATAAAAGTAAGCTTTTTGTCCCTCTATTCTAGAAGCTGTTCGTTCGCATTTTTAATCATAGTGCGATTCGTATTTGTCAGTAAAAGTGACATAACCCATACCATGCCCATTGCCCATGTGCGGTGAATCCCTCAACGCAAGTAGAGGAGCCTTCCGTTACTCAACCCCGACAAAAAGCGCACAGTTGCAACGGCTGCGTTCTAGGGAGCACCGTGCGTGACCACAAGTGCATCCATAGTGCGGTGTTATTGACCCGCCCGCTGACCAGCTGGTGGTGTGCATTACTTAATTGTCGCGCACCTGGTTTCTACTTGTCTCTCGTGGGGATTTTCTTTCATTTTTAACCGACTTCAAAAAAGGAGGAGGCTATCAATTCGACGGGTATGTTTTTTTAAATGTTTGTTACCGCATATAACTTTTGACTGGTTAAACCGATTTGAATGATTCTTTTTTTATTGGAAAGGCGGAATTTCCCGTGTGGTACCATTTCAATTTGGTCCAGTTCTGACAACGGCATCCATGAGAAAACGATATAAATTTGCCTTAGTAAAAGTAGACTTTTAGGGCAATTGAAGTCTGTTTCCAGTTCTTTTTGAAAGCATTTACTTGGTCGGGTTTCGTATCACAAAACGAAAAAGGAATCGATATAGGATCACTTTTTAGTCAGTCTGTCTGTCTGTCAAGGCCCTTTTCTTAAGAACGCGTGGAGTTATTACGTTTAAATTATCATGTAAATCAAATCCCTTGGATCTGTGAGAGAATCCAACTTCTAAGTCAACGCACTATACGCAGCAACGCAGATTTGCTTTGCGAGCGCAAGGGATCAAAACCTACAGCCAGAATTTTTTTAACTAGTCTTATATGGAGCTTGCGCACGTTTTGTCCCTTTGTGGAGTACAAAGTGTTTGTCTGACATTTTTCTGAAATGTGTACAAATATATGTTTTCTACATAGTTCGAATGCAATTTCGGTATAATTTGCTTATGCTTATATCTCTATGGACTGCAATGCAGTCAACTGCAAACTGGATTCGAACGGTATTTTTGTAGTTATGCTGTCATATAATTTCTATTACAATTACCTGGCATATCCCAGTCATTAACACTTGTATCTGCTCGGTCAAGTGTCTTCCTAACTCGTTCGTACTAAGGTCATCATTCTATGTCCGGCAAAGGGCTTCCAAGTCTTTGCCTATTACGGTGAGCATGCACTGTGTCTAAATACACTAGTCGTTAATGATTATATGCGTCGTAACACGGAAGAGTTGGATCGCATCAAGTTCGCATTAGTTGGAATCGTGTTGCGATATTCGCAATTTATTAGCAATAATAGTCGTTTATTTATTTTGATTCATTTGGTGTGATTAAGAATACATAATCCGGGTACTATCCTGACAAAACAACAAAAAATATAAACTAGATTGACGCGGAAACCGGACTCAACGTTATCCCTCTCCTAATGCTCCACACTAAATTTCCGTTGCCATAATCTTTTAAAATATAATAGCTGGCTTTGATAAGTAATTACTTAAAAATAGGAGATAAAATTATAGTGTCGCTAAATAAATATCATTAATTTACATCTTTATTCATCATCATCATCAGCCGGGAAACGTCCACTGCTGGACATAGGCCTCTCTCATGGTACGCCACATCGACCGGTCCCGAGCCACCTGCATCCAGCGACTCCCTGCGACTCTAACCAGGTCGTCGGTCCATCTAGTAGGAGGACGGCCTGGTAGACGTTTCCCGGTACGTGGTCGCCACTCGAGAACCTTTACTCCCCACCGGTAATCGGTTCTTCGAGCGATGCCCATTGCCACTTCAGCTCACTGACTCGTCGAGCTATGTCGGTAACCTTCGTTCGTCTACGGATTTCCTAATGCCGGATCTTATCACGTGAAGAAATTCCGAGCATAGCTCGTTCCATTGCTCGCTGAGTGACTTTGAGCTTGTTTATTCGGCCCACAGTAAAGGAACACACACACAGAGAGAGACACACACACAGACACACACACAGACACACACACACACAGGAGAGTCATGACACCTAGGCTCTATTGTAAAGCTGAAACCACCTGGCTCTGCTTGCACTACACGCTAACTGGCTGGTTTTCGCTACATTTCTTCGCCAATGGTAACATTCTCAACGCTGTTATTGTTACGTTAACAGTTACCATAACTTACATTCACGTAGGGTTGTCAAGTCAACAACAGTTTACAACTGTGAACTGGGACCAATCAGTGATGAGTATTGTACACCAATGGAAAGCTTGTATACTTACCGATCCATTCGTGTATAATACAAGCGAAAACACACCTTCGCGTCTTAGAAATAAAGCAAAAAAGGGCATGGAGTCGTAGGACGCGATATCGCGTCTTCGGAACGCAGAGGGCACTTCGGTCGACCGGATATCGCGACAACGGGACGTCAAAGGTGAAACGACTTCAGAAAAAAACTCAATTTTTAAAAGGAGGAGTGCATCAAGTTTTTATTTTGTGTGTGTACAAAAATTACGTCGCGATGCGGTCAAATTCATGAGCGTTTTCCGTATCAATAGATGCAGTAAAGGGGCGAAAAGGTCCCATATATTCGTTATTTAAACTAAACGTAAAGTGCGTGAGGTAGATTGAATAAATGCAAGCGTTGAAAAAGAGCTAGGAAACCCTTCTTGGTACGAAACGATTACCAGTTACATTGCCATTTGTTTAAATCCATTCAAATAAGCTTTATTGCACACACAAAAACACACACATACAAAATCAGAACAGATAAGGAATAAAAAAGGTACATGAAGGCGGCTTTATCATTAAGAGTGATCTCTTCCAGGCAATCTTGGGGCAGAGGAATCGTATAATTAATAACGGGTTAATAGTGCTACATAAATATGATAAAATGACATACTATAATTATAATGTGCAAGGAAGTAAATAACTCCGTTTTGTACTGAGAAATTTGTTGTTCCTTGTACAAAATAAAAGAGGTTCTCCGAGCAATATTTATGGCGTCCTTAATCCGTAGTCGATGTCGAAAAACAAGTCATTCTTATTATCTGTTATGACGTAAACAACAAACAAACTCACTGTCGCATTTATAATAATTGTATGGATTATGTTATTCTTATTAAAACACGCAGTTGGCAGCCCTACTTGCGCATACGGTTTGCGGAAGCTATAGCTGCCCGCTATGGTGAGCTAGTTTTTATAGATCATTATTAATGTAACGTACTTAGCGTTTTCTGCGACTGTTCGATTGTTATTTTCAAGCGGTATTTGTATGAGCAAGTGTTCAAATAAATATACTTCAGGAAATAAATGTTTAAAGTGTTTAGAATCATAACCAAACTCAATGAAATTTTGTTATGGCGCATTACTAATTTCTATGTACAGTCCGAGAATTGAATAATTTAATTTAGGCAGGAAATAATAATTTAATCGACAAAATATGGACGGAGCATAAAATTAAACACAAAACATTTTCTCTATAAACAGCATTCATAACAAAGTCATAAACAGAAACTCCAAAATTCCAGAATCACTCGATTTTTAAAAAGGGAACAAAAAAACTGAATGTTAGAACAATAGCGCAGTGCATCCGGCTCGAAGGACCAGTGGTGAACGTGACACATGCGCCCGCGCACACTGAACGTGCGTTCGCGCACCGCGTACACCACTTTCGTTGTGCCTCTATCGATCCAGCTAGACGAGTGCAGACGGCAATTGAGAGTGCTTCTCGCTCGGCGGTGCTCGGCTTTTCCGGATACTTAAGAAAGTAATCAAGTGACATGTATTCGACAGTAATGCCGTGTGGTCTGTGCTTGTCATCCCGTGGGTGTCGTTAAAGGCGACTAAGGGAAAAATATACCGCCTCTTTAATTGTAACAACATCTTACTGCGTTCACCGTAAGGAAAGTGCGAAGACGTGTGAAATCACGTGGATCATGTCCAACATTCTTGTTAGATTGATTTCATTCCATAGGTCATTTCTGATGCACGCAGGCGAAGTCGCTGGCAAAAATACTCGTTCTACATTACTTTTGCAAGTAATTTCAGCCGCTCTGTTTGACAAAATAACTTAGAATAACATCAATCGGAAAATGTCCACTGATGAGCATTAGGCACAGAATTACTACGGAATTATTCGCGATACTCGCGATTCGCGCTTAAAAAAAGTGTATAACAATTTTTAACAGACTGCCGGCGCATATTAAAGCTCTTGAAAGAAACGAATTTAAAAAATCCCTAAACAAATGGCTACTGGAGCATATGTTCTACTCTGTCGACGAATTCTTAAAAAAAAAGGTAAAATCGATACATAAACTAATGATGTAAATATATCCTACTTCCTACTAATATTATAAGTGTGAAAGTTTGGATGTTTGGATGTTTAGATGTTTGGATGTTTGTGACGCTTTCACGGAAAAACTACTGAATGGATTTAAATGAAACTTTACAACAATATAGCTTATACTTCAGAATAACATGTAGGCTATAATTTATAAAGGCATATTGTGTGTGTGTGTCCAAAATCACACTTATAATACACACGGGATTACATGGGCAATTTTGGCATAACAAAAACGCGTTGCCTAGCAACCGACCATAGAATATGTAAATTCGTATATACAAACTTTCGCGTTTATAATATTGGTGTAAAGACTATTTGAATGTCTACTACGTCAGATATTGAATTTTATTTTGTTTCTTTAAATTATTAGACTACGTAACAGAATAAACACTATTTTGTACCTTATGCTGTACAATAATTTGTCATAAACGTCACCTGTGCCTATCGAACAATTAGAATACATCCTGAAGTACACGCGGACAAAGTCGCGGGCGGAAGCTAGTATAGTATAAGTTAGAGATAAACAAATTATTGCATGCTGTAGATTATGGTAAAATAGGACTGAAGCAACTAAACATTTTGTTAACACCTTTGTACAAAACCCCTATTTTCTGCAATAAAAAAGATTTTGATTTTGCAAACGTCATCCATACGCCACCTTAGGCCAGAATGACCGACCCTGAGCCGCTTGAATCTGCTCGCGGCGATATTTACCATGTCGTCTGTGCAACTAGCGGCGAAGTTGCCACTCGTACACTCTCATATGTGCGATCCGTTTTTGTAGCGATATCTAACAAAGCCCATTGCTACTTCTATTCAGCCTAATGTCACGTCGTTTCAACTGATTAATTCATTTAGAACTGCGAGTGAGATAAACAGCCAGGCAGAGTGTTATTACGTACCGAACGTTGTTGTTCAATGTTAGAAATCAACAAGTTGTTTTGATGTCCCCCCGGTTCTAGAATGTACGCAAATGTCCTGCGTTGTACTATTATATTGAGATTGATGTACGGATGATTGATTTTAGATTGTTTGCTATTTTGTTGGTGCTTGGGGATTTTTTATATCTGCTTACCTATCACCAGTGGTATCTAAATCTGCCGTCAATAAGGGCTAGATTGTGTGTACTGGCCTCATTTAATTTTGGAGGATTCTGAGTGCGTGAATTCGATGATCTTTTCTTCACCTACCGTCAGGTGAAATGAAGACCAAGTGAACAATAAGGGCTAAATTGTGTGTACTGGCAAGCACCGAGCAGCTGGGGCCTCATTTAATTTTGGAGGATTCTGAGTGTGTGTATTCGATGGTCTTTTCTTCACCTACCGTCAGGTGAAATGAAGACCAAGTGAGAACTTATTTTAAAAAGTTTGTATTGCATTATATTGATTATCGAACTATCTGCCATGCGTGGTGATTATATAAAATCACTTCAATTCAAAGGAGAGTTTTTGCGTATTTTACTGCTGACAAACACAATAGTCATTCTTCTTATTTAAAAGAATAGCAGACGAATGAACTTCTTTCCAAGATAATATGAGGATCTTCTATAAATTATTATTCAACTAAGAGAAATTGAGAAATACACACACCTCAGTAGCTTGAGACTTCTGTGTGCACACTTTTACCATCAATTGCAAACCCATTAGAATTTTTTTTGCAACTGCCAAATGCGAGTGGGACTCGCGCACTTAGGTTTTCGTACTATAAATAGTTAATAATATACTAAAAATCTTAAACAGATTGTTTTTTGTTTTGTTTTATGTATATGGCAATGAGTAGGAACCAGGTCCAGCTGAAAACCAGCGCTGTGGCTCTAGCTGCAGCATATGCTGAGCTGGTCACCTTTTCGGCAACAAATTTTGTATTTCCTTTTTCTATTTTATGTGTGCTTTGTTTGTTTTGTTGTTGTGTTTATTTCTATTATTTTTTTATTTTATGCCGATTAATTATTTGAATTTGAAATACTCGGTAGTTACCTAACAATGCACTATCGAAATTGTAAACCCGATGAATTAAGTTTACAAACAAAACGAAAGCTGATATTCATTAAAGAGAGCTTGAACCCCAACTCAGAGTGATGCAGTGTGGTGCAAAATTTGAAGCTTGCTCATTGAAATATATTAAAATCAAAGACATTTAATATTAAATAGACCGGACAAAGCAAACAAACATTTTGATCCTAAACTTATTACCAATTGGTAATAAGTTACTCAATCTAGTGTCGCATCACGTCACGCGGCCGTACAAGACATTTGACATACCGTTGACTTTTGAGATCAAAATGTTTATATGAAACGTTTCCCAATGACCGCTCTATAACCTATTACTATATTTAAATCTCTCTGATTACAAGTGAAAGTGTACGTAATGTGCATACCAATATAATCGATCTGTCATGTCTAATGTCTAATGTGGATAATTATGTAATTACCCACTATTACATAAATAGTTTTATTCTCCGGGTACCCCATTTTGTAGATACTCAAATCGGTTTGTTATATTTTTGATCTTTGGTAATTCCACCGTATTTTTGATATTTTCACCGATTTTGAACACATTTTAATGATTTATATATGATAGCTCAAGGGTGATCTCAATAATTTGTTAATAGTAAGTTTATAAGAACTCGAGAGCAAAATGAAGTTTCCTTAGTTATTTTTGATACAAACGAAACTCAACGAAATCGTTGAATCGTGAAGTAGATTCTAATAGCTAGGATAATACTAAGCTTCACATCATCATCAAACATCAAAAGCCTACATAAGTCCTCACTGCAGGGGCTCAGGCCTACTCTCCTACAGAGAGTGCATGGGACATAGTCCACCACGCGGGACCAGTGTCGATTGGTAGAATTGACAGACTATGACCGATCTAGAGCTGGGACTAGCAAACTACCAATAGTAGATTTAGTTTTATAGTTTATGGTCTAAGAGCCCGTGAACCCCAGACCTTCGTTATTTTATAAAAGCTGAAAGTTTGTCAGCGCATGCTCCCAACACAGGTAAGAACGATGGACTATTATGAAGTTTGGGTTACCGTGGCTTTGGCAGGTAAACGGTACTAAAGGTGTGTAAAATACCGATCTAAATTCATCAAATAATAAAGTGTGATTTTTTGGTATTACCTTCAGAATATTATTAAAAATCACGTTATTGATTGCCAGACACTTAACATCGTGGCAACCCCTTGCCAGACACCCCTAATGTTCATGAAATTATAATTCTACTTATGTTATAGTATAAAAGCTGATTTTTATATATAATACTTAGGTAATAATTAGATGATGTTTCCTCATCAGCCAGACATTTTTGATAGTTCCAACCCCTTGCCAGACAATGATGTAGGGTCGCTGTAAGAGCGAGCGTGAGACAGTATATGTATGGTGGGTGCGAGTGAGATGGCAAGATAGGTCTATCGCGATCTCTCAATAACAGATTATAAAAAAAATACTCAAAAATTTAATTAAAAATATATTAATAACATTACAAGTTATTATAAAGCATAAAAAATAGATTGATGACATTACAGATTATTATTAAAGTGTACTAAAGAAAATATTATTTTATTCATTATCATCATTATAATCAATGTTATCATTTTCTTCGTCACTGTTACTCCATTCCATATCGTCGTCTTCTTCTTCTTCGTCAGTTTCTGTAGAAATATGAAAAAGTTAATGGGATTGAAAATATCAAAAAATAATGTATAATAGTTTAAAGTAGTATTATACCTGAGATAGTTTTCAGTGATTCTCTGACGAAATTTGGCAACTGATCACCTTCTAACCATTTAAAATGGTACTGATTATCTTCGAGAACCCAACCATTATTCTCGGGTTGATAAATTGTTGGAATTTGCTGATTTGCATTATTCCAAATGCTAGACACATAGTTGGCTCGCAGAAATTGTTGTAGCAGCAGAGAATCACTGAAAACTATCTCAGGTATAATACTACTTAAACTATTATACATTATTTTTTGATATTTTCAATCCCATTAACTTTTTCATATTTCTACAGAAACTGACGAAGAAGAAGAAGGCGACGATATGGAATGGAGTAACAGTGACGAAGAAAATGATAACATTGATTATAATGATGATAATGAATAAAATATTATTTTCTTTAGTACACTTTAATAATAATCTGTAATGTCATCAATCTATTTTTTTATGCTTCATAATAACTTGTAATGTTATTAATATATTTTTAATTAAATTTTTGAGTATTACTTATTTGTTTTTTTTATAATCTGTTATTGAGGGATCGCGATAGACCTATCTCACCATCTCACTCGCACCCACCATACAAATACTGTCTCAAGCTCGCTCCTACAGCGACCCTACATAATTGTCTGGCAAGGGGTTGGAACTATCAAAAATGTCTGGCTGATGAGGAAACATCATCTAATTATTACCTAAGTATTATATATAAAAATCAGCTTTTATACTATAACATAAGTAGAATTATAATTTCATGAACATTAGGGGTGTCTGGCAAGGGGTTGCCACGATGTTAAGTGTCTGGCAATCAATAACGTGATTTTTAATAATATTCTGAAGGTAATACCAAAAAATCACACTTTATTATTTGATGAATTTAGATCGGTATTTTACACACCTTTAGTACCGTTTACCTGCCAAAGCCACGGTAACCCAAACTTCATAATAGTCCATCGTTCTTACCTGTGTTGGGAGCATGCGCTGACAAACTTTCAGCTTTTATAAAATAACGAAGGTCTGGGGTTCACGGGCTCTTGCTCTATTAGTTTTATAATTTTGACAATATTATTATGTGTAGAATAACTGTAAGTAATAATTGATACGAATAAATGAATTGAATGAAAACAAAATTGAATGAATTCACACACACCTTTGAACTTCTTATCAGGAGTGTGCAGGTTTCCTCACAATGTTTTCCTTCACCGACAAGCCAATGTTTATGATTTTTTTATAATTCGTACATACTAAGCTTCAAGTAATGTAAATGATTTGTTACACCAAGTTTTATAGTATATATATATAATAACATTTGAAATACAATTTCGAGTTAGAGCAAAAATAGAACTGGGGTTTTTGAGAACACTACGCTAACAGTGCGTCACTTTAGAAGTATAATTTAACGATTAATGATGTCTGCGTTCTAAACGGTTTTGATTGCTGCGTAACTCTTACTAGTTTCCTTTGACAATTTTTTAAATTCTAAACGGACTTGATTTTGTATTTTTCACATGGTGAGTCCGGAGTAGAGGACCTAAACTGAAGTCGCTAGGGTCTCTGAATAGTCCTTGCTGGCTCAACGATCGAAACTGTGATTTGTTGTGAACTTGTGATCACGTGGAAGTAAATGATCATGATCAAGAATGATTGACGATTGGTCGGTGACAACTGTATCGCATTGAATTATTGAATATGCATGTAATGCTTTAACGCAGATTTATCAAATCCCCAAATCAACGAATCAAGTAAGTTGTGTGTAATCTAATAACAAAGTGACTTGCACTTTTATATTTTTTTAAACCGTTAATTTGTTTAACAAAACAACAGAGTGATTTGGACTGACTCATTTGTCTTAGTAATATTTCAAATTTTTGCATAAATGTAACGGGTCCTACATCAAAAGTACCAGGGGCCCATGATATTGTAGGAGTCAGCCCCAGGACGTCGTCGTCCGTCCCGCCGGGTCGATGACCTCCCAAAACTGGCGCGTAGCGGTGCCCGGTCGTTACCCGCCCGTCCTTACCGCTTGCGACCTTATGCCCACCTGGTACATTTGATTCGTACATTTAACAAAAAATTAGATTTTTTACCAATAAAAATAGTTTTTTTTCTTCGTTGGCGTAGTTTGTTTATTTAGTTTTTTTTTACTTCAATTGTATCCGTGTAGGCAGCCATGTATTAATCTTCTACATCTTGCTGCGATCAATGATCATTTACGGATTGTGTTTTTTTTAAAGTAGTTTTACAACTGTGTATTTTTAAATGCAATCACTTGAACCACGAATAAATTATGCTTAAAAGATGTATTTTTATAGCTATAGCATGTACCGTGGCGGTGATGATAGCGCGGTCATCCAGGCTATTGCCCCCATAACCTAAAACTTGATTAGCTGTGTGTAGTTCTAACCCACTTGTTGCTGCCTGGTGATATATCGGCAGCCGTAGAGTGCGAGTGAAGCTTTTACTCGGCATAATACTTAAATTTCGATCTAGATAAACAATGTAATTTAGTTATTATTAATTAGCTTCAGACTTCTAGATGAACACGCTTCTCATACAACCAATATATTCAACAAGGATAATCTTCTAAAACTGTGACCCACACGGTCCATTTCAAAGTGCAAAGGATTCACTTTAAAAATGATGGGTTCGTTCTTTTTAATCAATACAATATTGTGCTCTATGTGGCAAGCGAACGAACTGATAAACATATTCTAACCGCAGCGGGCCACCTACATAATTAAATGTAATTTCAACGTATGGTAATTGAGTAATACCGTCACATATTGCCAAGCCAAGTCACTTAGCTAAGGGGAGGGTTTGGGTGGCTCTAGTAACACAATTAGGTCACTTTTAGGATTCCGTACCTCAAAAGCAACACGTAAATGCTTTCAATTGCCCTAAAAGTCTACTTTTACTAAGGTAAATTTAAGATTTGTTGTTGCCGTTGTCAGAACCTTTCAAACTAAAAAAGAATCCTCGAAATCGGTTCACCCAGTCAAAAGTTCTGAGGTAACAAACATTTAAAAAAATATACCCGTCGAATTGATAACCTCCGCCTTTTTTGAAGTCGGTTAAAAAGAGAAGGCTTATAGGATCACTTTATTGTTCTTCTTTCTGTCAAAACCCTTTTTCTCGGCAACGCGTAAAAGCAGCGTATATTTTCCCCGTTGATTGAATGTTATTGGAGTGTTAGGCAATACATTCTGATATTTATTCTGGTTGCAAAGAAAAAAAAAACTACTGACGCAAGAGTTATGTAAGCTTTATCGCATTTACATTGTGGGACCGCGTGGCTGTAACTATAGTTCACTTGTAATTTCCATTATTTATGGCTTTTATTAAAGTTTAATTACCTGATTACGACCGTTGCGTTTTGGGGACATTGTTCAAATTATAATAAAATAAAAAAATAAAAAAAGATTTATTAACACTGTTAAAATACATAAAATGACGCTAATTATATATTTTTGTTACTGCTATGCTTGTTAAGTATCTCTGATTACTGCAGTAGGTAAAACCTGTGTCGCAATAACCAGTGATTCCACCGAGACTTTATACAAACAAAAATTTGCTTATTGGTTGGTGTTATGGTATAAGAGTGTGTGTGTGTGTGTGTGTGTGTGAGAGAGAGAGAGAGAGAGAGAGAGAGAGAGCGAAGAGAGAGTAAGTGGGGGAGGGGGTGTTCTTTATTTATTTTAGCCTTTGTTCTGATATTTATTTTAAGTTAATCCTATACTGGAATTATATCTTATGAGCGATCCCAAATGATTAAATAATATTTATGATATAAATTTGAGTAATTCCTCAGTGTGTAAGTAGTCTAGTGAGAGAAGGTACTCTTTTAGCATTAGCAAATTACGCGTTGAACGACGTTCGAATGCTTACAGTTATATCTGTTGAGGGCAAATGAATATTCGTGACGGTGGTGTTCAATACTGAGACCGAAAGAGATAGAGAGAGACAGAGTACTATCGAATTTAATATTTAATAATATTAATGTAATAACACATTAACGAACAAGGTTCATAAAACTGAACAGATTGTTTCCCATTAAGTAAACAATTAAAATATAAAAACCGGTCTCCCTCGAATCCGAGGGCAAAGATCACACGCCCAACCGTTGTCAACTCGGTAGCGACGCGGGGCCCGCTAGCGACATCTATACTATACATAAAGTTACAATATTGTTCCTATTTTATATCATTTTATCATTAATTGTCTTACTTGACTTATCAGCCTCTAGTCCTCTCTCAACGTGCGCCATTCCTTCCGGTCCTCAGACTTCCACATCCACTCGCTTGCAGCTATCTTCATGAGGTGTACCCTGTAGTTGAAAAGTTCATTACCGCGATGTACGTTACTGCGAAAGTTTAGCATCGCGTGGTACGCTGTCGCGAAAGTTCTCTACTGCGATGTACGTTACTTCATAAGTTTTCCATCGTGACGTACGAGTACGTTGTCGCTAAAGTGAACTGAAAAGAAGTGACTTGTAGAATATAAAAATTGAATCTATCTAGAGGTGTTGTGGGACATCGTGTGGTGACATATTATACAAAAATGGAGCTAGTTCGAACTAGATAACATTCACGACAAAGTACGTCGCGATGGTGATCTTTCGCAGTAACGTACGTCGCAGTAGAGAACTTTCGCAACAACGTATTTCGCGATGGTGAACTTTCGCAGTAACGTACTTACATAGCAGTAGAGAACTTTCACGACAGCGTAAGTCACTATGCTGAACTTTCGCACCCATCTTAATGTTGTCAGACCAGCGGGCTGGACATATATCCCACGAGAACTACCGAGATAAACAATAGCCTATGTTTTTCAAGCATCTCTATGCAAAAAATCGTTCTAACCTTTTAGTACAGAACTCAAGAGGTAGTGCGGAATAAAGTACCAGTAGTAATAATTATATAATAGTAATAGTAGATTAATAAAGGTTACAAGTTTTTTAAATGTATGATGTGTTTGCACTTGGCCTTCATCTCACCTGATGGTAAGTGACGATAAAGCCGTTCGGATGGTCAGCGTGCGCGCCCAGAAGCCTCAACCTAACCGCGCGCTGGTATTTTAAACAGATACGTCCACAGACATCAACGCATTCTCTTTTCAAATTCCCCCGGGGCGTCCCTTTATAAAGGGGCGTAGACCGTTGACACTATGGCCCACAAGCACACACAAGCCACATGTCGAGATAAGCATACTCTCCCCTCTGAGCTTTCAATATTAGAAACTTGAACTCTGGTGCACTTTGGCTTTTGTGTTTTACGAGATCGACTTTCATTTAAACACGAACACTCGCCGGTTTTAAATACATCTTGAAGTGACTATGTCTACAAAAGTATGGATCACACAAACCTCTACGTTACTTCGATTAGTGGATGTTGGACTTACATTCCGTAGGTCCCGGGTTTGATTCCCAATGGCAGTAATCGGTTGGGTTGATGGCATTTTATGTCCGCCAAAACAGCAGTGTATTACGAAAGGTAGTAGAGCTAGCGCCTGATTAGTTTGAGGCTGCTGGGTGACGCGACCACGGCACGCTTTTCATCAAACACGGCCTTATCGTCAGTTACCATCAAGGAGATGAAGGCCCTAACAGTTTAATAAGCACCCCATGTCATCTGGACTATTTATAAATTAAACGGACTACTATCTATATGACCAGCAAGGTTTTCCATCTTTTTTCAACCAACTCATCACGGAACTTAACTAATAGGGTTAAATAAAACCAATTTATATGTCCAAGGTGGCGACACTACATTTTTTTGGATCTGTACCAGGTGTTTTTATACCTCTATTTCGTCGATATGTATGTGCTCGCGAGGTCTACAGCTCAGAGACACTAGTTATTTTGTATTACAATGTGTTAGGCCACTTACCTAGTGGTTATATTCTAAACTTTATGATCTAAAGCAGAGACCACACGGTGACATTCAGATATGACAGACGGTACACTTAAAGAGCTTCTGTACGAGTATCGCGTGAGTCCATCAATTTATAAAGCATCGCGTTTGGGCGCATCAAAACCGTCGCGTACGCATGCATACTGCACTGCACTGAGCAATCACCAGGTGCATGGTTTTTATGCCATTACGAGCAGATGTTTGTCGCTGGGGACGTTTACCCCGCACGGCCTAGGATCCAGTGCGCTAGTAGCAGCCTTATGTTGGGGATAGTAAGAGCTATTGTGCTGTTTGGCATGTCTAAGGACTCTTGACTGTTGCTTGGTCCAGAAATCGAAAGTTTTTTGTCGTATGGTTTCGGATTGAGATTATAATCATCGTATGTCCTTTTGGCCGACTTTAAAAAGGATGTGGTTCTTAATTTGAGTATGTGTGTGTGTTACCGAGAGCGTCGCCGATTTTAATGTGCATTTTTCCCGTTTGTAGTATGGATTTGCTTTTTGGGCTGTCACTCAAAGATTTATTTGGGATAAGAAATATTACAAATGATTGCTTCACATTCCAGATAATTTCGTAACCGTAGCTCGGTATTCAATAAAATGTTCGGGCTACCGTTTCTCCTAGAAATCTATTTTACATTTCACAAGTAGCTTCTTATATAAAACAAATTAACGGTTAACTTTACGAAACGATTATTCAATATCAGCCAAGTAGGCTTTTGTAAGCACAAATTCAATTTAGTTCTGAAGCCTCTCCAGTTGTTGGAGTTGGCACCAGGGTTGAAAAACCTCCATTACTGAGCACGCCTACGCTCAAGGCCAAGGTCGGACTTCGTTTCAGGGACCTTGACCTTGAGCCCGGACAAATTGACACGTGAATAGTCCTGGAACGTTCCTATTGGAGTATTTTCTCGAATAATAACATTTTGTTGCCGGTTTAGACTATGGCAGTTAATATACCTTTATTTTCTATTTGGAAACCCATCGTTTGCTGGAATTGACTAGCAGCGTTTTCTCACCTTACTGAAATCATACACCAATTATTATCACACCCGATAAACTTAGGGATTTTGTGAAACAGTGTTTCTTGGTGATTTCCGTATTCCCACAAAATTTACAACGAAGCTAAAATATTTAACATAAACCAAACATACAGACTAAAATCTTGCATACTACGAGTAATTAAAAATATATTATTAAAAAACCTCACGTACGCTCTGAACAGAATAATGAACGCTCACAATCTTCGCATCAACAACCAACTCCAGCTTCGCGGGACTCGGACAGGTTATGGAAAGAAGACCATCTTGTTGGAAGGTGCAAAACTTTATAATAGCCTCCCTAAAGACATTACAAATCTGGCCTCATTAAATAAACTTAAATTAAAATTAAAACAATACATTAACTGTTGTAAAATGTAATTTTTTTGTGAAATAAATTCTCTAAAACATCGCAAAGTTTTCCTTGTACCCGCCTAGATGCGCGAGACAATTGTGAACCTATTGTGTGATGATGGTGGTAAATGAGTTTATTATAATATTCCTCTCGTGTCACTTTTGCCATACATATTTGAAAACCGAGTACGCCTACGCTCAAGGCCAAGGTCGGCCGTTATTTTATCGCGCTGAACTCGCAAATCACCTCAAACTGACACGTGGAGTCCTGGATCGATCCTGTTTGAAAGATATTGGTACACACGTGATATTGTCGCCATTCCTTATAAGGCCAGTAGCTGGCGCCAATACAGTATTGCCCTACAACGTACGTACGTACAAGGTCCATTGTAGTTTTGATCGTATTTTATTGTCAGAATTTTGAAATTAACGTCATTTTTGAAGTTAAAGCATTGCCAGATACACTCTAATAACGAGCGTTGGTTTGTAGCCAAATGGCTGCACGATCTTCGACAAGGTACCTGTCGGTACTCTGGTTGGTGGTAGGGAACTTCTCTGTTACCTAAGTCGTGCTAATAGCACTGTTATGTTCCAGTAACAAAATATACCAGTGCTCTGGCTTTTCGTTTGGCCATCATCATCATTTACCACCCAATGAGATGAAGGGCAAGTGCAAGCTCCTTGAGTATAAATATACATCAATTGGCGCGTGGACTCTCCGCCAGTTCTAGTAGATTGATGTAAACGGGGCATTTGTTTTTTGTATGTACTCGTAATACACGTTTAACGTTTATTTCGTAAAACCATTTCACATGTACTGAAATTTGACTTGAGTATTTGGGTTCATCGAAGGCTTGTGTTACTTGGTTATTTTAGGTGTTTTTTAAGGTTTTCTTCTTATTGTGTCGTGTATTATGTACTATTACTGTTACTACACGTAACATCTTCGACCTCATCGTCACTTACCATCAGGTGAGATTGAGGTCAAGTGTTGGTCTATCTTCAATAATAAAAAAAACTATTTGGAATGCGAAAGTTTTTGTTAATTGGTCCTTGTTTCACGCATTAACCGAGCAATGGATGGACGCTATGTTTTTGAATATATGTAGATATTCCTAGGCAATTGCCTGTCACTTAAACTTCTTCTTATGAGCTACCAAATCTGCGTTTATGAACTTCATAGTCATAGTAATCATCAAGTACCTATACTTCAGGGTTATTTCATTATTAGAACCCCTAAGGGTATGGAGTGGCTAAAGTCACAGTTTTCCTGGAAACTTTATTATTTCAGCCCCTAAGAGGATGAAGTGGCTAAAGTCATAGTTTTCCTGGTAACTTAATTATTCCAACCCCTAAGGAGATGAAACGGCTAAAGTCACAGTATTTGCGGAAACTTCATTATTACAATTACTAAGGGAGTAAAGTGACTAAAGTCACAGTTTTCCTGGAAACTTTGTTATTCCAACCCCTAAGGGGATGAAGTGGCTAAAGTCATTGGAATGTCTGTCTGTCGTATATAATTTTTGATGCGATATTCTTACGTAATTCGAGTTACGCATAACATTAGTAATTCGATATGTATCATCACTGGTATTGTTTTCTTTCTCCGCCACCGGGGTCGGCGACCTGATAAATATGTGCGGATTAGCATTTTATCAGTCGAACACGCCTACTTTACTCTACGGTCGCTGTATCGAACTTTGCAACTGTAAACGTATTGGCGACAGGTGCTTGGTGTCAAGTGTACAGATTATCATCCCTTGCGTGACGTAATAGGCGACTTGTAATATGACTTCTTGATGTCAATAGCCAGGGTTGGCAACCTAGGGTTTAGTATGCAGTATCTTCTTCTTTGCCTGGCCAATTCCTATTTTATTTGGGGTCGGCCCTCCGTATCATGCGTCTCCAGGCAGCGCATTCCTGTTTACTACGGACATCCATGTGATTCGGGGTCTTCCTCGTCCTCGGGGTTTAGTTTCGATGTCCAGCGCTTTTCTGGTCGTGTAGTCGGATGGTCGCCTCATAACATGTCCGTACCACCGCAGACGGCTCTCCTCTAGTTTATCTGGGATAGGTCTCACTTTGAAGGTGCCTCTTATGTGTGTGTTTCTGACATGATCCAGCCTAGTTACACCACCTGCCCACCTGAGCATCTTCATCTCTGCACGTCTATCCTACGAGCAAAATTAAATTTTAGAAGAATAACCTAGACGAGCTTTTGATGGAATCGTGCAATAAAACCTTACGATGTTAAAGCCAGTTTATTCCACTGCAATGTTTCTCGCTCTTATAAGTACAAACAGAAGTACAGGAACTAGCTGGACACTGCATATAAACGCCGAAATATTCCCATACGTTGAACCAATGAATTTATGTCATCGAGAGAGCTCAACGAGTCAGTGAGCTGAGTTATAAAACTACAAAATTATGATGCGAATTTGCAGCCGAACACTATCGCGGGTAAAGGGCGGTAAGTGCGAGTTTCAAAGGCGATAGCAAAGTCGTAGCAATCCCTAATATTCCAGGGCACAAGGACTTTGAACCATCAAATCAATAGATCAACGGTGCAGCCACCAGGACACGAAGTCGATACCCAAAGAAATTCACAGCAAGTTGTCGTAGACTTGTCCAAATTATTAGGTCTTATACGTTGTAGAGAGCATCGACCGTCCTAGAGAAAGGACGTCTCGAAACGCTAGGCGAATCGAACGACGCTTTCGTGCGAGTTCAACGTACGGTACGGGACAATCGGACGATAAGGACGATTTATTTATGTTTCTCGTTTCGTTTATAATTTTAATAGGTACGTTTAATTTAGGCCTAATGTCAAAGAATGCTTCAACAGAGAAACAAAACAATTTGAATGTCCAATTTTCGCAATGTTGAGCTGGTTAGTCTCAGCACCAGTAGCCGAGTTAGTATACTCAACCATCAGCCATGATTGGATCGCGATATTACTCAACCTTGAAAGGCAACTGTCAGCTGCTCACAGATCAAATCAGTGGAGTAAACAAACGCAGCCCCTGAAACGTTCAACTGTGGTTCAGCCGCAGTTTAATGCACTTGCCATGTGACCTAGTTCGGTCACTGATCTTGCGGGATTCTCTGATGAGACGTGAATTTTCCAGACGTTATCTAAACATTGAAAATCAGAATGTTTGTGAATAGGAATAGGTTCATCAGAGACTATAGTTTCGTGTACAGTATCCTAATGCTTCATAAGTTCCCCAAAGCTATAATATCTTAAACCAACGAACGCGTACCATCGTGTGCTACATCGTCACAACGTCGTTTTCATCAGTCCATATCTTACCAAGCGTTCTTTTTACAAAGTTGATGATATCCGGTTGTCAATCGGATAATGATGTGTATTTATCTAGGGAACACGACTGGTGAACAAACACCAGTAAACTTTTTAATTCTTTATATTAACATTTTTCTCGTTTTTCATCGTCGGCTCTTTCACTCTTGTCAGTTCAATCAGTTTATGTTCTCTTTCACTCACTTTCGTCTAAAAACTGTCATGCGTTCACCTGCGATCAATACTTGTATCCATGGCACATTTATATAATTTAAAGTCAGGAGAAGTCATGAATTGAATGATGACAACATTACTTTGGAAAGACTGTCTTGACGGAAGGTGAACCGTTGTTTTCTCAGGTCTCGTAAAAGACTTAATGGAAATGCCAAGGCAGCCCTCGACAGTGGTAAAGATCTTATGGGAGCTGAATCGTTCTGGTGATCTATTTAGAAGACCTTATTTAGTGGAATTTCTCATGAATCATATAATGAATTAGCTGGACACAATTCTCTGTTTAAACATCTTTACTGTGCGCAAAGTCCTCAAGCACTTCGAGTATTTTTGGCAGAGCAAGGTACTGTTATTTAGTCGGAAGCGGTCGGGATCGTCGACCTATCTAGGTCATACGGTTGAGGTGCATTCTCGAATATCGGGCACTGCCCTTAGCATGCACAATGCACATGCGAGAAACAACCTCGCTATTTAACTTGGCCTTTTCGTGAAACCTAAAAATTCTGCTACTTTAATTTGGGTCATTGTTGAGTTGAATATGATGAGACACCTGGGTATGTCAGCAGATTGGAAGCACGGTGTTAGCATCATCGTTAGTTGGCCTATTGTATCAAAGATAAGGTATTCAAAGACAAATAAATCATTAGGTAAATAACGTATACGGAATTGTGCTTTTGGTAGAAGATTCTTGGCGCGTACTTAAAAATTGTGGTTCATTTTAGTAATTCGTTAACAATTCTGTTATGTGTTTTTTTGTGTTATAATGGTGTGATATAGTGCAAAAAGTGTCACGGACGGTGTTATAGTATCTATTACGCGAAATTGTGAGGGTTTCGACGCGATCGAAAGGGTTTACCATGACGAGTACATTTGGCATATGGATTCTTTCGAATTATGTTGCAACCAAGGCTGACCTTTGAAATTCTCGTCAAGAATCGTCAAAACAAGCGATAGAAATGGCTTCGGACAAATTTTTATAACTTTAAAATTCTATCATTAATCATTATCAAAGACATGGCTGTATGGTG
This sequence comes from Carcina quercana, assembly GCA_910589575.2. Taxonomy (NCBI): domain Eukaryota; kingdom Metazoa; phylum Arthropoda; class Insecta; order Lepidoptera; family Depressariidae; genus Carcina; species Carcina quercana. The sequence continues at coordinate 2,131,176 of OU342451.1, read as the reverse complement.
TTTTGCCTTTGCCTTTACCTGGTAAGAAAAAATCTTACAAAAAAAATTGGGCCGAAGAGATGATAAAATTAAGAGAGAAGATAATAATTTAAAAAATTACGCATCTAATTTAATAATTTGCCTTGAACTAATAGGTCTTAACGTTGAGCATATTTAATTTTTATCATCAGTCAATTGCACATCCAAGTTGTTATTAAACGGGTAAGTTATTGGTTAAATATTGTTTATTTGACCCTCGTGTTGATGTTCAATAATATCGTACATACAATGTTTGGTAGATTTTTATTGCACGACAGATAAGTCAGTATTTATTCAAGATAGCTTTTCGTTTCCATGATCACTGCCACCACTTTGTTCAATTTGAAGGCCATCACGATATTTTTCTTTCGTTTAAGTTTGGCGTTTCCACTTGTTCTGCAAATCATGAATAGCCATGGTAAGCGTGGATACTCTAAAATCTATAAGAAGTATTAATTCTTCTAGGTTAAGGCGACCCACCTCTATCAAAGTTTCATACAAAATTTCTGTTGCCATAATCTTTAAAAATATAATAGCTGTATTTGTGTAGTAACAAATTCTAAAAACCAGAATAAAATAAATATTTAAGGGGGCTCCCATACGACACATTTTTAGACGTGCGATGTAACATATTATTGGCGCCATCTAGTGTCGTACTCGTCTACTACGACTACTGCAAAAACTGAATTGAATATGAAAATCGAGACGCATTCGTTAGAGGATTGTTCGGTGCATATTATTATTTATGGTTTTCCGTATTTTAAATAACCATATTCTGTACGTAATCCTTCGTTTGCGACTCGCACTTGGCTAATTTTTTGTCATCCCACGCCTTTAACAATACCTATATTTCGTCCAAGTAATGGCCTATTCATTAATTATTTCATTTGGTATTTGACTCCGTTATTTGGTAGAAATAATTTTACTTCCTTGATACGAAGATGATTTGCAGTTTTAAGTATGACAAATATTGTCTTGATATAAATACTTCGAAAATTCAATGTAAGTTCATTATCAGCTGTGAGTCCACTACTTTACACGAGCCCCCTCAAAGATCGATCGTTGTTTTTGCACTTACGAGCAGCCTTCATCTCATCTGATGGTTACTGACGATAAGGCCGTTAAATAGAAAGCGAACTCGCTCAGAACCTCTTGTAAGGAGCTGGCTCTGGTACCTTTCATAACAGTAAATTTAATACAACTATTTGGCGGCTTATCGAAACACAACAGGGCTATTATCGTTACTGTTTTGGTAAGAGAACTAGATGAAATAATGGTGCCTAGGCGGATATAAAAATGCCCTCTCACTTTGATTTTTTCGGGAAATGGTCTCTTAGTGGTATAAAGTTTGCGATGGTGTAGGTGAATGACGTGCTTAACTTATTCTAAAGCCGACACCATACATACGAAGTGACCACGCTTGCTTGACATTGCCCAAACTGTGGCGCCGATATCGAGGTAGGTCAGGTTATGCAACGCGTCAATGGTTTTCGTTCCGCCATCTAGCACCTTCGAGAATCCGGTTTGCAGCGGATGTATCCGGTTGCACACGCAGCTGCGGCTGAGGGTGTTTTTATGATTCAGCGTAAATCGCGATGTTGCTGACGATGACGTTGTGATTGATGATATATGAATAAAGATCAGTGTCTTAATCGGTAAATAAGCTGGTAAACATAAAGTAATGAAGAATTGTAAGTAAAACAAAAGTGCACTGCAGACTAGGGATAGACATTAGACAGAATACAATTACCTAGGTAAAGAATTCAGTTTTGACCAGTTTCATTTCAATACGTACAACGTTGAAGAAATTATGGTATTTGTGACGTAAATTGAGATAGAATATAGGGGAAGGTGAAGACTTTGGAAGCAATGTGTGAAAGGTAATAAAGATATGTATGGGAAAAGTGTGAGTGCTGAGATGACGGTTGATAGAGACGAGTGGAAGAAGAAAACATGTGCCGATCCTGAGTGGGATAAGGGCAGAATGATGATGTGACGTAAAGTGAGATTTAAATCTTTTACGCAAATGGCCATCTTGCGGAGTCAAACACATAACCATATGAATAATTACGAGTAGCTATGTTCTAATTCGTATGAGGTATTACCCTATTCAACGTTTTAAACTAAGCGGAAGCTATCTCTCAGTTTGCTTACGAGTTATTGTGAACAATAGACAATGTGTTTTACAATGTCGAAAGCATTGCCGAAATCCAAAAGTGAGCGGCGAGTTGAAAAGAAATTTTTATAGCGCCTTTCGTTCGGGGCCTTTTGACTACACATTGAAAGTTGTTAACCTTTGCGTTGAAAGCTGTGAGCTTTAAGGTCCAAAAACTACATTATTGTATGTATATTTTACAGGTTTCCAAAATGACATACTAGTATGTAATTTAATTACTGCATAAGATAACTAGCGACCTCGTCCTGACTTCGCACGGTCGTAACTTTGCATTATATATCAATGTCTTATGTAATAAAACCTTCCTCAGTATACGTATAATATAGCTAATAAACTACTGCGTATTGGGAATTTAAAATTATAATATCTTGTTATTATAACCGTGTTATTTATTTCACAGCGTTGGATAATGTTTAACATAATTCTCTTTTGTTACAGCTTACGGCAAGGTGTTCCTAGTTAGAAAAAGAATCGGTGTAGATGAGGGGAAATTATACGCAATGAAAGTCCTCAAAAAGGCATCAATAGTACAGAAATTGAAGACTGCAGAACACACAAGGACAGAAAGACAGGTAAACCAACGGTTCCACTACATTAACGAACATTCCAAGGCATTTGATTGAGTTAACTGCATGATTATTAATGAGGAGATAAAATTTTATATTTTGACTATGCTGTTATAAAACTGACTTCTAATTCTCAAGAGGTTTTACGAGTATTTGGCAAACGAATTAATACAGTAAATATAATAACATGACTTAAAAGTTAAGGGTTTTCCAAGGCGTTACCTTAGGACCACGATTATTCCAACTAGTAGCTGTACGCTATGACATTTCTACAGGTCCTGGAAGCGGTACGAGATTGCCCCTTTCTGGTCACACTTCACTACGCTTTCCAGACTGACGCAAAACTACATCTCATACTCGGTAAGCTATCTCTAAACATTAGTTATCAACCGAGCTATTTCTAAGGCGTCCTCAAATTGTACTAACAAAATACAGTTTGTTAATAAGGACTAAGGAGTAGCACCACCGTTAAAGCACAACCTTTTTATTGAATGCATGTGATTTGTAGGCCGCAAGCAATAGTGATTTCACTTTTACTTTAGCCGATTTAAAAGTGAATGGTGAATGAAAGCCCGTGGCTGACCCGTAGCAATGATTTTTTGTTTCTTTTCAACCCGCAAATGAAAGTCGAGGGATAGTTCAATGGATTACACGATCTTAGCTGAAGAGAATGTGCTAATCGTGTATGTACGAAATGATGCTAAACTGTATTTCCTACGAAATAATGTTCTGGCTCAGAGCGGGCATGGCCCAAGTGTTTAAAAAGTCTGTATCTGATGTACAATACATATGTTCGTAATATAAAGCTTTACCTGTAGTTTAGACTTGCTCAGCCGCTGAAATCAGTGGAGAGTCCATAAGTGTAGATGATGCTGATGTTGGCAAATGTTTACATTACTTTGAGGCTCACCAACCCCTTACAGGATGATAAGAGAAGAAATTAAAACCGAAATTGTTTTCTACGGAGTTATCATTTCAACTCTTCTATAAAACTAATGTAATGGAATATGGAACGAGCTATGCTCCGATTTTCCCTAAGTGATAAAATCCTGCATGAAGACACCCGTACACGCACTTAGCTCACCGATATATCTCGACGAGTCAGTGAGCTGAAGTGACAATGGGCAGGCCATATCGCTGAAAGAACGTCCCGCTACTAGATGGACCAATGACCTAGAAAAGGTCATGGGGAGTCCCTTGATGCGACCGGTCATTGTGGCATCCCATGGAGGACCCCTATGTCCAGCAGTGAGCACTTACCGGCTAATGATGATGAAGAAAAAAAATACGTTGATTTTGCCATTTCTTCTTAGTTACCATGAATTTAAGTAAGCCTAATAACAAGAATCGAATTAAATTTATAAAACCATTGAATTAACATTTTTTTTCCGAATATATGGCAGAAATTTTACTCATCACGGCTTATAACTTGATACCTTTCTTGCTCAGCATCTGGTTAACCTCTCGAAGAACAGTTAATACGAAATGCCCAAAAATCGATGTAATGTCCGCGACCTTATGGAAAGGTCCCGGCTCGTGTTGGTGTCACAGACCTTAAGTTCTCTGTACCCTTACGCAATACCGAAGGGCCTCGCTCTGCCTGGGGACTGAAGGGCAACGCGCCCGGGATTTGTATGGTTCGCTTGTTTTTCTCTAATCTGTTGATTATTCATGAGAGTTATTTGTTTTGTTTTTACTGTAATTTCCGTTACACGTTTAACGTTTAACTCAGGTATATTTTATGTTTACGGGATGAGTTTTTTTCACATCATCGTCCCTCTTTTACTGCCTTCGTGGGCTACACGGTTTGACTCACAAACCGTAGGTCCTGGGCTCGATTATAGTACGAGATTTTCTAATTACGCCTAGCCTACCACCATGTTGGTCTGCCGCATTGCACCCAAATATTCAATTCTACAAATACATCCCGTTTTCGTGTATGTAAGTTATATGACAACGCAGTAAGACGTACCATTTTCGAAACCCTGCACTTAACGTATCGCTATCGCATAGCAATGATGCGTCCCCAATACCGTACAAGTCAGAAATCAAACCTGTTGAAAAACACGACCCAAATAGCTATTACGGGCGCGCGCATCAATAGTATGAGTAATAGTCCGGGGTTCGATTCTAGACCAGGCAACGAGGTCAAGGGGAAAATGTGCAATTACACCTATTGTAATCGGCCGAGCAAGACTGAACGGCTGGCTCAGGTACGCCATTTTGTTTTGAATTCGGTAATCTTTTTGACTAGAACTGTGACTGCCTCCGTGGCATAGTGGGTAGAGCGTTACTCCTTGAACAATCAAGATCTTGGTTCGATAATTCAATGAGTTCAAATTTGTTATTTAGAATTTATGTACCAATGATAAAAATCATTACCACTGGCTTTTCGGTGAAAGAAAACATCGCAAGGAAACCTGCACACTCCTGAGAAGAAATTCAAAAGGTGTGAAATCTACCAATACGCACTGGTCCCGCGTGGTGGACTTTGTTACACACTCTCTCTGTAGGAGAGTAGGCCTGAGCCCCTTGTAGTGCGGTCATATAGCTGTTGATGATGATGACGTCGCATAGTGGCTGTTAGGCTCACAATTCCGGAGGCATTTTCTATATCTTCCTAGGCAATTCAAGCTACCACCAAGTTACTAAGTTTAAGGCCTATGGCCAGCTGTGGACTGCCCTTACTGTACAGGTACTGGGCGTTGTTATTTACTCAACCATATTACTAAACGATTAGAGTACGCATTACAATCAACAGCTATTATCGTTGAACCGGTTTTTTCGTTTAATTGGATCAATATTTGAATGGAAAGTGATATCGTTTGACGTAGCTCATTAGGTGCCTAGGTCATAAATGTAGGTCATGTATTTACTAGCGATGTAATATTGATTCCAATATTCTTCAAGCACGTATACATGATTCTCCTAGCTGAATTTAAGAGTCTGCAGCATGCTCGAGTCTCCATACAAACGCAGTTACGTCCTTATTTTTGAATAACACGTTGCATCATTATAAAATTTGGCAAATATAATAAGATGAGAAGATATATATTAGTCTTCAATTAGTTTATGACTCTTGAAATGTTATTATAAAGAAAATAGAACGAGTATAAGTTTTGCATTTTAGACCACCAAAACCCTGTTCAGTTCGGCTGAATGTTACGGCCCAAATATGGTTTAGATCTAAGTCAAATCCTATTCTAGATATTGATTAAACTATGCAGTTTCACACGAAAAAAGATTTTTCGAAATTGATTTTGTTGTTTTCAGTTGATAATAACTAAACTACGAAAATCAGTTAAAAAAACTATAAAATTATGATGCTAATTTGCAGCCGAACACTATCGCGGGGAACGGTAGGGAGGAAAGGGCGGTAGGGGCCCCCATTTGTCCTTGGTTTTCTCTCTAGCGCCCTGTCTCACTCTAGGTGAAACAACAACATTTTGAAGGCGTTAATTATTTTAAAATCTGATGATTATGATACTCGTACCGTTACATACAATCAGGTACAGTCGAGTACAAAAATATTTATCCACTTTTGAACCATATCACATTCACACTTAATTCTTTGTAGTGTCTTAAAGGAAATGTTAATAGAAGGTGAATGTGACTTGGTTCAAAAGTGGATACATATTTACGTACTCGAGTGTACCAGTTCCTTCTTTCAAAGCATCCGTCATTCACGGAAAAACCTTTCGAAACCTATAATTTCAATTGCTTCACAATAAACTACACATACAACAGAATTATAATTAACTATTCCAACAAGTTAGCCTATCGACACCTCAATCACTGTGACAATACCATAACATGTCGAAACTGACGGTTTTCATTTAAAAAAAAACTTCAAACTATGGCTGTACTGATTGCCAAACGATATGGCAAAACGTAGGGACCTACTTTTTGGGCGCCTTGACCTACTTATAACTTGTGTGTGAAGGTTAACTATTCTTTTAGGTGAGCTTTTAAGTTGTATTCCTAGGTTTATCGTTAGTTATATTTGTCTGTACATCGATGTATTTGTAATTGAGGCTCAGTGTTGCCAAAGTTTAGTTGTTTTACAGTTAGGCTGTTTAAATACGCCGTGAATCGTGACGGATTCTGCGAAATATACCTACAGCTGCAATTCGCTGACATACGAGTTAGTTTCGTACAAAACTAGCGGCCCACCCCGGCTTCGCACGGGTGGACATTTATTTTGGCATAAACGTAGAGTAAATGTAATCTTTCTAGATCATTACAGATATTTTCAAAACTTTCCATAAGTTCTCATGAGAAGTTCTTCACTCGTGTGAAGTTCACATGAGTTAGACAAAGACAGATATATATTTTTCACATTTTTGCCACCCACAACCACCCACTTCCACCCATCGCGACCAAACTCCCTTACTTTTAGCAGGAGACCAAGGGGTATTCACAACCCCAACGGGAAGTTGGTCGGAGTTGGTGGTGATAGAGAAAACCCTGTCTTAACGTACTAACATTAGCATATATATATATATATATCTTTTTTTCTTTTACCATAATCTTTTATAATATGACAGCCTTCCTTTAAATGTTTACTTTTAAAAAAATGACACATTATCCATGCCCATATTAATATTAAGGGACGGAAAAGTACATACGCTAATGTTTATCTGTATCAAGCAAGTAGTTCCCGTGCGATAATTCGTACGCGCACGAAGTCGCGGTCTAAAGCTAGTATATAGTAAAGTTACCATTCGACAAGCCCGGTAGCCAATAAAGCAGCGAATTAAACACTGGGAGCCATTATGTGATCGCTCCATTGAGTGTTTCTCAACCACCATTGTGATAGGGCTCGGATAGAGGCGTGTGGTACAAGTTCTTGATTATAGTTGTAACGATTTGAAAAGCTTTACTAAAAATAAGACATCGGTACAACTTCATGTTGAATCACAATTTTTAGGGTTTCCGTACCCGAAAGTGTAACCAACGGGACCCTATTACTAAGACTCCGCTGTCCGTCGTATCTCATGAACCGTCATAGTTAGTTAAAATTTTCACAGCTGATGTATTTCTGTTGCCGATATAACAACAATAACTAAAAAACAGAATAAAATAAATATTGAAAGGGGCTCCCGTACAATAAACGCGTTATTTATGAGATGTGCGTTTTAAAGTACCAGTAGCGCCATCTAGTGAAGCGTAGCAAAACTAAACCGAAGCTCATTCGTTAGAGGATTGTTCGGTGCATATTATTTATGGTTTGCGTGTTTTAAATATCCATATTCTGTGCGGAACCCTCGAGTTTAACTCGCACTTGGCCGGTTTTTACACACAGTTTGATTTATATATTGGCTGGAATCAAAGCTTACACCCAAGCATCGTTGCTACAAATTGCAATAGTTTCCGCTACTCTCTCAAGCCTTGCACTCTCTATTCACGAGCAAAACGCACGTGCGGTGCAATACTGAACAATAGGCGAATTGAAAACCGTTTGTGGTGAGGGTAAAGGCGCAGAAACTTGTGGTCGCGACGCGGGTCAAGGCAACCGAATAACTGCGGTCTCGCTGGGCTCTAAATTATTTTCTCTGCACTCTGGACTGGTCATATCTTCCGCAAGCCAGATGATTCACGAGGGAAAACATGCCTAGTCCGAGTCGGACTCACATGCGAATGGTTACGTTATACCGGACAATATTTAACACAAGTTCCAGTAAATACTGCCGAAAAAAGCAATACATTACTTGTTTGTGTGGTGTTTGTTATACTCTGTTGCTACGAGTATAGCGGCCATTATACACACTGTGAAAATTTCAAGTTTCTGTCTATTACGGGCTATGCTTAGAATTTCTCTACGTTGATAGAATCCGGAATGAGGAAATCCTAAATATCCTAAATAAACGAACTAAGGTCACCGACATACCTCGACGAGTCACTGAGGTGAAGTGGCAATGTGCAGGAGTTACAGCTCGAAGGATACAACCGATGGCTGTGCCGAGGAGGATTAAATGGGAAACGGGAAACGATGCGGCAACCCGGTAAAGGTTGCGGGGAGTCACTGAATGCATGCTGGTGTCTCGGGACCGTACATTATGGCTTACCATGAAGAAGGCCTATGACTAGCAGAAGCTGTTTCCCTGCGTCCATCCATTGTAATAGATCCATCAGTAGATGGACACTTTCACCACATAAGTCCATCATGTCAGTCAATACCAAATAACGGATTCTAAAACACTTTAAGGTGCACCTGTATCCATCAATTGATCCGTTACTATGGACCCACGGAGGGACTTCCTGGCTGATGATGATTTATAACGGTTCAGTTTATGTTACGGACGGACGGACCAATAGCGATAGTATTAGATTTCCATTGGAAACACTAGGCACGGAACCCCCAAAATGACAAATAAAATTTCGCCATTCTCTCAAAATACAACGTACGATCTCGTCTTTAGTATTACATACAACTGGCGCATCTAGGTCAAAGACTCGCGTCGACCTAGATCCGAATCATGCGCAGCGCAGATATACGATCAAGTGCAATATTCAGTTTTAAACGTTGGTATATTAGTGTTATTGTGTAAGCGCCGGTGATTCACATGCTAATTCTGTTGCAATGTTATTGTTTAATCGGTGTTTATTTGATATTTTGTTCCGTCAGTCAATATTAGATTAACAGCGTCTTGTGGATTTTGATTCACGAAGACATGCTGACCTATTTGCCCATTTCGTTACCTCTATTTCTACTTTAACACATCTTTACTTAAATGTCTGAAAATATTATGAGTTTTTGTTTATTATCAATGATATATACTCCATTAGACTTTATTTAAAGATGCGAAAGTGAGTTTATTTATTTGTTAGTTCTTCAGTAAGTCGTAACAGAATAACTTGACTTTTGTATAGGACCGGAATAGGACATAGGCTCGTTTGTATCCCGATCGAACAAGTAGTTCCCGTTGGATATTTACTGAATATAAAAGCTAGTTTCATATAAAGTCCGTCGTTGCAATTACTCAGCTGCTGTTGATTAAGGATTTAAAATTTGTTTCGTTTAAAAATGCCATCGTTTGCGACGTTGTCCGACCATCCACGTATAGCAATCTTAAATAGTTTAGTTTTACAATTGTTTGATGTTACTCTACTCTAGATTATCTAGATTTAAGCGACCCAGTTCAGTCTAATTAGTATAATGATCCATACTGGATAACTTCTAGGAGAGAAAGATGAAAGGCCGTTTCGTGAAAATTTTTAGTAATGTACTGAGATGTGGATGGTTTTTGCTTATTTATATACTCGTATTTTGTTTTATACGAGTAGCTCAGTTGTGTACAGCGTCAGTCCTTGAACGATCGAGTTCTGGCTCGTACTAATTTGTTCCAATTTGGAATTTATGTACATATGATAAAAATCTTGGCGTTTCGGTAAAGGAAAACTTCGTGCGGAAGCCTGTACACTCCTGAGAAGAAATTCAAAGGTGTGTGTGAAGTCTACCAATCCGCACTGGTCCCGCGTGATGTACTATGTCCCATACACTCTCTGTAGGAGAGTAGGACTGAGCCCCTGCAGTGCAGTGTTGATGATGATTCGAAAGTACCAAATTTCGGGAGTCGTAAACGGAAATCAGTAAAAATCGAGCTCCAGGTAGTCTATATGACGTAAAGGCACATCGGCTACTTTTATCCTGATACGCGAACGAATTTGTAACATTTGTGTGTTTGATTATGGTGTGTTATTAGTTTTATGTTGTTTGTCGTAGATTATGTCGCGGGCGGAGAGTTGTTCACACATCTCTACCAGCGGGAACACTTCTCCGAGTCCGAAGTGCGCATATACATCGCTGAGATCATCCTAGCGCTAGAACAACTGCACAGGGTAAGGTTACACTTATTGTTGGCGACCAGCAATCTTTTTAGATATAAATATATTTTTTTATGATTCAATTGTTTATGTTTGTCAATGTGTGTGGAAAATGGCGTGCGCTCTATATTAGTATCGAAATTAATAAAATACCATAAAAACTGTCGGGTTATTATTATCGGGCCATCTCGTCGACAACACTTATACATGCTTTTAATATAGCTCAGGGTTCCTTAACGCCTTCATTTTCATTCATTTATTTATTCAAAAAACAATTATTATTGTGTATGAAATATTAAATACTAATAGGCTTACAACTAATGTATTAATTAATAATACATGTCAAATTTAAATTAAATTAGTCCACTAGTCTTAACAATGCTAATACTGGCTCTTGTCTTACCACCAGCTCGGCATCATCTATCGCGACATCAAGCTGGAGAATATCCTCCTGGACGCGGAGGGCCACATCGTGCTCACGGACTTTGGCCTCTCCAAGGAGTTCTGCGGGGGCGAGAGCCGCGCGTACAGCTTCTGCGGCACCATAGAGTACATGGCACCAGAGGTCGTCCGCAGCGGCAGTCAGGGACACGATATTGTGAGTGATTTGTGTATTTACTTATGCTAAGAAAGATACCGGTGGCATCTTCGAACCTTGACGAATCACCGGCTGTTGATTGCAGGATACAAATTGTAACAAAAAATTTGCCGACATGGTTTTGAATATTACAATGTATCTATGGATGGGAGTCGTCGACAAATTGTGATATGTAAACCAATGTCAGGGTAGTGTTCTAGGATTGCTAAGCTAATCAATTCCACACATTTTTAAGGTTAAAAATATCTTCCTATATTTTGCTAAGTTTTATAATAAGTTATATGAAACTGTGGGTGAAGTTCCCACCATAATTACACAAATATAACTTAAAGTCTAATAATTAAGAAATTATTGACATTGTTGGAATTTGTGTGACGTCATATAGCATGTCACCTATCACCAACGCTTCCAGTGATACCGTACTCGTCAAATTAAAGAAGTTAACGTCAAAAATATTCAAAAGTGAAATTAAATCACTTTTGACCGGCGGGTACGCATGGATATGCATAAATATTTTCGAGATAACGACTGTTTCGACAAGGGCATAGTTTAACTCCTGCTAGTATATTGTTTTTGATAATTATAAATTAATAACGGTATTTTAATCTTGAACGTTTTGTCGTTTATAACGTTATATAAATATTATAGCGGTATTTTCAGCCCTGCGCTTGTGAGGCCATCTATTTAAGCTATCGTTTTTAATCTGAGTCTGTTGCTCAAGTTTAAATTTGCGTACAGATACGCCCAACAGTTTTTTAAAAATCTGAACACCTACGTTTGTCACTCCACTAGACAGTTATTGATGAAGCCCTCCTTCGTAGGTCGGCATAATTTTCGCAATATTACTTACTCACTATTGATTATCATATCAGGTAACGAAGACCCATAATTATGTATACTGTACAATAAATTAAGATAAGATTATTACAGAATATAATAAAAAACTACATTCTAAACACTTAATTAATAAGGCACGTTGTAAAAAACTTTTTGGTATCATTTACTATTACTATCAAAAATGATTTGAATCTACGTACAAACGAATGAAGGCTAGCTTCCTTTGTATTTGTGGCCCGTGCCCAGTGAAGTAGTATATTAATAACTATACCAAGAAATTATTATCAACTTCAAATAACATTTCGGGGAATACCCATCGATAATAAAGTACGTCGTTATTTTACTGTAACCCCGGATCTATGCCAAATCGTAAAAGCATATTTCTCTTGGAATTGTTTGCAAAAATAACTGTAACTAATCTTAATGATACCTCTGCAATACCTTTTTTTTATTTTACCCTTATAATAACCTTCGTTTAACCTGTATTAATTGTTAAACAGGTCAAAATGTGTGTAAATACTGACTAGTTTCGAACGTATCGGAGGTCCTTCATCTTGTTCAGTGGGAATAGGTTCTCACCCTGATGAAGGATCCTCGATTTTGATATAAGTTAGCCGTGTTTAACAATTTTATAGGTCACTGATCATCATCAACTTTGTACCGCGTTTCAACCTGCAAGAAAACTTCCGTCAGAAATGTCAGACAGCAGCAGTAAAGTATGTAGTAAATGCGATGTTCTGAAGTTCTCGTAGAATTGCTGAGTTGACTGATATGGTATTCCAAAAGGTTCTAGACCAACACGCGTACCATTTTCATTCATATTGTATCGTATAATATAATAAACAAACAAAAATACGCTAATTTGAAGCAAGGCATAAAATTGAAGTAACTAAACCCTAGAAAAGCGAAACGGTGATGTAATCAGATCTACTAGAGGCAAGCCACCTGTATACCTGCATTAGCAGCCTAAGCCTCTTACAATACCTTAGATTTTGATCATCATATTAATCAGCTGGGAATTGTTCAATGCTGAACATAGGCCTTTGATTATGTATATTAGACCACCCTACTTGCGCGTTTTAAAATAAAGGTAACTCCATCTATTATCCATGTTCAGAACTACGGCATACTACGGTTTAGTTAGGTAAGGTCTTACAAGTCACTGAAATGTATTAAAGCCATTTCTGCGCTGATAGTAGTAGTGTGCGTACTCTGAACTAATGTAAAACAACAAATAGCAATTCTAATTCCTTTGATAGTGCCAATTTTAGTCCCTGATTTGAATAGGCAAGGCACAGAAAAGAGCTGCCATTTTATATGGCACGACCCTTCCATTTTACTAGTCAGTGTTATGGAGTGTATTTATTCGTATCAAAACAATTTTTAAAATACGCTAATTAAAAAAGTTGCTCAATTGTTCGTGAAAACTTTCAGAGGAAAGGGTAATAATTACATTTACGTATTGGAAATTTTCCTTAGTAACGGCATGAGTAAATTTTTCCAAGAAAGCAACTTATTCTACCACGGAGCGAAAGATTTTGCAAGCCACGAAAGAAATGTTAAAATAGAACCCCTAGAAAAGACTTTCGGAACAATTTTATTTACGTAAAACGGGAGGAAAACCTTTATGAAATAATTTTGAGTTCGGAGTATTACTTGCGATAAGGGTGCGTGATTGGCTGTATAAATATGTTTATTAAGGGAGGTTTGAAAACAAAGCAGTTGCAAACAGTTAACATTTAATTAATTTCGCGATTCCATATTTATTTTTACTACAGTTGAATGGTTGAATAAAGCTTATAGATGACCTCGCTTTTCATCGAGACGAAAAATTTAAATAATACCTAATCTTGATTTACAATCAGAGTACTTATCAATATAGTTGATGTTAACTTTAAAACGCTGCTCTTAATATTACCCGGCATGACATTGGCCGGTTTTTAAAGACAAACTTGCACTCTGTGCCTTGTTTGAATTCCAACCACCGCCCCCGGTAGAGTAACTTGCCCAAGTAACTGTGAATCAGCTGATCGATGCGACGTTGCCGCTCGTTGCAAATTTTGATACAAAATGGCAACGCCTTCAAGCTGTTGTGCCGAATTTTTGTTGGACGTAGGCCAATGTATTGTTCGACTTGTTCGACTAGTGATATGCCGCGAGTTGCGCCGACTGCATTGTACAGCACAGCTGTGTTTTAAATTGAGAATCTTCCAACCAAGTTATTCTGGAGTTCTGCGGCGCTAAACTTTAGTCTCAAGTAGTACCTCATCGTAGCCACCAGACGGTGTTGAAGTCGATAAAACCTCAGCGGACTCCGTTTGTCATATTCATTCAGCCCCGCTTCAAATCCGGCCGGCATTTGTACAATGTTCACGAAATCAAAGGAAAATGTAAAGATTAGACTAAATTAGCTATTTTTTGTAATATTTTGTGCATACAAAATATATACATACATACTTGTTTCGTACTAAGTGGAAAACTTCAAATTTCATTAACCGTCAATGAAATTTGACGTTTAAGAGGCTATGTTGGTAAGACCACGTGGTCGGTTTCAAGGTTGCATTGTTTTGTAGCTGTCCCTCTCCGAGCCCTATCCTACCCGAGCGCGTACGGTGAGACAGCATACATTACGCGATGTTATCTACCCGCTATTTGGATGTTTCGTAGTCCAGGGATCATTTGAAGGATACAGTATATTATGTAACCATTTTTTTAATGCAGTATACTAATGAAATTTCAGATGTCGGTGGTTTTTCCAAATTGTTCTAAATTGAGTCATACTCTTGTAAATCAGGTTCAAAGTTGGGGCTTTTTATTACCGAAAAATACAATACTTTGACGCCCTCTAACTCTGGAAGTATATATTTAAACGAAAATCTGACTCACCACCGACACAGATATTTGTTTCTAGATTGTGTCTTGAAAATTTCATAGATTTTCATAGCTTAATACTCAAAATATGACTGGACTACGTTTGTATGGGCGCTTTGGCAACAGCATAGCCTCTTAAGTAAAGATGGCGTCAATTGACGCCATTTTGTAACTGTTGTACACACACACCGAGCGACTGTAAAATGGTTCATCAAAGTTTTGATTTGATATGGACGTTTTAAAAGTACTCCGGGTCATGATCCATCTCATGCTTTTTATGCTTTATGACACCCGCGAGATTTCATGTTTTGTTTCTATTCTAATGTCGAAATCACATCAAGTTAAATTATGTTAGTTTGTAAAGATTAGTTCCTAAAAATGAAAGAGATTTCAATAAAAATAATTGACTTCCTAAAGTAATTTGTTTCAATTAGTAAATTGCTTCTTTCACTCCATTTTTCCATTTTGTCCGTTAATACTTCATTCTTCGGATGTAATTAATCATAAATATCGTCTTCTTTGTTTGTGTCAAGTCCAACCGTGGGTTTAAATTTTTCACATGTGTCATCACTTTTAAGTATTTATTTTTTACATCCTATACGTCGACAATATGAAGAAGTTTATGTATTTTTATTTTTTATCTAAATACTAAATATTTGCAATTGCTAATAGCTGGTTTCTTTTTTTAATATATTGCCTGCAAGTATCTGAAAAATAATTAAAGTCTCCTACAGAGAGTGTATGGGACATAGTTCACCACGCGGGACCAGTGCGGATTGGTAGATTTCACACACACCTTTGAATTTCTTCTCAGAAGAGTGCAGGTTTCCTCGCGATGTTTTCCTTCACCGGAAAGCCAAACCAGTGTACGAGGGGCATACCGAAATGATCGGGAATATAAAACAATACATACAGGAAATAACTAAATTTATTTTTATTGCTTTTCGAAGTATTCTCCGTTGCAGTTAATGCACTTTTGCATTCGTTCGAACCAATTATTATAGCAGCAATTCCAGTCCGAAGTTGACATGGTCAAAATCGTCGATTTGTATGCTTCCACTGCTTCTTCTGGACCTTGAAACCGCTGACCACGCAATAAATCTTTGATTCTAGGGAATGTAAAGTAATCATTGGGACTCAGATCAGGGCTGTATGGAGGATGATCCATTAATTCAACGTTTTCCTGCTTCAAAAACTCGCTTGTTTTCTGAGCGGTGTGAGAGCTCGCATTATCGTGATGGAGGATTATGCGTCGTTTCGGGTTACCTCTACGGAGTTCGGATATCATCTGTGGCAAACAAACCGTTGTATACCAATCAGCGGTAACTGTTCTCCGTTCCTCTAAGGGAACTGTGACTACATGTCCTGTTTTCGCGACAAACGAAGCGACCATTTTCTTCGATACGCTGCGAGAGCGGACAACTTTTGTTGGCTTGATCTCACCTGCGAAGACCCAGACAGCCGACTGATGCTTTCTTTCTGGCTCATATGAATAGATCCATGATTCATCACCAGAGACAATGTTATAAACTGCTTTTGACTTTCCTCCGTTGAAGCGTTGCAGAGTAGACCGGCACCAATTGACACGAGCCGCCTTTTGCTCTTCGGACAAATTATGGGGCACCCAGCGGGAAACTAGCTTTCTCACTCCCAGTTCACCATGTAAAACAGTTTGTATCGCAGTCATACCTATCCCTAAAGTAGCCCGAATCTGCTCATATGTAATATGTCGGTCATCCTGTATCATTCGGCGCACAACAGCGACATTTTCTGGTGTAACCGCTGTTTTTGGCCGGCCTGTGGAAGGTACGGTGCCAAGAGAAGCACGTCCACGCCGGAATTCAGAATACCAGCGATATATTGTCGTCTGGCTAGGCGCTTCACTCTTGAATATAGATATAAGCTCAGCGAGACATTGTCCCTGAGATAATCCTCGTCGAAAGTTGTAAAAAATTATGGCACGGAAACTTTCTCTTGTAAGCTCCATTTTTTTATCGACCTATAAATTTCAAACTGATATTGTTCTTTAAAAAAAAAATTTTTTTTAATTCTGTCAATTATATTCGATTTTCAACTAACCAGTGTTTATTCATCAAAAAGAGTTTTTAATCTAATTAAATCGAAAGTACTCGATTACCGATCTTTTCGGTATGCCCCTCGTACCACCACGTACATATGAATAATTAACACACCGAAAATCATATTTTATAAGAATATGCTGTGCCTGGCGAAACAGAATGAGCAATTGTTTTTATTTTACACATCGCAATAGAAAATTGCATGTAACAACAACAGCTTCTTCTTTGTCTCAGTCATCCCCTCACAGAAAGTCAGAAATTGATTTATGCAGCTGACTATGTATGTGATTATTTCCTTTTTTTTTTTCTTCACAAATTCATACCGCTGTCTCTCTCACTCTCTCTCGTCTTTCTCGTACCTTAGCATGCTATAACGATTATAGTTTATGATGATTGATCTCATATTACTTTGTCATTGTCTTCGAATCTTCTCTCAAACCCAAACAGGATAAACAATACCACCTACATTCAAGCCTTAGAATATTTCGTAAAAAAGTCGAGTTCTTAGCAAACCTGTAACGTGACCTTCTCGCTCGCTCCTCATCACGCACCATATCCCCGTCCCGCTCTGTGAACCGTGACCTACATGTACCTCGGCGCTAATTCGAGCGCTATCTCCGAGTGTGTTTTATCATAATACACAAATACATATATTTTTATCATATTGATACAATGTTACTATAAGTCTTTTTAGTAAAGTTAAAGAGGTCTCTCCTACTAGAAAGGTGTCTTTTCAACTGCACAGTTAAGTTTGTTACATTTTCACACACATTGATAGAGCTTTGTTCAGTGTTAATAGTTAATAGAACCTCACTGAAGAGTCTATAGAGCGAAAGTGGCGCCCTCATTCGCTCTTTTACACATTTCTCTGCTTAATGTCAAAAAAACGACACTTCAAAACAAAACGGACTGTTTGTAGTCATGGCTGGTTTACGGTTTGTCGATACATTATGGATTCATATGTAGATTCTATGTAGTTATTATAAATTGAACCGCCAAAAGTGTTCACTTTTAACTGTTTTATTGATAGTAACTGCTCACAATCGATATATATCAATTCATGATGTATCGATAAACCGTGAACCAGAAATGACTACAAAAAGTCCAGCTTGGTTTTTGAAATTATTGTATTATTGCGTAGAAATCTAGTAAAGGGCTAATAATAAAGGGCTAGGGCCTACGTCGCTCTATGGACTCTGTGCGTGAGCCCGACTCGCACTTGACCGTTTTTTTAATCATTGCAAACAAACTCGCGAGAAGTTGTTTGTTTATATATTATCTTTAATTATGTTGTGTTTTGTCATGCGCGCGCATCACGAGACGGGTTTTGTTTAGGTTTTGTGTAGGTAGCTCGCTTTGGCACAAAACTAATAAGACAGACATTATTTGTGCAACGGGTTCGCATTTGGGCGACATCTCACCTGAAGTGAAGATACTCGTAAGGTATTTGGATGGAAAACCTGCTCACCCAGAAGCCTCAATCGTCTGTTTTCCGTTCATAACCCATTATGTATAAAACAAAGAAAATGTGGAATGATAAAGCTGATAAGAAATAATTCATATCGGTGATTAAACACCCCTAAAGAAATTAGGAAAGCCCGAGTTTTCAGATTTGTTCCTTTGGTTGTGCTGTAAGATCTTGCATCTTGACAAATTACAGGATTCTGGGTCAACGGGAAGTACCCTCTATAGGTTTTGGTTCCATTGCATTTTGGACGGTCTAAAACAGCTACATCTTTTTATTGTGTTGATCTATGAGTTTTTTTCTTCTTTACATATTCAAGGGACGGCAGGCTTGAGTATTCAATATTAATTTTAACTTGATATTTCCACGCGTTCCTGAGAAAAAGGGTCTTGACAGACGGACAGCAAGTGATCCTATAAGAGTTCCTTTTTTCCTTTTGAGGAACGGACCCCAAAAATAGGCGTTTCGCCTGCTATTGGAAAAATGCTATATACATGCTATATAAATGTTCGCCGAGGCGGGTGTGCCCGACTTCTTCGCGTTGATGAGGACCCGTATTGCCTCGTTCTGGGAGCGTGTGCGGAGCTCCAATAACGAAATATTGGTGGCCGTTGGTGAGGATATGTCCAGCCCCATTTATAGATACTGGCTTGGTGTTCACCAGAACGCAAATAAGAAATAAGTCAATATAAGCATTACATGCTTATCTTATTTTTTATTTTTTAGTTAATAGTATTTTATCTTTGTATTTTATTTTATAGACGGATGTATATCTGAAATAAAGACTTTATTATTATTATTATTATTATACATCGAATCGTAATTTACATATAATTTTTGACATATGTAATTTAATACTAATAATAAGGTTACATATCAAATACAATTTTATTGTTCCGATGACTAATAAACTTAAACTGATTTATTTTGTTGTCAATATCATCTCCCGCTAAAAATAATGCCAAGGCAATAGAAATAATATAACACTTCGCAGTGTTGCATCAGAGGATACTGTGAAGAACAAAGCCGATGACACAAAATGAGAACCTAGTCTAAATTACAGCATAGAACATAGTGAATTTGGTGAAGT
The DNA here is from genome assembly GCA_910589575.2 of Carcina quercana. Classification (NCBI taxonomy): domain Eukaryota; kingdom Metazoa; phylum Arthropoda; class Insecta; order Lepidoptera; family Depressariidae; genus Carcina; species Carcina quercana. The sequence goes on along the minus strand of OU342451.1, from coordinate 2,111,650 downwards.
ACTAACTAACTAAAAGAGTATAGAATAGCTCACCTGCGAGAAGTAGTGATTATGCCACATCTTTGGAAGCGATGTGACGATGAGACATCAAACAGGAAGGCTCATGCCCAGTGGTGGTCTTATACAGTAAAATAATGATGATTAAAGAACTTACATATGAGGTAAAATATACAGAAACGGTGTGAAATGAACAAAACTTGCCACTCATACACATAAAGGGAAGATAAATTGAAGAGATAACTGTAGGTAGTTGGAAGTGATAAATCTGTTGAATTTTATTTGTACCTTGTGGCAACAAGGCTGATTCACTCTGTCGGGTATGGGAGAAGAAAAAACAAGTGCAAAATAGAAATCGTTCCACGACCTTCGTGTTTGAGGTCTTCCTCTTTTCGACTTCCTGATGTTAGACTGTGAATCTAAACGCTCATTCGCAGTCTATCATTGATACGAGTAAAAAAAGAAGTTATTTAAAAATATAATCAATTTGTGTATTGATTTTTTATTGGTTCCATAACAATATATGTTCGTGCTTCCCAACTATGGTTAATAAAAACACCTTTTTATGGTTTTAATGACTCGACCAGAAGACGGAAACATCGTATTTATTTGCTCAGATTATTATGTGAGTTTGTTTTACATAAAGACAAATAAACTTAGCAATTATTTACACAGTTCACCACGAATAGGTGTCAACACAACAATTTTTTGCTTGGAACTCAACAAGGCGTTCTATTACTGACTGTTCAAGAATGCGGTTTGAACGTCAACATGCATTTTAATATATATATGGCTCATTAAAGCAATGTCGATGACCTTTCCAAATAACTTTAAAGTCATAATGTTGATAAATAACTGAAGATTACTTCTCTTTTACTATGGCTTACGCCAAGGTTCGCTTTTAGGTCCTGTAGTCTTTAAGGTGTTTGAAATCTTTTGCGTGGAGCTGGCATTGTTAAGATTGCACAATGGCTTCAATCTAGGTTAAGAGATTTTTTTCAATTATCTATGTATATGTTCAAAACGTGCCACTTTGTCTCTTTTTTTCGGTCGTGTACACTAATCCTAGTATTATACAAGTGGGATTTTGTGACGCGATTTCAAAGAGAGATAAAAATACATAACGTTTAACAAATTGCCACCTCTTTGCACAATCTTTTTTGTTTGAATTAAAATGATTTTGTAATATTTATCACGTGATGATAAAGTATAACATTATCTCTAAGGTGTATCTGAGATACAGAGATAGCATTGGCCGCGATTCCGTGTCTACTACATTTTCTATATCAACGTCAATATAGGATTTAATACTAATGTGAATCCTATATTGAGCCCTAGTAATCCGAAACAGATCTTTTCCCCGGTTGTACATTAATATGGAATCCATCGTTTGAGAATCGTAGCTCACATTTAGCCGGTTTTGGAAGTGAAACGTGATAAAAGTTTTTTTTTTATTGACGATAGACCAACACTTGACCTCAATCTCACCTGATGGTAAGTGACGATGAGGTCGAAGATGTTACGTGTTGGTCTAGAAGGTGCCTATTTACTTTTCTTTTGAAGATTCCCAAGTTGTAATTTTCGGGGAACACGGAAACCGGTAGTGTATTCCATATTTTTGCTGTACGCACGATAAATGTGGAAGCGAAACGCTTGGTGCGAGCTGTAGGAATATCTACAGTGTACGGGTGAAAGTCTGCTGTTCTTCTGTTTGACCGGTACATGAACGGCGAAGGTGGAATCAACAAAAATAGCTCTTGCGCACACTCTCCAAAATGTATCCTGTAAAATACCGAAAGGTGAAGTGAATCTTTGTTGAACATAATGAGCTCGCAGACGAGAGACTTTTGTGTGAGAGAATTTTTACTGTACCAATGTATACTCGTAATCTAATAACTAAATCTGTTAGAGCGAGGCTACCTAACACAAATATTTCTATATTTGAAAAGTAGTCTCTACTACTATTTATTGTAACAGTTATAAAATTATGTGAATAAAACCATTATTTTTTGATTGATTTGAAACAAAAGCCTATGTCGAATTATTTAACTGTGAGAGTACAGGCCGCATCGCTTGAAGAATGGATAACCGCTGGGGAGTAAGAGTTCTGGAGTGTCGACCACGGACTAGGAAACGTGTACCGGTCTGGCGACCTGGTAAAGATCGCTGGGGGTCGCTAATCTAAGCGTCTTAGTACCGCTCATTCTGTGTCAGTGTGGTCAGTGGAGGTTATCCGACTGACGATGATGAGAATGTAGGGATACAATTAGCGGCATAAGTTCACTGTTGGATAGCCTGCTCGCAGATAACCACGTTGAACTATTCTTGACCATGCTGTTGATGCTACTGCCCGCTTACTCGTAAAATACTCAGACACCAACGAGACGATGTCGTGGGCAAAGACTAGGTATCAAATAAAGCAGACGGCCCGTGTCGTAACAATTTCCATAGCAATCATAAACAATGAACGTTGGACAATTTAGTGTTCGTCGTCTCTCTCGCACGAGCTATGCGTCTAATTATATCTGTCTCGTTCTATTTTCACACGAGTTGGAGTGAAGGTGACACGGTTATAGCTGTGAGATTTACGTGGGGGTCGCCTGGTTGAGTCAGATAATCTTACTGCTTTCAATGGAAAATTTAATGAGGCAATATCCTACTTTTGCACAAAAAAAGTACTTTTTTTTAATGAGAAGGCCATAGATAATTTTACTTTCTTTCATTCGTTTAGCTCCGTAAGTCACCAGAAGAATAATTCAAACTGATTTTTTAAAGTGTTAGTGTCAATACTATGACCCTTAACCAAAATTTAGTCTATGATCCTCAACTATTTTTAATTTTAGCCTTTTTTGGAAATTGTAAAAATCATCACATAAACTCACAGCTATCACCATGTATGGTATTTAACTGTACAAAACCTCAATGTAAATTCTACAAAATTGGTATAGCGACCAAAATTTACGTTTGTGATACCTAGACTTTTTATTTTAAGTAACAAAACATGAAAAAAGGAACATATTTTCGCCAGTGTAGATTTTCTTAATAGCTAATTAAAAGTCTTCAACCTCGTCAGATTATCGTTTACAATTCACTGCGCACGGCCGACATTGACCGTGTATGCAATGTCAAACAGAAATATGTAAAAACAATACATAAAGCATACAGAATTCTGTGAGAAGTGAATTTCTCAACGCTGGAACGAATGCGTTAAACGAAACCCAAGGTTCTGCTGCTCATGAGCAAATATGTGATCAGATTCGAAACACTGCAATTTGGCAACAAAAATTAAGTAAAAAGGTTAACAATGGAAATGGGCTTGGAACAGACATTAGTGATGAAGATGCGTATGGTTGGTTTGGGATTTGGAAAGGCTTTCAAAGGAGAGAAGTCGGCTCCAATTAGCGAAATGTTCCAAAAATAGGTGCTCGGTGCTCTGTTGTCCCGCTCGATTTCTGGAAAACGTACGTACGTCTCTTTCTTATCTTTTTTGCTGCTTCTCTAAAGGTCTTGTTCATAATTCTTGTCCTTGCGAAACGAATTTGAAATTGTGGTATGTTCTGTTTAAATTTACTCGTTCCCGATTAACAATAATTTCACATATTATTATTATTAACTAAATAAAAGGATGCGAAATGGCGTGTACACTTGTACAGTCCGCTATATTGCATTTCTTGTGAATTTTCAAGTTTCCATTACCCTCAAAAATGGAGCAACGAGAACATAAATAAAACAAACTTCAACGACACATTATCTTCCTTGTGTAGCTATCTTTTCATTTTGAGAGAGAGTGAGATGTACGATCCAAGCAGAAATTATTCTACAATCTTGTGATACTAAACGCTCGCATTGGAATGCCGTGTTTATACTGTTCATTCCAGCCTTGAAGAGATAGCTTTACGTAGTATCAAATTGTCGATGATACGCATTCTTATAGCATTAATAACATTAGCAGTGTTACATCCGACCCCCCTGCGCGGAGGCAAGACCGCCGTGACCCACATAACGCCCGCCATTTTGTATGACAACCGGCGCGCGCGCCGCTTTTGGCACCACATTTTCACATGCCACCGGACGTTATCGCTTATGTTTCCTTACCTTTTTATACTTTCTGTACTCTGATATGAATCAGTGTCGATCGTTGGTGCGTTTGAACTCGTGGGTTGTAGTTGATTTTATGCCAATTATTGAGCATGATGAAGCTTGTTGTAAATGTTGAACGTAGACAGGCTTTTTGCATTTATTTTAAACAAACGGATCTGCTTTGTTCTTGCGCGATTATTGGTCGGTAACATTACACGCTATAGCTACTTATTATATCAATGCTTGTATATAATAATCGTCGTCCTTTCTAGATAAATCTCCGTCCCGAATTTTCATTTGCGTGTTTACAATCATGCTTTTGAAACGGTGTCTATAAAGTTGATTTATAAACTATCGCTTTCGTATTCTCCAATAGGCCAACTGTACCGTACGAGTACACATCCATCAATGTTACACCTATTTTGATAAGTCTATTTTAAATGGACCGCCTATACCCTAATTCTATTAAATTAAAATTAATTCTAATAAAAATTGAGATACCCTTCACGAAGGATGTCCTCACAATTCAACAGCACGTTTACGTTTATTTATCGTTTATTGTGATTATCTTGAAGACGATGCTTTACTTGTTGTTTATGCGGCTATGAATCATCGATACGTTACATTCTCAACGCACACCTCTTACCCAATGTCATTCTGCTTCGACATGTTTCCAATAATAGTATCGTTTTCCCGACGCTGATGTGACAGATCGTTTCTTCTTCGTAGTTTGTATTGTTTGTTAGTGTTGCTTCTTACTTATTTACTTATTATAATTTAGATGTATTTGCAGTTTAGTTTTTGGATTCTATCGTATTTGTTTACCAATTTATGCACTATTTATATTTGCAATTAGTCTTCACCTCAACTGGTGGTAAGTGATGGGTGGCCGTTGAATGGAAATGATGCTCACTCAGGAATGGTTTTCTTTTATTAATGGAACAAAACATTGCTGTTAATACACTAATAGAGGTGACATATGTGGTGATAGCTAGCTAGGCGGACTTAGGAAAATTTATCTACCACCAACTTCCCTACCACCAACAAAACAGAAACTGGATTGTGACTCACACTGTTTAGTTACTAAACCACGGCTAACAACTTTCATTAATGATGGAAAAGTTTTTCAATCGTCTGCTTACAATGTATCTTTTTAAGTGCTTGGCATAATTTCATAGTTCTCTCCACAATGACTGGACCCGATCCACTTGCATCCAGTAGACGTACGTGATCGTCACTCGAGAACTGTTACTCCCCATCGGTTATCTGTTCTTCTAGCGATTTGGACTATCTAGTGCCAAATCAGCTCACTGACTCGGTTAGCGATGTCGGTGATCTTAGTTCGTCTACGATTAAAAGTTTCAATTTTTCCACAATATAATTAACATTCCCTAAGCCGACGTCGTGAGAGAGATAGGAGACAATTATTCGCGTGATTGGCAAATTTTATGTTTAGTTTACTTGTATTAAATGTAGTACAACTATATTAACAATTTTGTAGAGACCTTTTTGATGAATCATAGCCACCTTCAGTTCTAGCTGGTTGCGCAACACCATATTGCTTTTGTTGTGAAAACTTTGTGCAACTGGTTGTTGTTTTCATGCGTTATCTTAGTGAACGATTACATTCGAATTAAACTTGGAATTGGCTAGTAGTTGTTTATATGAGTCTTCATTCTGTAATCTCTGTACACGTTTTGTCTGTTTTTATTTTATTATTAACTGTAAGGCTCGCTCTATTTACTTACGTTAAATACGTACTCGATTCCGTTGGTGGTAGGGCTTTATTCCTTTCCTTATTAATAACCCTTGATTTCCCTTGTATTCAAGTATTTTATTGCCCTGTGATTTCGTCTTTTCACGGGTGTTTAGAAAGCTCATATTCTGCTGTGGTTTTCGTTCGCTGACAAATAAAGAAAGGTTCTATTGACAATTGAATATCCGTGCAGAACGTTTGCTATATTTGTTGTAACCTAATGATTGTGAACTAGTTTATACGAAACGACTATTCTCGATGCGCTCAAAACGGTATTTATAACGGAAATAATAAGCTCAAGTCAACATGGTTCCTCGTGTATAGACTTTCTAGACTAGTCTTTTGGAATCTTTCTGAAGGACAACGATTTCTGTTCACTGTTTGGGGTTACAGGGTTCATTTATTTATCAGGAGACCTGAGGCTTCTTGGGTTGGTGGTAGAACATAACATTTTCTATGTGCACCTGCTTAGCTACCACCGTGTTACCTAAGCCGCCAAACAGCAGTGTTAATAGCACTGTTGAGCACGCTTCAAGCCTTGTCGTCATATAGCCAAGAGTCTTAAAAACTTGTGCGTGTTAGCAGAACTGCGACACAACTTTGAAATGTGTTCTTAGTGGCATGTAATAAGGTTTTCCTACTTTCCGGTACGAGATATTTGCATAGTAACCACTCAAGCACCGTAACTCCTTAAAAATTATTATATCTAAAACTACAGTTATCTATTTCTGACTTCATGATAACCCTGTTACATCTAACTGAACGTTTAACCTGTATTACATATCTTTTGTCTTCGCTAACTTTGTCAGTGAAAGTGACGCGGTCTCCCTCGCACCTAGCGTCGTCTCTCTTCTGGCACTGTTTGTTTTCTTTAGCATTGACGTCGGGCTTGACTTTACTCATTGGCTTTACTATAGATGAGCGCTCTATATTAAAATTATATTTGCATTTGATTCGTTTACGTTCCATAAGTTGTACTTTTTATCAAAACGCAGACTTATCAACAGTTTTGTTCAGAACCTTTTTAGTCTTCATTTTAAGTCAGCTAAAAGTACCTAATATTCTGTAACAAGTTGTCAGAATTCTCAGTATCGGATCCGACCGTCGAGGCGTGTCCCAACTATTTTCAACTAGTATTTATTTTAAGCGATACAAAATTACTAATTTTACACACCGGGGATCGACTGTCTGTCCGTCATGGCGTTACTGACCTTGGAATCTATTGAAATAACTATGTGGAAAGCCAATTTACTATCAATCGAATCGGGTACTTTAATAATTATTACAGCTTTGTAATTTTCATAATGTAGGATTCCATATCGGCATCATCTACATCATAAGCCGATTGAGAACATACTCTTCCTAACAGGCTGCCCAATGTAATCGTTTAGCCCTTGGCCTTCATCTCTCATGATACCAGCGCTGCAGGTCATTGATATTCTTATGCGATTCGCAACCAAACTGCTAAGCTTAGTGATTTGTGTTCTGCACTGAAGAAGTAATGTGTATTTCGATTCTCTTTAAAGAATTTGCAAGCATTTTTGGAGTCGTTTAAAAAGTGGTCATCACCAACCGAATGAACTTTTTCGTCTATCAAAGTGACAAGATATTCTTAAGCCAGACCGGCTTCTTATTTATTTGGTTATATGATATTTAAAAAAAAGCATTTTATCTGATCCAGCGAATTCCTAAACTAAATCTTATTTCGCAGTGTACTTCCGCAGTGCGGTAACAGAGTGCCCCGCTGATTTTCTTCAACTCTGTCACGCTCTGATAAATGCTTTTCGGCAGCTTTCTCTCGACAACTGAATGGAATTCGCCAATCGCGACGCGGATCTATAGCCGTTGTTTTTGAAGATTTTATCTTGGCAACATGTTGTTTGGCTTAGTCAGTGACTGACTTGATTTAGAGGGTCTTTGACTGACTACAATAAGGAAGTTTTATCGAAGTTTATTGGGTTTAACACTTAGATAATAATTTTATTGACGAACGAGTATCAAACATTACTGTCCAAGGTCCGCTAAGTAAATTACAAAATTGAAATTCAATTAAGAATATAATAATAAACGAAATTAATATTATTTACGATGGAAATCCACTAGATTTACGTGGCAAGTACGCTGGATACAAGCGGCTCATATGTCGTGGTATGGTGTAAGTGAAGACTGAAATGAATAAGATTTTCGGTTTGATAAAGATTGTATTCATTCATGTATTCTTATATGAAATTACAGATAACGATAAGTTTAATTGCATCGGACATGGTGCATATGATGACAGTCATAAAAAATTTGTTACTCACGTTCCACCTGTAGAGGTATACAAATAATTTAAATTGTTAAATATTTTAAAAACATGGTTACAATTTATGTGACTATTTACAGAACTGTGCATATTATTTTAAAACAAACATTACTTTACAATATATCAACATTTAATAAATATATTTAATAAAGCGGTATTTCGAATTCAAGAAGGCTTGATTATCTATTTTTTTACAACGTTGTAGTGTGTAACCGGCACTAAGTTTTTTAAAATGCATTGGAATGTCATTCCGCTGACTCAAGTCAGCAATCGCACGGCTAAAATAACGTAAAGTTCATAGTCGCATGCATCCCCTCATTCATGAATATATGACAATAATAATTTCACTGACATTACAGATTATATTTAGCAGGTTTTATTTTCGCACGACCGCTCTCTCGCGAAGTGCGCATCGAAATGAGGTCGCGCCGTTCCAATTTTAAAACGATTGTCAGTCGAGTACCTACCAACACTTTCACTTGACACTTTTTTTCTTTTTTTATTCGGTTTAGCTTAGGTTTTGTGTTATACGGCTTATATAGTCTAGATCCGGTTTAGAAATGACAATAATTCTCGTAACGCTTATCATATTTCATTCGTTTGAGAGTTTGCATTTATATGTGAATAATAAACAGATCTGAATGACAGCTGAGTATTTATATTTGCATTGGTATTTTAGAAGGTTTCAATGACGTAATTTATTTATAGGACTTTTATATTTAGACAATGCAATATATGACGTTAACAGTATCTCCTGGCGTTAAAAGTCTAGCGAGCAACAGTGGCGCCTTCAGTCGCTCTTTAAATTATTATTATTTTTAAAACCCTACGCAATAGTACCGACAGACGTAAGTTATATTTATTTGCTATTTTCATATTTTTAATTATTTAAGTAAAGATATAAAACAAGAGTACTCAAACAATCATACGAAGAATAAAAAGTTTGCATTTTATGCCAAAAATGCCTAACATCAGCTTAGATTTTTACTTCCATGTAAAAAACCTCATCAAAATCCGTCCATCCGTTCGAGAGCTACGGTGCCATAGACAGACACAAATACATTGGCGACAAACTTACAACACCCCTCTTTTTGCGTCCGAGGTTAAAAGCGACCACTTGAGGCGGTTCCATGTATTGTATAATAACTAGACAGAATCTAAATATGAATCCATAGTGTATTGATAAGCAGTAAGCAATGACTACAAAAATTCCGGGTTTGTTTGGAGAATTATTTCATTGTTAGGAGAAAGAGCGAATGAGGGCGCCACTGACGCTCTATGTGCTCTTTAGTGACGATCTGGGGCCTTATCGTCTAACTCCAACACCTATCGCGATACCTTTGAAAGGTATCGGGATCGCGATCGGGATTGCGACTCTTAAATGGTATCGTCTAACATTCTTAATCACAATCGCTTTCGGAACGAATGAAATCGGCGCTTGTTGTCGTTGTGATTTTTCATTATCCTTAGCAGGAAAGGCAATGGTCTTTAAATCTTACAGCCAGTTGTTTAGTTGTCTTAAAAGGCAACGATCATTAAATCTAACAGCCAATTCTTTAGTTACCTTAACAGGCAATGGTCCTTAAATCTTACAGCCACTTCTTTAGTTATCTTAAAATATTTTTATCGCTCGATTTGGTATCTTTTTTTACAAAAATTGCTAAGGTTTCATTTCATCTAATAACTAAGATAGCCTTGGTACCACCAGTGGTGTAGAAAGTTCATTTCCGAAGTATATATAATATAAATTATATACAAATATTATATTGTGGGTTCTCATCCATTCACACATAGCACTGTAAACAAACAGCACAAATTATTATTTATTATCTACACAACAGTAGTCACCTACAGTCACCCATCATAGCTAATTTTGAAGAGATACCATAATACTCGAAATTAATACAAAATAATTATTTACGTACGTAACGTATATTATCTTGTTGATTTTATTACTTATTTAGGCAAATAATAAAAACAATCTGAAATTATTGAGAGTTATAAATAAAACATCAATTTATTATATTGTGCGGCTGAATTTCTTCTTCTACGCTAGCTATCAAAATAGTTCTTGCTACTAATTCAATTGATATAACGACATTGAAACTAAATTAATCACTAAAGTTATAAAACAATGATAAACTTGCGAGAAATCTTTGAAAGATTCGAGGTCAGTGTTGAATCTTTCATTTGACACTTGCGAGTCGCTTTGAAAGCGATTTCTAGTTGTCAAAAAGTTACACGGTACCAATTTTATGTCAAAATTACGATTTCGTTCATTCATAATCTTTCAAACTCGTGATTAGTCGCTATACCTTTCAATGACATTTAGCAGTCGCGTTTGAGCGGTGTGAAGTTCGTGAATCATCTTCAAACGTCAAATTCAAAGGGATCGTGATCGGTGTTGGAGTTACACGATAAGGCCGCTGGTTAATTTACTTGCTCTCAGTATGCCACAGCGAACGAAAAACATAATTTTTCAGTCCATTTCATTCCACCAAGCATATCCCCTTGGTGTCTCTTTATCAGCATAACCCAAATAACTCGATCCTGTTAGCTATATCTCGGTCCAATTATAAATAGCTAGCGATAAGTGCCGTTAGTCACCCCTCTCTCTCTGCCCTGCACGGGACAGTCGGCCGTGTGAAAGGGATAGGTGCAACCTGTCGCGTGCAACCGGCTCGGGTTTTCCTGTACGTCCACTTTCATCTGACACGCGATTTCTTGAGGTTCTTATAATTTTTGCGAATTTAATGAAGGTTACCGTTGGATATGTAGATTTGGTGTTGGGTGGAATGATTTAAAGTGAATCGGGTTGGGTTTAAATTTTATTATTATTTTAAATTATTAAAATTAATTTAATTCGTGCGTCTTTTTGAGCATTGTCTGTGGAAACAGTGAATAGAATCACGCTGTAGCACCCACAGGATGTTGTAAAATGTAACCTAGCTAATATTCAAGATGGGCTGCAACCATAGATTTGGAAAGACCAATAGATAAAAGCTTCTGATGTAACAGCGTTCAACGTGATACGTCATTTTACCTGAACTTGCGTATTTTTCAATTTTCAAGGACCCCTAACGTTATCCCTCTCCTAATGCTTCCATACTAAATTTCTGTTGCCATAATCTTTTAAAACAGAATAGCTGGCTTTGTTAAAAAAATTACCTAAAAATAGGAGATGAAATTATAGTGTCGCGAAATAAATATTATTAATTTACAACTTTGTAGTTAGCTACAATAGCAGATACACAGCTAAATGGTTAATAGATGGCGCTTTGAACAGTAATGGAAGTGTTTAAAATGAAAATTGTGATTCACTGTGCAGTTGTTTGTTAATGATACTCATTTCGCGACATCACAATCCGATGTCCTATTGTTAGATAGTTACTGCACAAATCCAGCTATTATATTTTAGAAGATTATGGCGACAGAAATTTAGTATGAAACTTTGATGGAGGTGGATCGCCTTAGTATAAGAACAGCAATAAATTTTGGACCATTTATGATAAATATTTTCATTAAAATTGATATAATAATATACTAAGACCTTTAAACGCGGCTTCGTTTAGCCCAGAGATGAGACTGCGGACTTACATATACGCGGGGACCACAGGTTAAGAAACCCTGAATGGAAACTGAGTCAATGAGTACTGGGTCATGATGATTACATTGTAAGACTGATGTCCTTAGGGCGGAACCCTAAAAAAAGAATAGCGAAGTAGTTTTTCCTATTCAAATCAATTTGGTGTGCAGCCTCTTTGGTGCGATATACCAAATTGTATTAAAAGTGAATTGGAAGAGAACGGGGGAAAGTCTGCGATTGATTTGCAGGGCGTGGTCGTTTTTTTGGTCGACGTTTTTATTTAACATTTTAAACTGTAACGCGAATCGGCTTTCGTCGCGGTCGGTATGCTAATTAAAACGGAGGTAATAAGGATGTGGTCGGGCGTGACACGTAGCGTTTATCTTGGGGTAATTTGGAAAAGTTGTCGCTGGAACGAAAACTTTCAATCACCGACATAGCTCGACAAGTCAGTGAGATGAAGTAGCGTCTGATAACCGGTGGAAAGTAAGAGGTATTTAGTGGCGACCACGGACTGGAAACGTGTACCGGGTCGTCCCCCTACTAGATGGACCTGTATTATGGCATTCTATAGATGATTTTTTATAGGATATGGATCAACGCTTGACCTCAATCTGCCCTAATGTTAAGTGATGATGAGGTGGACGATGTTACGCGTTGGTCTGGAAGGTGTCTGTTCACTCTTCGTTTGAAGATTCCCAAGTTGTAGTTTTCGGGGAACTCGGAAACCGGTAGTGCATTCCATATTTTTGCTGTACGCACGATAAATGTGGAAGCGAAACGCTTGGTGCGAGCTGTAGGAATATCTACAGTGTACGGATGGAGGTCGGACGTTCTTCTGTTTGACCGATACTTGAATGGCGAAAGCGGAATCAATAGAAATTGCTCCTGCGCACACTCCCAAAAATGTATCCTGTAAAATACCGAAAGGCAGGCAACCTGACGCCTATGTTCGAGGCTTAGTCTCATTTTTGCCATGATTGTAGATTGTAGACAAATCTCACCTTGAACGCAGTTGTTCTTGTGGTTTATCTAAGATTATATTCTATCAACACACGTGTTTCCTTAGTTTCTGTCTTAATGACACACACACAATTTCCCTTTGACTGTTTCATAGGCATATGTTTAAAATCAGCGATAAGATAAGATAAATAGTATACAGTTATCTCTGCAGCGAAATGGTGAACGACTTTTTAGGATTCCATTACCCATAGCACATAATATAGTGCTACAAACAAAATGGCTTTTTATAGAGAACACGGACTACTCAAACATGCGCGTGTGTACAAACGTCACCCGTTCGATGTGTGCCGATATCACGACATTTGTTTCACAAATTGTACACTCGAGTATAAAAAATGTGTATCCACTTTTGAACCATGTTACATTCTTCTTTAATTGACATTTCCTTCAACACACTACATAGGAACAAGTTGGGAACAAGCAAGAGTGTATGTGACAAGGTCCAAAAGTGGATACATATTTTTGTACTCGAGTGTACCAATCAGGCACTATAACTGTGTCTGTCCGTCCGTTTGTCACAGGGCTGTATTTTTTTGTTATGTAACAAGGAAGGCACTTGAAATGTGTAAATTCTACACATTTTTCCATTAAGTAAGCGGGTACTTTTCGAGCAGTTGTGACATAATAATAACCGCGTTAAAAGTACTATAAACCGACTTCGACTTCCTTAAAAATTACAGCATTCATCCCCTAAAATGTTTTATTTTTGTTGATTTTCTCAAATAGCGCCGAATCATTTTATATATATATATATATATATATATATATATATATATAAAACTAGCATCTGCCCGCCATTTTCTCCGCGTGTACTTCAGGATTTATTCTACTTGTTCGATAGGCATAGAAGGCATCTATCTCCATTTCCAGCATAAGGTACAAAATAGTGTTTATTCTGTTACGTAGGCTAATAGTTTAAAGAAACAAAAGAAATTTCAATATCTGACGTAGTACATTCAAAAAGTCTTCACTCTAATATTATAAACGCGAAAGTTTGTATATACGAATTACATATTCTATGGTCGGTTGCTAGGCAACGCGTTTTTGTTATGCCAAAATTGCCCATGTAATCCCACTAATATTATAAGTGTGATTTTGGACAATTTACACAATATGTCTTTATAAATTATAGCCTTTAAGTTATTCTGATGTATAAGCTATATTGTTGTAAAGTTTCATTCAAATCCATTCAGTAGTTTTTCCGTGAAAGCGTCACAAACATCCAAACATCTAAACATCCAAACTTTCACACTTATAATATTAGTAGGATTTATATGGGACCACCTCTGAAGTATATATGCTCTACTAAACAAAAGAAGGATCATCAGAACCGATTCATAACTGGCGGATTTATCTCGTAACACACATTTAAAAATCGATTTGAGAACCTCTTCCTTTTTAATTAAAAGCTTTTATTTAACTTGCAATGTTTGTATGTATGTATGTATGTTCGGGTCAAATCTTGCAAGCTGAATTTGAAGCACTTCCTCTTATCCTAGGGAGTTGAAATTTTGTACGTTGGTTCAGTTCCGATGACAATGCGTTTTTTTGGTACTATCGAGCTGGTCTGATGCTGGAGTCAGGAGGAATAAAGAGAAACTCTTCAATGGGGACCTCGAATTCGGGCTCATCTCAAAATCAGAATACCAGGCTGACATAAGTGCAAGGGAGCGTGCTATATCGTTTCTATATCGTATCGTAGCGCAGGTTGATTCCTAACAAACTACTAAAAATCATTTGAAGTACCAGGTTTTCAGAAACAGAAGAAGTTTTGATTTAGCTCACATGACATGTTACGGCGCGGGTTGTTCTACTAATGAGAACGCGTAGCTTCTGTCACTTCTTTTTTTAAAATCTAAATAGATTCATTAACTTTGGACTTTTTAGTTGAAGAGTGTTTTAGATTCAAAATACTATTTTTCTCTTTTTGGCCCAAGGGAATGAAAGAGTAACCACATAATCAAATCAAGTCGTGATAAACGTGAACGGGCGGATAGTAGGTGCATTATATCCGTACCTAATCCGTGCAAAGTCTGTGATTATACCCTAAACTACAAAAAATACTAACTAAAATACAACTAAAAATCTTGTGTTTATGTTCGTTTGGCAATGGTTTTCTAAATAAATTCAAGACAAGATAGTGTCACTCAATTGAGGCTGGACAAGGCAGCGTATGCAATAATCATCAACTGCAGAAGTCCACTGTTGGACATGAGTCTCCCTCCTATGGCGCGCCCACACATGCACGGTGATAGGGCTGAGCCACTTGCATTCAGTGACTACTCGCGAGCTTAACTAGGTCATCGGTCCTGGTCTGATATTGGCAAGATGCTGGAGTCAGGATAAATAAAGAGGAACTTTTCAATAGTCTCTCAAATTCGGGCTCATCTTAATTCCAGAATACCACGTTGACATAAGTGCACCGGAGTGTGCA
The DNA here is from genome assembly GCA_910589575.2 of Carcina quercana. Taxonomy (NCBI): domain Eukaryota; kingdom Metazoa; phylum Arthropoda; class Insecta; order Lepidoptera; family Depressariidae; genus Carcina; species Carcina quercana. The sequence goes on along the minus strand of OU342451.1, from coordinate 2,096,469 downwards.
ATATCGTTTTGTAGCGCAAGTTAATTTCCTACCAAACTATTGAAAAATCATTTGAACTACCAGGTTATCAGAAACAGAAGAAGTTGCGTGTGAAGAAGTGACATATTCCGCGCGGGTTTGAGTAAAACTAATTTTTTGAAATGAGAACGCTCAACTTCTGACACTTTTGTTTTTAGGGTTCCGCAGTCCAAATACGAACGCTTTTAGTTTCGCTCTGTTAGTCGGTCCGTCTGTCAGTCCGCGGCTTTGCTTAGAGACCCTTACTACTAGAAAGGTGTAATTTAGTACGGGTATACATATTAATCACGCCAACAAAGTTGTAGAATAAAATCTTGCAAAATATTTTTTAAGTGTAGCTCCCATACACGTAACTTGGGGATAATACTCGTATATTATATATATATATATTTAATACATGTGCTCAGAAAGTGATACGTTTCGTAGCTGTTTTCGTGCTCAAAGTTCGTGATTTCAGAAGGTTATCTGAAAAACACAAGCGTTCGTTTTAATTATTAACTAGTTATAAAGCCAAAAGCACTAGTGCTTTTTTCTTATTAACTGAAGGAATGTTTTTTCATGTATTTCCTTCTAAAATAATTTTACTAGTATTTTTGACTATTCACTGGGCAGTATTAGCAACACACTCTTGGCCACCATCTCAATTACATACTACCAGGTTGACATAAGTGTCAGAGAGCGTGTAAGATATCTGTTCCGCACTAACCTCCGTACAAAGTTCTCGGTCTGTTTAATTAGATACTTTTTGCTGCATTGACATGTTCCAAGAGGAGTGGCTTCAGTTCGAGTATTTTTGAAATAAGAACGCGGGCCTGTGCTTTTTAAATATACATATGTAAATTCGAATGTTGATAATGATTTCATTTAATTTTATAGGGATGACAGAGACCTTATACCAAGATATTATACATCTCTTTTTCTCTCTTTGAAGTCGTAGTTAAACTCCACCTTAGGTATGAGGTCCTGGTACTTTCGTCTTCATATCATCCGATGTTAAGTGATTAAAGCCGACAAATGGAAGCGTGCTCACCTAGAAACGTTACTTAGGTTACTAGCTATGCTTTTTGTGCTAACCGGAAAACAATCATCTTCATCATAATTTTACTATTTGTTATATTTTTAGCAAATGTCTGTATGTCGTTCAAAACTAGTTTCGAAATGTATTTACTATTTTCGCGTATATCTTCTAAACTATTGCTTTTAAAAATCTGAATACTTCACAGTGGTATGTACACTGAACTTAAAAGAAAAACTATCAAGACTAAGCTGGCTTTGAAGGTGGACGAGTAATAGTCGACCAAATTATAAAAAATTGACTTCGAGATGCCATAATGAAAGTTTCGTACAAATTCCAATCAAAATTACTTTACATCGTCCTGGGTGGGCCTAACTTGCACTTGGATGCTTTTTGAAATTGAAAGAGATTCAGTAATTTAACTATACTTTTTTAGTCTTAAGAAACATTTACACGATAACTAAAAAATAAAAAATAAATTAATATAAAAAAATTTCATAGAGAAGCTTTTATTTAAATGCTCTAAAAAGAAGAAAATAATCTTTAAAACTTTAAATTAAATCAAACCCATCAATTGATTACATTGCACAATTTATATGCTATAAAAGCTTGTCGCGTGATTTACTAGTGTAGATGTGTGTAGATTTACCTATTTTATAAAATACATACTTTTTTCTCTAGATCAGTTTACATAATTATTGTATTCTGGTTCATTAATACATAGGCCTCCTTCATGGTACGCCACATCGACATCAATACAAGTAAAATCACGCGACAAGCTTTTATAGCATATAAATTGTGCAATGTAATCAATTGATGGGTTTGATTTAATTTAAAGTTTTAAAGATTATTTTCTTCTTTTTAGAGCATTTAAATAAAAGCTTCTTTATGAAATTTTTTTATATTAATTTATTTTAAATCGATTGAAAACAGAATGTCACTTTTCACTATTTATAAACACGATATATGCGAAGCGTTCGTAGCTTGATATGAGGGGCGGAAAAGATAGACGTTTGACGATATAAATAGTCGACCTTTGATACGGCTGTGATTGTGTTCACTGCTTGTAGCTATAGGTAGATAATTAAATGATTTATTAACGCCTTCCACGTGCTTAACGATCGAGTAATGTAACAATGTATGTACAAACAGAGAACAATTAACATATATGCCCTCAGGGCTCCACCTATGAGTTGTTTTTCAATTCAAGTATATTATCCGATCGCTTAACGGTGAAGGAAAACATCGTGAGGAAACCTGCATGTTTTGAACAGGCATGTGAAGTCCGCGTGGTGGAGTTATGGCCCGTACACTCTCTGTAGGAGAGTAGGCTTGAGCTCCTGCAGTGGAGACGTATGTAGGCTGATGATGATGATGAACCTTATTTTTAGAATTGTCGCCAATAAACGCCATGTTGTTTGATTCTGATGCATAAATGTTGTGTTAGTTTGTCTTGTTTCGTTAGTGAAAGATGGCCCGTGTGATATCGGCTTTAGATTAGATCCACTCCGTACATGGAACAGAATAACCAGTGAAGGGTGCATGCTTTGGGTATTCACGAGAAATTTTATACTCAAAGTCAAATTATGCGATGTTATTAAAAGCCAATTATAAAATTTAATGGCGTGGAATGTGTACTACAACTTTTAAGTTACACGAAGGGTGGAATAATATTTCACTGGTATAAAATTTCTACGGATTTCCTCATTCCCGACCTTATCACGTAGAGAAATTCCGAGCATAGCTCGTTCCATTGCGCGCTGAGTGACTTTGAGCTTGTTTATTCGGCCCACGAAGACGCAGACGAACGAAGGTCACCGACATAGCTCGACGAGTCAGTGAGCTGAAGTGGCAATACTCAGGCCACATCGCTCGAAGAACCGATAACCGGTGGGGAGTAAAGGTTCTCGAGTGGCGACCACGTACCGGGAAACGTCAACCAGGCCGTCCCCCTGAACTAGATGGACCGACGACCTGGTTAGAGTCGCAGGGAGTTGCTGGATGCAGGTGGTTCGGGACCCATCGATGTGGCGTACCATGAGGGAGGCCTATGTCCAGCAGTGGACGTTTCCCGGCTGATGATGATAAAATTTCTGACGCACGCGTTAATGTCTATTCATGTTGTCCCTTTCTGATACACTGACATGAACATTAGTGTTGTCGCAGCTTACCTCGTCTTCAGTAAATCGGCACATTTTGTTCGGAGCAAAACCGCGATTACGCTGTCTCCAGCTATACTGCTTGACCTCATGTGATGCCGCGAGTGTCTTCAAAGGAGACTATGAGGGGAAAATGTTCAATTGCGTCTTACTGCGATCACTAATCCGCCTGCCCAGCGTGGTGATTACAGCAAATCGATTCATTGATTCTTTTCGTTGTGGCGATATGGAAGCCTAAGTCCAGACAGCCTAAAAGCGTTATAAATTCGAGTAAAAAAATTATGGATCCTATAGCCAGCTGAAGCCACGCACTGGCTCAGAAAATACATATTCGATTGATAAATTCTATTTGTAGAAGTTATTCACGCGTCGAGCGGCAAGCGTGGGCGCTCAACACAATAATACCTTTGTTTGGGGTCAGCATACACTGGCGATGGTCGACGATTTAATAACGTGATCTACTTAAAAAATATAAACACCAGTTAACTTGTGGACTGCTTGACCGGATAACTGAACGGTTGTAATTTTCTATGAGGGCAAGACAATAAAATAACTTCATCAGTAGCGTAGTTCTTTAATCTATGGTGTATAGGATATAGTCCACAACGCGAGACCAGTGCGGATTGATTTTTGATTCTCAGGAGTGTGCAGGTTTCCTCACGATGTTTTCCTACACCGAAAAGCCAATGTTAATAATTTTTATCATTCGTACATAAATAACAAACTGGAACTTACTGGTGCGAGTCAGGATCGAACCTAGACCTCGGTTGTTCAAGGACTGACGCGCTACCCAACTGAGCTACCATGGCTGGCTAATTTGTGATACTAAATAAGCTTATCTTGTAGATGACTTGGGGTTATAAACTGTTCACATCCTATATTATAAGTCGGAATGGCGCGGCCAATGTCGGCCAGCCTATGCCACTTTCTAGCTCAAACACTAAATAGCCTGAATTCGTTCCATTGAGCTTGACGTATCCGCATCATGGATAGAACTGTCTAGAAAGAAACCCCCCCTCAACCATACCCCCTCTCCACTAAAGTCTAGAGTGGACATGCGATATATCCCCGTCTCTCTCGCGTCGTTACATAGCGGTACAAACGTAACAAGAGTTTCTCCGAGTAACGGATGACACAATGTTACGGTACCGGACTTTCGAACTCATGCGCAGCAGCCTCGGCGCGGAGGGGGGCGTGAGTTACCGGGAGGGGGGATTGAGAGATATCTCATAATGATTTTATGGTTCTATAACATTAACAGGGTCAAGCTTTGCCGAAAAGGGGTATTAAGGTCAACGAGGTATCAATTCTAAATCCTGTATGTATTGGTACTTTTTATTATCAATAACGTACTTTTAGGATTTTGTTACTGTTACTAAACTCTGGATGATGATCTCTCTGATGGAGATGTCTGTCTGTCCGTTTGTCACAAGGCTGTATCTAATGAACCGCGATATACAGTTGAAATTTTCACAGATGATGTATTTCTGTTGCCGCTATAATAAATATTTAAGGGCGCTCGCCTCGGTGCGGTACTCGAACTTGGACGGTTTTTGTTTGAGACGACTTTTGTAGTACCACTGGTAGCACCAAATGGGAGTAATTACAATGGCTATTATAGGAAGACAAATCTGTATTTATTATTAAATAATTCCTTACTATTTTTCTTCGATTTTTTACATACTTAACAAAGTACGAGTCGAATGAAGGAAATTTCAATTAAATGTGAATGTGACATGGTTCAAAAGTGGATACATATTTTCGTACTCGAGAGTACATGAATTATATCATCATGTATTACTGCTTGAAACCTAACACTACATCACTAAGTTACACGGCGGAATACAAACGACAAGATTAGGCCGCATTCAACATCTTCAAGTTGGCATCACTGTATTCACACGACGTCCGAATCTAGAGCTAAAACCAAAGATGTTAAAGATACGTTTCGATTGGCACAAGTTGATGCCGTTAGTAGTGAAAGCGAAAAGTGAAACCAACGGCGGCGCAACTCAGATTGGCGTGTAAAAAAATCCGCGAATAAAGTGTGAAGGGACCGGTTGAGTATCTACGACACTACATGAGCCGTGTGGAGTCAGAGGACTATAGTAACTCAAAAACTCTAGGACTAGAATGCAAAATATACCGCTCGTCACACACCTATCTGTATCTATCTGTACGACACAGCCGGCCCGCTTTGAACTCGTGTCGGCATCGTCTGAATAGAGGCGGCTTTTGCCGCATTTCAGAAAGATGATACCAGTTAAGCGAAGTTACTTTGTTTATAAATTTCGCAGCGTGCACGACGCACACTGACACTATACAATATCCTGTCACATTAGAACGTCATCATCAGCCGGGAAACGTCCACTGCTGGTCGTGGACTCGTCTAGGGCAAGCCACATTGACCCGTCCCGAGCCACTTGCATCCAGCGACTACCCGCTACTCGAGAACTCTTACTCCTGTGTCCTGACCATGCTCAGCTCACTGACTCGTCGAGATATGTCGGTGTCCTTAGTTCCATAGCTCGTTGAGTGACTTTGAGCTTGTTTATTTAGCCTGCGGTAAAGTAATTACTATCGACTTTTACTTTCTTGTTATCTAAAGACACATCACCAGCCGATATACGTCCCCACTGCAGTTGCTCAGGCCTACTCTCCTACAGAGAGTTTATGGGACATAGTCCACCACGCGGGCCCAGTGCGGATCGGCGGACTTCACATGCCTGTTCAAGACATGCAGGTTTCCTCACGATGTTTTCCTTCACCGTTAAGCAATCGGATACTGTACGTCAATTGAAAAACAACTCATAGGAACACGGCTGGATTCGAACCTGGAACCCTCAGATTGAGAGTGCGCGCCAGGCATCCACTGCGCCAACGATGCTTTTTTTTCTTATAATCTATCTGTGTCTAATCTAAAGACACACGCGTATAATTATTTAAACTGTTAAACACATCCACCCTCTTTGAACTACGGGTAGGGTAAAAAGAAAACCCAACAGCTTACACGTGTTAGATGTACATACATACAATACTCAACAATCAATAGGTTGAAGTCGCGGCCGCCATTACGACGTAATGAGTTATAATTCAAAACCATTTATGTACACCATATACAGGTGGTATAATAATATATATACCTTGGTATTTTAGGGTTCAACGCAATAAAGAGTCGGCCGTTTATGCAGCTTATTTTGACGATTTCCCTTAAAAGCGCATCAAAAACTATAGCGTCTTGTATATCCACTGACCTAGTATCCTGAAATTTGGCAAGAAGCAAGGTCTTACAGCACAAGTAGCAATTTAAAAAAATGCGACACTTTTTATGCTGATCGAACAGGTAGTTCTACGGGATAAATCGTAAAGTCCACGCAGACGAAATCGCGGTCGGAGGCTAGTATATTTATAAATAATAAATGAATTACTCACTAACATACCTCTACAGTAAACTGTAGCAGCGAGCGAGTAGCGCCTGGTTGCAGAGCTAAGCGTGCGGCCCCTCGGCATACTGACCCAGTTTATTCTTACCTTGTGACTTCGAGAGCATCTCGACGCGACGCGCAGTTGCTATTACGAAGGGATTCCCATTATGTTTATGGGGGTTTCTATATCTGACATGCTATGGGAACTACTATTTTCTTATCCCTTGGGAAAAACCCTTGATGGGTTGTCTTTCCAGTAGCGCAATAAGCAATCATTCAAATGGTATTCAATAAAATGAATTATAAATGTAATTCTTGATAATTTATCGGCTGTGGAAGTCCACTGTTGGTCTTAGGTCTCTCCCATGGATCACAGAAACACATTCTTTTGGGTAGAATGTGGACTTTCTTATAAATGAAATGTAATTTGGAGGGCCGGGTAGGGGAAAGTCGCTGGATGATGAAATACAAGCCATTGTCTAGCTCAGCAACGGAGACCTTGACTATTTGTTTGTTCAACTTCCTAAATGTAAATTTTTTTGTATGATAAATATTTTATTATTAAAGATCGATCGACGATCAATAATTACTTAGTTTATCAGGCGGATTGGTGATCATATGAAAATATATTTGATACATACGTAGATGATGCTGTCTAACTCCTTATTTTTACCTTAGTCGCTTTTTACAACAGTTTCTATGTGATGGCTTCCAGGATTTATAACCATTTGCCTGACAGCCTGGAAGAGCTTCCACTTCCGTGTTTCAAGAGAATATTGTTTAATGCTCTAATTGATAAATGTTTCTATAGTCTTAATAAAAAAAATTCAAAATACTGACAAAATTGAAAATGATATTGACAACTTAAAATAATGTAACAATGTAATTTTGAATTGACATGATAGTGACAATATTGTACGCCCAAAAGGCAAGTTGCACAGGAACAATTACTATATAAGTTATATATTTAAGAACTCTGTAAACCTACAGCTAAAGCAATAAATTATTTGAATTTACTACAAGGGCGAGATGACATGGGATAATTATATTCTAAAGCCGAGACCACTCAGAAATGAATCCTTTGAAACACCATAAAATTCTATAGTAATGTACAATAGCTGACAAAGCCCATCAAGAACTACCTTTCCCGTAGACGGGTAACAAAATGGCGGGCGCTATAATGTTTACCTCCGACCTCAGCTAATCAATTACCCATTCCCATTTAATTAACATCGTATCGACCTTCTGTTTGATTACTTCCCCATAGGGTACTCGTATTTATGCTGTTCTACAAAGACTTCATGTTTAGAGTGGCTCTTCGGCTTAACGGTTGCGAGTGAGTGCGCTTAAGTGAGTGCCCGATCTGTGTTGCTCTAGATGTTTGACTGTAATCTTCAATTTTGACATTAAATACAATCTATAACACCTTGGCAATAATGTTTCGTATTTTATATATTTAATGTAACTGTCGGTAAAGAAAACAAACGTTCGTTCTTTACATCTATATTCGCTCTACCGATTATAAAACAAAACAATACACAAAACTGTCAAATAAAAATAAATTTGAATTTCGACCTACTACATAGCTGGCCAGCCTGCCAGCGACAATTCCTCCTCCATGTGGCCCTCCACATCACTCAATTCTTCCGATCATTCTAGAAGGCCTCCGATATGTTCCTTGATGTGTGCGCACTTCCACTACTCGCACTCGTCCATCGTGCCCAGGGAACACTGCTGATATTCTTCCCATCGGCCACGCATTCCTCGGCAGCCGTCCATCAGCAATCACCACGACGTCGCCTTCATGCAAATCCGTCGCAGGCAGCGATGATGTGTTTTTGTCTCGTCGAAGAAGGAGAGGCAGATACTCGCGGACCCACCGAGTCCAGAAGAAGTCAGCCAACCGTTGTGCCACCCTCCAATCTCTTCGCCGGCTCAGGTCTGCATCACAGAATCGTCCAGGTGGCGGCAGCCCCGATGATGACCCAACTAAGAAATGATTAGGTGTCAGTGCCTCCCTGTCGGCCAGGTTGTCGCTCAAGTGGGTCAGCGGCCGGCTGTTGACTATATTTTCAGCTTCCACGATTACAGTAGTGAGGACTTCTTCCTTAGGAGCTCGTTGATTCAGGGCAGCAGACACAGATCGCTTGATCGCTTGTACTAAGCGCTCCCACGCTCCTCCCATGTGTGGAGCGGCTGCCGGGATGAACTTCCAAGTGATGTTGTGCGTGACCGTGGCTCTTTTCGCAACCTCTTCTTCATCCAGCTCATTGAGCGCTTCTTTCAATTCTCTCTCGGCACCTTTGAAATTAGTGCCGTTGTCAGAGTATATGACCTTTGGCTTCCCTCGACGTGCTGACATTCTGCGCAGGGCCATGAGTACAGAGTCGCTTGACAGACTGGCGGCTATTTCCATATGTACTGCCCTACAAGTTAAGCAAGTGAAAAGAGCCCCGTATCTCTTTTCACGCCTTCGTCCTACGGTGACGTACATTGGGCCAAAGTAATCCAGCCCAACGTACGTGAACGGTCGCTCATGGTGGGCGAGTCGCTCAGGTGGTAAGTCGCCCACGGGTGGTGGCAGGGGGCGCGCCCGGCGCACACGGCACATCGCACATCTGTGTGCTACGTGGCGCAAACGGGCGCGTAGTTTCGGTACCCAGTACCGCTGCCTTACTTCGTTGAGCACGGTCTCAGTGCTGCTGTGCTGGTAGCGCCGGTGGTATTCATCTAGAAACAAATCAGTGTAGCAATGTTTCCCTAGTACAATTGGCCTCTTAGTATCGTATGTGACGGCTCTCGCGGCATCAATACGTCCCCGGGCGCGCATTACACCGTCCTCATCGATAAAAGGGCTCACTTCAAGCAGCTTGCTATTCGAAGGAATAGGTTTACCTTGTACCAAATAGTCGTATTCCTTAGGGTAGCATTCTCTCTGAATCTTTTTCACCCATAAACGCTCGGCTAATTGTAACAGCTCGCAAGACAATCTCAGATTTCGACGCTCTTGTTTCACCTTTTTCAGCTTTTGGATAAACAAGAGCATGTAAGCCGTTGCGTTTATGAGCTTAGTCCATTTTGAAAATCTACTAATGTTGGGCAGAGTGAGTGGCTCTACTTCCACTGCCAAAACGTTTTCTATTTTAGGCTTTAATTCGCATTCGGGCGTATTCGTCACTAAAGTGGGTAAGTTAGGCCACTCACATTCGCTCGAATACAGAAAAACCGGGCCCATAAACCACTCACTCTCGTGCTCGAGCTGCGTCATGCCCTCTCTCGTAGCAAGGTCAGCTGGATTAGATCCCGTCGGAACCCATCGCCATTGCTTGGATTCAGTCAACTCATCTAGCTCACCAAGTCTGTTTGCTACATACGTTTTAAAAATTCTCGCATCTGAATTGATCCAAGCAATGACGGTGGTTGAGTCTGTCCAGTAAAACGACCGGACTGGAATGTAGTCATGTTCCCGCATTACTGTCGCAGCCAACCTTGCCCCGAGGACGGCAGCTTGCAGCTCCAGCCTGGGTATACTTACTGGCCTCAGTGGACATACTCTGCTTTTCGAAGCAATCAGTTGGCAATCAAATCTAGAGGAAGATACAAAACGCCAATAACACGCTGCTGCATAGGCTTGCTCACTAGCATCACAGAATGTATGTAGCTCCACAGCTTCCCATACGGTCCCTAGATTGTAGCAACGAGGAATGTACAATTCGCTTATCATGCGGATACTCTGAAGCCACGTAAGCCACCGCGCAGTCTGTTGGTCTGTAAGACAAGAATCCCAGTCTATATTGCTGCGCCAAACATCCTGTAACAAAATCTTTCCTCGAATCGTAAGTGGACTAACCAACCCTAGAGGATCAAAAATGGACATCACAGCAGTCAGTAAGTGCCGCTTCGTCGGCCGCTGAATGCCCTTCATAACGTCGCTTGATAGTCTAGGAGCTTTAGTATTAAATCCTAAACTGTCTTCACGAGGTTTCCACATTACTCCAAGAATCTTCTCCGAGTGAGAGCTTTCATCGAATAAGCTTACCGCTCCTTTCGCTCGAAGTTCCTGTGGAAACTGCTCTTCAATTTCCTTACAATTAGAAGCCCAACCACGTAGTTCAAAACCTCCGGACATGTGAGTCTCTGCGACAAGACGAATAGTTTCCTTAGCCTCCTGTAAAGATGTAAAACTGTCAACATAATCGTCGACGTAATGATTTTTTGTTACAGCCTTATAGGCTCGTGGACAGTCCTTTTTAAGGTGCTCGGCATTCTTATTGATGACATAGATAGCTGTGAAAGGAGAACTCGCTGCGCCGAATATCATGGATGACATGCGGTATTCAGACACCTTTTCTTCCTTGGTTAATACGCTTCTCCATAAGAAGCGCTGACTATCTCTGTCTTCTTCTCGAATTTTAACCCTCAAAAACATCTCCTTTATATCAGCTGTAACTGCGATATCACCTTGACGGAATCTAAATAAGACGCCTAATAAAGACTGCAACAACACGGGCCCTGTAAGTAATTTATCATTAAGGCTTACTCCTTGCGTGCGAGCCGCTGCATCAAACACCATACGCAATTTTCCAGGTTTATTAGGATTTACAACTCCAAAGTGAGGCAGAAACCACGTCTTACCATACTGACCAGGTGTCAAACACTTCTCAGCATAACCTTGCTGTAATAAGTTTTCCACTTGCGCCTCATAGGCACTAGCAAAGGCTGAGTCACGTTCACTCTTTCGTTCGATACATTTTAGTCTTCTCAGTGCGTCAGAGCGATTATTAGGAAAACATACATCGTCATTTTTCCACGGCAAGCCCACTTCCCAACGTCCGTCTACCTTTTTAGCCGTATTTTCTAAAATGTGCACAGCTCGCCGATCATCGCAGTGCACTCTTGATAGACTAGAGACTCCGATCGCCTCGAGGTCGTAACTCTGCCTCACTAAACTGGAAAGCTCTGCATCGGCCGTACTAACGTGGTGAACATGGCCTCTGTGGCCTACATTAATAGCTAACTTCGAGTTACCGTGTAAAACCCACCCTAATAAAGTTAACGTAGCAACAGGCTCGTCGTGGTTTCCTGTCTTTATCAGCTGAGGTAATAGTAGTCCAACATTATCCTGTCCAATTAATATAGTCGGACGTGCTTCGTCGAAGGTAGCTATCGGTAGGTCTCGCAGATGTTCATACTCAGTTACTCTCTTTGTCATAGATTGTGGACTAATAGACAATCTGTTGATAGTTTTCCCTTTTACAGTATATTCAATCGATTCTGTACCGCGGAGACTGAATTGAACATTACGAGACCTTTCCGTAGTACTGCCATGTATACCGCTCACCTGTAACTCTTCTACATCACCGTCCGCGCCGATCTGACGCGCCAGCTGCTCGTCAACTAGTGTCACCGTGGAGCCATCGTCGAGAAGGGCGTAGGTCTGCACTTCACCCTTCGGTCCCTTCATAGTCACCGGTAACACCTTTAAGAAAGCCTTCTTTTCATCAGTGACTTTCATAACAGTGGCAGCTACTGAAGCCTTCCTATGTAACAAGTTATGGTGTGGTCGGTTGCAATCATCAACATCACAACGAGAAGCTCTACAATCCCGCCGTCGGTGATCACCACCTAAGCAAAGAAAACAAAGTTTGTTCTGTGTAACAAAGTTCCATTTGTCATTGTAATCCATTGCTACAAACTGTGGACATTTTGTGACGTATACATGACACCGGTCATCACAAGGACAGATCCGCTTCGACGTTGCTTTGGCTTCTTTGTAAGGACTCTGTTTGGACGTCGTCGTAGCTGCGTGAAAAACTGAGCGTGGTTTAAAAATCTTACCATGCGACGGCGGCGGCGGCGCTGCGTACTTATGTGTTTCAGGCAAGTAATGCGCGATCAATCCGATTTTGTCTGCCTCTTCGTTTAAAAATCGCGATAACAACACAAGCTCTGGCTCACCCGCTCTGTGCTCAGATGCCACGTAATCCGCCCACCTTGATCTTTGAATACAAGTCATCTTCTCTATAATGCACCCAATGACTTCCGGACTATGTAAGTATCCTGAACAGTTGAGAGAAACCAGAGAACAAACCGCATTATTTACCTTTGACGCGAAAATTGACAACTCACGTAGCTTACTGTCGTTTAATTTCGGTAATGATCGAATGACTGAAATCTGTTCCGTAATCAATATTTCAGGGCGGCCAAACCTTCTTTCCAGAGATGAAATTATTACGTCTGGATCCGTAGACGTGTAGAGCAGGGCACTGACGGACTCTCTAGCTTCTCCCTGTACAGCTAACCTCAGTCTCTGTAAATTTTCTATGTCTGAAAAGGCATTTTCCGAATCCCTGTAAGCCGACCTGAAACACAGAAAGTCCAAAGCATTGCCGTCGAATTTGGGAAGGTCACTTATTCTAGGCTGACGTACGCATCTTGCAATAACCAGCGCCAGTTTTTCGATGTCAGACCCCATCGACGTCATCGGTTGCGTTGTCGAACCCACTGTTGGCATTGCCATTGATCCAGTGACGTGTGGCCGCGGCTCTCTCTCACACCGATCCTCTTCACACACCACAGACCTGGCCTCCTCCATATCATTATCAGCCTGTGATCTGACACACACATTTTCATCGACATTCACGCCAAAATCACTCACATTCCGTGTACACGTCACCCCTTCATGTTCCGTCTCGCTATCGGAGAGCTCGGCCAAGTCAAACTGCAGCTGCCGGCGGACCGCGGCCTCCTCCATCTGGATCCGCTGCATCTGCAGGCGGTCCAGCTCGGCCTGCGCTTTCATTGTGGCAGCTTGACGTCGACGTGCACGTTCACTTACATTGCTCAGTTTACTCACGTGACTGATCAGAGATACCTGTGAGCCTCTCGCTCGGTCATCTTGCGCTCCCTCCCCTCGTGCTCCAACATCGGCCTCGGCCGGCCGCACGGTCACTAGAGACGCACTAGATCCAACTATTCGTGGTGAAACGGGCGCAAACGGAGTGCGCGAGGGCGCTACGACATGATCATCGGCTCGTTCGGCCGGCTGTTCACCGTGCGCAGCCTCGCTGCCATCTCTACCACTCCGTGTGCGAACCATCCTGAAAAAATCTCTACAAAATCCGGCTCGATAAGGACCAAAAAACTGTCGGTAAAGAAAACAAACGTTCGTTCTTTACATCTATATTCGCTCTACCGATTATAAAACAAAACAATACACAAAACTGTCAAATAAAAATAAATTTGAATTTCGACCTACTACATAGCTGGCCAGCCTGCCAGCGACAGTAACAATTTAAAAATTGTATGTCCTTTTGTGTAAGACATTCAGGAAACATTTTTATGAGGCAATATACTGATTATTAGCATGTTTTCGCAGTGCGTTGTTGCCATTCGATTTTATTTGTTTCCTTGTACAACAAATAAATCACCCATCCTTTTGTTGACTTGAATATATATCTAATCTACACATTTTGCTATTTATTGTATAGCTCATCCAATCGTGAGGTATTTGATTTTCTTTTTAAAAATAATTTAAACTATATTTTCCAAGAAAAGCTGTGTAAGGAAACCTTAAAAGGTAACGAGTAATGTTTGCTTTAAACACTTGAGATTCATGTCGAGAGAAACAGTGGTGTATGGCTCATTCTATGGGCTACCTGTGTACCAAATTTTGCCACGATTATTTGTGCCTTTTAAGCGGCAAACTGTAACCATAACAGTTTCTCGTTCACATATTTTAATTTTACTCTGACGGTGGCATCTTTTCATAAATGTTTCTGAAAGGTTCGAATTTGCCTTGACAATAATTTCTATATTTAGAGGGACTCTTATAAAAATTCAGTGGGTGTCTCGACCCTCGATATTAAGCCAATTGTATGGGGATATATCTCGAAATAGAACATTAGCGAGTTCAAGAACGCTCGACTTTTAAACTTGTTTTAATGATTCTCTTTAATTTTAGCGAGATTCTCATTACGAAATTCCTATCATGAAATTAGTTCCACACAAGAGAGAGAATCTGAATATTGGTAGTAGAATCTGGAATAGGTTATTTTTGGCCCTATGATCAATTTGATTATATGAAATAGTGGTAGTAGTAGGTAGTAAATAGTAAATAGGCACCTTCTGGACCAACACGTAATATCGTCGACCTCATCATCACTAACCATCAGGTGAGATTGAGGTCAAGTGTTGGTCTATCTTCAATTTTTAAAAAAAGAATATAAGTTCTGGGGGAGAGTTTGTTGTCGTGAATTGTAACCACGATTTTCTAAAATTTCATTTCATTGGATGACTAAGCGTACAAAAAGACTTAAACTTTACTCGATTCTTTTGCGTAGCTACAGCTTTTTATCGTACAAACGATTATATTTGTCTAGAATCAATGCATCACTGAAGCTTTCACGGCCGATTTATTATATGTAACTAATTTTACAGCTACTGAAACCAGATTCGTGACATTAAGTTGCCAAGCTTGAAACTATTGTTTCGTATGTGATTGAAATTCTTATTTCGGGTCTCGCTAAATATATGATCTGGTAATATGTTATTAATTGATCCTAATTAAAACAATTAAGTAATATTGTGGGAGAAGGCCGCCAAAATTTACATGTTTATATTATAGACTTTTCCATTAAAAAAAAGATATGCATGTAACCTTTAAACAACCTTTTTATATTTTGGAATGTTGTCTTTCTGGGGCATGTCGGTACTGGTAGAGTAAAAACTGCGTATGCTGCCGTGAGCGACCATTCTTAAGAATAACCAAACGACTATAAGTTCAGCCATTTTGTTGTAGCCGATCCAATTATGAGGTCTTTGTCTTTCTTTAAAATTTCAAATTACATAGTTATAAGGAAAAGTTATAAGATATGAAATGTAAGATTTATTTATTGGACTTTGCAAATACTAAATTCAGCAGAAAGCCACAAATTACTTCCGTCAACCGCATGTGCGACCACAAGCAACTAGCAAGATGATTATACGAAATCCCGTCCTGAAAACCAGTTACATTGTCCCCGTTATATTTCAGTACCGTTACACAATAGTGCTATTAAAAGTTTTGTTTCGCGGCAGATAATAGAACAAAAAGACCTATCACTAATAAAGCCTAGTATGAGAGATAGCCCACACGAGAATCGAACCCGCGACCTCCGTACTGTGAGTCCGTGTAGCCACTAGGACACAGGCGGTATCAGTATACCTCAATGCGCAATGACATAACCCTATACCCCCTCGCAAGTTCACGGCGCACGCGCATCAACGGAGGCCCAGTTACTCGACACACTGACCTCGTTACAGCGGCCTCTGCTCATAAACGCGCCGCGATACTTTATTACCACACCGATAAGGTTCAATTTGGTGCTGCCGTTAATGATATTTAATGTTTATAAATACTGATTTCGTTCTAGAATGTCTCTAGTTATTTTATTTGATATCTTAAATAGCGATGGTTATACGGAACAAGACCGGTAGTTTCATAAAATAAATATATAGTTAATCAAAATATCCAACAATTTTTTATGGTTTTCAGAGTTTTGTCCTAAATTGTAATAATAACAAACACTATGTAAAAGCACACGGCAATAGAATACTTTATACATAGCGCCATTACATCGTCGTGTGATTGGTTGACAATTTGATGCTAATGTGATGCTTAGGACCAAGTGGTTGGTCCCATTGTGATTTTTCGAAGACCATTCCATACACATTGTATAATATTTGTAATTGTGCCTCTATACGGCCGTTGGACAATGATTCGCATCTCTCCTGGCAAGGTATATTATTACAATTATATGAAGAGCTATTAAACAAACTTGAGCGACTTCAGAATCTTTGCTTACGCTTCATCTTCGGGTTGCGAAAATATGACCACGTGTCAGTTTTTCGCGCTCAGCTCAAGTGGCTCCCTATCCGCCTTCGTAGAAATGCTCATATCCTTTCCCTTTTGTACAATATCCTAAATAACCCTTCTTATCCTAGCTACCTAAGTGAGCGATTTACATACTCGCATCCTACTGACCAACCTTGTCGAGCTCACATTAGGACAATCCTGTCCATCACTCCGATTTCTATTCCTACTCATTCACGGTTCATGCAGCCAGATTGTGGAACTCGTTGCCTCACACTGTACGCGACAGCAAAACTGTTTCCGCCTTTAAGAAAAACGTCAAGGAACATTTTCTATCACTATAAGTTAATATATAATTATAGTATGTAAAGTATGTATGTATTATTATTGATATATATTAGTTTGTTTTTGTATATCGTATTTATGTAATCGTCTATTATATTTATCATATCGTACACGCCTAACTGCCCTCCTTTCTTTAATATTTCTCCTTGACCTAGGACTGCTGGAAGAAATTTCTTTTAGAAATAAGCTGTTCCTTTTGTATATTTTTTTTCTGTTTCTTGTGTTATGTAATGTTTCCGTGTACAATAAACTGTTTAAATAAATAAAATAAAAAAGTATATAATAGGGATGCCTCGATACGCCTTTTTGCCGATACGATACCGATACTCTTATAAAAATATCGGCGATACTGATACCGATACGCTCATTGAATTCAAAAAGGAAGGTAGAATAAATAAAACACAATTAATAGTTTTAGTCATCAAAATTAACATTTATAAGATTTTTATTTAAAAAACAAAGTATTCTTAAGTTTCGCGGGCGAAGGCGATTTCGCAAGTCTTTTTGAATAAGACCTGCGGTGGAAAATAGTCTCTCAGATGCGTTTGTGCCTCGTTTGCAACGAAATAGATGGGACAACACGCGCGTTTACATTAAATTTTTAAAGCGCGAATTTTGAAAAATACCGTTGAATCTGCCATAAAAATATCGCCGATACCGATATATCGGCAAACCCGAAGTATCGCCCATATATCGGTATCGGATGCATCCCTAGAATAATTGCTAAATTAAAATAAAATGTTAACTTTCGCCATTGTTGTCAAGTTTGAGATCCGTTGCTCAACCAATGTTCAAGCTAGAGATGTCGCAATCTAGTGAACTATCGACTATCGCCAGCCAGACATATCGACACCGGTAAACGTGTTCTTGTCACGATTCGTTACGTGCTCCATTTTAGTTATTGTTATTAACATTGAGAATAACTTATTTTATTGTGAACTGGCTTTTGCTCGCGACTTCGTCTGCATAGACTTCTGAAATTAACGTACAGCTAATGTAATCTACAATAGCCGATAATAATAAAAAGTGTGTAAATTAAATATGGTTCGCGCGTACGTCATCCGTTCGATGTGTGCCGATATCACGATATTTGTTCAAAGTGTCCAACACGTGTCAGATGCTAAATTTTTCCTTTATTCGCCTTTACTACACCCCTATTTCTAAAGCTGGGACTACATGGAGTTCTCGTCTGCTAAATCAAGATAGATGCCAGGGTTATAATGTTCAAGGTCTAGTCTAGCTAATGTAGTCTGAAGGACAGTCCCTCTCAAGGTCTGAGTGAGACGGCATGCTCGCTCTGACCTTAGACTGAGCTCACTAAATATTTCGCTAGTGGATAGTTTATTAACGGATCAAGTAATCGTAGTCAAACTTCAAGATATGTCAAAGCGGACGTAGATATGATACTACACGCTTGGAATAACAATTCGAATCCCGGGTTCGATTCCCAGTTGTGGTAGTGCAATTTTTGTGTCCGCCGCTAGCGAGCTACCAACATGTTACCTAAGTCTGCCGCCTTGTAGTGCTAATAGCACTGTTGTCTACCGATATGAAAGGTAGCAGAGCCAGCTCTTCATTAGCCTGGTGCTTTTGGGTCTTACTAATCTTCCCATCAGTTAATACTTTTTTGTTTTGTTTATGTACATGTTTGTACTACGAGGGGCATACCGAAAAGATCGGTAATCGAGTACTTTCGATTTAATTAGATTAAAAACTCTTTTTGATGAATAAACACTGGTTAGTTGAAAATCGAATACAATTGACAGAATTAAAAAAAAATTTTTTTTTAAAGAACAATATCAGTTTGAAATTGATAGGTCGATAAAAAAATGGAGCTTACAAGAGAAAGTTTCCGTGCCATAATTTTTTACAACTTTCGACGAGGATTATCTCAGGGACAATGTCTCGCTGAGCTTATATCTATATTCAAGAGTGAAGCGCCTAGCCAGACGACAATATATCGCTGGTATTCTGAATTCCGGCGTGGACGTGCTTCTCTTGGCACCGTACCTTCCACAGGCCGGCCAAAAACAGCGGTTACACCAGAAAATGTCGCTGTTGTGCGCCGAATGATACAGGATGACCGACATATTACATATGAGCAGATTCGGGCTACTTTAGGGATAGGTATGACTGCGATACAAACTGTTTTACATGGTGAACTGGGAGTGAGAAAGCTAGTTTCCCGCTGGGTGCCCCATAATTTGTCCGAAGAGCAAAAGGCGGCTCGTGTCAATTGGTGCCGGTCTACTCTGCAACGCTTCAACGGAGGAAAGTCAAAAGCAGTTTATAACATTGTCTCTGGTGATGAATCATGGATCTATTCATATGAGCCAGAAAGAAAGCATCAGTCGGCTGTCTGGGTCTTCGCAGGTGAGATCAAGCCAACAAAAGTTGTCCGCTCTCGCAGCGTATCGAAGAAAATGGTCGCTTCGTTTGTCGCGAAAACAGGACATGTAGTCACAGTTCCCTTAGAGGAACGGAGAACGGTTACCGCTGATTGGTATACAACGGTTTGTTTGCCACAGATGATATCCGAACTCCGTAGAGGTAACCCGAAACGACGCATAATCCTCCATCACGATAATGCGAGCTCTCACACCGCTCAGAAAACAAGCGAGTTTTTGAAGCAGGAAAACGTTGAATTAATGGATCATCCTCCATACAGCCCTGATCTGAGTCCCAATGATTACTTTACATTCCCTAGAATCAAAGATTTATTGCGTGGTCAGCGGTTTCAAGGTCCAGAAGAAGCAGTGGAAGCATACAAATCGACGATTTTGACCATGTCAACTTCGGACTGGAATTGCTGCTATAATAATTGGTTCGAAAGAATGCAAAAGTGCATTAACTGCAACGGAGAATACTTCGAAAAGCAATAAAAATAAATTTAGTTATTTCCTGTATGTATTGTTTTATATTCCCGATCATTTCGGTATGCCCCTCGTACTTACAGTATATTTATTTTTTGACAGCTCCAGTGTGAGTGCTGGGAGAAATCTCTCGTTAGGGATAGGCAACTCTAATTGTACAATTTTAGTTATAATTGACTTTTTTATTATTATTATGTGCAATAAACAATAAGATGAATGCCAAGGGCAACTAAAACTCGTCTCGCCTTTAAAAGATACACATCCCGTGGGTGTCGTAAAAGGCGGCTAAGGGTAACAATATTCAGAAGATAAGCATTAGTATCAACCGATGTAACATCATGTCGTGCGTGGGTATCTATATCTTAGAGAAGCCCATGAGATTTATGCAGCCGTTTATGCTATGCAATCTAAGTCACGCACGTGCCGCTTGCATCTATCACGTGTATTAGATATCTGTGTCCCATCAGAAACAGAACACAAATACACGCACTAGGAGTGCATTCACATTAATTAATCTCACATATTTTGTGTATTCCCAATTCTATTGGACTTTCGACGCAGTTTTCATGTTTGGCATTTTTATTTTTCAAATAAAGAATTGCCTACATTTTCAACACCAATAAATATACTTCTCATTAGAAAAATCGAAACACGTTACATCCTTACAAAACTTAAACTTGCAAGGCGTTTAGATTTTTCTGATGAGAAGTATATTTTTAACAGATTTCAAAAAAGGAGGCTATCAATTCGACGGGTACGTTTCTTTTCTTTTTTAAATGTTTATTACTTGAGAACTTT
The DNA here is from genome assembly GCA_910589575.2 of Carcina quercana. NCBI lineage: Eukaryota > Metazoa > Arthropoda > Insecta > Lepidoptera > Depressariidae > Carcina > Carcina quercana. The sequence goes on along the minus strand of OU342451.1, from coordinate 2,075,983 downwards.
TGACTGGGTGAACCGATTTGGATGATTTATTTGAAAAGTGGTGCTTCCCGTGTGGTCCAATTTCAATTTCTGTTCTGACAACGGCGCGGTAAATTTGCCTTAGTAGACAGGACAGGGCAATTGCAGTAGGTTTCCAATTCTTTTTGAACGCATTTACTAGCATATTTAAAAGCGGTAAAGGTAGTTAAATGTATAATATTCTGCCACGCTTGTGTTAGGAGAAACTGTTCCATCTGTCTGGACGTTTCTTCCCATCATCTGAAGACGGAAGCTTGAATTGGCAGCGTAACACGTTTTCCAAGGTTGGGAAGAGGAACGCCGTACAGCACGAATAATAAAGTTTTCTAGGCGTAATTAACATATACTGCGCGGAAGAGAGATTTTGCGCCTCATTTACTTGAGATTCTGGATGAGAATACTTTCCATCCAATTTCCTTGTCACTGACTGTCAGTTGAGCACCAATTGTAGGAATATCGAAGGAGAATTTCCTTGTCACTGACTGTCAGTTGAGCACCGATTGTAGGAATATCGAAGGAGAATTTCCTTGTCACTGACTGTCAGTGGAGCACCTATTGTAGGAATATCGAAGGAGAATTTCCTTGTCACTGACTGTCAGTTGAGCACCAATTGTAGGAATATCGAAGGAGAATTTCCTTGTCACTGACTGTCAGTTGAGCACCAATTGTAGGAATATCGAAGGAGAATTTCCTTGTCACTTACTGTCAGTTGAGCACCAATTGTAGGAATATCGAAGGAGACACGTGTAATTTAATTCATTGCCTTCTCGTTGTTACAAAAGTCAATAAAAAACACGTTTATCTGCATCTAGTCGGCCCTATCGCTTCGGCTATTCCTTCTAGGCAACTTTTGGAAGAGACCAAGTATGCCCTCGCGCGCTAGCGCTTTCCTTAAGCAGGAACCAACTGAGGATCCTGACACGGACCCTAACAGGGCACTGCAAGCACCTCAGCTACATGGGCCTGAGTGATAATAAAGCTTGCAAGATTCTGTCAGGAGGATGAGGAAACGCCCATCCACATCCTCTGTCACTGTGATGCCCTACATCACAGCAGAAATAGACACCTCGGAGGGCATACTGCCTCAACGGAAAGTATTAGGTCCTCCAAACCCAGGCCTATCGTACGGTTCATGACCGAGATCGGCCTTGGGGAGGTAATATGATCCATACGGGACTGTCACAATAGATCTATACAGGTCGCAGGACGATAGGACTGCGCCCCTTATGCCTAAATAATAATAAAAAAAGGATGCCCTAGACTTGCAGAAAAACGTGATACTTTTCAGTCAATTAGCTTCATTTGTCCTTCAAGTACGTTTAAAGTCTCACCTTGATCGCATAACGTGAGTAGTGGAAGAAACCACAAAACTGACTTGGAACTTTCTATAACAAAGTAGCTGGAAGTTTCACTCTCAAGGACTTCGTATCGCCTTGAAATGGAAAGCTGGCTGAAGTGTTCCTGATGTTACACGTGCTGTGTGAAGACGTAGATATTTTTAACCTTATTCTAGATGGACTAGATTTTCCCAAGGTCTATTGGGTGCAGACAATTCCAAGGCTCTAGTGATGTCCAGGAACATGTCATGTCTCCGTACATTCTCATACCAGTGCATTGCCAGAAATAGAACCTTTCAATGGTCCCTCGAGAAATAACGTGCAATTTATTGACTCGATTTGTCCTGTGGGCATTGAAAAGTTGAATTGGCTTTGGCAATTCTTTTACATGCGAATAAAAGTGTTCGTTTGTTTGTAAGAGTTTTGTGTTTATAAATTTTTTCGAAGTTAAATTCGAACTGAATATGTGGTCTATGAAATCCGTAGACGAACTAAGATCACCGACATAGCTCGACGAATCAGTGAGCTAAAGTGGAAATGGTCATGCCACGTCGTTCTCGAGTGGCGACCACGTACCGGGCCGTCAATTTGGCATACCATGAAGGAGGCCTATGTCCAACAGTGGACGTTTCCCGGCATGATGATCTATGGTCTAGTCTAGATGTTTGCTGCTTGTGACAAAATCACGGCAGTGTAGTTAATAAGCTTTCTTCGTTTATTATTCAAAAGCTTAGAATAGAATACTCTTTATCTTGTAAATAGGTGGTACAATGTTGTTGGGTTTGATACATTCCTAGAATCTCTATTTTCTACCCTAAGGCGTACAATAATTTATTATAATATTATTTATATTACAAAATTAGCGAAGTAATTATTCTACAGTATACAATATTATAACTTGTCAAATAATTCAAAATGTAAATTAAAAAATTCTTGGGTATTATAAAAACCAATTCTTAATTAAAATGTCATACAATCTGGTTTTGAATAATTTTACATTGAGATCTATATTATATTGTCAGATAAACGATCATATAATTTTGTTCCATTTACCTACCATTTCCTATAAAATTCTTATTTTGGTGGATTAAGTGGTATTAAGTCAAGTTTATTTCGTCTACCTCTCGGCTTTCTTATTTTACTTCTAGAAACGATGTAAGTAGGTGGTTATGTTTAGCAACTTGTCTTGCGGCCTTCGAGACTGCTTCTTCAGGCGCAATTTGTGTCGAACTTCATGTGGGTAGACAATTCTGAATTACTTCAAGAATTATATCCATTTTGACGACAAACAGTTGGTTACGCTTTGAGACATCGAGGAATAAGGTTACTCAGCTAAATTACAAGGCAGAGCTCTGAAACATATTCATATGAGACGTTGATTTGACACATTATCTCCAGAGGTTTGTGTACCTTGTGTATTCCATACGGAATGTTTTAATTTAAACCATCTGCGGACCTGTCAAACATTTTAACATTGTTAGTTCAAAATCAGGTCTCGCCGATAAATCGTTAACTCGTACAGTAATCATTGTTGTACATTAGCAGCGGTTAACCGGGTTACGGCGGCAGTGAATTAAATAACCCTTTGTCTATGCCGGTTGCGACATTGTACCGAGTAGATACTTTAATTGTTAACTTTTTAGATGCACCTTCCGAGTGTTAAGTGTCCGTGGAAAAAGAGTGCTTAGCATAATTCAAAACTGCACATATTCAATAGTTGCATTATATACTATTTTTGTTGTTGTGTATGTTTTGTCAATTTATTAGCACACGCTTTACGAAAACAAATATAGAGAACGTGACGCAAGTAATATATAAATATGTAATAATTTTAATCATATCTAGATATGTGACCCATATAGTATTACGAATGTTTTGTATTGTATTTTAAGTGCTTCATTAAATTAATGCAACCCATTGTACATAAAAAGAAACCTAAATTTAAAAGACCACTTAAAAACATAGTAACTACTGTTTAAAAATTATGATGGGTTTGCATTTGGCCTTTATCTCATCTGATGGTGGCGATCAGGCCGTTGGCTCTGCTACCTTTCATACCGGTACACAACAGGGCGACAGACAGGTTGAACGTGGTGGTAGCTAGCCAGGCGGATATAGAAAAAGCCCTACCACCAAACCAAACCGAGTACCAACAGTGGAGGTACCCACTGGGAATCGAACGCAGGACCTTCAGATTGTTATTTCAAGCGTAAGCGTGAAGCCATCAGGCCACTAAGGTGGTTAAAAACTTTTCCGGTATTATTATTATTAATGCATTTATTTATTTTATATAAATGTCATTATTATTTTTATTTATAGTTTATTTCATTGAAAAATATCATATAGGTAGGTTCGGATAAGAAGAGCGGAATCTCCTGGCACAGGTATTGTTATACTTACAAGGAGATTCCAACCTTGTATGCGGCTTAAGATAAGTTTTAAAAAGAAATAAACAATTTTTCATTTTTCATTTCATTTCTATTGTTAATCTAGGCACAAAAGATCGGAGGTAACCTGTTAAAGTTATGTCGAAAAATCCGGTCCGATTTACTTTGATTGAAGGTTTTAAAAAAAAACATGCACACGCTTTGAAATGCACTAGTTTTAAATTAATACTTATGCAGCTAATTATTTGAATGTTTGCAAGTAGAGATCATTTATCGTTATTAATTTTTTTTATTAATTACGAAAACACACTTGTATTTATGCTGAAATTACTTGCGTGTTCAAATTGGGATTCAATCTGGAGGTACCGGGTTCGATTCCCAGTGGGGGTTCCTATTAGTGGTAGGGCGTTTTCTATATCCGCATGGCTGGCTAAAACTATGTTATCAAGTCACAAAGTTTAGGCATCTGGAGGTGCTTTCCGATGAACGGCCTTATCAATTTGAACGCGATATTAAGGCTAAATGCTACATAAAATATACAATACATAGGTTGTTAATGCTTTTAATGGTCATAATTTTCAAAAACAAAATACTTTGTGTGAAATAACATTATGGAGACATCCGGGAAGTTTTTAATTGTAAATTTGAAATCTTTTAGTAATTTTTTTATCATCAGAACGTGCTATATCTCTATGCCCGCCATATTTCAGACAATAACATAACAAGCGTATCGGTAAAATCGATTGAGATGCCTCGAATGCAGTTTTATGATCCATTTTCCTTTTTAGGGTTCCGTACCCTAAGCGTGCTCAACGGGACCCTATCACTAAGACTCCGCTATCCGTCCGTGTGTCGCAGGACTCACAGGGCTGGATCTTTTACCGTAATATTCACACACTATAAATTTTCACAGAGTGTGTATTACATAGAAAAAAAAACGGCCATTTACGAGTGGGACGCGAGCCTCGACGGTTTCGTACAGAACATGAATAATTAACAAATTGAAAATCATAAATAATAGGTCGTATACAGAAATCGCTCGAAGAACCGATAACCGGTGGGGAGTAAAGGTTCTCGAGTGGCGACCACGTACCGGGAAACATCTACCAGGCCGTCCCCCTACTAGATTGACCGACGACCTGGTTAGAGTCGCAGGGAGTCGCTGGATGCAGGTGGCTCGGGACCGGTCGATGTGGCGTACCAAGAAGGAGGCCTATGTCCAGCAGTGGACGTTTCCCGGCTGATGATGATGATGACAGGTCCTTTATCTTGCGTGACCGCGTGCACACATTTTGACCTTTTTCTTGTTAAATTGTGCCGCTGTTGCCTAGGACAACACATTGTTTACTGCGCCACGAGTGACCCAGTTAAAAGCGTCTCTGTATACAATTTGCATTGAAATTCTGACATCTGTGAAACCTTGAAACTGGCACGGCGGGAGGCGGGCGGGCGGCGGCGATTTGCAAAGTCCATGAATAGTTAGGTTCAAGTTTAAGTTAATCAGTGGCAATGATTGTTTAGTGAATTGTTACCTGTTGTTGATTTTGTTTATCTGTTGTTTTTAGAATCAGAAGTTACACTGCCTCTCTGAAGTTAGCTCTCCGCAATTTCAAACATGTACAGACGGAATGTGTGTGTATTATGTTTAATAATAACTATCCTTAGATGATATACAACACTAGGACATTTCATTCCTCCCGCTAACTTGCCTTGCCTCCCATTTATACGTTAATGATTGATACTTCGCGGTCTTTTGTGGCTAACTTCAGAGGGGTAAACATAGTGTGTGAGTACTGTACTCGCACTGTGCCATGGTAGCTCAGTTGGGTACAGGGTTCGATCCTGGCTCGTAACAATGAGCTCCATTTTGTTATTTGGAATTTATGTAGGAATGATAAAAATCATTACCATTGGCTTTTCGGTGAAGGAAAACATCGTGCGGAAACCTGCACGTTCCTGAGAAGAAATTCAAAGGCGTGTGTGAAGTCTACCAATCCGCAATGGTCCCGCATGGTGGACTATGTCCCATACACTCTCTGTAGGAGAGTAGACCTGTGCCCCTGCAGTATAATTATGCTGTTAAATATGGTCTGTTTTGCCGTGCATTAAAAAATTACATTAAAAAACTATTTGATGCAATTATAATCTAATTTTAATCTAATACATGTCAAAGCTTTCCGAGCTATGCTCGGAATTTCTCTACGGGATAAAATCCGCATAGCTCGACGAGTCAGTGAGCTGTAGTAGAAATGGGCAGGCCACATCGCTCGAAGAACCGGTAACCGGCAGGGATGGCGACCACGTACCGGGAAGCGTCTACCAGGCCGCCCCCATACTAGATAGACCGACGAACTGGTTAAGGTCGCGGGGAGTCAGAAGAAGACCTATGTCCAGCTGTGGACGTTTTCCGGCTGATGGTGATGATGACACGTCACAGTAATTTCAAATTAATAAAATCATACTCTCTTGTTCAGTCGATGCTAAATATTACTGTATTTTTATTTGGTAGATTTACGTCACAGGGTTTTTCGCCTACCACCGAGGAATCCTAAAATATTAGCGATTACACTTACGAGTAACCTTCCGGCACGGCCTCGCTTCCATCACGTTCAAGGCTCATACAACCAACGATCGCACGTAAACTCAACCTTAAAACGTATTAAAATACAGTTTATATTCATAGCGAATGAATAAAATCGCATCATCATGGACATCATTCAAAATTTTACCCTAATGCTGTTGTGATACAGTTTGTATTCGAAGCAAATTACTGGAAATTGCATTAGTATATAAAATCTTACCAAACTCAACCCTAAGACGATGATGGTACAGTTTAATTTCAATGTGATCTAATGAGACATAATGAAAATAGAAATCACTTTGATGAGCCATTGTGTAGGAAATTCAGATGTAACGTGAAATGTAGGTCTTTTGTTAGATTTAACGTGAAAGCGAAAATATTGTTAATTCAATTTTGTGGTAAGTTAATGTAGTGGCTTACCCCCACTTGTAATGTCTATATATATATATAGGACGCATTGTTTTTTTTAGGGTTCTGTACCTCAAAATGAACCCTTATAGTCCGTCTGGGAAGACCCTTATTCTAAGAAACGCATAGGGATATCAAGTTGAAAAAAATCAAACTCAATAAAAAGATACAGCTGTATTTATGTATAGCTCCACGACGCGGGCCTAGTACAGATTGCTAGACTTCACACCTTTTGAATATTAGGTTCTACAATCTGATATTGCTTCACTTTTGAGTTATCCAACGGAAAAATGAAACCCCAATTAGTAAAACCAAGTGCCACACGAGCGAAGAGGTCAAATCAATTCATTAAATTATCTCGTAGTTATGAAACAACTGCAATCGAATGGAACACCACGGTCGCGAGGATCACGCTTCTGTATAGTACAGTTCTTGTGATAACTTGTACCTCTCATACTCTAGTTGGACCGCTGGGAGCCGCTCAATAATCTGTCATTGAAGAAGTCATTTCCTCACAGAATCTGCACACTTTGCTGTCTCACTCAGACCCATGTAGCTGAGGTGTTTATTTAGCGTGCAGTGCGCCCAGTTAGGATCATGGTCAGGATCCTTGGTATGTAGCCATTTACCATAAAATTGCCGTGCTTAGAATGAAACCACCCCATCTCTGCCCTGGATGTCGTAAGAAGCGACTAAAGGGAAAACAGAAACGGGAGAGGAAGTCACGAGGCAGCAGCCTTCTCCTGAAGAACTAAACCGAATACTGCGATCACCGATCCGTCTAGCAAGCGTGGCGATTATGCCGTGAGCCCTCCTAAACATGTATTAGGTCTATGTCCAGCAGTGGAAGTTTCCCGGCTGATGATGACCTGAGCTATGACGATACCTGTGGTTTTTTTCCCCAATAAGTCATCCATAAAGTTGACCCTGTAGTATGCGATCCCTGGGACACCTAAAAACTTCTACGCGCATAAAACCGCGACTAAACATCTAGTTTATCATATAACAACAAGAATAAGTATTATAAACACTATTGTCGAGCCGCTTCATACCCGTCCAAGGTTTTCACCGCGGAAGCATACCGTTCGGCCGCGATCGGAACACTTCGTAAACGCTCGGCTAACGTGCTACTTATACTATCGTTTGTATGTGACATTCCCAAGTCTCGTGGAATTTTCACGTGCTCGATTGTTCCTCGTAAATGGGTTTGTTGGTATTGATTGATTTCGTTTTGATTCGAATTGAGAAACAGCGCTTTACTGCGCCAGTAGATATCTACTCAGATAAATTCTTCTTGTTGATTTTTGACGCAGCCTTCATTTCACCCGATGAAAAGTAATAAGGCTATCGCTCAAACACTTTCAACAAACAGGCAAACTGGTTTGATGGAATGTAACCAGAACAACGCGATATATTTCCTTGCAAGACTAACCTGGTTAAACCAGGGAATGCGAGGCGTATTTTCTTGCATCGTCCGATACCAAATACTTTGCTGTCTGGATCTTCATCAAAATAATATTCAAACTCACTCCAGTTTCCCTACACTGCGTAATATGTCTCAACAACGAAATCAATCACATTCACAGGTGAAAACTTTGCAACCATACAAAAAATATTAACGCGGTCGTTGTTAGCGAATCCTAACAGCTTTTGAATGGCATGGTTAAGTTTTATCCTAAAAAGATTGAGTTTTAGTCTATCAATCAATCAATCAGGGAAACCTTTTCAATATGCATATTAATTACTTCTTTTTAACTTTCCACCGGCAAATGTGTTTACAACTCGCCAGTTGTGAACAGTCGGTCGACCGTGACCTCGGTTGCAATTGATCGTCGCTGAAGGACTCCACTCCCAGCCAAGGACTGTCCCATCTTGTTACCTGGCTTGTATATATAGATCTATAGGTATATTGTTCTAACCGTGGATACGTCACAAAATGTTGGATTGGAAACTATGGTGGTAGGGCATTTTCTAACATCGGGATAGCTACCACTGCTACCTAAACTTGTGATCCTGTATGAAAGGTGCAGAGCCAGTGCCCCAGTAGCTTGTATTCTTGATGAGCACGCTATCTGGAATGAAGGCAAAAACCCACAATATTTTTAAGACGATTGCTGCGTCTAAGAAGGACATACTAACAATCACACGTACGCATTTATAATATTACGAGTATATTACGTAAAAGTACGATATTTTAACTTTTCAACCGACTTCAAAAAAGGAGGAGGTTCTCAATTCGACGGTATGTTTTTTTGTGTATGTTACGCGATAACTCCGCCAATTGTGACTCGATTTTGATGATTCTTTTTTTGTATCGTAGAGAATACTTCAGATGTGGTTCCGTATAAATTGATTGATCGCTTTTTGAGAAAATAAACAAAAACCCAGATAATTCTACCTCTATGTCATCTCATTAATTTATGTCACACTATAATTACCGGTATGATTCTCCCTTTAAAATTATTAATGTTTATGTTTCAAAAATTCGAAAGCTTTAAAAAGCAATTTTCAATAAGCCAATCTTTAATTTTTTTCTTAAAATTTGTTCCGTTTTGTGTAATTGTAAAACCCTTGGCAGGTGATTATAAGCAATAATGCATGTGTTATTTATTACACACCATATACACCATTTATAAATAAATGCATTTATTAAAAGCAAAATAAAAATTGCAATGGCGTGGAATGTGTACCGTAAACGGCTGAGTTTTATTCATAATTAAACCGCGCTCACGATCTCTTCACTAATACTTGGGCCCTATACCCAACCAACCAGATTATCAGCTCTGCACCTCGCTGATAATCGAACCAGCGACCTCGTCAAGCAGACATATAAAAAAGCTTTTAGTAACGAAACCAACTGAAATAAAACCATTATAAAACTTGAACAATACAGTAACCCACTGACCTACAGAAGCCATTACAATAATCAAGCGCAATTCGCACCAAAGCCAAACGATAAACCGAGATGTAGCGACACACGCGGACTGTAGAGAAAAGTATCTTGTTGGACCGATACCAAGTTGAAACCGAGCTCTGCCAGATGCGGGGCTAGACAAATCGTATTTAAGAAAAACTACTTGGTTCCGGGGGCTTTTAAACGAGGCTGCGTTGTTGGCCGAGGAGAAATTAAGTCTGGATTAAGTCTTTATTTTGTCCCAAATTTCTGGCAAACAAGAACGCAAAAAACGCTCATCCTCAGCCATATTTACGAGTATGTCCCCACTGCAGGGGCTACCTACTTTCCTTACCTTCCTTACTTCTTGTCAGAAGTGTGCAGGTTTTCTCCCGATGTTTTCCTTCTAGCTAATGTTAGATCCAAATTGCGGTCTTCTCAGAATGAAACTAATGTTTTTGTATCGTTTGTCGTCAGGCGGTAGACTGGTGGTCGGTCGGAGTCCTCACATACGAGCTGCTGACTGGAGCGTCCCCGTTCACCGTGGAGGGAGAGAAGAACACCCAGCAAGAGATCACCAAGAGAATAGTGCGTTGCAGCTATCCCGTGCCCAACGACGTCAGTCCGGAGGTCCAGGACTTTATAAAGAAGTGAGTAAACCTCCATGTTGTCACGGCACCACGTTCCCTGACCCACAATACTTTTTTTCCTTCACGTAAGAGTGAAACAGTGCACCCTATATTGACTTCGATAGTATTTTGTCTCAATTTTTTATTATTTTAAATAATCGCTTTAACCAGTGGTTATCTAGCCAATGACGAGTAAAATTAGGTGAACAAATTTTGAGGTTATAAACTATGCCGAAGCCATTTCTTCAGCTTTCTCAATAAAATGTGTAATGTGTACATTTTATGGCTTGTCTTGTTTTGGATTCTTGACGAGAATTTCAAAGGCCAGCCTTGGTTTCAACATTATTCGAAAGAATCCATATGCCGAATGTACTCGACATGGTAAACTCTTCCGATCGCTTTGAAATCCTTACATTTTTGCGTAATTGATACTATAACACCGTCCATGACACTTTTTGCACTATATCACACCATTATAACACAAAAAACGCACATAACAGTATTATTAACCAATTAACAAAATTGCAATGAACCACCATTTTCAAGTTCGCGCTAAGAATCTTTTGTCTCAATTAATTTGTAATTTTTTTATTATACTATTGCTGACAGTAATCCTCCTTTATATAAACAAACTTACTTTCTCATATAGTAAATTGTTATGATTGTAATGTTTCAGGTTGCTAGTGAAGGACCCGCGTCGTCGCCTAGGCGGGGGCGAGCATGACGCGACCGAGCTCAAGCGGCATCCCTTCTTCCAGGTAATTCCTTCCCCATTCATTATTATATACAACTGCATAGTTATCACTGTGATATATTGTCATTTTGATACACAATTCGGAACACAAAAAATAAATATATATAATGTGGTTTTATAAACCATTCAGTTATTGTTGGAATAACGAAATAAAAACTAAATTGTGTTGCTCTGAAAAGAGAATGTTTTAATTAAATACAGTGCTTAACAAACATCACTTCACAATATTACGTTTAGCAAAACTAATTATAAAGCTTACCTGAAAAGAGAAACAACATTTAAAGCTATTATTTCCCCAAATAGGTTTACTTATAATATTAAGATGTTCTATACACTCGTTTTGACAACATAACCTTAAAACCTCTCTGTCATCCTTCCATAGCTTACTCATGAAAAGACGTCAAAGAGAATGCGCGGCAAATTCAAATTAAATGAAGGAACATGGACTTCATTTACATACATATATGTACCAAATTAGTTACGGACAGGCCAGCGTACCTATGTTCGCTTTGAATTCGATCGCAAATTTAAAAATTTAAATTTACGAAAGTCTTATTAATATTTTACATTGTAATATTTTTATTTATTGTAAATACAAGATAGTTCAACGCTTAACCACAATCTCACCTGATGTTACACGTAAAAAATGCATCAATTTCGGTCCATCCGTTCGAGAGCTTGAAGCCACAGACACATATTGTCGTCAAACTTATTACATCCCTATTTTGCGTCGGGCTGAAAAAATACCGAAAGGCAGGCAATTTGGTTACCATTCAGAGTTCACCGACCTTCTTAAATTTGTAGAGTAGCAATTTTCAAGTTGCCGTTAAATCAAAAGGTGAATGTTCACCCTGATAATCTTATTGTTTATTGCACATAATAATAATTACAAAGTCAATTATATCTAAAATTTTACAATTAGAGTTGCCTATCCCTAACAAGAGATTTCTCCCAGCACTCACACTGGAGCTGTCAAAAAAGAAATATACTGGAAGTAGACCTACATACATGTACATAAACAAAACAAAAAAGTATATACTCGTATTAGAGAAAAAGAGAAAAAAAGCATAACAATAAATAAAAACACGACTTACATAATAGATAAATTATAAATAAATATATATACATACATATAAACTGCCTATTATTTAAATGAGGGATAAATAGTTCTTAATAGTCTTACTGGGTAATGTATGCTTCATTTTGTTTAATTTCAGTCTCTGGACTGGGAGGCGGTGTCTCGTCGGGAGGTGCCGGCCCCGTTCGTCCCCCAGCTGACGCACGCGGCCGACACGTGCAACTTCGCAGACGAGTTCACGCGCATGCCCCCCACCGACTCGCCGGCGCAGGCCCCCAAGCACAGCGACAAACTGTTCCTAGGTGAGTAGCAAAAAAAGTTTCATAACCATACATATTGTATATCGTAAGATAGAGTATACGACTCAGGATCCAAATAAATATATTCTACCCATTCTAACAACAATTAATTGACATAAGACAGAATGAGATGAATATACACTCTGTGAAAATTAAGCGAATGGCGGCTATTTGATTGAATACTTTTGGTTGAAGAAAAAGGTACTATTTGGTACAGTATTAGTTGACCATCAGCTGCCTTTAGTACAGCTACCATACATTTTATCTGTAAAAAACCGGTGACACGGGTTAAAAAGACGTGCAATGTTGCTATTGTCATCTCTTTTTAACACACGATATGCTGTAATAGTGACGAGTATCCAGTGTCGATAGGATTGTTCAACTTGAAATCTAAAGGTATTTGTACCACAGATATCTTTGTTCAAAACATAGTGTAAAACGCCGAATGTCAATCGTCCACCATGTCACATTCACCCTTGCTTGTTCCTAGTGTTTTGAAGGAAATATCAATTAAAGTTGAATGTGACATGGTATACTCGATTTTACCATGGTAAAATTAATGAATAATTTTGCCAGTACTGTTTGTTATATGAAGTATTATTGTGTTTCAGGGTACTCCTACGTGGCGCCTAGCATACTGTTCTCTGAGAACGTCATATCTGATCAGATTTGGATGCAGGCGACCGGACAGAAACACGACAAACTAAAGGGATGGGTTGCCAAGGTAAGCCACCGTTGTTTATTTATTTATTTTATAAGGAGGAACGACGAACTAAGGTCACATACATAGCTCGACGAGTCAGTGAGCTGAAGTGGCAATGGGCAGGTCACATCGCTCTAAGAACCGATAACCGGTGGGGAGTAAAGGTTCTCGAGTGGCGACCACGTACCGGGAAACGTCTACCGGGCCGTCCCCCTACTAGATGGACCGACGACCTGGTTAGAGTCGCGGGGAGTCGCTGGATGCAGGTGGCTCGGGACCCATCGATGTGGCGTACCATGAGGGAGGCCTATGTCCAGCAGTGGACGTTTCCCGGCTGATGATGATCAATAGTTTTGCCATAATCTTTTAGCCAGCTGGTTTTGATTAGTAATTACCTAAAAATAGCGTCGCGAAATGAATATCAATAACTTGCATCTTATTGTCAGCTACAATAGCCGTTACGCAGCTAATGGTCCCTAGGTGGCGCTTTGACCAATAATCTAAAATAGTGTGTAAAAATGAAATTTGTGACTCGCTGTGAAGTTGTATGTTAATGATACTCATTTCGCGACATCACAATCCGATGTACTATTTTTAGATAATTACTGGTTAAAGCCAGCTATCCTATTAAAAAGATTATATAGTATGAAACTTTTATCATGACATAGAATGCCTTTAATGAATTTTGATATGTATGCTATTTAATTATATTTATCTAGCACCATTTGCCTCTGATTAAAAATACGATTATTTTGCCTTGTGGCTTGCAACAGATCGCTTTTATCGACAAGGCCGCCTTCCTGTACCAAACTGTTTTATTTTATTATCTGTATTATTTATTGTTTTGGTGTACAATAAAGAGTATTTGATTGATTGATTACGTGTTCACAGGCACATTTGAAAAGTCTGCACATAAGTTATTTTCATATAGAACACATAAAGATTGTTGTTTTGTGTCTGTTGGAAACCAGGACTCGCCGTTCTTCCAAAAATACGCAGTTGATCTGAGCACGCCGCTCCTCGGGGACGGTTCCTACTCGGTCTGCAGGAAGTGCATCCACAGGCAGACCGGCAAGGAATACGCCGTTAAGGTATATATTACTGGGAGATCGCGTGAACGAAGTTGAGCTCTAAACAAAACTAATCGATCATATATAGCTACCAATAAACAACTTGAAGAATGACCTTGAATGCGCAGTAAACGATTTTTGGGTCTCTTTGGCGGGGCGCGGGAGGGGAATGTCATTTCGAACGCGTTGAGGCGCGTGATTGGCCGAACACTCCCCCACTTGCGCTCTGTCACCTGCGATGCGCCAAGTCCCCACTATGCCCATTTTTGTTCAAGTTTCATGCCGCCAACTATACATAGCAGTGTGTCAGAAAGGGACAACATGATAGACGTCAATGCGCGTGTCATAGAGTTTAAAAATTAGAACATTTTGTTTTATTACATTACTAGCTTCTGCCCGCGGCTTCGTCGGATAAAAGTAGCTTACGTCCTTTTACGGTCTTTCAACTATCCTTCTACCAAAAAAATTCAATTCATTCTGTTTCGACGTAAAGGTAGGCCAAACAAACAAACTCCCGTTTCCGTTCATATTTATTATTAGTATAGACACTATATCGTTAAAGTTACTTTGTATAAGGCTAAGATTATGTCGTAAGACAGTTTTCAATACATTTGCTATTAATACAGTAAAATTCGATTGTAATGTTGTATTGTACGGTCTAGTACCTTTTCTATACACGAATCACAATTTTTTAATTAGCAAAATTGCACAGATGCATAATTAAGACTTTTTCATAGAATCCGAGCAAAAAGTTTTCATGCTTTGCATTTAAAAAAAAAACGTAGTCTATGGTTTGTAATAAGCACTCGGCTTCGCCTCGTGCCTGTACACCTCGACTGTAATATCCATCTTACAGTACTTGCATCATTATGTACTTGTGTACGTGTATGTATGTACTTTCTAGTTTTTACTTCAACTGACGTAATCTGTCTATCTTGCAGATAATATCTACGCAGAAGAAGGACGTGAAACAAGAGATCGAACTGCTGAGGGCGTGTCAGGGGAGCCCTTACGTCATCACACTGCACGAAGTGTTCCACGACTCGGTGAGATTGAGTTTTGTATGGTCCGTAGACATTAGCTCGACGAGTCAGTGAGCTGAGGTGCAACCACATACCGGGAAACGTGAACCCAACCGTCCCCCTACTAGACCGGTCGATGTGTACCATGAGGACAGGCGGGACATTTCAAACAAATTTCGTGAAGTCGGTTTTCATTCCCATACATCGGATGAAGTTTTTTTATATACGGGCGCGGTACTACCAACCCCTGAGCGGGTCACTTTCTTGCATGTAGAGGTGAGGTAACGCGGATTGGTGGGAGGCGGTGAAAGTCTGTTCTATATATAGCACTCCAGTCATTCTGTGGTGACAGACTGATTCTTACTTGGCAAGTTTTTAAACTGGTTTTACGTTTTAGGTTTACATCGATTATTTTAAGTTGAATATTTCAATCGATGCTGAATACTCGTAATTTTATGACAGCATTTCGTGTGCTAGAAAGAGATGACAATAGCCACAATTTGCACGTCTTGTAACACAGCGCCCCGGTTTTTGATAACTGACATGTTTTTTACTTGTCCTATAGATTAACTAGTGCGGTACTAAAGAACCGCTTTTTCCCGAGAAGTATTAATCCAAATGATGCAATAATAGGCAGTTTATTATTATGTTTTTTTTTCTATATACATTATCTTCTGTAATATTTTTGTTTTTGTTTATGTACATGTATGCAGGTCTACTTTCAGTTTATTTTTTTGACAGCTCCAGTGTGAGTGCCGGGAGAAATCTCTTGTTAGGGATAGGCCACTCTAATTGTACAATTTTATTTTAGGTATCTTTGGTCTTTGTAATATTTTTTTATGTACTATAAACAATAAACAATTAATTTTCGACAAAGAATGTATATGCGTTCCATTCTGTCTTATGTTAATTCATAGATGTTATTACGGCTAAACTATATTTATTTGGATCGTTATTGATGTAATCTATCTAAGAAAGAAAGAAAAAACTTTATTTCGACACGATAAAACTAACTTATACTCTAAATTAAAAAGACAATTTTATGTCGTGCTAAAAAAGTTCCTCACTCAGCTTATTGCCACAGCAGATAGCGCTGCGACGTTGGTCTTCCGTGGGGCCTCAGAATTCTTATGCTATTGAAAACAAACATAAATATTTTTAAGAGTGCACACACTTTTAAGAAATTTAAAATATACAAGTAGACATTTAATGACAAACACAACCATAGAAAATATAAAAACACTCAACTAAACCTATTATGTACGAATTATTTAAAATAGTGTGGCAATGTCTGGCCCAGCACGACTGCTTGTGGATCGTGGATCGTTCTGGTGGATCTATGACATACTCTAAGGTTTTTGACAATTATGTTTGTTTTCAGGCGTTCACGTACATAGTGACGGAGCTGGCGATGGGCGGCGAGCTGTCCGCGCACATACCCGGGGGACTCCCCGAGCGCAGCGCGCGGCGGCTGCTGGCGCAGCTCGCGCTCGCCGTCAGACACATGGCGTGCAGACGGATCGTGCACCGGGACCTCAAGCCCGAGGTACGTGCTATATGACACCGGGAACAAGGAAATACGTAAAAATATTACATTTCGCACCGAGAGTTAGGTATGGGCGGGTAGAAAATAGCTTTTTTAAAAGTGAACTATATAATTATTTTACAATTATCATATAGCACAGCTTTACACAACTGACTTTATCACTTTCACACACATCTCACCCTCAGGCTACTTAGTAACGCCTGTTTTAAAAAATTTTTAAATATTGTACAAAACAAACCAAAATAACATCCATAGAGAGAGCCTACACCTGTCGCACACTATTATTACTCAATTGTTTAATCCAATAAATATTTTTGCATTTTTATACTACAATTCGCGTCCCGCGGAGATATCTCTGTAATAGTACGCCTTTATGAGGCGTCCTCTCGTCCTTAATATGCCTATGAAATAAAACTAAATTAAAATTTATTTGCAATAAATATGTTGCTTACAAGGTGGAAGGTGCTTATGAATAGTTCTCACATTTAACCCGAGTATGCATATTGCAAATGCAATTGCAAATTGTTTTTAACTTTTTACAATTTCAACTGTACCAATTTACTTAAGTTCGATTTTTGAAATCAATTTCCGAGTATCTAATTGAACTTTTAGTTCTAAGTGGTAGATTTTAAGACTCGATTCCGCAACTGGCCAATGCAAAAACGCATTCCTCCGTCCCCTCCTGATGTAAATATATCAATAAACATGTTGTAGAATATCCTGGTGACCAGCTGTCGTCTGAGCGAGGCCCGCGTCAAAGTGGTGGACTTCGGGTTCGCGCGTCGCATGCCAGAGTGCGACGAGAGGACGCGCATGATGACGCCTTGCTTCAGGTGATACATCCACACGCGGCACACTGCTGCCCCCTACTCATACACTACGACACTACACTTTACAGTTATTTCACTACTAAACAACTGTATTTCAGCATATGTGCCTTAAAAACAATTGATGTTAACTTGACAATTCGAGGACAATGGCCCTACATTTTGACAACTCGAATTAAATGGCCGTACACTTTCTTGTTTAACTGGAATACGGACATGCACTTGCTTGACAATTCGAATGCAATCAAATCAAAATCAAAACTTTATATTTCACAATTAAATATTCCATCATGTGACAGTAAATTTCTAGCCTAAGTTAGTAAGTAAATTTTAATGGCCGTCCCCTTTCTTAACAACACGATTGCAATGGCCGTACATTTGCTTGACAACTAGTAAATTTTCTAGCTAGACAATGCCACTACAATAAGTGTAAACTTTTTTGACAATTCGTAGACAATATGGCGGTACACTTTCTTGACAACTTAAGAGTGACAGTACAGTTTCTTGGCATGTCGATACCAATGTCTGTACAGTGTTTTAATTACTCGAATACAATGGCCGCACACTTGCTAATTCGAATACAATGGTCATACACTTGCTTGACAAATCGAATTAAATGGCCGTACACTTTCTTGTTTAACTGTAATACAATGGTCATACACTTGCTTGACAAATCGAATTAAATGGCCGTACACTTTCTTGTTTAACTGTAATACAATGGTCATACACTTGCTTGACAAATCGAATTAAATGGCCGTACACTTTCTTGTTTAACTGTAATACAATGGTCATACACTTGCTTGACAAATCGAAATCAATGGCTGTACAGTTTCTTGACAATGTTAGTCCCTTTATACTATATATTTCTATTGGTTTTTGTGACAGTCTGCCGTACGCGGCCCCCGAGGTGGTGTCGCGCGCCCGTAGCACCACCGCGCCTGGCTACGGGCCCAGCTGCGATATGTGGAGCTTGGGCGTCATCTTTGTAAGTCAACTGTATAATAGAGAATCATCTGTGATTGTTTGTGATCATAAATATCTAATATTGATATATATTTCTTAGTACTGCATGCTCTGCGGTAAGGCGCCGTTCCAACCCATCTCCAAGAAGGAGCCCATCACAGCCTTCATGGATAGAATCAGGAGTGGCTGCTTCAGTATGGATGGTAAGTTGTATTTATTCACTTCCACAGTGTTGCTAACTTAGAATAAGTTGTTTTGCTTATTGCATGTAAATCGATACATTTAATACCGGCGGCTAGACGTTCCGTCTGCTTTTCTAAGGGCTGAGGCACTGTGTGCTAAAATACAATTTTTTAAACTTAGTTTAGCTGAGGACGCTTTAGTATGTAACTAGATCAGATATTCTAGCCCAGTTAGATTTAAGAAAAATATTTGTACATTACATTTTTATAAATATATTTTTTTCTCACTAAAAAAATTACAACTTTTCAATTCAATTATTTTATTACTTCATATCGTGTATACAAGAGATCTTATGACTAATACATCGGTGCAGACATGAACCCCGGCAGGGCGCTGTAATATTATTATATTATACAACTTAAGTCATATTTATGTTAAAAAATATATTAAATTTACATGTCATGTCAAACGTAATAGCTCAATACAAAATAATACTGTCAGTTGACTGAAATTTTCACCAGCAAAAACTCCTCCTTTGCCCCTGTCTCGCCGTTTTTGCTGAGTCCCTGGAGTATGTGATTCTTCCGCGACTCGGCTGGTACCCCATACGTCTTCTCAGTGCATCATTCATTTCACGCAATTATTATTTCCATTGGCATTTCAGAAAGATGACACTATCAAAGCGAAGTTTATTTATAAAATTCGCAGCGTGCACGACTCACACTGACACTATACCATATCCTGCCACATTAGAATATCATCAGCTAGGACACGTCCACTGCTGGACTGCCACTTGCATCCAGCGACTGTCCGCGACCTTAACTAGGTTAATACAGTTGTACACATATTACAGCAGAAATGTACGGTTTTAGGTGCTATCTGGGAGCATATATCTCCCGGCAGCAAGAGCATCGTAGCTGGCCTGCTGTCGGTGGACCCGGCGCAGCGGCTCACCACCGACGAAGTGCTCGCCGAGCTTGGCATCGTCACCACCGACAACACCAGCTTCAAACTTGCTGTGAGTAGACATTTGATAGTTGTGAACAACATTGTTGGGGTATTTTTTAGGTTTATCAAGCTAATAAGGCGCTGGCTCTGCTAGCTTTCATACCGGAACTCTACGGTGCTATTAACACTGCTGTTTGGCGGCAGGCTTAGTATGGTGGTACTCGTAGCTAACTAGGCGGACATATACAATATAATAGTATTTGTATAACTTAAATAACTAGCGGAAGAGCGGGGCCTCCTAATACAAGTTTTTTAAACTTAAAAGGAGTGTCCCAAAAACTGTATTGTTAAGGTAATCATATACAAGAAAATAAATAATTTTTCATATTTTTTTTTCATTTTCACAATGCGCTATCACCTACCAAACCGAGTACCGATAGGTAACTCCCATTCGAAATCGATCCCGTGACCTCCGATTTATAGTCCGACATTAAGCCACGGAGGCGGTTTGGAAATGGAAAAATGAGGCCGGCGGTTATGGCAAATCCCCTCATTGACCAGCATTGCACTTATGTAGCCGATTATTATTTCTGTTCAGGCGATCCACCTGCATCAAAGTTTCATACTAAATTTCTGTTGCCATAATCTTTTAAAATATACTAGCTGGATTTGTGTAGTAACTATCTAAAAATAGGACATCAGATTGTGATGTCGCGAAATGAATGTCATTAACATACAACTTCACACTGAATCATAATTTTCATTTTAATCACTTTTTGCGATTATTGTTCAAAGCGCCATCTATGAACCATTAGCTGCGTAACAGCTATTGTAGCTAACTATAAAGTTGTAAATTAATGATATTTATTTTGCGACACTATAATTTCATCTCCTATTTTTAGGTAATTACTTATCAAAGCCAGCTATTCTATTTTAAAAGATTATGTCAACAGAAATTTAGCATGGAAGCATTAGGAGAGGGATAACGTTAATGTACGCAACATTTTCTTTCCACAGGACATGACCAAAGCAGACTTATACAAGCGTCGAAGCAAAAACAAGCAACGCAAGTCAAGCTCCGAAGCATCGACGTCGCACAACGAGCTGCCGTTAGAGAACGATGAGCCTAAAGAAGCTTCCCTCATCGAAACCATCAACAACCTCAAGAACCGAATGAACAAGAACTCCATAGAAAACGACGTAGAACTAATTAAAGCCAACACGCAAGACACGCCAGTCAATGAAGACTCTGAACCCAATTTCGTCGAAGAAGACGATGTGCCTAGTGTCAAACCCGTAGAAAAGACCTATGGCAAATCTAGATCGAAACTAGACGACTATATCTACATTGAAAGCAGCCAGGGGCTAGACGAAACCGAGCTGTTCCCGAAAACAAGCCGCGTGAAGAAAGAGATAGCCGAATCGCCTCCAAGAAAACGTAGAAGAGTGGAAACGAGACAGACGAAGAAAGAACACAACGTCAACGGTGGAAGACAACTCAGAAGTCGGCCAAACGACAAAATTGACACTAGCAAAGGTAAGAAGAGTCCTAAAGTAGATTTAGTAGAAAAACGTGTTTTGAGAAGTAAAGAAGCGGACAAAGAGAAACGGCCAGCGAAGGAATCGATCGAGAACGACAAGGTACAAACGAGGGTTACTAGGAAACGTAAACACGAGGAAATCGTGAAGCCGGTACTGCGTGAGAAAGGACAAAACGGACGCACTTCGAAAGAAGTGAAAAATGTAGAGGTCACTAGGAAAATATCAAAGGCTAAGAAATCTAAACCGAAACTAGAGATAAAAATCGAACCGGAGGAAAATATGCGCATGACACGTTCCCGGATGAGAAGGACAGAGATTAGTCTGTCTCCTTCTGAAGTTAAAAATATTGTAGGGCCATTTTCCTTCGAATCCGATCGCAGAGTCGACTCTGTAGAGAGCAATCGATCTAACAAGTCCAATACCAAAGGTAAAGCTAAGAATAACAAAGCGAAAAAGACACCCGTACGGTCCCTTCGTACTAGAGCTAACAGGAGGTGAGGTTCCTATCATAGAGCCGTGTATCTAACTATTTTTCTGCTAGATGTTCTAAAATTTGGCATAGTTTTATGACTGTTGGTTACATATTACTGGATTTGGGAGATTTTTGAGTTTTAATTTTGGCAACACTGTTCTTTAAATATGAGTGCGTCGTAGGAAACGTTTTTTTTGGTCTGATAATTTTCGTATTTGACGGAGGGTTTGATTGATTTTTAAAAAAAATTACCCTCAACGCATTTCCAAAGAGACAGTTTTGGTCAACTTTATGACTGACTTATCTTCGATTTATCAGTGTGTCCATGGTAGACAAGAACTTCTGAATGTTATTTTCTTATGAAATTGTAGGTGAATTCATTTTAATGCCGTTGTAACCTCAAATTCCAAATAAAATGTGACAGTATAGTGATCACATTAAAGAAGCGTAGGAATCAAAAGAAATTATTTATTTAAAAAAGTTTTAACTTATAATAAAATTCTCCCGGTATGTAGTGTGAGGAAGGTATACTTGTTTTAATTTTCGATTATTGGTTCGATTTTTTAACGTTACTATTAATTTTTAAGTATAACTTCCCCCTTATTTTACCATTAGATTTATTTCTTGACGTTGATTTTAATATAATATTTAGATTATAAATTAGATACTTAGCTGAAATTTGTGTGGAGACGCACTGACTTTCACATATGAAATTTCGTGTGTTTCCTATTTTATTCTAATTAGTTTTAGTTTGTATTTTTATTGATTTATGTATCTAAGTTTGGACAATGCAGCGGAACCCAATCATTTGTGTAGTTCTTGATGCTTGTGCAGATTTATCTATTTCTTAAAAAAAGCTTTCATTAAATTATCGCTCAAAAATAAACAAAAAAATCCCCGATGAGGCATTGAATACAAAATCAGTACTTGTTAATTTTAATATCTTGATTGTAAGTATCTTGTCAATTTAAAAGTGAAGGAAAGGAAAGATAATATGTTATGCAGATGTTTTGTGACATATGGAAGTGTTAAAGGTTAAATCATTTAACAAGTTTCCAGTTCTATTCCAAGCACATTGCTTTTCTGGATATTATAGTGTAGATACTTTAAGGTAGACATTTTACTTTAATGTACCCTGACCGTATGTGGTTTAATATTAAATGGAATTCAATAATACAATTATTCAGGCAGGATCTCTTTTGGTCACGTTTTACGTTTGGATTGGCTTCAATTTTCTATAAATTCTTGTGAATGTGCGCTTACGTTTATTTACATTGGAAAATTTGTGTGTAATTGATTTCAAGTCGGAATTTTGGGAATTTTTTGTGTTGTCAATTTATTGGACATATCTTAGTAATTTTTTTCTCAGTTTAATGTCACTCCGTCAATAATTTTTGTGCAAAGATATCAGTGAGTGCTTTATTGAATCATTTGATGATGATTTGACCGTGTTTCGTGACCACTTCCATTTAGAATGGATTTTGTTGTGTGTGTGTACATTTGATTAAAATTAATATATTAGATTTTAATAGGTTAAATTTGTAAATGTTTTTCGAAATAATATTTTAATAAGTTCTGCGTTACCTACCCTCTCTTCCACTTGAAAATAAATGAATGAAATATAAATTGTTTATGGTGTAGTGCCAAAGGATTAACTTGCTTACATTTTGATTAAATAATTTTTTTAATGAACAATTTTAAACCTTTTTATTAAATTAGTTTCAATTTTTAAATTATTATATATATCAGTCACATATTTTTCGCTTTTACCAAATAAAGTAAAATGGTTTTTTTCGATCTGTAAATATGTTAGCATTTAGTACAAAATCGGTGGAAGATTTTAAAGAAATATTATTTATAATTACTATAATAATAATTAATAGTAATTACATAAAATGAATTTTGCAAAAATCTCATAAAATGGAGTCGGAAATGTTATTGTGGGTACCTGATTTCGTATTGATAATGTGTCAAAAAAGTCATAACGCGCTTTTGTTTTTATTGGAGAAAATAAATAAATAAAAGTAAAATGGAAGAAAAAGCAATGCGATTTAAATATTAAAGGTAGTGGGACGAAAATTAGGAAAATGATGAAATAAAATTGTGCTTTTTTTCATGAATTAAATAAATAAATACTTTTAGTGTAATTTTCATGTTAGTTGTTGAAAAATGAATTTTATCTACATAGTCTAGTCTAAAAAATTGTAGCATATATGTTTTTAATAATGCTTTTTAAAGCCACGTAATTTTCTTGATATCGTTTTGTTTTATAGAAACCACAGTATTTTTACGTAGGACAGTTTTATTTTTTCGATCTGTCCCTCTTAATTTTTGCATACTTTCTTTTTATTACTTTGTAAATTCTATGTCCTACGTGTTTTTTTAGACAAAAAAATGTATATTTAAGGTAAATTGGTAACGCGAGCTGGCATGATACAAGTCGCTTTCTTAAGCCTAATTTATTTAGTAATATTCATTTGGTGTGTTTAAGAGAACATTATGAAACGGATTTTCAATTTTTCAACCAATTTTGTATTTGACATGATGCAATTTTAGACACAGTCATGTCAAATTTGTGTCCCTTTTAGGATTCTAAAAACCCTCGAATGTAAGAGGCCATATTTAAAGCCACTGGCGTCGAGTGCGGAATTTAGGTGGAACTAATTTCCGGAACTGACAACTTTTTGAATTTGAGTGTACGCCAATGGTCTCCTTTTCCCGCCATTTTATTTACCTCTCTATTTTTCTTTTCTTTGTCAAAATACTCTATACCTTCCTGGTACACACTGGCAAAAAAATTGATTATTGACGTATCTCCACCATCTTCTCTCAATTAAATGATATATCAAAAAGTTATTGAATTATTAATATAACTTTGTGGTATAACTAGTTAGGTAGCTTAAATAGTACAATAAAATCGATTATTATATTTATATAACTTATTATTAAACTAAAAAGCGTCCCTTAATGTTCTCTTAACTAGAGGGCTAATTTAATGTCGTTAATTGTTGCATTAACGGACACTAAAATAACGTCATTATGCCTAATTATGGCCTCTCTTAAAGCGCCGCGATTGTAACCATGCTGGACTTGCAGGGATTATATAAAAGACGCATAATATCAAACGAGACAGCGCTACGATATGAACGGTTCAAAATAGGAAATCGAAAATTTCCGCTCGGTGGGGATATAGCCTATATAACGTCACTTATAATGCTGTAAACACTTATTAAGTGCACTTAATACCACAATGGATTGTACCAAAAGATTATATAATTTTATATAATAGAAGTGTTAGAGTTGTAGGACGGGTGGACATCGCTGATATTGTTACGCCCGTCCACAGAGTATTGGATTGTAATAAATATACCATTTTAACATTTACTTTCGTGTTTCATTGATATATTTAATGCCGGGCATCTTTTACACACACATCTTTTACACACACTTCACACCAATACTTACACAATCAAATAATCGACATATAATACACACACATACTAAATCCATAGTATGTATAAGTTTATACATAAACCATACACATACATACTCGTGTGTACCAAAACCCCTCTTGCGTTATCAAAGTCCCGAAATATTGTAGTGACACATACACAACCACACAAATTCATGAAGCTAAAAAGATGTCCTGTGCCGAAACCATCCGAAACGTAGTGATTAAATGCTCCTAGCTGTGCCGCCCGACGATAAACTTTTTACCTTCGTGGGATGTAGCTGACTATAGAATCTACCACAGATTATCATATGTTCGTAAACGGAATCTACTATTTAATAATGATTATTTAAATCTGGTAATATTTTTAACATTGCAGAGTAAAATAAATTACAATTTCTGGAAGAGCTGTCATATTACTTTTTTAAAATGTCCTTGAACAAGGAATCTCTTCCTTGTTTGGAATATTTGTTAGTTGGAATCTACAATGGAATCTACAATGGCATCTACAATGGAATGGATGGATAAGCTATTCTTGAATGACTTGAACTTTTATAATGGTTCCACAAATTCCCATTAAAACTACCAAATACAAACTAAAAATCACATCGGGCAACACCTAATAATGGCAGAGTGGCAAACGTCAGACGAAGATGTCGAGTTTTGTGCAACAAAAATAATTAAAATTCTCGACTTTTCAGTTTACAATTATGTGAATAATGTGATGAAAGTGTAAATAGATTTTAGATTAGTGCTTTTAGTGATTATGGCGCATAGTGGTGGTGTTTTGAGTTCCGATATATCTCGTCGAAACCCACAAGACGAATATGAGCTCATTCAGAGGATTGGATCTGGGACTTACGGCGATGTCTACAAGGTAGGGGGCTTTCTTCACTCTATTTTTTCACTTCTACGTAGATAATAATTTAATCTATAGATGATTCATGCTGATTTAGAGTCGTACGCATCGGGTTTTTGCATCGTTGCGTGGTCGTAATTTGACTTTTCAAGCTCAGCCTTGCGAAAAGTATTTTTAAGCATAAACCTGGATGTAAACCATCTTCAATCCCCTAAATATATCGGAATCAATTAAAAAAATAATTTAAATGCGATCTCTAAAGTAAAAGCAGTGTAAATAATTAGCAGAACACACCCTAGAGGAATTTTAATTGAAGATAGCTTTGTCTTTGCTTAGCTATTATAGTTTACATTGAACCTCAGTACAATAGCTAGATTGATTACTAATGTTTGGAATTCATAACTATTGTATCCAAACTTAATGTATCTCTAATATGTTTAGTAATCTTATATTTTGGAGGTCCTTCTTGAGGCTTAAGTTTTAAACAAAAGAAAACACAAATCATTTTTATATGGTAATTAATCCTTAGTTTTATTGAAATGTGGTGCTTTAATAAATCGAAACCCTTGTATTCTTCAACGGCCTTGAAATACTAGAATAAACTGAGTGTTTTCATTAGATCAAATGCACTGTTGCTATTTTAACAAAATAATGTTTATAAATAACAGAATTCCAACTGTTAACAAAATAAAACAACTGTAATGTTATTTAGAGAGAGAAATATTGTTTTGAGGCATTGTCTCACACACTCCATGGTCACTCTTTAACACTACCCTCATTGTTACTCCTCAAAATCAACCCTATCTATCATATTGATGAAAACAATCAATTGTCTGGTCTGCTTTATTTGACCTCCTTTTAGGTTCTAGTGCTGAACATGTGTCTCCCCCAATATGCCACTAGAAACAGGCATGAGGAAGATTTGGTATGATCATGACTCTTATCAGTTAGATTGTGGGGTATGATGGTGTGGTGGATCAGCCATTACATTCATCAGGCAGGATCCAACACAGTGAAATGTTTGCCAAAATTGCACCTCTTATGCATGCACCCGGGTGTCACAGATAACCAACATTTCCTGACAATTTTTTCCACAGTCGACTTTTAAGGCACCAGAAAGATGACAACACGGTTTTTTTCACAGGAATATTCGTTTACTTCATAGAATATACAAAACTAGTTCAATAAATCGAAAAAAGGTATCATATATGAACACTAGTAAAAATAACCTTCACGTAAAAATACAAAATATTATGAGATCATTAAAATCAGTCTGTCGAGACAGCATTGAGTAATGTAGGAACACCTGTGTGTACTAATGAGCAATTAAAATTACCTCAAAGCCATTACCTTTCAGTGCTATTGCTGAATTTTACTTCGTTTTATGTTTAAAAACTTAAGTAGCTGCAAAATGAATTGGCAATTTTAACCAGTGAAAGGAGATTATATCTACACATATACATATATAAACAGCCTATACATATATGTCCCCACACAGCTTAGGCCTACTCTCCTGTATGAGTGTATGGGACATAGTCCACCACGCGGGACCAGTGCGGTTTGGTAGACTTCACACACACATTTGAATTTCTTCTCAGGAGAGTGCAGGTTTCCTCACAATGTTTTCCTTCACCAAAAAGCCAATGGTAATGATTTTTATCATTAGTATATCAATTCCAAATAATAAATTGGAACTCATTGGTACAAGCCAGGATCAAATCAAACCCAGACCTTGATTGTTCAAGAACTGATCTACCCAACTGAGCTACAATGGCAGAGTCTACATTAATAATACTTTAGAACTTCACATCCAATTTTTAATATTTAGAATGGACCTTCAGGCTGGTCTCAGAAATTAGAATACTTGGTTCTATTATATTGTATAACTGTTAAATATTATCCCATTTTTTGTGCAACCTCAAGTTATAGTACACATTCCACGTCATTTTAAACTATGGGGCAGTACCAGGAACACCAACATATCTATCCTGCTACGGATGTAAAACACGATTCTACGAAGCCTGTGTTATTTTCCATGGTTCGTTACCAACAAGGAAATCCACGACCATTTGGAGATGGGCACAGTGAAGGAAGCGATTCTCAAACACGCAGAAAACTAGCGAGGGGAACTGAAACGACACCCCAACAAACTGGCTGCAGGGCTAACTGCATCAAGTCTCCCGAAGAGACTTACACAGAAGAATATCCTTGACATGGATATGTCATGAACATGTAGTGCCCTCACTGTACACCTGACACAAAATTCACACAACACATCCGCTAATAGTATCGAGTCATACTGATTGCAGATATTGCTTTAAAATTTGGTCGTAACTAGTCAATTGTAACACTGATATAGAAAAATACTTCCACAGCACCTTTCATGTTATTGCTAGTAGTGTAGTGTCATAACCAGCCTCACAGAAACAGTTCTAAATTACTGTTGACTCATAATACACACAGATGAATCACAACACTGCATTCCCATTTATTACCTTTTTTAGCCACTGACCTACAAGTTGATAGTCTTGATGAAAGAATGTATATCTAGTCATTTCGGGAAGTGTTACTTTCAACTTAACAAAATAAGGTAATAAGGGAAAATAGAGGGTTGTTAACCACCATACTTGCTAGACAGATTGGTGTTTGCAGTATTTTGTTTAGTTCTTCAAGAGGAGGCTGCTGTCCTTCCCCCAGTATGCTTTTTCCCCTCTTATGACGCGAGGTGGTTTCATTCTAAGCCAAAACCAAACAACGAATACATTGCTGTATTCGAGTGGCTCAGGACCAGGAGGATGTTTTTACCCATGACGGAATGGAGACATTATGCGTTTAGGGTGAGAGGATGTTTGTTTGTTTGTGTGTACATACAAACCAATGTTGCCACTTATCTCCAGAACGGTTTGACCGATTTATTGCTTCTGGTACTGACTATGTGACTATGAATATTATAGTTATTTGACTTCTTGTCTTTAAACAAAGTCACACTTTGATATTTCTTCATTGTGCCTACTGAAAGTGTAGTTGCATATTTAAATTACTATTTTTTACTAACATCCAACATGCATGCTCGATGCGTATGATGTTAAGTAAACCCATTGTTTCAAACAGAACAATGTGCCACATGTGACAAACTAAAGTATCAAGGTTACATCGGATTAACCAGAACCTTTGTAACGTGTACCAGTGTGCAGTAGATAACAGATTATGTGAAAATAGATAGCAGTTTATTGCAAAGGTTTATCAGTTTTTGAAATACAAGTACCTGATAAGTTTGGATTTGGTTTCCTGATTAGGTCAGGCTACTGTGAAATATTCAGGAGATGGTCTGCAGCATCGCTAACAATAAGCTCATTTGATGGCTGATCTTCATCTGAACTATTGTGGCGGCAGAGGCGTGGACCCAGTAGTGCAAACGTCATTCTCTGTCTGTATATCTTGCCCCCAGTTTACATACGGTATTCCTCTTGAAGCGAGTGAATTTTAGACTCCTTGCAGTTCGGCCGCTCGAACCAATCTAGCTTTTTGAGAGATTTTGAGATAGTCAATATACAAATTCTCTCATGGGAAAAGTCTATATCCTACAGTATCAAAGAAAGCCGTCTGCTTCTTACACCTGCTGGTTTTTATATTATCTTTAGCATTTTATATCGAGACATCACAGTGAGCTTGTAACTTTGTGGTGACTGCTGTGTTTATAGAAAATATTTTGTCAATAAAAATTTTTTTGCTGCCTATAAATATGTGTAGATTAATACTCGTTTTTATGGTTCCGTACCCAATGGGTACCCGACGGGACCCTATTAGAAAGACTCCGCTGTCCGTCCGTCACCAGGCTGTATCTCATGAACCGTGATAGGTGAACCGTGACAGTAGAAATTTTCACACATGTGTTTTCTGTTGCCGCTATATTTTAACGTAGTAGTAGCGCTATCTAGTGACGAGTAGCAAAACTAAATCGAGGCGCATTAGGGTGCATATTATTTATGGTTTTCCGTATTTTAAATATCCTGTACGAAACCCTCGGTGCGCGAGTCCGCCACTTGTCCGCACTTAGCCAGTTTTTTTTATTACAATACATATTCCATAATGGGATATAGCGACACTATCTCGATCGTAAAGTTCCCGTCGGAATGTTGAATCACTAACATTTTAGAATGTTTTTCCTGGTGTAAGCAATCCAGATCTTTCAATTGTACATGGCCATGATTAGATCAATTATACCGCGACCTCAGTTGACTCATGAGATGACGCCGCGACCTTGCTGGTGTTGCGACATTTAGGTTTCCTCTTATACGTTTATTTACTTGTTAATATTTTTACGCGATGGCCCAGTAGAGTTCTCTGTTTATGCTTACTATTTATAATGAAATGACCATGGTAGCTCAGTTGGGTAGAGCGTCAGTCCTTGTACAATCGAGGTCTGGGTTTCCTGGCTCGTACCAATGAGTGCCAATTTTATTGTTTGGAATGTATGTACGAATGATAAAAAACATTACCATTGGCTTTTCGGTGAAGGAAAACATCGTGAGGAAACCTGCACACCTGAGAAGAAATTCAAAAGGTGTGTGTGAAGTCTACCAATGCGCACTGGTCCCGCGTGGTATACAATGATGTGTGGGTCGTCAGCTTCCTCATAGAGCTAGGGGAATTCTACGCATGCCAAATTTTAAGGCAATTTAGGAGCAATCAAACTTTAGCATTCATAATTTAGCAGCAACCATGACTCAGTTACAGCGAGTTGTTTTTAGTGTGTCAGCTGGAGACATGGGTCTCCAGCTGACACATGCCAGGAAGGCAAACCAGTGAGGTTAGGGCTTTAGACTATAGTCAGGCATTTAAAGGACAATTACAGCAATGAGAGCCAAAAAAATTGACGATCACATTGATAAACTGTTGGATCTACGAACGAATTACCGTGTGTAAGCTGGCGACCCGTGTCACCAGCTTACACATCTGTATCTTCGTAATTATTCAAGTTACGATTATGTATTGTACCTCATATTTTAGGGCAAAATAGCAGCGCCAGGCGCCAAAATTTTCGAATCTCTAGTGCTAAAACTGTTTGAGCTACGAGCCGATATGTGTGTGTAAGCTGGTGACATGGGTCGCCAGCTGACACATGTTGTATCTCTGAAACTACATAAGTGAGAACTTCGTTTTAAAGATCAGATGAGACCATACAATAGCAGCGTTCACGAGTCAAAATTTCAAATCTCCTGGCTGTCTAGATTCAAAGTTATAAGCAAAAAACTATTTTCCCGCCAAAAAATTCAAAATAATCGCACGGACGCCGCTGAGCGGGCCGTTGCCGTTCCGTGCGCTACGCTACTACAATAGAATTTCAACTTAGCCGTCATTGTTTTAAAATTCATTTTAACCTGCACTTTCGTATCGATTCAATTGGTACATTGAGCGTGTTAGACCAGGAGCCGACTGAAATAAGCAATGGTATACTACCGGTTAACTTCATAGAGAGATTACGAACGATCTTCACCAAATTTGAGGTCTAGCTAGAATCTAACCCTTCACCGTTGGTGCATAATTCAAATCTACTAATTTGACTAATACGGAATCAAGATTTAGTTTAGTAATGAATCAACATATAAGAAACTAGCTTCTTCCCGCGGCATCGCCCGCGTGGACTTTAGGTTTTATCCCGTGAGAACTACATGGCGTAGTACTACAAAATATCAAACTGACGCGAGATTTCCTGTCGATGACGTACCATTATTCTAAAATCGCGATCAAAATACGGGGTTAGGGGCAAGAGGGTGCAACATTCTCAGACCTACCAAATATATGTAAAAAACATAAAAATTGGTCAAGCCGTTTCGCAGGAGTGCGACTATAAACACCTTGACACGAAAATTTAATATATTAGATTGGATTGGGGGATTTTTTAAAAACGCTGAAACACGTCATTTTTATTTTTAGTTCATAACACTGAGTATCAATTTTCATGATATTGACTTCAAAAACAACAGAGTTCCCATACAAAATTTCATCCCCATTATATATCCATGAAACACGTAATCCTTCCTTTGTTTGAAATCTAATCGCTTACCAATTTTCATGGGGCATTATTTTTATTCCTTGTTGATTGCTGTGCAATTGCATGGATGTCAAACAGACTCATGCTTTACTATATCTGATTAGCTCACATCAATTGAAAGGCTCCAGGTATACATAGAGCTGTAAAATAATTTCAATATCACGTTTTATCTAGACGGTGGCGCCATCTATCGGTGAGGTGTTAAACTATTTAGACAACCGTAACCACAGAAAACAAACCTAAATGAATTAGTATTCAACTAATTTTATGGACTTTTATCTTTTATCGAATCAACAGCCTAAAAATAAGTTTCAAGCTTTTAGCTCTAAAAATAACGATACCTCTATACGACTTTTCGTCCCCCCTTTCAACCCCTTTCAACAAAACCCTTTTTTCGCATTAAAAAGTAGCCTATGTTCTTTCTCAGGGTCTAAAGATTGTCTGTGCCAAATTTCATCAAAATCGGCTGAGAGGTTTAAGCGGGAAAGCGTAACAGACAGACAGAGTTACTTTCGCATTTATAATATTAGTAGGGAAAGTAGGGACTAGTAGGGATGACACTTTACGGTGTGATATAACATAGTATAAGAGGTATATGTGCAACATATACAGCTTATATCAATATGATTAATAATTGTTGAGCTCGGTATTTAGTATATTTTCAGTAGCAATTATTGAATAAAACATGATCTATATCTATATCATTTCTCAAACATTTATTTGTAGTTATTTTCATATACCTCTTATATTGTGTTATATCACACACACCATAAAGTGTTATTATAAAGTGTTATTTCTTATATGTTGATTCATTACTAAACTAAATCTTGATTCCGTATTAGTCAAATTAGTAGATTTGAATTATGCACCAACGGTGAAGGGTTAGATTCTAGCTAGACCTCAAATTTGGTGAAGATCGTTCGTAATCTCTCTATGAAGTTAACCGGTAGTATACCATTGCTTATTTCAGTCGGCTCCTGGTCTAACACGCTCAATGTACCAATTGAATCGATACGAAAGTGCAGGTTAAAATGAATTTTAAAACAATGACGGCTAAGTTGAAATTCTATTGTAGTAGCGTAGCGCACGGAACGGCAACGGCCCGCTCAGCGGCGTCCGTGCGATTATTTTGAATTTTTTGGCGGGAAAATAGTTTTTTGCTTATAACTTTGAATCTAGACAGCCTGGAGATTTGAAATTTTGACTCGTGAACGCTCCTATTGTATGGTCTCATCTAATCTTTAAAACGAAGTTCTCACTTATGTAGTTTCAGAGATTCAACATGTGTCAGCTGGCGACCCATGTCACCAGCTTACACACACATATCGGCTCGTAGCTCAAACAGTTTTAGCACTAGAGATTCGAAAATTTTGGCGCCTGGCGCTGCTATTTTGCCCTAAAATATGAGGTACAATACATAATCGTAACTTGAATAATTACGAAGATACAGATGTGTAAGCTGGTGACACGGGTCGCCAGCTTACACACGGTATTTCGTTCGTAGATCCAACAGTTTTATCAATGTGATCGTCAATTTTTTTGGCTCTCATTGCTGTAATTGTCCTTTAAATGCCTGACTATAGTCTAAAGCCCTAACCTCACTGGTTTGCCTTCCTGGCATGTGTCAGCTGGAGACCCATGTCTCCAGCTGACACACTAAAAACAACTCGCTGTAACTGAGTCATGGTTGCTGCTAAATTATGAATGCTAAAGTTTGATTGCTCCTAAATTGCCTTAAAATTTGGCATGCGTAGAATTCCCCTAGCTCTATGAGGAAGCTGACGACCCACACATTATACAATGTCCCATACACTCTCTGTAAGAGAGTAGACCTGAGCCTCTGCAGTGGGGACATATTAGGCTGTTGATGATGTTGATTTACAATCCATTATCTTTGCAAGTTACAACTTTGGTTGGTGTTACGACGTTTTCTATATCCATTTGGCTAGCTACCACTATATTACGTACTTTTGTATAGGTGGATGGAAGATATTACAATTCTGTTTGCACCAAACAATAACTTCCGGACGAGGATAAAAAACAGCCAATGTCCTTTACCATCCCTTCAACTATTACGACGTAACGGAATGAAAAACAAAGAAATTAACTCTCGCATTTACAATATTAGTATAGCGAGACGACTTTATCGCATTCTTCTTTGCCTGACCCTTTCTCATATTATTTGGGGTCGGCCCTCCGTATCATGCGTCTCCAGGCAGCGCGGTCCTGTTACTACAGACATCCATGTGATTCGGGGTCTTCCTCGTCCTCGAGGTTTAGTTTGGATGTCTAGCACTTTCCTGGTCATGTGGTCGGATGGTCGCCTCATAACATGTCCGTACCACCGCAGACGGCTCTCCTCTAGTTTATTTGGGATAGGTCTCACTTTGAAAGTACCTCTTATCTGTGTGTTTCTGACATGATCCAGCCTAGTTACACCACCTGAGCATCTTTGCTGTATGTTAGCTGACTTTATCGTATACTATCACCATCAGCCGGGAAACGTCCACTGCTGGACATAGGCCTCCTTTATGGCACGCCACATCGACCGGTCCCGAGCCACCTGCATCCAGCGACTCCCTGCGACTCTAATATAACCAGGTCGTCAGTCCATCTAGTAGGGGGACGGCCTGGTAGACGTTTCCCGGTACGTGGTCGCCACTCGAGATGTGCCTGTGTGACTTCAGCTCACTGACTCGTCGAGCTATGTACGGACTTCCTCATTCCGGACCTTATCACGTAGAGATTGCGCGCTGAGTGACTTTGAGTATCGTATACTATATGTTTTAAATAATACTCAAGAATAACTATCTCAGTAAACTATTTTTTTTATTGAACATAGACCAACACTTGACCTCAATCTCACCTGATGGTAAGTGACGATGTGGTCGACGATGTTACGTGTTGGTCTAGAAGCTTTCTATTTACTCTTCTTTTGAAGATTCCCAAGTTATAGCTTTCGGGGAACATGGAAACCGGTAGTGTATTCCATATTTTTGCTGTACGCACGATAAATGTGGAAGCGAAACGCTTGGTGCGAGCTGAAGGAATATCTACAGTGTACGGGTGAAGGTCTGCCGTTCTTCTGTTTGACCCGTACTTGAACGGCGAAGGCGGAATCATCAAAAATAGCTCTTGCGCACACTCTCCAAAATGTATCCTATAAAATACCGAAAGGCAGGCAACCTGACGCCTATGTTCGAGACTTCAGATCATGTTTGAGTAAATTAAAGTATGATATTAACATAAATAAAACCCCATTGCATTCAAACCATATGTGTACGTAACTATTTCAAGCCCATACAAGTTTGAATACTGCGTACAAGTGGCATTATAAAAATAGTCACAATTAATACTGCTCTCGACCTAATTTGTAACAGTGTGTTAGATATTGGGTGAGTTATGCAATGCGATGCGCCCGCGCTTATCACCGGGATGACTACAAGATGATAGTTTTTATACATGGCTTCGTCTGCGTGGACTTTACCTAGGTGTGCACATCACGGAAGCGGTATTTCAAGTCATCATCAACAGACTATTACCGTCCCCACTGCAGGGGCTCAGGCCTACTCTTCTACAGAGTGTTTGGGATATAGTCCACCACGCGGGCCCATGGCGGATTTCTTCAGGATGTTTTCCTTCACCGTTTAGCAATCGGATAATGTACTTGAATTAAAAAACAATTCATAGGTACACGGCTGGATTCGAACCCGGAACCCTCAGATTGAGAGTCCGTGCCATATCCACTGCGCCACCGACGCCTGTATCTGTATTTCAAGTAATTAAAACGAAACATTAAAAATAAACGAAAAATAAAACAATATAATTTGTATTTACAAATTTCAATAATTAATGTCAAATTTATAATCAAAGCCAATTAGGGATATATCTAAGTTTTTAAAAAAAATGATTTAGTAAGTAAAAAAACTAAGTAAGAATCTTTTTAGCCTAACCTTGATAATGCGTACATATATAGTGAAATCCAAATAAATGAGTTTCTGAAGTCTTAGTCGCCTTTTACGACTTCACAGGGATGATATGAGGTGGTTCTCTCCAAAAGTCTAGACAAACGATCTAGGGGTCGCAATACCAGCATAAAAATAGCATAAGTCCGGGCTAAAGCTTGTCAAATATAAACAGAAAATTAAAATCTAGACGGGGAATGAATCTAGCTCATGAGCCAATTAAAATGCTTTTCAGAATTGGATAATCCGTCGGGGTTTACCACTTGGCACGCTAGAGGTCGACAACCTCGCATATAAATAGCTTTTGCTGTTGTTGTTGTGGACTCACATTCCGGAAGTCAAGGCTTCGATTCCCAGTGAGATCCCTATAGGAAATTGATATGTTTGGTGATAGCGCATTTCCTATACCTATCTATCTAGTAGTTACCTCAGTCTGCCGCCAAACAGAAGTGTTAATAACACGAATGTGTTCTGTTATGAACGGTAGCAGAGCCAGCGCATTAGCTTAAATCCAACAGCCTTATCGGTAATTGTCATCAGGTGAAATGAAAGCCAAGTGTTAACCGAAACATAGATGATAAGAATTCAAAAAAGATCCAAGTGACTGCAGAATAGGGAAGATGCAACCAAATTAGATTGGGTTGAATTGTATTTTATAGCTTAACGGACATTAAAATAAATCCCACCAAAATAAACACACGTAAAAATTTTGCTTTTTTATTTGGATTTCGCAAGGACTAAATGTCTCAAAAATTTAGTTCCTCGAATAGTAAAATGCTTATTAGATTTAGTTTTCTCATTGCATTTTGAAAACTTTATTATAGGGGTATATAACACATAAACGAGACATTTTACGAGATAACTCAAAATATCAAACAAGCTCCATACATTTTAACGCTCTAAAACACGTGTGACGTCACAAATGTCACCAGATTTATATGGAGCGTTTTAGCACCGCGCGACTAGAATTACTTTTCGACGGGTTGTAGTAAAAAAAGTATTAGTGGTATCGGGAAAAAAATGGTTGAGGTATTTACCTTTTTACATGGACTATCGATTTAGACAAAAATATTCTTCCATGCATCTTCCCCATTGTGTATTCGGTTTTAACTTCAACTGGATATCTCTACGCTTTCCTGAGAAAAATGGACTTGACAGCCAGACGGACAATAAAGTGATTCAATAAGGGTTCCTTTTGAAGTACGGAACCCTAAAAAACCGCACGAAGGGTTCCGTACCATTCTCTATAAAAAAACGGCAAAAAATCACGTTTGTTGTATGGAAGCCCCTTTAAATATTTATTTTATTCTGCTTTTTAGTATTTTTTGTTGTAGCTGCAACAGAAATACATCATCTGTGAAAATTTCGACTGTCTAACTGTCACGGTTCATGAGATACAGCCTGGTGACAGACGGATAGCGAAGTCTTAGTAATAGGGTCCCGTTTTTACCCTTTGGCTATGGAATCCCTAAAAAGAGTTTTTTTTCTTCTGCGTTTTTCGCTCAGCCTTGTGTTAAATATTGTACGGTAGTACGGAACCCTCGTTTGCGAGTCCGACTCGCACTTGGCCGGGTTTCTTTTGTATGCGAACGCTATTGCTTACCACAAATTCATAAAACACTTCGAGATCGTAAACTTAACACCCTCTTCATAATTTATAACCCTTAGCGTCATAGAGTTCACGACTCAGATATCGGTCTAGTCTAGACGGAGTCTAGCCTACTATATAGTATCTAGATATGAAGCTAGCCGATCTACGATACTATGAAAAGGTACATTTATTTAGCGTATGTTTTGTAACTTTAAACTGCCTAGGAAACTGTTTAAAGGGTATTTTTTCTGCTAAGTAACTGATATTCCATCAGTTAAAGTTATTGAATCTGTTCGCACTCGAAAACTTCCCCACAGCTAAAATACAATCTCCAAGTGACGTGCCTTGCCCACTGCCACTTCAACTCACTGACTCGTCGAGTTATGTCACTGTAGCGAGTCCGTCGGAATGTGCTTCAGTGTGTTATCCAGATGCACCCGTTGCCTCTGCAGGGGGTAACGATATTTCCGTCAAAAACGAGAGCAATGCCAATCGTAGGCACGGCCACGTATCAAGACACATATCCAGTATTAAGTGACCTTGCATTGTATAGTGTCTCCGTACAATGACAGATCAACTGCAGCACCATTGATTATAATCTGTAAAATTACATTACTGTAATTTGAACTAAAATATTCATTGTATAAAGTTCGAGATTAAATTGAAGAGAGAAATTGGATTTTGTTAACATGTGCATCGCAGGCGTTCCAAATATTGTTGTTGGGTGACGTCATTCGTTTCAGCTACTGTTTTGCTCGTTCCTTGCTGCGTATTCAAATGAACTAAAGTTAGGTTTAACCACACTTTTTAACCGTATGTTTGTTACGCAATAACTCCGCCAATTGTGAATCGATTTTGATGTTTCTTTTTTTGTTTGGTAGATCATAATTAAGAGGTGGTCCCATATAAATTTTATCGAAATTGATTTAGCGCTGTTTGAGAAAATCAACAAAAACAAAGTATATACCCAGATAATTCTACCTCTAAGAAATTAGGTACATTTTACGTGATGAATGCTGTAGTAGACTTTTAGGGCAGTTGAAGTCGGTTTCTTAGTTATTTTCGAAGCCGTTAATAAATTTGCAATTATATATCAAAGCCAGCTGTTCTATTTTTAAAATATAACTGTAAAAGAAATGTTTTTACGAAACATTTTGTGTGGATTGGTAAATATCGTTGGTCCAAAACATTTGTGCCGTTGGGTGCAGATGCGTTCGGTACGTAGGCCCATGTGCCACCTGACCCCTACTAAACAGGTTGTTAATCCACACCTAGCGCCATGTGCCACTGACAATGTACAGTTGGTCGGAGGCAAGGCCGACCAGACGATGTCACGGTGAAAGTCAACAACAATTTCCTCCGTACCGTTCCCCGCGATAGTATTCGGCTGCAAATCCGCATCATAATTTTGTAGTTTTTTAACTGATTTTCGTAGTTTCGTCTCCATTTGAAAACCACAAAATCAATTTCGAAAAATCCTTTTTCGTGTGAAACTACATAGTTTAATCAATATCTAGAATAGAGTTTGACTTAGATCTAAACCATATTTTGGCCGTAACATTCAGCCGAACTGAACAGGGTTTTGGTGGTCCTAAAATGCTAAACTTATACTCGTTCTATTTTCTTTATAATAACATTTCAAGAGTCACAAATTAATTGAAGATTAAGATATATACTCGTATCTCATCTTATTATATTTGCCAAATTTTATGATGATGCAACGTTTTATTCAAAACTAAATAAAATATAATTGGAAATGTCATTTTTTTACAAATTCCTTTTTATTAGACGCTATTAGCGATACACCATACCCTTTTTTTAATGCAATAATTCGTGAATTTAACGGATAGATTTAAAGTGAAGGCCATAGATGAATCACGAGCAAGTAATGGGTTCTGTCTATTAGGGAATCTAATGTCCAACAGAGGTCTTATGCAGCGGATCATGTCATGGATTCGCCGCATCGATCGTCGTTCGATTCGACGCGATACAGTTAGTCGGATGCGTATGCGCACGACATCTGATTAGTAAACCGCGCGCGGCCATCGCGCCCCGCACAGTTAGAACCAGCGAAACCACATCGATGCCAATAGATATTTTTGTTTGTTCATGAGATCTTTTTTATTATTATTGAAGATAGACCAAGACTTGACCTTAATCTCACCTGATGTTAAGTGACGATGAGGTTGACGATGTTACGTGTTGGTCTAGAAGGTGACTATTTACTCTTCTTTTGAAGATTCCCAAGTTGTAGCTTTCCGAAGAAGAAGGTGCCGTTCTTCTGTTTGACCGATCTACACTAATAGCACACGATTGTTTTGTGAGAATGAAAGAGCTTGTATGAAAATTAAGTCAGTGTTGTTAAAATGACGATAATCCTTCCCTGTGCCAGGGGGCTAAGTATTTTTAATGTATGACTGGTTTTCACTTGGCCTTCATCTCACCTGATGGTGATCTTCTTCGCGTCGTAAAGTATTCCCATGGCATACTTTCCTGGTTTGAAAAGACAATGACACAACAATAAATCGACGAACTGTACATTTCTATTGTCCACTTTAGACTTCCGTGTTCACTCTCAACCAGCTTGGCGCGTGGTCATGGCACGGTCAAGCGGTCAATCTTCTCGGTTAACCATCGCCGATGATCGAGCTGTTTGCTGACGGGCTGTTGAACTTCGATAGGAAATGTTTTAGTCGTTTTTTTTTGTCGTTCATTGGCGTCTCTACGGAAAATCCTGTTCCTGATATTTGAACGCTTCCGTGAAACAGTGGGTAGACAATTGAACTCATAATTTACAGGTCCCGGGTTCTGTTCACAGTGGGGGTTTGGTAGGTGGTACGTATTTTCTGTCCGCCTGGTTAGTTATCACCATGTTACCTAAGTCTGCCGCCAAACGGAGGCTTCTGGTTGCTCACTCTTTCAATCCAAATGATCTGTTTGCCTTTGTCTTACATGAGGTGAAATGAAGGCCAAGTGCTTCGAAAAATGGGGGTTCTCAATTCGATGTTTTTTGTATGTATATGTTACGCGGTAACTCCGCCAATTGTTAATTGATTTTAATGATTATTTTCTTGTTTGGAAGAACATACTTCAGCGGTGATCCCTTAAATTTTTGTATCGAAATTGATGCAGCGCTTTTTGAGAAAATCAACTAATACCAAATATGATAATTCTACCTTGGGTGAACATTTTAGTGGACGAATGTTAGGGCATTTTAGTGGAAGTCAGTTTCTTGATCTGTTTGAACGCGTGTATTATTTAAATGTCAAATTACACCTAAAACTTGTTAACAAATAAGGAAGTGAACAGTTCCCGGCTGCGGACGGATACATTCCTTTGTCTCGCATCCCAGACAGACGGAACCTGTCGGTTTTATTGAATCAAGCGACGCGGCAACGGGACAGCACTGGGGCATTGTTTCAGGGATAATCTCTTTGTTCTGTTCTGGGCTCTGCATGTGTGTAAATCGTGCCCGATCTTATAATCGGTTATGACAGACAAAAATTCACGCCTAATGTTGACATGTTTTGAATGAAAACACAATAAATTCTAAGAAACTGATTTAAATATTTTTAACCCCCGACGCAAGACGAGGGGTGGTATGAGTTTGACGACAATGGCTGTGTGTTTGTCTGTGGCATCGTAGCTCTCGAACGGATTTTTATGCGTTTTTTACGTGAAAGCAAGTTTCCTTGCGGTTTTTCCTAGCTGTATTTGGTAACAATCCCTTTTTGGGTTTCATTTGGGTTGCAACCCTTTAAGGGTGGGACTTTTACATCCAAAGGATCTATATTCCAAATTTCAAGTTTCTGAGTAGTTAAACAATCAGGAATAGTCTGGTTATGAACTTGAATGAAGTTACTCCCTTTCCGAGGCTATCAGACAAGCCAAATCTATGGCCACATTCAAATTTCTTCTCAGTAACTTATTACATATGTTTATAATATTTATACACCTGTGGACAGGTTAAGTACATCGAACTAATTGAAATTACTATCTAAACACCGCGTAAAAAAACTATGTACTTGGCAAATAATTTTTTTCTTTCTTTCTTTCTCTACGGATGACATTTTGTTTTGTTTTTACAATATTGTATTAGGTAACGTAACCAATAGATTTTTAGAACACGTTGGCGTTAGTATGTAGGGTGTGTGTGTGTGAGGGTGAGTGCGAATAAGTGTGTGTGTGTGTGTGTGTGTGTGTGTGTGTGTGTGTGTGTGTGTGTGTGTGTGTGTGTGTGTGTGTGTGTGTGTGTGTGTGTGTGTGTGTGTGTGTGTGTGTGTGTGTGTGTGTGTGTGTGTGTGTGTGTGTGTGTGTGTGTGTGTGTGTGTGTGTGTGTGTGTGTGTGTGTGTGTGTGTGTGTGTGTGTGTGTGTGTGTGTGTGTGTGTGTGTGTGTGTGTGTGTGTGTGTGTGTGTGTGTGTGTGTGAGAGAGAGAGAGAGAGAGAGAGAGAGAGAGAGATCCCTACGACGAGTGCGTCTTGGGATAGAGACACTAAGCGACACTAATATTCATGTGTGAGGTGAGAGTTGTGTGCGAGGAGGAGCGTGTGATATATTGAGTGTGTAAACCAATTTTATGTTTGTGATCATTCTTAAAGAGTCATGTATTTGGCGTTCAATAAAGATATATTGAATTTCAGCTACGAACAAATTTAATCATCGCAAATATTATAAATTTCAGGCTAAACGACTCAACGGGAACAGCGAGCTGGCGGCCATCAAGGTGATAAAGCTGGAGCCTGGTGATGACTTCGCCATCATCCAGCAGGAGATACTGATGATGAAAGACTGCCGTCACCCCAACATCGTTGCGTACTACGGCTCCTATCTTAGGAGGGATAAGCTGTGGATCTCTATGGAGTACTGCGGAGGGGGGAGCTTGCAGGTTAGCTGTCTATCATCATCAACAGCCTATAACCCACTGCAGGGGCTCAGGTCTACTCTCCTACAGAGAGTGTATGGGACCTAGTACTTAGCCATAATTTGGCTATTGTGCGTGCCAGACTAGACAAAGATCTCCTTCCAGTCTTTCTAATCGTGATGGTGGTGTGTCACAATTTACACACAACTATAGAGTT
Organism: Carcina quercana; assembly: GCA_910589575.2. Lineage (NCBI taxonomy): Eukaryota > Metazoa > Arthropoda > Insecta > Lepidoptera > Depressariidae > Carcina > Carcina quercana. The sequence goes on along the minus strand of OU342451.1, from coordinate 2,033,322 downwards.
GTAAATTAATGAGTTTTATTTCGCGACACTATAATTTTATCTCCTATTTTTAGGTGATTACTTATCAAAGCCAGCTATTCTATTTTAAAAGATAATGGCAACAGAAATTTCGTATGGAAGCATTACGAGAGGGATAACGATAATACGATATGTTTTTTTGTGCTTCTTCGTAGGATATTTACCACGTGACTGGCCCTCTGACGGAGCTGCAGATCGCGTACATGTGTCGGGAGACGCTCACCGGCCTGTCGTACCTACACAGCATGGGGAAGATGCACCGGTAATTCTACTTTATACTTGTGGTATTATGGTATGAAATGGAAACACAAAGCTCATTACAAGTCGGCCGGGATCCGTGACGTCATCGCTCGCTATTGGGGTGGCAAATGTTTGAAGCTTTGATCGTTATTTGAGTTTTATACGAACGTAGCTCTATTCAAAAACGTTTAAATTTAAATGAAAAAACAAATGTGATAAGATGTTTTATCATTATAGTAACATGCAAATTTTTAACAATATTTTTTGGAGAGTTTATGTTCTAGTTGAAAATAAAATGTCGCCCTGATCAATTTTGTAACAATGTCTTAATGATGTAAAATGGATTTGCACCCTTAAGATAATAATAAGATAAAAAGAGAAGCCGCAAAATAATGAGGCGTTGTCTCTGCTACCTCTCAATATAAGACAATACCAGACAATTTCGGCTTCAGTATATAAATCGGTTGCACCAACCAACATGTCACACGTACATCTATAAGAAAAATGTATTTAACACTGCATTGCTTATAATCATCTCCCAAGGGTTTTAGAATTAGAAAACGACAGAGATTTCAAGAAAAAAATTACGGATTGGCTTCTTGAAAACTGCTTTCGTGAATATTTGAATCATAAACATTAATCAATTTAAATATACATGTGATTATAATTTGACATAAATTACTGAGATGACTTGTGAATTATTTTATGACAAAATTATTAACATTATACTGATTGACATGCGATGTAAAAAAATTAACAATTAAATTCCTTGTTAGATATGTGTATAATATTTGCACACCTGTGGACAGGTTAAGTACATCGAACTAATTGAAATTACTATCTTAACACCGTGTAAAAAACTATGTACTTGGCAAATAAATTTTCTCTCTCTTTCTTTCTTTACCACCAACCAAAACTCTAACTTCGGTATTGCAGCGACATCAAAGGCGCCAACATCCTCCTCACGGAATGCGGTGACGTGAAGCTCGCGGACTTCGGGGTATCAGCTCAGATCACGGCCACCATCAACAAGCGCAAATCTTTCATCGGCACCCCCTACTGGATGGCGCCGGAGGTTGCAGCCGTAGAGAGGAAGGGGGGGTACAACCAGCTTTGCGATATATGGGCCTGCGGGATCACAGCTATAGGTCAGTGTTTCAGGAAAACTCCCACGGGCACTGGGGCAAAGAAATATTTCACCGCCTCCCACCGATCTGCGATACCTCACTTTCCCTGCAAGAGACTGGCGCAGACAATGTCGATGTGGCGTACCATGAAGGAGGCCTATGTCCAGCAGTGATTCGAACCCGGAACCCTCAGATTGAGAGCCCACGCCTTATTGCGCTACCGACACAATGTCATTTATGTAAATTGTTTATGGGTCGACGAATACACGTTTTTTTATTTATTTGTTTAGGCGTATAGCATTTTTGTCGTTTTCACTATAAACGTATAGGATGTAGTTCCATATTAATTTTGTGCTACAGGTATTTATTAGGTCGTTTCGCCCATTGTGCCGCGTCTCAAAATCGATTCATAATGGTCGGAATGACCGCGTAACATACATTAAGAAAACCATAAGGTCGATTTGAGAACCTTTTGGAGTTGGTTGAAAATATTGTACGTCTGTATATTGCAGAGCTAGCCGAGCTCCAGCCGCCCATGTTCGAGCTGCACCCCATGAGGGTTTTGTTCCTCATGTCCAAGTCCGGCTTCAAGCCGCCACAGCTGAAGGAGAGAGAGCGATGGTCGCAACTCTTTCACACCTTCCTCAAGTTGGCGCTCACCAAGAATCCCAAAAAACGTCCCACTGCCGACAAACTGTTACAGGTGAGATACATATGCCCAGGTATTTCTAGGAACCCCTGTTTCTGTTTCTTCAGCTGAAAATATCCCTGTCATACATTTTTCGTTAATTCTCTTCTATTTTTAAAATGTTATTATTCAGATACTTTTTTTGTGTAAGCCGTAGTTGCCTATAATTGCAGCAGCATTTCGAACTGAATTTGTGCGTGTGCGTGCGTGCGTGCGTGCGTGCGTGCGTGCGTGCGTGCGTGCGTGCGTGCGTGCGTGCGTGCGTGCGTGTGTGTGTGTGTGTGTGTGTGTGTGTGTGTGTGTGTGTGTGTGTGCGCGCGCGTGTGTGTGATTGCTTTGTAATGATGCTTGCTGTGTTGGCAACCTATAAAATAAAATATATTGTTTTCAATTCTAAACTAGTATTAAATTCCGTTGCGTACATAATATGAATAATTAACTTACTGAAAATCATAAATAATAATAGAAAAGTTGTAAATTAATGATATTCATTTCGCGACACCATAATTTCATCTCCTATATCGATATTTTTTACAACAGTAAATTTAAATTCAAAAATTTCTTGTAAACTGCAAATAATTTATTTGTATTTTGTTATCGTTCTTTATATATAATACTTATGTTAATTTCTATCCTGTAGGTGACTTAAATAAATTAATAAAATAAATATAATTTGTATGGAAGCATTCTGAGCAAAGGCGTGTCCACTAATAACAAATTGCTTAGTTTATAGTTTCTATTTATAAATGAAGAGACGTAGATAAGAACAAACCAGTCTATTTCTCAAAAAAGTTAAAGATTATTAATATTTTTAGAAAATAAATTCCAAAAAACTAGGCATCGAGTCACGTTACAGCGAACACGCAGCACGCGGCGCAGGAGCGTGTGACGTCACGACACGCAGACATCACAAAGACAAAACAAAGTGACACGACTTTTGATGGCTCCAATTGTTTGTTTTTAAATATGACAATATTTTAATCTTTTTTTGTGTGTGTTTTGATATATTATTTTGTAAAAAATTTACATTAATAATTAATCTTATCTTATTTTATTGTATGTTAGATATAGGAATGTCACGTACATTTTTTGTTATTGACGAAATAAACTATGAACTAAACATCATTGTTGTTGTTGACGTGTTCATGTCACAGCGCGGGTCATTGCGCGAGCTGTGACGTCATGCAAGACGACATGACACTGTTCAGCGTTTTCGAGGGAAATATAAATTGCTTTATTTAAATACAAAATACGTAATGTAAATATTGCTTTTTCTTTAAAATATAGTTTTGTTGGGATAAAATAGATATTACAGTATATAATTAACCAAGATTTCAAATTTAGTCAACTGTATATTGTGACACGTGATAAATGTGTGAATGTTTCCAGCACGCGTTCTTCATGCAGGACATGAGCAAGCGTCTGGCGATAGAGCTGCTGCAGAAGTACTCCAACCCACCGAACCACTGCTCCCAGGAGCCCGACGAAGACGGCGTTAGTATACATTACTAAAGTAAAGCCAATGATACGAGATATTTTTTTAAATAACCAGTGGTTATCTAGCCAATGACGAGTAAAATTAGGTGAACAAATTTTGATGTTATAAACTATGTCGAAGCCATTTCTTCAGTTTTCTCAATAAAATGTATAATGTGAAAATTCTATCGATTGTTATGACGATTCTTTCAAAGGCCAGCCTTGGTTTCAACATTATTCGAAAGAATCCATATGCCGAATGTACATGGTAAACTCTTCCGATCGCGTCGAAACCCTCGCAATTTTGCGTAATTGATACTATAACACTGTCCGTGACACTTTTTGCACTATATCACACCATTATAGCACAAAAAACACACATAACAGTATTATTAACGAATTGCGAAAAATTGCAATCAACCACCATTATTCAAGTTCGCGCCAAGAATCGATACGAGATATATAATGTAAACAAACTTTCAGGGGTTCAAAAACATTTTTATTTGAATACATTTTATACAAATTTTAAACTCCCTATTCTAATCATTGTCGTCTGTATTAGACAAAGACGAAGCTAAAACGAAAAAATACGTATCACTTCGAAAGCAATCCAAAAATGAAAGAACTTGTTCATAAAACGGCCGAGCAAATGTTGACAACTGTGGTAGTGACTGCTTTCCTGTTCCACGAATCTCGCAACGACAGCTGTCGTCAACCAACTGACGCCATTGTTGCGTACGAGAGATAGGGACAGAGATAGTAATCACCCACTATCGAAATGCAACTCAGTAACGGTCCGAATGTTGACGTATTTTATCTCGCCTCGTTGACCTTACTTTACATTATTACTAGGTCCAGATATATGCAAAACTAGTGGGCCGGCTACGGCTTTGCTCGCGTGGAGATCACACACTCGCAACCCCTTCTTTTTTCAAACTTTTTACCCTTTTTCATCCCGTTAGGGGAAGGTTTTCGAGAATTTTTTATATAGTAGCAACTCATCAAAGAGTATCAATAAATTAATCCAATTCGTGAGTGGCCGGTGGACAAACAGATTTTCTGATAGATAAAAATATTGTTTACTTTGCAGGGAGTATCCAACGTGCCTCAGCGCATAGCATCGAAGCACACAGGCCGTGGCGGACGACGCGTCCTCGACCAATCACAGGGCGTAGCGATCACGCGACAATCGCAGCCGACCAATCACGTGCGGCCACGCAGCCTGCTCACGGAGCATGCGCCGGTTTCGGCCAATAACACGCGGCCTGGGAGCTTATTAGACGATGACATGTCAGCTGCGAGTCGTGTGCGCTTGATGGCTGAAGAAGGTACGTCCTTGGGAGGTTTTTTAATATCGCTTATACTTGTTATCGATAGTCCTAGATAATTAAATGAAATACCGCTTTTCAAAAATCTGGCAAAATAATCGGAAAGATACGGGAAGCACTTTACAGCAAATATATTTTGTCGTGATTTTTTAATATATTAAATTAAACCTGACATTTCCATTTCGCTCCCTTATTCCAATATAATCGGTGTTCAAAATTACTGAAACTTAATATTTGTTTGCCTAATTGTTTTGGCACTTCGCCGGTCGTTGCCGCGGCACCCACGGCTTTGCTAGCAAACAACCTAACGTGCTCGTCGCTTCGCTTGCCCTACCTACTGTCCTACCTTAAAATATCCGAGTTGTTTTGTCCTCGAAAGCTTTAATTTTAATTATATCTGAATATCAATGAAGCTTTCTATTTTCGTTCGAGTACCGATTGTAAGTTCAAGCATCCGTTAGTCCATGTCCTCGGATGTGATGTCCGCTGTTGTTGTCGTCAGGGCGGGAATCGAGCCGTCGCTCCGGCTACGACTACTCACCTATCGTGGACCTGGACGCGGACGATGAGCTGGTGACGCGGGCGGCGCGCGTCGTCAGCTGCAGCGCTGACGTCACCGCGTGCCACGGCGACACCATCAAACGGAACGGTCAGTGAATTGATGATCGTACTACTTTATACATACATTTAGTAAACTATTCAATTCTCTACCAAATGTCGCCATAAACTGTAAAAAATGTCTCCTTAAAAATAAACTAAAAACTCACGTAGAAAACATGATCGAGAACTGATAATGCTATATAGAAACAGCTATTGTCATAGATTAGTTGACCTTAGCTGTTATTTTTATTTTATTTATTGGAAAATTACAAAAAACAGCTTATAGACAGTACATATACAGACAAATATAGAGCACAAGATATCAAGCCTTTACCAATTTTCTCGAATAGTACAGTTAAGTAGAGCTTTACTTTAGAGAGTAGTTTACGAGTTAACAATCTAAGTAAATATAAATAATTTCATTATGAAGCGTTATACATTGTAAGTCGTAAGTATGAAGTAGTCTTGTTATTACATTTTATTAAATAAGAAGGAATATATATATTAATGTCTCATCTTGACTTTGACATATAGATTTGTCATTTTTTTTAAATGCTTTGATAATTTTTATTTAAAGTTTACTTACTAACTTAGACTAGAAATTTAATAACACATTACGGAATTTTTAATTCTGATAATTAAAGTTTTTATTTTATTTGATTGATTTGATCATCTAAGTGAACTGTAGTGTTCTTCTTGAGAAATAAAATCTTTAAACTCTAAAAAAAACATACCGTATGTCAAACCAGCTACTTACACTTAAAGTCTGTTTTTAAATGTGTTTTTTTAAGAAATAGAAATTTAGCAATCAAAGCAATGGTTTTAAACCTAACACAGGTAGTCCAACTCTAATATTATAGTCGAAAAATCAAAACTTTATTCATTAAATATTATAAATGAGAAAGTGATTTGTGTCTTTCATTCCCGTCGCGACGGAGGGTGAGAATGACTTGATTTTTTGTTTAGGGATAGTTGAAAGGTCGTTACAGAACACAGACTACTTTTTATCCGGATCGAACAAGTAGTTCCTGTTCAATATTTATAACAGCTCAATGAAAAGTGTTCCCTTTTATTTGTTCTGTGAATCGAAAACGGCGTTTGCCGTGAACTTGTGACCCGCTAGTTACAATGACTCTGTCAATTGATATGTCGCAGGGAGCGCGTGAAATCAGGAGCTTTAAAAAGATTCTTGAAAAATACTTTAACTACACAATGCTCTGTCACAGGTCTTGTTATGTATCTCTGATTTGAATATTAAACTTCATTCTGTAGGTTGAATGAAACAGAAATTTGATGTGAAAAAATTATTGGTGTGCTTTAATTTCGGTTATCTCTTTTGAACTGTATGATGTATGTCTGTCATCGTAAAACTATAGAAACTTATATTTAAATGAGGTATTTGAATGTACCATATTTATGAGTATAATTTATTAAAAATGACAATGTATAAATAATTACAAATTACTACCTACTTAAATTTAAACATTAAACCTAATCTATAAAATATAAACGTCGTCGAGTCGCGCTCCGTTGGGCAGAGTGCCCAGGATGCTGGCAGCGTTACCTCGTTGGATATCTAGGCTGATCCTTTGTTGGAGGTAGCCACCAGCTCTCCCATTACCTGTGGCCTCCACCAGGCGGCTAGACAGGTCGGACACAAGTTGACGTGTATCCGGACCCCAGAGACCCAATGTCTCCACACCAAACGGCACAAATACATCCCCGAGGATGCTATATTTGCGCCGCTTGTTGCCTTCTGCCGTAGCAGAGGCTGCACCCGCGCTCAATGATGTCGCCCCAATGTGGCACGTTATTTTATTGCAAATAAATGTATTTCGACACTAATAGTAATTATGTGCATATTTCTTAATGTACCTTAAACGCACATTGCGTAGCATGAGATAGTTATTTTAACTCACATCCAACCTTATATTTTTTCATAATGAAAAACATAGTCGTTTCGTAAAATGCCATTTTTTATCGCCTACCCGTAACAAAACAAAGAAAACTAATTATGACACTTGCCAATCTACATCGACAGCGTTCCACCGTCAGTCCAGCGAGGATTGGAGCGTGGCATCGCTCATAAGCTGTCCCAAACACAACCCCATAACTCAGGACTTGAACAATTTGACGACCGACACGATGCCTTCTAGCGAAAAGTGAGTAACGCACGATTCGTAAAATTTATAATAACATTTTCTTCATTTTGGTCTTTGCTGCTAATTATAATTAGTGCTGATTTTAGAATGTTTTTGTTTAAGAAATTATGTTGACAATTTATGGCAATAGTGCCAATATTCAGTAACTGGGTCAATTTTAATTATAAACAGCATCTTGTAGTCTTTATTAATTCAGATTTCGAATTCGGTTTACAACAAATGTTCTAAAATCGACACTACATTTATTTTCGGATTTATTAGGTTTTATTTTGTTTGATATATTTTGTTACATGACACATTTTTGGGTAAAACTTTTTTGAATGTTTTTTAAATATTTTTAGCAAATTACATTTTAGTTTTTTATTAGATCTAGTCCAACTTAGATTTAGATATAAACGTGAATAACATTATTGTAAAGTAAATGCATTTTTAGAATTTAAAATATTTAATTTTTCACTTGAGTCTCATACACACCTCCGTTAATTTTATTATTTGTAAATAAATTACTGTTGTATATTGTTTTCCCTGTTTGTGACTTGCGGTGGCTGTCAAAATTCACCTGAAAGTCATATCATAGTTGATGACATGAAATAATCAAAATAAATCCTTAAATATCGTTTATACAAAAACGCTTATTTATATTTTAGTCTATTTATTAATTTTAATAATTATTTTTCAATTATGATTATTATATTTTATAGCAAGTGGTGTCGGGTGATCACTGGTGATGATATTATGAGAATGAGTCTGAGGTATAATTTCGATATTATTTTTTCTAATAAAAAAAATTTCGTTTATAAATTCATTTTATTTTTGAGTTAACACATTTTTGTGGTCTGCGGTGTTTGCGTTCATACCTAACATAGTTTTTTTTAGTTTTTTAAGATTATATTGGATTGATTTCTCAAAACTGTTTTAATAGGTTTTTTATTTTATAAAAAAAAATCGTGTATGGTGTTCTTTGAGTGTTATAAATGTATGAATGCACATGTTAGAATAGATGACACTTTAAAAAAACTGTTTTTGCATGGTTTTTCTGTTTGGTGATGTTTCAGCGTGATTGGCTTAGTTGTGTATATGCCTTATGAACGATTTGTTTATCGAAAAATGGAAATACGTTTCGGCAGTGCTGGTAGAAATGTATATTGCAAATGTTAATGCAAATTGACCAAAAAATTAGTATCTACTGTTTAAAATAATTAATAAAATTATGTGTTAAATGAAATTGTATATAAAATTATTGAATGTATTTTTTGTTAACGTACATTAAAATTTTCATTTTGAAATGGCAATAAATTAGAAGTATATAAGCATATTCTAGAAGTAATTTAAATATTTTGAATGAAATAAAAAGATTCGCTTATTTTTAATCATTGAAAAAAATATATTGTTGATTATTTTTTTCTAATTTAGGCCTACGTTAAGAAACACATTTATATATGTGTCCAAATTTTATATTTCGAGTCGATTAACTATTATATATATTATACACATGTTTGAATGTACCTATATGTCCCAAAAAAACAATCAAAATATATGTATGGTGTCTAAAGGCGAATCGAAATAAAATAGCTTCATACAAAATTTCTTTTACTACAATAAGTTTGATGAGTTTTATAGGCTAAAATGTCATAATTACCAAACAGGAAAATTGATGTTGTTAAGGCGATCCACCTATATCAAAGTTTCGTACTAAATTTCTGTTGCCAACTTTACAGTGAATCACAATTTTCATTTTTACACAATATTTTTCTATTATTGTTCAAAGCGCCATCTATGAACCATTAGCTGAGTAACGGCTATTAATAAAGTATGCTATTTTAGGTAGTTATTTCTTAAAGACAGCTATTTGATTTTAAAGGTTATGCTAAAAGAAAATTGTCAAGATTTTAGATAATAGGCTAGTTGACAAAATTTGAAAACTTGGTTAATTATATACTTTAATCTATACTATATCCCCAAAAAGCTATATTTTAAAGAAAAAGCAAAATTTACATTACGTATTTTGTATTTAAAAAAAGCAATTTATATTTCCCTCGAAAACGCTGAATAGTGTCATGGCGTCTTGAATGACGTCACAGCTCGCGAAATAACCTGCTCTGTGGTATGAAAACGTCAACAACAACAATGATGTTTTGCGAGGCGTGACGTCACACTTTCTTGCGCCGCGTTCTTCGTGTTCGCTGTCACGTGACCTAATGCCTATTTTTTTCGAATCCATTTTCTAAAAATATTAATAATCTTTAACTTTTTGAGAAATATACTAGTTTTTTCTTATCTTCGTCTCCTCATTTATAATTAGAAACTATAAACCAAGCAATTTGTTATTAGTGGAAACAGGCCTATTACTGCACAATTCCATCTACTGAAAGAAACGAGAGTTTTATCGTGAGAATTACCTGAAAAGCTTATAGTGGAAGAAATTTTGTATGAAGTCATTGTTTTCGAACCACGTTACGCATTTGAGTTAGCATTTCTTTGTTTATTGTTATAGGAGCCTCTTGCAATACATTGACGAAGAATTAATGCTCAGGTAAACACGGGGGCATTATATACCTTACATTATGTACCCAATGCATGCATATACAATGTTGGTTATATATGTGCTCGTAGTCGGTTGTCGACTAGTTTATTTCGGTAAGCTCAAAAACATCCACAGTTTAGTAAGCTTTTTTTTTTCAATTTGAAAAATCGACTAAAATGTCGTTTATGACATCTCAATAAATTTAATATTAAATTTTTCTATATGTCATAATCGTTATGTATTGTTTGTTGATTATTTATATGTATCTATATCAAATTTCAACAAAAGTGTGCGCTTGCGCAAACATCGGTCTAACCTAAATAAGTTATTTCAACGTTTTTAAGTAACTCCACGAACAGTAGTGACTTGAAATTACTAGAATAGTTGTTTCAAATTCGGCCTGCACTTGTACACTATTGAAAAAATCAAGTATTAATCTAAATATGTATACAAATAATACTATAATTTCATTTTTGCATTTACATATTTTAATTGTACAAAATAATTCTTTTTGTACTGAGTGACAGCGTCAAATGTCATTTTATTGACGCCATCTTTGTTTTCAACGTCAAGCCCTACCGGTATCGTGCGTTTTATATGTTTTTGTACAAATAAACTTAAACAAAATATACAAAAATGGTGACTAAATCACTTTTATTTGATAATAGCCTTTTAAAATTATAAAAATAGAATACTCTTTATTATTATATTATATTAAGTGTACAAGACGAGGTCTTGGCTCCATGCATTCGCGGATCGTGTCATTTCGTGAAGTAACTTCTTAATAAATCTGTGATATTGTTTTTGAGCTTAACTAGAAATACCAAGGTTCGGAATAATCTGTAGACAAATTTATGATTATTTTGTAGAAATTGTGGTGCAGTTCACTTAGGATAAGCATCGTTACAATATCACAGCTCACGGATGTATTTTCTAACGATATCTCTAGTGTCCTATGCAAAAAGGATCAATGTCGAATGACGTCAGAAAAAATATCCGTGAGGCGTGAGGATGTATCGATGTTTGTCCATAGTGAGTTGCATCCCTTGTCGTTTTATTTTGTAAAGCATAGATAACTGATTTGTGTTTAACGTAGATAAAGGTGATAGAAATTGTAATAGTTCAAAATAGTTCAACTTTTTACGTTTCTCTTAAAATAGAACCTCAAAAATTATTCCGAACATTTTTATTTGAAATTATCGATTAATATTATATGATAATTGGATTTTGTTAAACAAAATAAAGCATGTATGTGTTAGCATGTAGTTTGGGGATTTTATAGCTTCTTATTTATTTTTTACATTATGTAGATTGAGAAATATTCAAAGTAGGTTAGCAATATAAACTTAACAGTTTTTTTTAAGAATATGTATCTAAAAAGCCAAAATGTAATCACTCGAGTATTTTTTTGTACCCGCCAGCACCACTTGTTATTAAAAATTAACACCAAAAATAAATAAAACGCTTTTTGAAATAAATTAATAAAGGTTATTTTATTAATAAATACGATATTGTGTCTAACCGCACCCGCGCTTTAAAAAAAAACTTAACAGCACTGCAAACCACATTTGCAGCTTTCTACTAAAATCATTCAAAAAACTACCAAATTGGTAACTTACTTCATCTTGCAGGGCAACACTGCCACTGACAGCGGACACGGCGGCAATGCAAGCTGGCAACACAGGCCTATCAGTCCACGATCAACATTTATCGCAATGCATACAGCTGAAGCAGAATTTCTTAAACAACTCCACAACAAATATGTACCAAAATCTGGCGTCCAACTTCCAAAGCCCAATAACCGCATCAAGAGTGTCCATAGACGATCCGTTATGCAGGAAAGCAGATGAGATAATGTTCGTGGATCAACCAGAAAGCGGAGTCATAGTAGAAACGCCACAGATAAGAAACACCAATTGCGAATGTGGCCTCTGCCCCAAACCAGAAAAGCGAGACGACAACACTTTGAGCGATTTACAGAGATCCGTAGCTAAATGCTCATGTGACGCTTGCAATTCCAACGGTGACATACTGAGCTATTACAGGAACTGCACAAATCACAACAACGATTCTGGCATAGTTTACTGCGAGAAATGCCACAAACAGAAGATATCCGTGTCTAACTTCAGAGCTTTGCAGATAGCGAACCAACTGAAGTTAGCCGAGGAAAGGATCGAGAATGGACAAGAGGACGATCTGTGTAGGAAAATCGATATATCGATGAACATGGATGAGAAGGTAGAGAAATATGAGCACAGGAAGAAGCACAACAGACTCAATTCGGATTCTGTGACGGTGGGGATAGACTTGAGCCAGTTCTGTCAGTGCGAGTTGGGAGGGAAGCGGAAGACCTCGTCTGTTGATGAGATCTTCAAGATGGTGGAGGAGGTCAGGGAGGATAAAACTGAGGGAGAGGATAAAGTCAGTCAAAGGCAGAGGAGTTTGTCTGATAGTCAAAGGGATAAGGCTAAAATTAAGAATGAAGGTAAGCCATCCGCTTCTTTTTTCTGTATTAATAAGTTTTTTATTACATACTAGCTTCGTAGCTAGTATGTAATAAGCTGCTAGCGTGGACTTTAGGTTTTATCCCGTGAGAACTACGTCATAACAAACCCTTAAAACCCTTTTTTCGCATTAAAAAGTAGCCTATGTCCTTTCTCAGGGTCTAAAGATTGTCTGTGCCAAATTTCATCAAAATCGATTGAGAGGTTTAAGCGGGAAAGCGTAACAGACAGATAGAGTTACTTTCGCATTTATAATATTAAAGTAGGGAGTAGGGATTAGTAGGGATTCCAATAGTGAACGACATCCTCGGTGACGACACCTCAGCTGACCTATTCTGCAGCTCAGAACCTAGTTTCCTGGCACTGATCGTCAGCTACCTGGAAACCCTAACGGCTCCCGGCACAATTCAGGGGCCATAACAAATGCACTATATCTAAACATGTTTAGTTTTATTACTGTTAATGTTAAAATAACAATACATAGGATACGTAAATATAGGACTTTTAGATTGATTTTTAGATGTTTTTGACACATTGACGTGACATAACAAGATAGGTTTTTTTCTCTAGCTATATAGATTCTATAATAGAATCTATAATAGATTTAAGAACCAGAAACTGGATTGATTCATATTTAAAGGTTGCTCCTCAAAAAACCTTGAAATGATCGTTCATGGAGTTTTTCAGCTTATTTTGTACAAATAATAAAAAAATAACGACGCCTAACGATTCCACAACGGATTCTTCATTGGTAGTTTTCAAGAAATTAAATATTTCGTAAATCATATAATTTTTACTTGGAATATTTTGAGGCGATGCGGCACTTTGTACATCTCTTTCCAACGTCATAGAAACATTGCGCTGTTTCTCTCTAGCACGTCGGCCACTTGACCTTGAAAAAAATCGGCCAATCGTCTCTATAAACTCAGTAACTTCAGTAACTGTATGTTTTTTGGTATTTGTAGCCAGCGACACGCCCCCCGTGCCCCCTAGAAGGGGGCGGGGCCGACGCGCTCACACGCCTCCTCGCCCCGCACCCAACGGTCTTCCCCCTACGCCTAAAGTGCACATGGGGGCTTGCTTCTCGAAGGTAAGTCCGTTTTCTTATTTGAAACTTTTATGCCAAAATAAATACAGAATAGATTTTGGTTGGTGGTAGGTATTTTTTTATTTCCTATAACTTTAAGGTTATGTTACTTAACTTGAAAGAAAAATAAAAACCCAAGAAACATATGGTAATTAATTAATCAAAGATAATTCAAATTTTCTTTATTTTAACTCACATACATGTACGTAATGAACTAGAAGCGTCGGTGGCGCAGTGGATAAAGCGCGGACTCTCAATCTGAGGGTTCCGGGTTCGAATCCAGCCGTGTACCTATGAGTCGTTTTTCAATTCAAGTACATTATCCGAATGCTTAACGGTGAAGGAAAACATGGTGAGGAAACCTGCATGTCTTGAACAGGCATGTGAAGTCCGCCGATCCGCCCTGGTCCCGCGTGGTGTACTATGTCCCATACACTCTCTGTAGGAGAGTAGGCCTGAGCCCCTCCAGTGGGGACGTATATAGGCTGTTGATGATGACATGTACGTAAATGACCATAATTGAGGATATATCGTTGAAATTGCAAATTGGTTTCGGATAGTCCAAAGGCGCCGGATAGTGGTGAAGATTGAATTCCTTGTTAAAATGATTGAATTTGTTTGAGAAATAATTGATATTGTCAATTCAGAAAATAGTTTTCACTATAGTATTTCTCTCTCTTTGATACCCTGAAATAAAGAATGTAAAGCCAGTAAACTAAATCTGTTAGAGCGAGGCTACCTAACACAAATATTTCTATATTTAAAAGGTCTCTAGTGCTAATTGTTGTAAAATTTATGAGTTTATGCAAATAAAATATTATTGAATTTTGTTTATATAAATTGTTTGCAGGTGTTCAACGGGTGCCCGTTGCGGATAAACTGCACCGCGTCGTGGATACACCCCGACACGAGGGATCAACATGTATTAATCGGTGAGATATTAATAGTGTCATTTAAAACGGAAGGAGAAGTTTAGAGTATAGTAAAAAAGAAAAAAGTAATGTGATATGTTACATACATACATATGTTACATTTCGTATCGCGTAATATTACATCGTACCATTACACATCAATTTGCTTAGATACGCGCCGTGCGCTGCCATGCGACAGATCAACTATCGCTTTTGATATTGTAATGCAATACTTTCTAAACATCAGCTGAATAACTCGCTTTTCGCATCTCTTCTAATATAAAAAAACGGTCGGTAAAACATCACTCCTAGAGAGTAAGCTTTGCCAACCGAGTAATACATCTTGTTGTCTCTCTTTCTACTCGTTTCTGTAAAACCGAGAGGTAGACGAAATAACTTGACTTAATACCACTTAACCAGCCAAAGTTAGAATTTTATAGGAAAACACTCTATGTAAACGGAACAAAATTGTATAATCATTTACCTGACAATATAAAAGATATAAATAAATGTAAAATTATTTAAAACCAGATTAAGAATTGTTTTTATAATACGCAAGAATTTTTATATAAAAATTTTGTATACCGTAGAATAATTACTTCACTAAGATATTATAATATAAATAATATAATAATAAATTATTTTACGCCTTATGGTAGGAAATAGAGATTCTAGGTTTGTATAGTAATAGATAGTAATACATAATAAAGAGTATTATGTTCTGTGCTAAAATTGTGGTTATTTCCAGGTGCCGAGGAAGGCATCTACACGTTGAACCTGAACGAGCTGCACGAGACCGCCATGGACCAGCTGTGTCCTCGACGCACCATCTGGCTGCACGTCATCAAGGACGTGCTCATGTCCCTCTCAGGTAACCTGAACAAAATATGAAGGTCTTATGAACGTCAAAAGACTTCTTCGCTTCTGAACAGTGAAACATACAGCTTCTAAAAGTGACAAGTTTGTCATAGATCAAATAAAAAATTGCACAAAGCCAAATAGATTCAAAGTCAAAGTAGCTTTATTTGTAGAAATAGGTAAATTACAGTAAGATATAGAATAGAGGTATGGATCGCTATTTCTTACCTATTTGGCATACAAATATTACATTTATACAATACAAAATGTCAAAATAATGAAGTTAATAAGATTTAAATGTCAACATATTACAATTCAAATGTCAAAATAATAGTACGATAAAAGAATATAAATGTCAAACTAATGATTTTTCATTAAGGAAATCTGAAATTCTGTAAAAACATTTCTCTAATAATAATCTTCGCAGTTTGCTTTTGAAAACAGGTAGGTCTGCGTTTTTAGGTATATCGGTAATTTATTATAAATTAAAATAGACGCTCCCAAGTTTGAATGCTGTGTGTGACCTTACCAGACACAGGTCATTGTTATTTCGGAGAGTTCTTGTTCTCATGACAAAATTTGATGCAAATAATTTAGGACTATTTTTTTACAAAAACAGCCAACTCATATATGTAGAGGGAAAGATTCCCCACAGCTATTAGAGATTTCGATCAGCGTACCAGCTAGATAACTCAGTCTTCACTCGATCTCCCACTGACTACCACCAACCACCAGCAAAATTCATTGTTTATCCGAGCATGTTCGAAAGGTGATTTCAAAAAGGTATGGAGCCTGGGCCAGGTCAATGCACACCGAATATAGTAATGTTTTTTTTAAATATATTTCTAAATCATAAATATAATAGTAATTAATTATCTACCTCTGCTTTAGAAATAAACTAAACATGTAATAATTGATAATGCATCGTTTTATATATTTACTCGTGCTAATAACAATTTCTGAACGAATCTGTTACAACGCAAAATGCTAAGTAGTCGGAGCCGTCCTCGAGCTGTCATTTAAAAATGAACGTGAAATTGACGTAGAAAAACGAAAGTATTTTGTACACATAAATTACTCATATAATCTGATCATTACCATTTTTAAAGTAATTCCTATATTTTTACCTTTATTTTAAAACAGTGTACAACGAGCTGGCCCCAGATTAAAGGTCACTTTTAATAATCTAGTTACCGCTCACCGCGAAGTTGACCTTTTCAATACTTCGACTCAACACATACGAGGGGCATACCGAAAAGATCGGTAATCGAGTACTTTCGATTTAATTAGATTAAAAACTCTTTTTGATGAATAAACACTGGTTAGTTGAAAATCGAATACAATTGACAGAATTAAAAAAATTTTTTTTTTTAAAGAACAATATCAGTTTGAAATTGATAGGTCGATAAAAAAATGGAGCTTACAAGAGAAAGTTTCCGTGCCATAATTTTTTACAACTTTCGACGAGGATTATCTCAGGGACAATGTCTCGCTAAGCTTATATCTATATACAAGAGTGAAGCGCCTAGCCAGACGACAATATATCGCTGGTATTCTGAATTCCGGCGTGGACGTGCTTCTCTTGGCACCGTACCTTCCACAGGCCGGCCAAAAACAGCGGTTACACCAGAAAATGTCGCTGTTGTGCGCCGAATGATACAGGATGACCGACATATTACATATGAGCAGATTCGGGCTACTTTAGGGATAGGTATGACTGCGATACAAACTGTTTTACATGGTGAACTGGGAGTGAGAAAGCTAGTTTCCCGCTGGGTGCCCCATAATTTGTCCGAAGAGCAAAAGGCGGCTCGTGTCAATTGGTGCCGGTCTACTCTGCAACGCTTCAACGGAGGAAAGTCAAAAGCAGTTTATAACATTGTCTCTGGTGATGAATCATGGATCTATTCATATGAGCCAGAAAGAAAGCATCAGTCGGCTGTCTGGGTCTTCGCAGGTGAGATCAAGCCAACAAAAGTTGTCCGCTCTCGCAGCGTATCGAAGAAAATGGTCGCTTCGTTTGTCGCGAAAACAGGACATGTAGTCACAGTTCCCTTAGAGGAACGGAGAACGGTTACCGCTGATTGGTATACAACGGTTTGTTTGCCACAGATGATATCCGAACTCCGTAGAGGTAACCCGAAACGACGCATAATCCTCCATCACGATAATGCGAGCTCTCACACCGCTCAGAAAACAAGCGAGTTTTTGAAGCAGGAAAACGTTGAATTAATGGATCATCCTCCATACAGCCCTGATCTGAGTCCCAATGATTACTTTACATTCCCTAGAATCAAAGATTTATTGCGTGGTCAGCGGTTTCAAGGTCCAGAAGAAGCAGTGGAAGCATACAAATCGACGATTTTGACCATGTCAACTTCGGACTGGAATTGCTGCTATAATAATTGGTTCGAACGAATGCAAAAGTGCATTAACTGCAACGGAGAATACTTCGAAAAGCAATAAAAATAAATTTAGTTATTTCCTGTATGTATTGTTTTACATTCCCGATCATTTCGGTATGCCCCTCGTAAGGAAACTTATGGCAGGCGACTTCTCCGACTCTCAGCCGGTCACGTCCTATCTGTCATTTCCTAAATAGCTCTTAGTGTATATAAAATAAACTAATTTTTTTTTCAACTTTAGCTTCCAAGTGATTTAGTGACGCTGTTTTATATAGCAGAACATATGTGAAAACATTTAAATGGTTTCTAGTTGTGTTTTTCGTAATCAGCCGGGAAACGTCCAATGCTGGACATAGGCCTCCCTCATGGTACGCCACATCGACCGGTCCCGAGGCACCTGCATCCAGCGACTCCCTGCGACTCTAACCAGGTCGTCGGTCCATCTAGGGATGTGGCCTGCCCATTGCCACTTCTGCTCACTGACTCGTCGAGCTATGTCAGTGACTTTCGTTCGTCTACGGATTTCCTCATTCCGTACCTTATCGCGTAGAGAAATTCCAAGCATAGCTCGTTGCATTGCTCGCTGAGTGACTTTGAGCTTGTTTATTCTGTAAACAGTAAAGGACCACGTTTCGGTTCCGTATGTCATCACTGGCAACACGCACTGATCAAAGACTTTTGTCTTTAGACTTATACAAATCCAGCTGTATGTTTTCCGAATACACAAAAATAAATAAATAGATTCCCAAAGTATCTCAAAAAAGTTCCAGAGCTTCCGTCGCGTCTGACGGTGGAAGTGTGCTGTGGCTAAAGGTCAATACGATTGTTTCAGGGAAGACCCCCTCGCTGTACCGCCACGAGCTGCTGGCGCTGATCGGCAGCGCTCGCGGCGGCAAGTCGCTGAGGGTGCTGCCGCCGCGCCTGCTGCCCCGAAGATTCGCCATGACCACCCGCGTCCCGGACACCAGAGGTACTCGGGTCGGACGCGCTACGACGGTTCCGTGCAGATTTAAAAAGATTATGATGGGTTTGAATTTGGCCTTTATCTCACCTGATGGTAAGTGACGATAAGGCCATTGGAAGGAACGCATGCGCACCCTGAAGCTTCAACCTAATGAGGCGCTAGCTCTGCTACCTTTCATACCGGAACACATGGCGGCAGACTTAGGTAACATGGTGGTATCTAGCTAGGCAGACAGAAAATGCCATACCACCAACGAATCCGAGTACCGATATGTACCCAGTGGGGTATCGAACCCGAGACCTCCGGATTGTGAATTCAACATTTATCCATTAAGCCAAGTGGGCGGTTAAAATTTGAATAATTAACATAAAAGAAACCAACGAACAAATCTGTAACGAAAATGTAAGTCTGATTAAATAGTAAAAAAATAAATTTTGGTTTCCAGATTTATTCCTATATTTGTGCTGTAAGAGCTTGCTTCTTACCAAATTTCAGGATTCTAGGTCAACGGGAAGTATCCTATTTTTTATTCCTTGCGCAAGGGATTACAGACTTTAGTCACATCAACAGCCTATATACGTCCCCACTGCAGGGGCTCAGGCCTACTCTCCTACAGAGAGTGTATGGGACATAGTACACCACGCGGGCCCAGTGCGGATCGGCGGACTTCACATGCCTGTTCATGACATGCAGGTTTCCTCACGATGTTTTCCTTCACCGTTAAGCAATCGGATAATGTACTTGAATTGAAAAACAACTCATAGGTACACGGCCGGATTCGAACCCGGAACCCGAGTCCGAGTCCGCGCCTTATCCACTGCGCCACTGACGCTTCTTGAGTATTATCTATTAATTTCAACTTGATATCTCCATGCGTATAAGGCAGGGCTTCTTAAAGTGTGGCCCAGCATTATATTTTAGCGTAAGTTTTTTTTGTTACCAAATTATTATTTTGACAGGGGTCCGTAAAGTTGTTTAAATTTCGAAAGGGGTCCGTGACTACAAAAAGTTTAAGAAACCCTGCTATAAGGGTCCCGTTTTGCCTTTGGAAGTACGGACCCAAAAAGCCTTAATTTTCCTCGTGTTCTTGTGCAGGGTGCGTCCGATGCGCGGTGGCACGTAATCCATACAACGGCTACAAGTACCTGTGCGGGGCGACCCCCGCCGGCCTGTTCCTAATGCAGTGGTACGACCCACTACACAAGTTCATGCTGCTAAAGGTAAGACTATGGTACACTTACATATACTCTACCGGTAGATAAGATCGTTCATAGCAACAATTTGTTCAAATACTGGTGGCAGTTCCCACTTTTCAAATTTTACGTACAAAATAAGTACGCTCCAACTTAATCTATGCCGCATCTATTGCTTTACGCTCTGTGACACACTTGAGGAGTTTTTACTCGTATTGTATAGTTTTAAAATTCTACCCACACATTAGGCTAGTCTAATTTATAAAAAAAACAATGTTATTTTAGTCACTCATATTAGTTTAGTTTTACGTTAGTTCTGTATGTTATATTATAATTCATTTAGTATTAAGTTTCTTATATAAGTGAATTTTGTAAATTGTTTTAAGGAATAAAGATCTTTAAACCGAACTAAAGTTCGCTGCAGCGCCAGAACATTGCTTTATGTCGTCTAACCAAACTATTGCCATGCAGCGCTAAATATGCACAGTCCCTTGAGTGTCGTTATATAGAGTTTACACTGTATATTTAACCTACGTACTCACGGATACACGTCTAGCTGCTCATGTCTATTATAAGCCGACCTGTCATTGTAATGGAAGCCGAAAGGACTAAAAATGTACAGCTAGATGTCTAGCCGCGTGTGCAACAAGTATCCGTGAAAGTAACTAGATGGCGCTGTATAACATTATCAGGCAAATGTATATCTAAAGTTGTAAACAGTCAGCGCCATCTATTGACCCAAAGAGGTACTTTTACAGTCGCTGTCATGAGAAGGTTTTATCGGCTGTTAAATTGTTTTCTGTCTTATTTGAATTATGTTCTCTCTGAGACACACTTTAGTGCGCTTGACTAGGATTTGATCTTCTATTATCTATTCTAAGGCTACCTAAGGTGGTCTGTTCATCATCAGCCGGGAAACGTCCACTGCTGGACATAGGCCTCCCTCATGGTTCGCCACATCGACCGGTCCCGAGCCACCTGCATCCAGCGACTCCCTGCGACTCTAACCAGGTCGTCGGTCCATCTAGTAGGGGGACGGCCTGGTAGACGTTTCCCGGTACGTGGTCGCCACTCGAGAACCTTTACTCAAATTCAAATTCAAATATTTTATTGCTCTCTCTCTAAATCTCTCACTCCCTATCGGTTATCGGTTCTTCGAGCGATGTGGCCTGCCCATTGCCACTTCAGCTTACTGACTCGTTGAGCTAGGTCGGTGTTAAACAAAAACCAAATTAATACTTTTATTGGTTGCGTAATACAAGTGGCGCCATCTATTATGGACTATAAGGAAACACGAACAACTTCTTCATATTTTTTGAATTTTCAACTTATTGTTTCAGAACATAGAGTGCACGCTGCCGTCCCCACTACTGGTCTTCGAGCTGATAATCACCCCGGAGTTGGAGTACCCTCTGCTCTGTATAGGGGCCACCAGGAAACCGACTCGGCTTAACTTGGTCAACATCAACTCTGGTATGAAACCATCATCATCATCATCATCTGAGGAACGTTCACGTCTATGACCGACCTCATACCCTAGCTATCAGAGTTGCGCCGCCACAGTCCTCTGCCACGTCTCATGCAGCTACTGCCTGTCGTAGATAGTGACCGGTGACGACGGATTAACGTGACTAACGAAGCACGGAGTCATATCACTGTTCAGACAATCACGTGATACAGACTGCAATGTGCGAAACAAACTGGGGAAAGTCTTGCAAAGTGATATTTGACTAGGTCCTCACGAGGAATTGAACCCGGGACCTGTATATGTGTCTAATGCTTAGACAACTGCAACACGGAGGCCGTTGTAAGTTGAAGTGATATCAGAGGATTAATTATTCTATCAATTTCACCTTTCATTCTTTTTTTGGCACGATACAAAATTCTTTTTTATCTTGAGTTTAAGTTAGTTTTAGTTTAGTGTGTCAAAAATAAAGTTGTTTATTCCTTTCTTTCATTCGAAATGAATTCAAAGTATTTATTAAAATGACTAAACACAAAACGACTATGTTGGATATTGGCATTCGGCATCGTTCACTCCCACTACCAATGAATGAATGAATGACTTCCGACGCAGCGCCTTTTGCTACCATCACTGGACCGCCATCGCCCCGCGACTCTACCACCTGCTTCCTGAACACATCTCACAACACATCGACGCACCACACTCAAACAAAACACATATACATATACTTAATTTAAAAACTAACATTAAACAATTCTTAATGAAGTGTACTGAAGCTGAAATTAAAAACATATGGGAGAAAATCTACATTCGATGCTGACTGATGAAAATAGTAAATAAACGCTACAACATTACTAATATATATATACCTACTACTAATACACTAACATGTTGTACCTACACCCTGCACTAATCTGCACTAACACAAATTAAGTACGAGTACTCTAACACACGATATTACTAACTAATTACTATCTTAAAATCTTTTTGTTTAAAATCTTTTTGTTTACAATTGCAATGTTTGCAATAAATTAAACAGAAACAACTAATATCCTACCCTAGCACGCGGGTATTTTTCCTATTTGGGAGGATATAGTCTCGCACCAGTCTTAGTCTATTGTCAAGTGCTTCGTTCTATAGGTGCAATTTGTAGTCATATTGTCAAACCGTAATAATAAATAAATAAAATAAATAAAAAATGAAAACGAACGAATGAATGAACGGTCTGAACGCAAAGTGAAAGTTCTCTCATATAAAAATGATCATAAGTTAAGCTAATTCATACGTATGACTTGATTGGATGACATTGACACATAATTAATGTTGGACAAACTGTAAATGGTTCCCGGGTTTGAAATATCTCTGCATGATAAAATCTGGAATTAGGTAATCCGTTGACGATCTAAGGTCACTTACATAGCTCGACGAGTCAGCGAGCCGATGGCGAGTAAAAGTTCTCGAGTGTCGACCAGCGGGTAGTCGCTGGATGCAAGAGTCTCGGGACCTCATCGTGGCATACCATGGAGCGGGAATATGTCCAGCGGTGGACGTTTCCTGGATGATGATGATTGGCAATGTTGTAATCGGTCACTAGTTTAAAATAAAGCTCCCTTCACCACAAATGTCAGAATTAACATCGACCTGTCACTTGATACTTGTTAATTAATTATTCGATTATTTTAATGTTTGACATACTATTTTAACATAGAAATTTGACATCATTTATAATTGTAATTTAAAAAAAATATGGAGTGATGGTCTAGATTAAATGATTTTCATTACATTTCAAAATAATTGTCCTCAACTCGCTGACGACTCAAATACGACTGTAAATTAGTGTAGGAGGTATTTTATTTTTACCTGACTGCGCCAGAAGGAGGACTATGTTTGTCGAGAGTATGCATGGATGTTTATTTGTATGTGTGTAATTGTTTGGATCTGCGGCCTGAACGGCTCGATGGATTTTAGCTTGAGAGGTGTCGTTAGATTCGTATTTACTGTGAGAGTGACACTGGGTATATCAAATTAATAAACAGTAAAAAAATACGCAGTGGTTTTTTTAAATTACTTTTCATTCATTGTTCTACACTATCAGGGTCCTCATGGTTCAACTCTGACGAGCTGGAGGTGCGCGCGGGCAGCTCCAACACTGTCATACCGCAGCTGGAGAGGATGCACACGCTCAGGGCCGTCAGACAGCTCAACAAGGACAATGTAAGCTATTGTCACATCAGCCTATATACGTCCCCACTGCAGGGGCTCAGGCCTACTCTCCTACAGAGAGTGTATGGGACATAGTACACCACGCGGTACCAGTGCGGATTGGTAGACTTCACACACACCTTTGAATTTCTTCTCTCTCTTTCTCTCGTTATCATTCGCACATAAAATCCAAATAACAAATTAGAACTCATTGGTATGAGCCAGAATTGAACCCAGACCTCGACTGTTCACAGACTGACGCTCTACCCAACTGAGCTACAACTGATGGTTAAATAACAATAGAGATATACAACTCTTGCGCAGGTTCCGCCGCTCACACTTTCTTTTTCACACGGCCTTTCGCCCGTCTCGGGTTCGACTCCCAATTGGTACTCGGTTTGGTTGATGGCAGGATATTTTCTATATCCGCCTGACTAGCTACCATCATGTTACCTAAGTCTGCCGCCAAACAGTAGTGCCTCATTAAGCTTGAGGCTTCTAGGTGCGCACACTTACGATCCAACGGCCTTAACTTCACTAATCATGAGGTGATATGAAAGTCAAGTGCAAACCAATTTTTTTTAAAAAAAACTCCAACATTTCTAGGTTCTGGTCTGCCATGAGAACGTCGTGGATATCATCTCCGTTCTCCCTCCCTCGCTGGACAATTCAAGATGGCGGCCGGAAGACGAGAAACGGAGGAGCAAGCTCATCAGCCGGATACAGTTCGATTTTAACATCGACAGCATATGTGAGTAGACTTTAGCCGTGAAAATGCAACAAACCGACAGAGCCACAGCTTAATAATGTCAGTAGAGTTTTCTACGATTTATGTATTTCGGACAATTTTTTAAATATCTTTTAAAGTAGAATATCAGGCTTTGTGCATCTAAAAATAGAACATCGGATTGTACTGTCGCGACATGAATATCAGTAACATAGTGTTGCGAGCTGGAGGGGTTCGGGATTGAAGTAAACACGTGTCCAATGTTTTGGAATTTACTCGTATTGGTAACATAGGTCCACAAGCCTAGTCTAATCTTCGGTTCTTATTGTTAGTGCGTCCTTGTCTTCACTGGGTGTGAGTCCGGGTCTTTCACACTGAGTCCGTACCTGGATTATCCGCAGTACTTTGACACTACTAACGCGGATCTGTCACTACTGACACTATCACTTTTTCATTTTTATAAATAATGGCTTTAACCAGTGGTTATCTAGCCAATGACGAGTTAAATTACGTGAACAAATTTTGAGGTTATAAACTATGCCGAAGCCATTTCTTCAGCTTTCTCAATAAAATGTATGATGTGTACATTTTATCGCTTGTTTTGGATTCTTTACGAGAATTTCAAAGGCCAGCCTTGGTTTCAACATGATTCGAATGAATCCATATGCCGAATGTACTCGACATGGTAAATTCTTCCGATCGCGTCGAAACCCTCGCAATTTTGCGTAATTGATACTATAACACCGTCCGTGACACTTGCACTATATCACACCATTATATCACAAAAAACACACATAACAGTATTAACACCCCCACTTTTGTATTTAACTGTATTTGCACTTTATTTCGTCTTCTGGTTTGCTCTTCTCTTTTATTCACTGCTCAGAACTAAACTGCACTCGAAGGGCGCGCCTTGTATGACGTTTCCAGAATGTTCCCACTCGATTGTCATATTTCACCGATACTTTATTGTTTAGTTTGAGAAAATTCCGCGTATTTGACATCGTCGCTATTTAATTGATCTAGAATTTTCGCCACTTATTTTCTTCATTTGTTTCAGTGTGCCTAGCGGACTCTGTGCTGGCGTTCCATAGGCACGGCGTCCAGGGACGATCCCTGCGCAACGCCGAGGTCACGCAGGAGATATGCGACCAGTCGAGGTCCTACAGGCTACTGGGACACGACAAGTCAGTACATACCTTGTTTAAATGTTTGTGTTAGATCATACGTCACAGGTGGTCCAATGCCCACTGCCTACAAGATGATGAATGCTGTGGACGTTTAGGCAGTTGAAGTCGGTTCCAGTTCTTTTTGAATTTATGGTATGTTGAAGGGACAGAAAAAGACATACGCTATTTTTTAAATCTCGATCAATAGTTCCCGATAATTTCTGAAGTCTGCATACGAAGTCATGGGCAAAAGCTAGTAATACAGTGTAAACTCTATCTAACGACACTCAAGGGACTGTGCATATTTTGACGTTACAGAGAGTTGTCGTTAAATGGAGAGAAGAACCATCTGTATGTAATGTAGAAACTAACAACAGTACACGCGTGCAAGCAATCCCAATGTGTAAACAAAAGAACGGATATATTAGAATGTTCGGTGTGTATGACGCCGACAGTCGAGTTTATTACGGACAAAAGAACGGACACAGCTGCACAGTTTCTACTAATTATAGCAAATTAAAAAGTACTTTTTACTACAATGTATTTAATTGTTGTCGTTATTGAGAGTGGCTGTAATGCTATATAGAGTGTATCGTTGTAAGGTGATTGCGACGCTTTAGTGAGTTTGTCGTTAAATCGAGTGACGTTACATAGAGTTTACTGTACTTACATACTGCGATGACTCAGTGGAACTGTACATTGTCCACCGACACTGGTGCACGCCACTCCTCCCTGCTACTCGCCACCGGGCGCCAGTCTCAGTTTATCAGCTGCCTTAGGTCTCTAGCGATACCTAGGTCGCCCGATCAGACGTCCCATGTACGCTCTCTTTGCTGCGCACTCGTCCCCCATTTTCTCTACGTGCCCCAGACATCGTAGTCTGTCAGCCTTCGTTTCTCCAATAGTCATATTTATTAATAAATTAATATTTTCATGTCGACTATAATATAAATACAATATGTATTATTGTTAGGATTTCTTAAATTCTAAAAATTCCTTATAGGAATTAAAGTCCTGCTCGACAAGCCATTGTTTCACCTTGTGTCTGTAACATGGTACACTTGTGCATTTTGTTATCTCGACAGGTAGTCTATTGTATACATTAGGACCCATGGCGTGGATGGTCCTTGATGCTTTTTCCAGTGTGTGGGGCACTGGGTTTAGCATTTCTGCGTAGCGTACGCTGCGACTCTGACCATCACCCCGCCGGCTGTATTTGTCAAGGTTCTCCTTGACGTATACAGCCACCTGGAAAATGATCAGACTTGGAAGCTTCATTATTTTAAGCGCTTTAAAAAGCGGCTTCGCCGGGTCGTCCGTTGCCGCCCGAAAACGCGCTCCCATTCGGCACCGCGTCCCCAGAACTCGATCCCGTACTGTAGCAGGGACGCGATGATGCTGGGTTCGGAAAATTTAAAACTAGTAATATTATAATTATATTTTACAGAGTGGTGGTGCTAGAATCGCATACGTTGCAGAGCAACACGCTGTCCAGCGAGGACGGGAATGACTTGTACATATTAGCTGGTCACGAGGCCTCTTATTGAAGGACACACATTCAAATGGACACGGACGAGCTCACAGAGACAACGGTGGCTCAACATAAATGAACAGTAACATTTAATTAATGATTTGTGAACGCAATCTACTTGAATCGCTCTTGAACACGTGCGAAACAGTGAGTCAGTTCTACTTGAACATATTTAAAGTAAAATGTTTAAGTGAGAGAACCCTACTGGAATCATGCTTGAACACATTTGAAATAAATGTTTAAGTGAGAGAACCCTACTTGAATCATGCTTGAACACATTTGAAATAAATGTTTAAGTGAGAGAACCCTACTTGAATCATGCTTGAACACATTTGAAATAAATGTTTAAGTGAGAAAAGTCTATTTTTAATTTCAGTGATAAACGACTACTTGATCATTGATTTCGAGATACATTTGAAATAGTTTTAAAAATAGGTTTCAATTAGTTACTTACTATCATCGTATATATTTGATATATGTTTTAAGCAGGCTTCAATGACCATAATTCAATATTGTTTGAAGTAATTACGCTTAACTGTGCTTGAAAAGATTTATGAAGAACAAAAGAAGCTTCAAACTTACCAATTGATTCAAGTAGATTGGAGTCCAAAAAAGGCTTGAACACATTCAAAATGATAATATTTTTCGTCAAGATTTTAAATATAATAGATATTTAATATAACCGTATTGAATCCCACTGCCGTATTCCCATTCCGTTAGGGTGTGAATTTGTCTAAAAGCAATAATAAATTATACAGCGAAATGTGACATTCTAATTTTAAAAAATAACTAAATATCTAAATCGACATTCTCGAATGGAATAACATTCAAGTGTAGATTGACTGAGGTATTTAAGTGTTTAACAACTGATATATTTCTAGTTATTATATTTAAAAAAATATTCTGTGTGATTTTATCAATTGACACCAAGGTTCGAAACCATTTTCTTTGGCATAAATTCGTAACAATAAGTCTAGCTTTTAATAGAATATTTTGTACGATATTCTTTTCGAAGTTAGAATTGGCGGAAGTTTTTAATTGACTCTTTTAAAATCAGTCAATCTATAAATATGTAGTAAAAATAGGTTTTAGTTCTTTTTTCACGAAAATAACATTAACTGTGATTTCGATGTAGAGTTTTATTTTAAAATACAATGAATTAGTAACCAGTTATTTTTTATTTAGATCTTGATGCATTGCGCATTTTAATGTAGACTTAAAGTGTTTATTTATAAATATTTAATTACTTGTATCGATATTTCGAATGCAACCAAAGGGATGTGATTATTTAATTTGGTTGTTAATGGATTATGAATTTTGAAATTTATGCAATAATGGTGTAAATTAAATGCGTTCTTTAAAACTGGGCGGGTATAAAAGTGAAAATTTAGCTATACATTTAAAATAATAAATTCATAGTGTTTTTTCGGGATCTTCCTTGAATGACCTCACGCATTATCTTTTAGACCCTATTCGACCATACCTTTTTCAACGAGCATGACATGATGAAAAAACTTGCAAAGTTACGTTACTTGAGAAAGCTTATGCCAAATTTCAAGTTTCTATGTTCATCAGTTTTATCTGTTTGTTGATGGGTCATTCAGTTTGTCCTTTTACTTCAATTCGATATTTATTAGTATGGCAACATCCACCACAGAGTAGACAGCTATTAATGCCAGCGACACGTAGCTATTCTATATATATATATTGCTCCTAGATTATTTAACAACTCTGTAGTTCTAGTTATAAAGCGTGTTTTAAAAATAGGAGCAATAAATGAGAGCAAAGAAAAATCGGTCCATAAATATTTATGTAAAGAACGCATTTTAAATATCAATAAAACAGTAAAGCTAGGTGCATACATATGACATCAGACGCCACACAAATATATAAGCTTAAATATTGTGCTCTTTCTCCCGAGTCGATAAATAAAAACTAAATTTTATCAAGTTAGTAGTCAACTAAAACAAATCGGCTTTAGGTTCGTGAATATTTTTTTTTGGATAAACAAATCAGAATTTCTTATTGATTTGGTTTCTTAGGCTTTAGTGTAGCCCTAGACTAAATTTCGACTAACAATTGATGCTACCAAACAATATTGATAAAAAATATTGACGGAAAAGACAATTTAACCTCAGTACGTTACGAAACGTAGTTTTAACATAGTGATTTCAAATTTAAAAATAATAATGGATTTAATAATGAAAAAAAGCTTGTATATGTATTTTTTGTAAATAATTAAAAATATATTATTGAAAATATTCCAATTAGTTTTTAGTCAATTGTATGATATCACTAGTATAAAAATGTAACTATAATGTACCTATTTAATTATTTTTATTTTTTTGTAATGGCAACCTCATTTCGGATGTGGAAATAATGAGTCAAAAGTTTAAAAACTCCACCTGTGTGAAATATACTTTTAAAATTGGTTTTGAGAACATTATCAAATATTTATACATTAAGTTTCCATCCTTGCTTCTTTTTTTTTTGACACAATTGACACAACCACAACAGTTTACTTACAAAAGTGTTCAATAAAACAATCTAAAGAAAACAGATTTTTTAATATTTAAAAAGGTCAGTGAAATAACACAAACCGACCTATCACCGTAGGAAGTCCCTTTACTTCATACAATATGGTATTAAACTAGGGGACTAATTATGATGAACGGTACGCAAAAACAGCTCCAAATTTCTTGCTTTTAGAAATAAGATCCCGACTGGTTCGTTTATTTATTTTTTCGTAACGGCTTAGGACTTACAAGCTAGATAGATCTTCGTTTGTCTTTATATCTGAGAGAAAATGTGACGTTAGGAATTTCATGTACTGTCTCAGTTAATTTATTTTCCGGTGTTAGCACTAAAATATCTGTAGAGCGGTTATCCAACACGTGATCAAATTTCTGTGAAAGGCGGTCATGCCACTCGCCCATTGTTTTTGTACAAGATTTCATTGACTTTATATCATTTTCATATTTGATCAAATGTCAGAGTATTTTGCTCGTCCAATTTCTTTGATAAAATGCAATTTTTCCAATATTTCATCTGTCAAATACATTATGACATCTTGTACAAATAATATCGTCAAAGATATTGGATTAGTGGCATGGGGCCCATTTCAATTTTACGAACTTACCTTTTTTACATATAAACCCCCCGTGTTTTTAGACAAATTACGAAAAACTAAAAAGCTTTTCTCAACGACCGCGACCTGATAATTTAAATGTAGAATGTAAGAATTTATATATAAAAATTACTTCCCGTTTCTACAGATCAATTGGTGGTGTTTATATTATCAAGAATTGTTTAAATCATTATATGTGTATAAATATAATTATTTTTACTATTTATTGCCGTACGTATGTTTTCGTTTTATATACCTCGTAACAATATGTTTCGCTTGAAAATAATACCTGTTTATTCGTCCCGTAAATAAACTTTTTATTTTGTACAATTTTTGTTTTTTATTTTGTTTTCTTTGTTTCAATTACTTATCTCGATTACTATTTAGGTTTCTTTAATTGTGCTAGCACAAGTTTTAATCATAGTTTTGCATTCAAAGTTTATAATAGACGTAAAGTTAGATGATTTGACGTCATTAGAGCTTGTGCACACCTCGACCTGATGACGTCATATTGAAACGGCAATGCTCGCACGGCAAATTGGGGGTGCATTGAATAACTTTTCAACATATTCAAATTATTTTCTGAAAATGTTTAATAAATTTTTATAACCTAATAATTTTTATAAATAGTTTATGGTTTGACACTGGAAACTTTCCTTATTATAGAAATAGCCGAAAAATTATTTTTATGAATTTAAATTATCGATAGATTCGTTTAAATTATCAGTTAGAATGTTTTATTATCTGGCTAGTAGGTACTAAAGAGGCGGTATTAGTAAGTAGTGTGTGTGTGTGACTTAAATCCACTTTTTATCTGCTAAAGCCTTGGCCACACGATGCTAGTGATGTTCAGTTACACCTTTGTAAGTGTTATAAATGCGTTTGCTTTTTAATTCTCAAAGATTGGCCAAAATAAAGATGCGCAGGCACGCGACTGACGACGGCTGTAAGTTTAATTAAAGTATATAATTAAATTAACATTAGATTTTAATGAATTAGTTATCAAAAGTTAGATATTTTGTAGATACATATTACAGGTTTGTATATTACAATTTATGAAATTAATGAACACCATATAGGCGTGTAATTTGTAATTTAATTAAATTTTTAGGTTGTGTTTCTCTCGTTGGCGGAATATAAATGAATCAGACTGAAATAAATAAAGGAATCTTCAAATAAGTTACAAGTTGAATTTAAAACTCGGAAATATTGTTATATTCCAAAAATGTCTTAAATATGCTGATATATTGTCAATACCCCTGGGGCCCGTTTCTTAAAAATACAATTCGTAATAAACTGAAAATGTCATGTCATTTTCGTCGTGCGCGTTGATTGGTCGAAAAGTTAAAAATGGCTGACACTTGTCAGTTTATTACGAATTGTATTTTTTTAAACGGGCCCCTTGGCGATACCACAATGAGGGCAGTACAATGGTTCACTAAGCAAGTAATTACTTGTTGTTTTGGCAACAAGTGAGGTTCAACCTTAATATTTAAACATATTCGGCACCTTAAAAGATCGTGACAACCTTATCCGAATTAAGCTCTGAGAATGACGAAAAGAAGATGAATTTTATATATATATCTTGGAATATGCAAGTTCGAGTCGAGTATTTTTACATTTATTATTATTTTTTATTTGACATAAATTATGTTTCTGGTGAATTGATCCCGATTTCAGTCTTTTTGCAATGTTACGATTGTAAGGTTTAATTATGAAATAAAAGTTAAATTTAATGACCTAACCCGAGAGCGGTGGTGTCGTGAACAATTCGTCAATATACTGACAAACTCGCGGTTTAACTAGATGTGGCTTAACTTTGTTCCTTCACACAATAATTACAAGGAATATTTTGATCTTACTAAAGATTAGGAGTGTTAATATCAGACTGAAATAAATTATCAAATGCTGATGATGTTGGATTTAAAAATAGGCTATCGTAATATTCCTAATTAATAGTAATTACTAGGAATATTACTAAAAATAAGATTCAATTAATTTTTTTCACAAGTACATCTTTCGACATATATCTACAATAATAAATTTCAAACTGAATGTAATAGCTATTTTTCGCTATATTCGACGATATGATAATAATACGAACCTCATTATTAAGATTTAAAAATTAATAAATATCCAAAAAATCAAAGTCTGGCGTTATAAGTCTATTATTAAAATTTAAAAGTACATACTTAAATTTAATGTAGAAATAAAATCGATTAACGCTAAGAATAAAAGCATTAAATGCATGCTAACATACATGGTGTAGTGAAAGTGGTGTAAATTTTTTAAATATTTATAAATGCAGAAGTTTGTTATTCCTCCCTCAACAGCACGTCCAAATGTAATGGAATTCGGCACCCTTGGAGACAGACATAAACTAGTTTTATCACAGTCTATTGAGTGGTAAGTAAATATTTTCTGAAACCCAAACAGCCAAAGTTGCGGGCAAAAGTATTTATATGTGTTTTCTTTTTTATATAAAAGTAAAATCTAGTCCTTATTATTTTAT
This sequence comes from Carcina quercana, assembly GCA_910589575.2. NCBI lineage: Eukaryota > Metazoa > Arthropoda > Insecta > Lepidoptera > Depressariidae > Carcina > Carcina quercana. Next base: position 2,000,504 of record OU342451.1, on the reverse strand, counting down.
TAATCTTTAATTATGCTACATTGATTCTGTATTGAATAAATACACCTATTTTTCTACATCATGTATTTAGATTGTTTTGCAGATTAATAATAAATAATTATAAATACATATAAACATTTCATTTAGATTCTTGAATCTTCGCTTTTTTAGAATTCTGAATTGTTAGAGTAGAAATAATAATTTCCATAGCGTAAGTCTTACGATTTCTCTTTAAATAATATAAAATTAACTAAAAAAATACAATAAAATTTAAATTGAAGAAAGAAAACTATGTAGAGTAGAGCAGAATAAATAATTGATATTTATTTTGGTTATTGAAAGAATTCTGTTGGAAATGGCTTAGAGCAAGTAGTCATACAGCATTGATTTATATTAAATATTAAGTAATAAAAATACTTTAACAAATTATCAATCAAATAACAAACACTTTTTAAGATAATAATCAGTTTAATTTATTTCTTCACTTATAAAAATAATGTAGGTATCATGAAGGTCAAAAAATATATATTGGCCAGTGGCATAGTATATATTATTCAATTTCAGAAGATAATAATAATACAATACACAAAATTAAGTAATGAAAGTGATATTTTTTATGCTTTTTTTTACCAGAAACACTTTATTGGCCTGATTTAAAGTGTCATTTACTTTATTAAGTTCAGACTTAAATAGAATCCTCAGATTTCTTTCTCTAAGCCGTTTAACAAAAGAAATATTGTAAATAAGGTTTAGTAGTGTATAGTTGGAAGACCAGATTTTCAAATGTTCAACATTCCCGTGAGATTTTATTCATGAATAAAATATCAAGGTTAAAGGAATGGTTTTATTTACAACCCACTTCGTCCTCATTTATCTCAGCAGGGATCAAATCTGTTTTGACATCAATTACAATCAATCATATGACCTGCGGACATCCAAGTCACCAACCAAGTACCATAGTCTACCAAGTGAGCTTGATAAAGATTGAGAGTTTGATAAACATGTGTGTGCCGCTAAAACTCAGAAATGAGGCCCGGTACGATTACAGGGTGAACATGGTGTGGTAACCCACTTTCTCCCATCCATGAAGAACATACTGGTTTTTACTTGAAGATATAAGATCTGGAATTTTGCTCCTTAGAAATTTCTAGATCATTCAAGAGTATTCTAGAAGATTAAGGGCCATTCGAAGCCTTTTTTGAATGGATGGAGCAGTCCTGAGCATTTCACAGCATCACTTTTACTCCGACTAGCAATCTCATATCAACTTCTTGAGGCAAAGCTGGATACTACAGGTAGGTTATAAAACACAAACAAAAACTTACATACACATTTATTGATAACTTATAATAGCTAAATTATTAATTACTAAACATTCATCAATCTTCTTCTATTGTTTCTGTATCATCTTCTTCGTCCTTCTTTTTACCGGCAGCAGATTTTCGCGCCGACATATTTTGCTTGTAGTTTTCAAACGCTTCAGTTAAAGGTTCCAAAAACTTATCAAATTCAATGTCCTTCATAGCTTCTAACACATCCTGACCTGTGAGTGACTTCTTATTCTTGTTTTTGACGATATTTGTCGCAGCCGATGTAACATACAGGACGAAAACTGAAGCAGCTTTCGCGAGACCGGTCCGCGCCTCTTTTGATATGGAGATCCCTTCGGGTAAAGCTTCTTTGACTATCCTTGTGACTACGGTCATAGGCAAGTTGAGGTCTTCCACCTTCTCAGCCATATTCCAGCAGGTGTCACGCAATTTAAGTGAAATTAAAATCGAATAATCAAAACAGAAACAGAACAGCCGCCAAAACTTCACTTTTCATAACAATCAATCATGACATTTGATATGACATTGACAGTTGCTTTGCTTTCATTCATTTATGCTTTAAAGGAAAAGCAATGACCATTAGCATTTACAACCACTTTTTATTTTTGTTTTTCAAAAAAAATATGCTACGAGGCGTTCAATGTATTTTCGGTATCGAGGTGATTTAATAATGATGTAAGTAATTTTATTTTATGTTGCTAAATACACTCTACATGGGCATAGATATTACATCCAGCACTGGTTGTTTACTTATCTTGTTGAAAGACTATTAAAATTACTCCTGCGACAATGTTGACGAAAATGGAGCACCGCGTTGTGATGAACCTTATGAAGTTGTCGGGGCTTTAGACTTAGACGTGCCAAACCCGCGGAAAGTCCCAGCTTCAATTCCCGTTGGGAAAGCTGTGTAAAAACTAATATGTAAATCATTCCAGAGTTTGGTTACGACAGTGAAGGCATAATCACCTGATTGTCTGAAAGGTAATATTCTGTGTTTCGAAAGGCACGCTAAGCTGCTGGTGCCAGTGAGTGACCTAGGTAAGTGATCCATGTCAGAGGCCTATGGCGGCTCAACAAATGTGATGTGAGGTCGGTCATCGATCTACATGATAAGAAGCGACAGTTGGTGACAGATAGCTAAGTCTCTCTATATTGTGTCTAGCATTTAGTAGACAAATGGTTGACTATGATGATGACAACTCAATTTTATATTGTTCATTGAATAAATGAATATCATGATTCTTTCGCAGTTTTTATCATAAAAAAGCCGGTCAAGTGCGAGTCGGACTTGCGCACCGAGGGTTCCGTACAGAATATGAATAATTAACATACAAATCATGCTCTACCGAAAATATAAGTCCGATTGAAAAACCAACTTTAATTTGCAGCTAAATTACATACCCGAGCTATGGCTTTCAACTACAAAGTTACATTTGTAAACACAATAAAGCTATTTTACTCTTTTGTAAATAAAAGTTCTTGGTTTTCAGACTTATTCCTATGGTTGTGCTGTAAGAACTTGCTTCTTGCCAAATTTCAGGATACTGGGTCAACGGGAAGTACCCTATAGATACTTCTGCAGCCAATTTCGGTGGGCTCTCTCGATCTTTATCTCTGTCGATGTTGTGGCAATAAGACCATAATATAGAAGCCTGTTTTTTTAATTATGATGAGTTTGCACTTGGCCTCCATGTCACCTGATGGTAAGTGACGATAAGGCCGTTGGATGGTAAGCGTGCGCACCCAGAAGCCTCAACCTAATGAGTCGTTGGCTCTGCTACCTTTCCTGTTTGGCGGTAGTTAGCCAGGCGGACAAAGATAATGCCCTACCACCATTCTCGTACGCCATGTTAAAAAGATAATGATGATCTGACGATGGCGAAACATAGGGCAATAACGATAGTAAGTATCATGTATATTTGATGCTATTGTTGAGCATTTGTTCCAATAAGATTTCGTTCTAAGCGTTTGAGCGAGACACAAATAACTAGATTAAAAACTGGAATCTCTTTGGACGATGTTTTCGACACCTTTCGTCACTGCGTGTGTGACGAAACGAATCTGATTAGATTAGTAAACTCTCTTTGAAACTGACAGAAGGTTAAATACCGGCAACAATCCTTTTTCGTGTCCGGGACCAATTCATACAAATGATGCGATAAACATGACATGTAAATGCTATTACGGCACAAAAATTAATTGAGTAAGCTGATCACGAACATTAACTTAATTAGGCTTAGTTTATTTTATACGAAAATTAAAATTATCAAGATATCGGTGAAGCAGTAATATGTTGTAAGTACGTGACTTTATCTAAAAGAACCGTGAAGTAACCGGGTAACATATGCACGAGCGAGCATTGCGCAAACTCGAAATAAGCACGCCATTTTGTAACTTGTGTCAGTCAGTCAGTGCGGCACTATCGTTCCCCAGGCGGAGACGTTTTCGCGCGTTTTCTCACCAATTCAAACCAAGAAACATGTTATTGTGTATTTTTTTAAGTTGAAAAAATATCTGTGTCCCGTCACTACTGTTTATTTTTAAGCGAGTTTAATTTTTTCCTTGCGGTTCTAAATTTGAATAGTGCGGGTCTGTCAAATTGATTTTGTGTGAAACGAGGTAAGACTCTTTCGTGATTTTTTTTCCTTTAAATTGGAATGACATCAGTTCCGATTTTATAATTGAATGTGGCCAGTCGCAATTTATTCGTTTTTTGAAATGGGATTCGGTGGGAAAATTGCTGTTGTATTATTATTTTTATTACATTCATTGATTTTTATGGAAGCCTGATTTTTATGTTATTGTTGTGGTTTCTATGCAATAAACTAACAGGCGTAAGCAATTATATCAAGCACGAGGCTGGGGTTTGAAGATTGGTTACGGTTACGGTCTTTCTACGATTAAATTCATTACCATTAATACTAGCTTTAACAGCATACTTGTTTATGGTATGCTAGTTTTATATTACATTATTGCAGATAGTTCAGATATACATAGGCTTTCTAATATTGACTTAAAATTGGCCAAATTCATGACTGGATATACTCAGAGAAATGTTCTTAAAACCTATATTTCAAACGGCAGGAATCAACAAAGTATCAAAGAAATTCATCGCATCTCTTTGAATGGAGCGTCAAAATTCTGAACCTTTTTTTTTTAAAAAAAAAAGATTATATTTGACCACAATCTCACCTAACGTAATTTTTAATGCACTTGGCCTCCATGCCACGGTGATAAGTGACGATCACGGCTCAAGCGCAAGGCGCTGGCCTTCCATATTTAATTACCAGAACACAACAGTGCTATTAACACGTTATAAACTGGGAGTGCCCTGGAAAAAAAAAGTAATGAGACTACCAGAAAAATACCGCAGGACAGGAAACGCAGCGGTTTTTAGATAAAACACGGAAAAAATCTAAAATATGTATCCAAATGAAATATGAGCAATAGGTACTTTGCGTATTTTTAAGTAGTCTGTTTATACATTTCGATCGTTTAATTATGAAATGATTTTAAATATTATTATGCACTGAAATTTTAAACCATCGGCCAAGTGCGTGGCGGATTCTCGCTCTCGGATTTCCGTCAATATTAAACACGGATTTGTAAAGAATATATACGCCATAAACCTCGTCTAATAATGCGTGATAAAAATACACACACACTTCTAAATAAAATACACACATAAAATACACACACTCGTCTCATAGTACGTCTCAAAATACACACGAGTAACTGATAATGACGTGCTCTGCATATTGACGGCCGAATGTCTAAAGTTTGGTGTACTTGTGTGTGTGTGCAACTTGTGTATAACAAGTGTCTGATGTGGTTCCTTCATACGTGTTTAGTCGAACACATATCTGTGATATTACAATAACTTGAAAGGAATTTAATTTTTCGACCGCAAATCGAAGTTTGTTTTGCAGAGGCTGATTTGTAAAATAAACTATGTTTTTAGAGAGTTATTTTTTTCTCGGAATGCACTCATTAATACCTTTATTTGATACGAAACACGATATTTTTATCTTAATATTATTTTTGGTGTTACCACTGTAGTCCCCAATTAGCCGCCATTTTGAATTTTATGTGACCTAATGTAGCCAACATGACAACCATGAAGCTTTTAATGACACCTCATTTATCAAAATACGATGAGCGTTTTAGTAATATGATGGAATAAATAATTATATATACATATATATATGATGGCCGGGTTTTGCTCTTGGCCTTCATCTCACCTGATGGTAAGTGACGATAAGGCCTTTGGATGGTAAGCGTGCGCACCCAGAAGCCTCAACCTAATGAGGCGCTGACTGCTACCTTTAATACCGGAACACAACAGTGCTATTAACACTGCTTTTTGGCGGCAGACTTAGATAACATAGTGGTAGCTACCCAGGCGAACATAGAAAATAATACCACCAACCAAACCGAGTACCGATAGGTATCCCCTACTGAGAATCGAACCCGGGTCTTCCAGGTTGTGAGTCCAACATAAGGCCACGGAGGCGATTAAAACACATACAAGAGGTTGCTAAAATATTCGTTTCCGTAGTCAGGAAAAAAAGATGTACAGCGAGCAGCCTATGTTATCAATTCACCATTTGACCTCACCTCATGTGTACGAGGATAAACCGTCTAGAAACTAATGTATCCACGCCACGGCCAATGTCAAACTGAAACCAACAATTATTATTGTTATTGAAGGACCCCACCTTAAGCAACTGGTATTATTTCGGCATTTAAAGCAATTATCTGCCGTTACTCTTGACATTTGTAAAACTGAAAGGCGTTCGGAAGTTTCCATTAACGATTGTCCGATTGTTTACGTAAAATGTGTATTTACGTCTTGTTCACGTAATTTACGGTAGTAAATTGGCTTCACGCGGTTTGTTTCTTGGATTTACTCAATATGACCGTGTGGTACCGGGTTTAGAATCACCTGAGGGTGTCGTAGATCAAAATCGTATTAAGCATAAACCTGCGTTCGTAAATCTATCCCGCTTTCGCACATGTATTCCGCCAAATGAAAGACAAAGATTTCAACCATTTTTATCAGTACGTTGATTTCTATTGACTACACAATCTGTCAAAAATTGAGTTATAGTTATAACAACAAAAAAGCTTAGGGCCTATGAGTTTCAGGAAAAAAAAGTTCAGAAAAAATTCTGTAATCTAAGTGTTTTATAATGTATGATGGGTTTGCACTTGGCCTTCATCTTAAGTGACGATATAACTGTTATCTTTCATAGAGGAGCACAACAGTGCTATTAACACTGACGCTTGGCGGCAGACTTAGGTAACATGGAGTTAGCGTACTCGGTACTCATATAAAATGCCCTACCACCAACCAAACTGAGTACCGATAGCCGATAGGTACTGGGAAGTCAAAAGCTACGCAGGAAATAATTGAAAAATAATATTTAATACTGTTCTTAGAAAGAGTTCAATGCATTCAGAGATCACATTACAATCAATTTTAATGAAAATAATAATCCGTTACCGAACGCACCTTTTGAAAAAGGAACTCATTGCGTCATCCTGACATCATACCCTCGAACATAACCTCACAAAAACATACGTGTAATGGAAGGGGAGGTGACGTCACGAAGTCGTGAGTTAAAAAAGTAATGCATTGAGTATTGAGTTCAACACTCGAATGAAAGGAGCACGTGTAAAGAATTAAGTGATTCTTGAGGCACAGCTGTATTCGATAATAACAGCTGCCGAATGCTGACTGAAATGACGTGTTCACTTCCCCTCTTTGATCAAAACTGAATGAATCGACGAAGGTCACCGACATAGCTCGACGAGTCAGTGATCTGAAGTGGCAATGGGCAGGCCACATCGCTCGAAGAACCGATAACCGGTGGGGAGTAAAGGTTCTCGAGTGGCGACCACGTACCGGGAAACGTCTACCAGGCCGTCCCCCCACTAGATGGACCGACGACCTGGTTAGAGTCGCGGGGAGACGCTGGATGCAGGTGGTCGATGTGGCGTACCATGAGGGAGGCCTATGTCCAGCAGTGGACGTTTCCCGGCTGATGATGATGATGAATGAATTTGCTTCTTGTGCTTCTGATGAGTTTATTTTTCCCCACAAATTTTTACGAACATTTGAAGACTTAAATTTAACTGAAGCTGAAACTGAAGAAAATTATTGGTAAATATATGAGAGACTGGACCTTAAACTCGATCAAGAATCTGTGTCTTAAGTATCCAGGGCCTCAAAATCTTAGAAAAAATAGACAAAGGGTGGTATTTGCATACGTAAATCAAGTCTTATCGTTATGCAAAAATATATTCAGAGAGAACAGTAAAGAACAATTTTGAAAGATGCATGTGTGTGTGTATGTGTGCGTGTGTGTGTATGTGTGAGTGCGTGCGTGTGTGTGTGTTTGAAAAGCAATGAAGGGATGAGTCATTCGTATGAATATAATTGCACGTTGCTATTTTTTATTATTGTGACAGATGATTTTTTATAACCGGCCAAGTGCGAGTCGGGCCTTAAGGGTTCCGTACTACCGCTCAATATTTGATCTTACTTGTATTTTTTATTAGGGTTCCGTAACTCAAAAGGAAAAAATGATCCCTTATAGGATCACTTTGTTGTCCGTCTGTCTGTTTGACCCTTTTTCTCAGGAACGCGTGGAGATAGCAAGGTGAAAATTAAAAATCAAACTATAGGTCAACACAATAAAAAATATCGTTGTATTTTAGACCATTTCCATACAAAATGCAAGGGAACCAAAACCTATAGGGTACTTCCCGTTGACCTAGAATCCTGAAATTTGGTTAGATGCAAGTTCTTACAGCACAACCATATGAACAAATCTGAAAAGTAGTATCTTTTAATTAAAACACAGTAAAAATAGCTTTTTATGTCTACAAACTTAACTTTGCAGTTGAGAGCCATACATCGGGTATGTAATGTAACCGCAAAGTAAAGTTGGTTCTCAAATCGGACTTACATTTTTTAATATGTTACTTATTCATATTAAGTGCCAGTCTGATTCGCATTTTACCGGTTTTTCCTTAATTAATTCAATTAGGTACAATAATATTGAAATCAAACTTTTTACGAAATAATTAGCAACAACCTTTATCAAAACGTTACTCATAAAAGCTAACACGTTAATGGTGATAAGTTGATAATTTAATAAACAAACAAATTTAAAATAGTTACACATATCTGAAGGTTATCCATTAACTGCGTTAGCTCCAGTTAACTGGTCGCTAAACTGTATTCAGTTAACCGTTTGGTTAAATGTTGGTTCTGTGAATCATTACTACTTCATAGTAACATGCCGTGACCACATTGTCGACCTCATAAACGAAAACATTGTGGTCTCGGCTTGATAATAGGATGTCGTTAAGAGGGTATGCTGGTGTCAAAGCGCCCATACAAACGTAGTCCAGTCATATTTTGAGTAAGCTATGAAAATCTATGAAATTTTCAAGAAATAATCTAGAAACAAATATCTGTGTCGGTGGTGAGTCAGATTTTCGTTTAAATATATACTTCCAGAGTTACAGGGCGTCAAAGTATTGTATTTTTCGGTAATAAAAAGCCCCAACTTTGAACCTGTTTTACAAGAGTATGAATCAATTTAGAATAATTTGGAAAAACCACCGACATCTGAAATTTCATTAATATACTGTATTGAAAAAATGGCTACATAATATACTGTATACTTCAAATGATCACTGGACTACGAAACATCCAAATAACGGGTGGATAACTTCGCGTAGTGTATGCTGTCTCACCGTACGCGCTCGGGTAGGATAGGGCTCGGATAGGGACAGCTACAAAACAATGCAACCTTGAACGCGGCCACGTGCTCTAAACAGACAATCCTCTTAAAAGCGACTAGGGGATAATTAACGACCTAGAAACCTAGAGACCTAGAAACCAACTTCAATTAACCTAAAAGTCGACAGAATTCATCCCCTAAAATGTCCCCTTAGAGGTAGAATTATCAGATTTGGTTTTGGTTGATTGTCTCAAAAAGCGCTGAATCAGTTTCGATAAAATTTATACGGGACTACCTCTGAAGTATGATCTATCAAACAAACAAAAAAATAACATCAAAATCGATTTACAATTGGTGGAGCTATGGCGTAACATACATACAAAAAAGGAGAAGAAAAAAACATACCGACGAATTGAGAACCTTCTTCTTTTTTAAGTCGGTTGAAAAAATCAGGAGATGGTCAGCAGCATCCACCTATGTAACATCTTATTGCGATCACCCGCCTGCCAAGCGTAGTGATTACGGCAAATCCCCGCGTGGGTACTACGACGTGGCGATCTGTGGGGAGGTTTATGTCCAGTTTTGGACATGTGGGTGCGAATAAAAAATGACCTTGTTTGTTTAGCGGAGAGTCATAAGCAAAATTGACTTGTTTGTTTAGTGTGTGAAGTGAATTATAAAACCAGTATAATTCATTCATTCATTTCACGGTTTATGCGCTCATATTTAATGAATGTTTTACCAAATACCATGCGAATGGTAAAACATAGTCAGTGATCTTCACAACAGTGGATACGTTTGGTAACTGGACCAAGTTTAAATATCGCGTTCTTTGCCACAACAAAAACTTCAACAACTAGAAATTTAAAAATCCGTAATGACTTACTGTATGATTTCCGAAAAAATGCAGTACTGGAAAAATTACAATGTTACGTGTAAATCTATTTATTATAACTAGACTGAATCTGACTGAATTATATGTTTATTCTCTAAGAGAACTGAAAAGTCGTAAATATGGCGTTCAGCATTATTTATTTAATATTATACTTGATGGACATAATTTAATGTAATTTATATTAGCGGCGACATAGCTCGATAGCTAAAGTGGCAATGGGCAGGCCACATCGCTCGAAGAATCGATAACCGGTGGGGAGTAAAGTGGCGACCACGTACCGGGAAACGTCTACCAGGCCGTCCCCCTACTAGATGGACCGACGACCTGGTTAGAGTCGCAGGGAGTCGCTGGATGCAGGTGGCTCGGGACCGGTCGATGTGGCGTAACATGAGGGAGGCCTATGTCCAGCAGTGGACGTTTCCCGGCTGATGATGATGATGATGATATTAGCGGCAACAGAAATATATATATATATTTTGTAAATGATGGATGAATTGCAGTTTTGTTTACCAAAAAGTTAAGTTATTTGACCACAATGTAATTACAAAGTAAAATGTAAAAAGAGAAGACTTTACACTTTAAAAAAAACATAATTAAAAACTAATCTATGAAACCGGATCGATTACCCGGCTCAAACGTACCCATGACGCTGGCAGCGTTGCCCCGCTGAATGGCCAGGGAGATACGTTGAGCCAGGTACGATCCGGAGCGGGGATCGCAACCCTTTTCCCTTAGACGGCGGCAGAGCACTTTAAAGAAAGCCTTCGCTTCGGAGCACCAAGGACCAGCCGTCTCCACTGCAAAAGGCACAAAGTCGTACGATGGTTCCAGACAAGAGTATTTAGTGTGCTTGAGTCTAGCCGTACTCTCGGCCGCTGCGCCAGCCGAGAGAACGGTCAGACTCAAGCGGGACAGAGCAAAAGTGCTGACACAAGTAGCGTCCCAAACGAGGCTGCGACCTCTTTGCCAAGGAACCAGCGTAAGACCGTCCGGCCTTTTACCGTCGGAACGAGAAAGTCCTGGGGGCTCCAAAACGCAAGGAACATTGGCTGAGACCAGGGCTCTTCTTAAAATATCGTTTAAGGTGTGGTGTCGAGGAAACCGACCGGCGCATCTAATGCAGCTAAAAGTGTAAGTGTATTTGTAAATTAAAGTCCACTTCAGTATCTATGCCCAGAATTAGTTAAATAGATTGAATTGCACGCTCTTGTTGACATTTAATACAAATACATAAATAATCAATAAACAATTAATAACTTTGATTGCTTTGAAGCGTCGGTGGCGCAGTGGTTGAGACGTGGGCTCTCAATCTCCGATTCCGGGTTCGAATCCAGCCGTGTACCTATGAGTTGTTTTTCAATTCGTCAAATACTTTTTCCGTGTACTACGTGGCCTTGTAACCAACTCAGATATTTTGGCCGAAATATCGTTACACGTGCCACCAGTGCGAAAGCATGTCCTACGTCCACGTCCCCAGCCCACCTTCCATGTTCCCACAGCTAGAACTAAAGCGCTCTCTACATCACCGCTCCACTGCGCCCTACAACTACTTAATAAAACTATCACCTATGATGACTCAGTAGACGTTTTCTACGACTCGGAATCGAGGTTCCTGTCATCAGCCGCTCGATATCTGGAGTCTCTTGCTGGTCCCAGCACTGTGAGTGTGACAGACTATGACCGATCTAGAGCTGGCACTAGCAAACTACCAATAGTAGATTTAGTTTTATAGTTTAGTTTTATAATTTTGACAATATTATTATGTGTAGAATAACTGTAAGTAATAATTGATACGAATAAATGAATTGAATTGAATTCAAGTACATTATGCGATTGCTGAACGGTGAAGGAAAACATCGTGAGGAAACCTGCATGTCATGAACAGGCATGTGAAGTCCGCCGATCCGCACTGGGCCCGCGTGGTGGACTGTGTAGGAGAGCAGGTCTGAGCTCCGAGCGTGTTCTTGTTCAATGATCAGGCTAGCATAAATAAGTAATTTCAATGTATTGAACTATTCCAGCGTAAAATAGTAGATTTTAATTTACAAAAGTTCGTGTAGTTCTATCTTAAAATTGTACAAGGCATTTGCTTTCGTTTTCCGAACGTATCATTAGCAATTTTGCTCATTATCGAAGCAGTGACTTATACCGTTCACTTCAGTTCAGTTACAATCCGATGGTCGTGTAGCGCAGTTGTGTTTGTGTTTTAGTGCATCTACGAACATGTAAAATTGCGACAACAATCATTAGGTAAAAATCGTTAAAATAGTTGCTTTTGTTCTTATCGGTAAAAAAACACAGTTGTTTGCTATATGAGAATGTTTAGGTAATTAGTTTGGGCTGTTCTCTTACCGGCCTGTTAGTAGATTCGATTCCCAGTTAACTAAGAAAGACGTTTAACAATTAAATGCGTTAAAAAAGAACTGGAAACCGTCTTCAATTGCCGTAGTCTACTTTTACTAAGGCAAATTTAAGATTTATATAGTTTTCTCATGGATGCCGTTGTCAGAACTGGACTAAATTGAAATGGGACCACACGGCAAGCACCAGATTTCAAATAAAAAAAGAATCACCCAAATCAGTTCACCCAGTCAAAAGTTCTGATGTAACAAACATAAAAAAAAAACAAGGAAAAAAAGCATACCCGTCGAATTATGAACCTCCTCCTTTTTTGAAGTCGGTTAAAAAGCTAAAAGCTTTGTGCTTTTTATATTGTGCCTCGGACTTACCGTTTACGGGATCCTTTTTCGAATGCTTCCGTACTAAATTTCTGTTGCCATAATCTTTTAAAATAGAATAGCTGGCTTTGATAAGTAATTACCTAAACATAGGAGATGAAATTATAGTGTCGCGAAATAAATATCATTGATTTACAAGTTTATAGTTAGCTACAATAGCAGTTACGCAGCTAATGGTACATAGATGGCGCTTTGAACCAGAATAATAAAAATTGTGTAAAAATTCAAATTGTGATTCACTGTCAAGTTGTATGTTAATGTTACTCATTTCGCGACATCACAATCTGATGTCCTATTTTTAGATAGTTACTACACAAATCCAGCTATTATATTTTACAAGATTACGGTTTTAAAAAAACGAATTTTGCAAACGCCCAGTTACAAGAGCTAGTGGACAAATGAAGAAAGATTTTCTGAATTTATCTGTTCTTACTGAATGCAATAAAACACTCAAAGATGACGTGACTGCATACAGATATGTACATAATTTGTAGTCAAGCGTGCAAGTATGTAATGCTAGGCAACATGCTTAAAATGTTATCCAAAGAAACCGATGTTGAAAATTGTATGTCCATGTGTCAAGTGATTGCGAATTGCCCAGGCGAAAGTCAAGAAAATAAATTAACCTATAAATCAAATTACGATTCAAAGTTGTTTCAAATTCGTCCTGCACTTGTACACTATTTAAAAAATCTAGTAATAATCTAAATATGTATAGTAAAATACTAGAATTACATTTTTTGCATTTGTTTTAATTGTACAAAATCATTTTTTTTGTGCTAAGTGACAGCGACAGATGTCATTTTATTGACGCCATCTTTGTTTTCGATGTTAAGCCTTGCATGTTTCGTGCGTTTTATATGTTTTTGTACAGACAAACTAAACCAAAATATACAATAATAGTAACTAAATAACTTTTATTTGATAATTTCCTTTTAAAATTATAAGTGTACAAGAACAGGCCTTGGCGCCATACATTCGTTCGTACCGGGTTCGATTCCCAGTGGTACCTATCGGTACGCGCTTTGGTTGGTGGTAGGACATTTTCTATGTCCGCCTAGCTAGCTACCACTATGTTACCTAAGTCTGCCGCCAAACAATTAAAGGTAGCATAGCATCATAATGTCATCATCAGCCGGGAAACGTCCACTGCTGGACATAGTCATCCTCTATGACAAAATGGTCGGTCCTGAGCAAGTTGCATCCAGCGACACCCCGCGACCGTTACTAGGACGTCGGTCCAGCTTGGGACGGCCCGGTACACGTTTCCCAGTACGTGTTAGACAAGGAAAAAGGTAGCATAGTGAGCCTTTTTGCTCTTTTTGGTATAAAATACTATCAATTCGAGCCGAAAAACAGTATGTCTAAAGTTAACACAAAATGAAATTTAATAAAATTGGTGACATAATAATTATTATAAAACGCACATCGGTAGCCGTTGAACTTATGTTAGCCATAATTATCGCAGTGTGACCTTGCCCCGCGCATGACATCACCGATATGGATCACGCATCGCGCAAATTTTAACTCAGGGGGCGAATCTGAACGTCCATATGGTAATTTATTGAAATAGAAAAAAATTTATTTAAAATTACAAAAAAAATTACAATAATAAAAAATACACTCAATTAAAAAACAAAGAACAACTTAAAATTAAATAGTAACATATTAAACAAAATGTGTAAGTTTAGACAAGGTGACCAGCTCAGCATGTTGCTGCGGCAGGAGGCCACAGCGCTGGTGTTCAGCTGGCACCTTTCACTTGATTAGCCTCAACCCTCGTACATAGATAATAATCTAAACACTAGCTCCAATCGACCTCATAAGTTTTTGTATAAACAAAATATAAAAACAAAACTATGTAAACTAAACGATCATCTAAAACCAGGTAGCTGTATAAAATGATCAGTAACGCCTTGCTTTTGTCTGTGTCACAATGTAATAAAACTAGCTTTGCTGGCAACTGTCTCAAGGTTCATCAACGCTTGGCTTCGAGCTCACCTGGTGGTAAGCGACGATGTGGGATGCGATAGTGCACGGTGGTCTAGAAGGTGCCTGTTCACCCTCGACTGAAGACACAAAATGTAGCTTCGTGGGAGAACGGACTGGCAGTGCGTTCCACTCCCTGGCTGTACGCATGATAAAGTTAGGAGCGAAACGCTTTGTGCGAGATATAGAGCGCTGCAGTTCGTCTGTTAGATCGGTACTTGAGTGTCGACGGCGGAATCAACATGAATAGGCCTTGCGCGCACTCTCCAAAATGAAACCTATAGAATATAGAGAGGCAGGCTTTTTGCCTGTGTTCAAGGCTTTGGAGTTTTACCTCTACGAGCGAATCTTTACCAATGAAGTTCTTTTCACGTCGTTCCATCGTGTCCAGAGCAGCTAGCTGGCATTTAACAGAGTTATCCCAAAGTTGACAGAGGTACTCCATACACGATCGTGCTTGAGCTCCATAAAGGCTTAGGAGCTGTAGGCGTCTCACCTTGGATAGGGTGCCGAGGTTTATGGCAGCGGTCTTTGCAATGGACTCGGTGTAACTGCCAAAGTTGAGGTCGGATGTGATATCCAACCCGAAAAGTTCAAGATGGTCAGAAAAGGACAAATTTTGGAATGGGGGTCCACTTGAAATCACAAGACTAGACTTGAATTGAGAACTAATTATATAAATAAATGATGGTTCAAAAAAATAAACAAGCTTTTGTCAGGGTTGGAAATTATGAAAATGTTAGTTACATATTGTAAGTGAGCTATCCTCGAAATATCTCTACGTAATAAAATCCGGAATGAGGAAATCCGTAGTCGAACATGTTTAATGTAACGACAAAGCTCGACGAGTCAGTGAGTTGAAGTGACAATGGGCAGACGACATCGCTCGAAGAACGGAAAACCGATGGGGAGTAAATGTTATCAACTGGCGATCACATACCGGGAAACGTGTACCGCGCCGTCCTCCTACTTGAAGCACCAACGACCTGGTTAGAGTCGCAGGGAGTCGCTGATGCAGGTGTCTCAGACCGGTTAATGTGGCGTACCATGAGGGAGGCCTATGTCCAGCAGTGGACGTTTCCCAGCTGATGATTGTTAGTCAGGAGCCTAGTGACCTTTAGTACCGATTACTACCTAGATCGTATTATAGATCAATCATAATAATGAACAGTATAGTCAGCGGCGTGTGACCAATAGCATGCGATGTCGCATCGCTGAACAATGGATCCGATCTATAGATCACTGCAATATAGATCATTATTACATTGTTGGGATAGGTTTATGGTCAGTTAGAAATAGTATCTTGCTCGAGGTTTGTTCTCTGATATTGTTACTTGGTTGCTGATCCTTTTTGATTCTTCGATCTTTAGTATTAAAATAGTTTGTGGTAGGGCATTTTCTGTCTCCTTAGCACTATGTTACCTAAGTCTGCCGCCAAACAGCAGTCTTGATAGCCCTGTTGTGTTCGGGTCAGAGAGATTTAAATATAGTAATAGGTTATAGAGCGGTCATTGGGAAACGTTTCATATAAACATTTTGATTTCAAAAGTCAACGGTATGTCAAATGTCTTGTACGGCCGCGTGATGTGATGTGACAATAGATTGAGTAACTTATTACCAATTGGTAATAAGTTTAGGATCAAAATATTTGTTTGCTTTGTCCGGTCTATTAATATTAAATGTCTTTGGTTCGGGTACGAAAGGAGGCTTCTGGGTCTTGTCGTCACTTAATGCCAGTGCCCATCATATTTTTTAAATATCTGGCACTTGTCAAAGTATATGCAGCATAAACAGCCATATCTTTTTATTGCGATTACCTAAAAGTTTGATTTTTTCATAGATCAAAGAGATTGTCGATTTGAGTATTCGATATTAATTTCAACGAAGTTTTTTTTACAATCATTGTCATGGTTTTTTTCTTATCCTTTTTAAAGTCCCTCGTTTTCGTTATTTTGTAAATAATTTAGTTAATTGTAGTTTGTTAGTTTCCTTTTGTGTACATTTAAATGAAAATAAAATTATTCATTTGTATTTCAAGTTGTTACCTCTTCGCGTTCTCGAGAAAAAGGTTCTTGACAGACGGGCGGACGGACTACCAAGTAATTCTTTCAGGGTACCTTTTTCCTTTTGAGGAACGGGCCTTAAAATGCCTAAAAAGGACAAAGAACAACGTCGCATTTAAATTTGTAATAATAACCGACTAAAATAAAGAGTGTAGTAATTGTTTCGTTCGATAACCTTAGCCCATGACATCACCGCGACACTGCAGACTTTTAACTGTAGTTTTGATACAAACAAATGCGTGAAACACGCTCAAGTTAATTTCGTTAATTAAGGCCCCGAGGAGGTCATTCGGGCAGACGTTCACTTTCATCTGACCCTAATTATTCACTAGGAAACCGAAAAATCTGGTATAGTTCATTCGCTTAGATAATGTATGTCTGTACACCCGAACGGTATGGTTATTGTAATAAAAAAACGAGTATAAAATAATGAATATATTTGCAAAATTTAGGCAGCAAAAATATACTTTCTCATCAGAAAAATCGAAACACCAACAAGTTTATGTTTTGTAAGGATTCTCAGAAAAACCTATGAAAATTCAATTTGAATTTAGAACATTAACATTAGGATTGGAAAACCTCATATTAAACGACATTTGACATATATTCCTAAATATACACATTTTTCTGATAATCCTTACAAAACATAAACTTGCAAGGTGTTTCGAATTTTCTGATGAGAAGTATAATTTAATCGAAAAAATATGGGTACACATGATCACCCGCCTCGATATAAAATGCCAAATTCACCAGTAGCTGTACGCCGCAGCTGGTCTGCGATGGAAGAATGGAAGATAGGACTGTAGTAAGGATGTGTGCTCATCTAGAAGAGAGGACTTGAAGGCCAAGTGCAAACATACACATAATACGTACATAATTACAAATACTCATTGCGCGATCCTGCCACATGTCTTTGGGTTCATAAACATTCAATAAACATTTCATACGGGCCTTTTTTCATCACTACACAATCCAGCCTTGTTAAGAACCTCAAATCTAGGGTATAAAGCTCCTAACACAGTCCCTGACAGCAGATGTTTATTGTTTCAGGTATAAGACACAATGACCTACACAACGCCATATGACACAAAAGATAACAAAATCAAAAGTAACTACGATTAAAAACGAACGAAAAAGGAACATGTGTTCAAAAACTGCGTGTGCGCACAACTAAATGATTAAGTGAATAACCTGCCTGATGTAGTTTCGGAACGCACCAGACAGAGACAAAAAGAGCGAAAGAGAGAGAGCTCCGTCCGAAAATAGAGAGATAAAAATAGAGGGAAAATGTCGAGCTCAGTTAGAGCTTCAGTGGGTGAAGAGGCGGCGGCGGGAAACACCGCCGAATGGTGGAGAACACCATGGAAAACGATGGCTGACCTAGCAGAGGCAGTCGACGATCTGATATGCAGCTTCGATTATATGGACACAGCCATGGACAACCTAGTAATGCTTATATTCATCTGGGTGCTTTTCTCTTTAGTCCTGCTCGGCATCGGGAAATGGGCATATGGACGATTCAAGAGGCCAGTTGAAGTAGAGAAGGAAAAATCGAAACCGACTGAAGAACCCAAGAAATCTACTGCGACAGAAATCATTTCCAGTGCAGATAGCGTTCTAGCAACCAGTGCTAAGATTAAAAGTGCTTCTTTCAATTATAAACCCCCGACGAAATCCAGTGGCTTCGTACCTGCCACTCCGCCAGCTAAGCGAAGGCTGGGACGCATGTCTCCGGGCCCTGAGCAGCTCACAGTGAAAAAGCACCAAAGTATTATAGTGCCGACATGTACTGGCGCCGATCCGCCGAGTGTGCAATGGGTTAACGAACTATTGACTTGGTTATATAACGATTTAGTTATTGTGAATGAGTTAGTTCAGCAATGGATAGTGTCCATGAACGAGTTTTCGAAGAAGTCCGTCGAGGAGGTAAGCTTTAACGATTACAAAATTAATTATGACGATGTAAACAATGCTCTGTGTGATGTTGGTAAGGTTGAGGATCGTGTGGCGGTTGCAAGCATTTCCTGTTGGATCAATCACAGTGAGCAGCTGTCAGAATGGAGTGTTGAGCTGTTTTGAGCTTTATGGTGGAGGGATATGAGTGATAGTTGGACGGATGGACGGATGATAGTTTGTTTTCTGAATTATTAGGTCAAGCGGCTGAAGGAATCTGGATCAAGAACGATCTATAGATCACGTTTGGGATGCATTGACGCGTTCATTATTCATGTTATCAAGGATCCGTATCCAATACAGTATAAAGTCCATTCGCTTAGAGAGTGTCGCATTTGATGAATGCCGCCCGGCACACGATTTCAAAATCAGTGAAGGCCGCTGTGGTACACATGCTGGTGAATTTAGCGTTTTAGAGTAGCTCACGTAGTTTGGACGCCACCTGAAAGCTTACGTAGGGTAGCCGGACGTGAATGGATGCGGAGAGCAGAGAACCTAATTGAGTGTCGCACTGGGAGAGAACTATGTCCAGCAGTGGACTGCCGCAGTACATGATGATGGCTGCGAGGTTATGTTTGTGACTCTGTGCGTGCGGTGACTGTTTGTGTTTAATTTTATGCTCAGTCAAGCTTGCAATTTTTTTGGCCGATTTAATTACTTTTTCTGCCTAAATTCAATGTGCGTTATTTAATCCTCGTTTCTTATTACAATATCCTCATGTACCGTGACTATACCGACACTAATTTAGCGTACGGACTATGCTTTGTTGGACGTTTAGGTTAGGTTATAGATGGTTGGTAAACACGGTATAGCACACAGAATGTTTATAATCACAAAAAGAATACATAAAAATATATACAAAAGGACCAGTTTATTTCTATAAGAAACTAGCTTCTGCCCGCAGCTTGGCCCGCGTCATGCCCGCGTGGACTTTAAAATCTAATCCGTGGGAACTGCTCGTTCGATCTAAATAAAATGTAGCCTATGCCTTTATATGATCGCTCTACAAAAAATGAAGTCACTAAAAACTTTCTATTACCTATGTGTCAATGTTGGAAAAAATGACTTTTTGTGTGTGATTTTATCCCATTTTTTTAAATAGTTATTCTGCTTCTCTGGGCGGAGATTAATACAACAAATCAAAAACCATGAAAATCGGTCCAGCCGTTCTCGAGTTATAAGTGTTCGAACAAACCTGACTTTGTTTTTGCGAGAAACAGTGAATCGTATAGTATTTCTTCTGTTGGTTGTGTTCTTATTCGTTTATATTTAATTGAAAGAATTCTTTCATTTTATTAGGTTGACTTTATTTGACATGTTAAATGTGGGAACTATTACTAAGATCAATTTAGGGATTCTTGGCGCGAACTTGAAATATGGTGGTTCATTGCAATTTTGTTAATTGGTAAAAATACTGTTATGCGTGTTTTTGTGTTATAATGGTGTGATATAGTGCAAAAAGTGTCATGGACGGTGTTATAGTATCAATTACGCAAAATTGCGAGGGTTTCGACGCGATCGAAAGGGTTTACCATGTGGATTCTTTCGAATAACGTTGAAACCAAGGCTGGCCTTTGAAATTCTCGTCAAGAATCCAAAACAAGCGATAAAATGTACACATTATACATTTTATTGAGAAACCTGAAGAAATGGCTTCGGCATAGTTTATAACATCAAAATTTGTTCACCTAATTTTACTCGTCATTGGCTAGATAACCACTGGTTAAAGCCATTATTTAAAAAAAAGATCAATTTAGTCATATTTTAAAATGAAATCAACAGTTACAATTCTACGAAATTTTGTAAATTAAAGTCACTAATGTATGAGAAGACTTATTTAGGTCAGGCCGATACTTGAAAAAGTCTTTAATCAGTGCGTGTTGCCAGTGATTATATACGGAACCGAAACGTGGTCCTTTACTGTGGGCAGAATAATCAGCTCAAAGTCACTCAGCGAGCAATGGAACGAGCTATGCTCGGAATTTCTCTACGTGATAAGGTCCGGAATGAGGAAACCCGTAGACGAACGAAGGTCACCGACATAGCTGGACGAGTCAGTGAAGTGGCAATGGGCAGGTCGCATCGCTCGAAGAACCGATAACCGGTGGGGAGTAAAGGTTCTCGAGTGGCGACCACGTACCGGGTAACGTCTACCAGGCCGTCCCCCTACTAGATGGACCGACGACCTGGTTAATGTCGTGGGGAGTCGCTGGATGCAGGTGGCTCGGGACCGGTCGATGTGGCGACTGGCGTACCATGAAGGAGGCCTATGTCCAGTTGTGGACGTTTCCCGGCTGATGATGATGATGTTCGGTGCCTTATCTGTTACAAACCTTTCTCTAAGAGTAAAGAAAAAACTGTATTTTGACACAGTTAACCTAACTTATACTCTTTAAAAAAATTAAGATTTTCCAAAAATAGGTCCCCAGCTTATTACCGCAGCAGATAGCCAGCTGCGACGCTGGTCTTCCGTGGGGCATGAGGCCTGAGTCGGGCGTGAGGTTGATCATAAATACGCTGTGAATATTTGATGATAATTTTCTAACTCCCATCGACGATACTTCCTTGACAGCCCTACCGTCAAACATAACTAGATAAATTACTCATAACTCAGCATGTCATGAAACTAAAAATATATCGACCCACAATATAAATACTTCGCGTACAAAGGCGTAGCGACTAAACACAAAACGATAAAATCGTACGGGTTGGCAGTTGTAGTCAGTTTGATGTTTACAATGCTCTACGAATACCATTACATGACCTTTTCGTTGTGTGATGACATTTTTGCGACAGTCTTTTGTTAGTCTTTTCAATAGGCTAGTTGACTAAATTTGAAAACTTGGCTAATTATATACTTTAATATCTATTTTATCCCAAAAAAACTATATTTTAAAGAAAAATCAATATTTACATTACGTATTTTGTATTTTAAAAAAGCCATTTATATTTCCCTCGAAAACGCTGAATAGTGTCATGGCGTCTTGAATGACGTCACAGCTCGCGAAATAACCTGCTCTGTGGTATGAAAACGTCAACAACAACAATGATGTTTTGCGAGGCGTGACGTCACACTTTCTTGCGCCGCGTTCTTCGTGTTCGTTGTCACGTGACCTAATGCATATTTTTTTCGAATTCATTTTCTAAAAATATTAATAATCTTTAACTTTTTTGAGAAATATACTAGTTTTTTCTTATCTTCGTCTCCTCATTTATAATTAGAAACTATAAACCAAGCAATTTGTTATTAGTGGAAACAGGCCTATTTCAAGGCCATGGCTCTAATACCTTTAAACGAGCAATCCTTATTCACGGATCTCGGAAATGTCAATTCAATTCAATTCTTGATATTTATGGCAACTACCAACTTCATGGTAATTCTGCCAAAATCTGGTGTCCAAAGAGGCAACGTGTAATAGGAAATAATCGGTTAGCCAGACACGCGATACACTTTGAGAGGACTAAAACAAAAAGGAGAAAACACACGACACGATACATAGTTCAGTTACTGGAGGGATTACAACTTTATATTGTTGGAATGAATAAAATTAGAAAGAGTATAAACAAAACGAGAGTAGACATAAGAAAGAAGAGATTTGAGATAAGGAAATGTCTCTAATAACGATTTCGCTGACATTTTTTATGTAAGTGAAGGTAAGGGTTTTTGAAAAATCGATCCAGGTTAGTCTTGTTTGGGAAAACGCGTGTTTTCGAGTTTTCAAGCGGGTTTCTTTCGAAGGGATGTCGACTGTATGCTCAATGGTAAAATCTTGATTTTTGAAAAATTTATTTTGATTTTTGACAAAAAAAAATTTACGGCTGATTTTTCCCTCATGATGTTTTCTTTAACCAAAAAGCCAATGGTAATGATTTTTATCATATTAAATAAGAAATTAGAACTCATTGGTACTTGATATTCAAATATATTACCTCTAGAACGATTGTCTCCTACACGAAACATTTTTTTTTAATAAATTCACTATTTGTGTTTTATCGCTTACGTTATTATACTCCGGGTAGCATTGCAATGCACCTTTCCTACTTCCGCATTGAGAACGGATGTAATGCTATCACTGTCTTGCATAAGTGGGTTACGGTTAGATATTCTGAGTCGTACCTCGTCTAAGGAACTGAATAAACCATTCAATAAGAAAGTCTAAAAAAATTACTCATATTTATGTGGTAGCTCTCCAGTTTTTACAGTCTAGTGTGAGAGTTTGGAATCGCTCGTGAGTCATGCGGCGTGGATCGTGTTTATTTGTGTAGCAAATCACTGGTGAAACATTGTTAGGCTATGACGTCACTACCGCGTCGTGGCCCGCGTGACGTCATCGGTGCTCACTGTTTATGCTAGTTTTTCGGAAGTTCATCAATATAGATTGTTGGTTTTGATTTAACTCATGTTCTATAATGTTGCGAGCTTCAAGGTTCGAGGGATTGAAGAAAACACTTGTCTAAAGTTTCGAAGTTTATTGGTAGCACAGGTCCACAAACTAATATTCAAAATCACGGGTCCCCGTCCCTGGATTCTGCGTGCAGTCCTTTGATAAGGCACGAAGGAGATAGTAGATCCGCCTCTCTCTTTTCTTTCTTTCTAGACTTTCTGTGTAAATGAGCCGTCATATTTAGATTTATCAATCAATCATCAACAGACTACATATGTTCCCCATTGCAGGGGCTCAGGCCTACTCTCCTACAGAGAGTGTATGGGATATAGCACACCACGCGGGACCAGTGCGGATCGGTAGACTTCACACACACCTTTCAATTTCTTCTCGGCAGTGTGCAGGTTTCCTCACATATAGAGATACTGATATATATTGTATAGGGCTATAATATCGGTTATTTTATGGTTTTGTATGAGCTACGTGCATAATGAAAAAATAAGTGAAATGTGGGATTCAAACCTGCGTGTCTCGTTAGTCTGGAGCGAACGTTTTGCCAACTAAGCTATCGGTCGTATACCGTTAGCGTCGAAAATTATCCACCATTATAAGAACTGCTTGATGGTTTGCTCGTTTGCCATGGAATGGCAACGCAGGTTCGAATCCCGCTAGTGCCGTTTTTTAAACTATTTTCAAAATATAGCTTCGTTGTCTCGTAGTGGGGATTCAACCTTGGCATGCGCAGAAAGGGTCATCTACAATTAATCTGAAAAAGAAAGCTATGTTCATTCGATTATGGAAAGAAAGAAAAAAATTATTTGCCAAGTACATAGTTTTCTATCACTATAAGTTAATATATAATTATAGTATGTAAAGTATGTATGTATTATTATTGATATATATTAGTTTGTTTTTGTATATCGTATTTATGTAATCGTCTATTATATTTATTATATCGTACACGCCTAACTGCCCTCCTTTCTTTAATATTTCTCCTTGACCTAGGACTGCTGGAAGAAATTTCTTTTAGAAATAAGCTGTTCCTTTTGTATATATTTTTTCTGTTTCTTGTGTTATGTAATGTTTCCGTGTACAATAAACTGTTTAAATAAATAAAATAAATAGTTTTTTACACGGTGTTTAGATAGTAATTTCAATTAGTTCGATGTTCTTAACCTGTCCACAGGTGTGCAAATATTATAAACATATCTAACATGGAATTTAATTGTTAAACAATTAGTTTACATCACATGTCAATTAGTAAAATGTTAGTAATTTTGTCATTAAATAATTCACAAGTCATCTCATTAATTTATGTCAAACTATAATTACAGGTATATTTAAAATGATTAATGTTTATGATTGAAACATTGAGGAATATTGTTAATGAGCCATGATCATAAACTCCTTTAGATAAAACAAAATGGCCGCGCAGACATAACATAGAAACATAAATCTCTAACCGATGTCCTACTTATCTCAGAGATTGTGTTGCCAGACTCCAGATTAGATTAAAATTACAGTTATTGAGATAACTTGACAGCGGATTGATAGCATATACACATATAAACATCTGATATTACTTGTAATGATGTTAAATACATCTGTGCCAATTTTGAGTTAACCTTAGAGAAACTGTCAGAGAGATAGTTGAAAAAAATGCCTATTTGTAATAATTAATATCCGGAATGAAATAGCTCATATTGTTGTTTAAAAGCTTTTATTTTGATATTTTTAGGGTAATTTTCTTTTGTATTTTTGACATTTTGTATTTGACAGTTTTATGCCTTGATAGTTTTTATTTAAAATTTAAATATTACTTACTAACTTAGGCTAGAAATTTACGAACACATGATGGAATATTTAATTCAGAAAAATAAAGTTTTGATTTGATTTAGGGTACCGTACCTCAAAATGAAAAAAGTAACCCTTATAGGATCTCTTTGTTGACCGTCTGTCAAGATCATTTTTCTCAGGAACACGTATAGTGTAACAAGTTGAAATTAATATCGAATACTCAAATCTAGAGTTACTTGGAGCTGTGAAAAAATCAAGCATCTAGGTCAACGCACAAGATACAGTTTAAGACGGTTTAAGAGGCTATGTTGGTAAGACCACGTGGTCGGTTTCAAGGTTACATTGTTTTGTAGCTGTCCCTCTCCGAGCCCTATCCTACCCGAGCGCGTACGGTGAGACAGCATACATTACGCGATGTTATCCACCCGTTATTTGGATGTTTCGTAGTCCAGGGATCATTTGAAGGATACAGTATATTATGTAACCATTTTTTTAATACAGTATACTAATGAAGTTTCAGATGTCGGTGGTTTTTCCAAATTGTTCTAAATTGATTCATACTCTTGTAAATCAGGTTCAAAGTTGGGGCTTTTTATTACCGAAAAAAAAATACTTTGATGCCCTGTAACTCTGGAAGTATATATTTAAACGAAAATCTGACTCACCACCGACACAGATATTTGTTTCTAGATTGTGTCTTGAAAATTTCATAGATTTTCATAGCTTAATACTCAAAATATGACTGGACTACGTTTGTATGAGCGCTTTGACAACAGCATACCCTCTGCCGCATATTTCGACGTTTATCGAATCAAAATATATAGGATACTTCCCATTGACCTAGAATCATCAAATTTGGCCAGAAGCAAGGACTACAGCCTCCAGACTACAATTATATGAATAAATCAGAAATGTATAATTTTCAAATTATTCTCATTAAAATTTAATGTTGACAAATCGGTCAATCAGTCCAGTTGGAGAGGTGATACATTGAGGTTATCTCAGTTACAGAGGTCAATGCCTATCACATTTATAGAAACCTATTTAAAATATAGTATCAGTAAAAGAGGTAAAATACACCCGCTGTCTTAATTACAGAGGTAACTATGACGATAAAATTGAAAGAACGAATCGCAGACAGATGTTTGCTTTGTCCCACGAACAGAGATGATTCAGTGCTGAAGTGTTGGGACCTCAGCACGAGTTCCAGCTATGGATATTTCTCACAGGTCTCACTTAAACAAGTTTCATTGTACTTCCAAAAACAAAAAGAAACCAATTGAAATGGGCAATTTATCAACGAAATACTCGTAAATATTGTTTCGCTGTCACGGTTTTGTTAGAACAAAGCAATTTTCGGTCGGGTTATGATCTCAGCTCTTAATCAATACAGGCAGCGAGGTCGAGACACGCCAGATCAGGCGTCTACAGGTCTGGATGCTGCACTAATCCCGCTAATGGACCTGATTCATCTGTTATTCGCCAGACAAACCAATTTACGAGCAGCTTGCGTTTAATTCTATATGAGCTGTTTGAGCTACGTCATGCTGCGGGTGTCGTAAGAGGCGACTATATATACAGGAGATCTAAGTAACAAGAACATCTTACTGCGATCAACAATCCATTCACGTACGGAATAAAAAAATCCCGGGCAGGCCACATCGCTCGAAGAACCGATAACCAGGTTTGATCAGTAAAAGTGACAACCACGCACCGGCAAGCGTGTACCGGGCCGTTTCTCTACAATGGACCGACGACCTAGTTAATGTCTCTGCTAGTCGCGTATGCAAGTGTCTCGGGACTGTTCTATGGAGGAGGCCTATGTCCAGCAGTGGACGTGTCCCGGCAGATGGTGATGAATCATCGTACAGGAACATAGTACGCACGGCTACAGATCAAGCTATACATTTCCAGTATAAGATGAACCAGCGCCGTGCGGGAGTTCATTCAATGTGAGGTCAGCGTACACTGGAAATGTATAGCTTATAAACTTATCTTTACCTGTATGAATTAGATAGATAGATTTATTTTTACATCGGCAACACATATTTACTTATCACTAGATTTACAGGTGTTAGTTAATCTCTACGATTCTATATAAACATATGTTGCAGCTGCAAAAACAGGCCGCAAACTCAGCTTGTGTTTTCTCCTGGGGGAACAAACGCTGATTTTCAGTTTTCAAGCCTAACCGCTAGAGGGGCTGTATGCGTACATACTGTGTATGTGTGTGTGGTGTGGGTGAATGTGTCTGTGTGTGTGTGCTTGTTATGTAGAAGGAAAAGAACATTGTAAATATTACGTCGTAATGAAATAGGAGGAGATGCAGTGAGTGGTGAACGTAAATATGATGATCCCTACTTAATATTATAAATGCGAAAGTAACTCTGTCTGTCTGTTACGCTTTCCCGCTTAAACCTCTCAACCGATTTTGATGAAATTTGGCACAGACAATCTTTAGACCCCGAGAAAGGACATAGGCTACTTTTTAATGCGAAAAATAAAGTCCACGCGGGCGAAGCCGCGGGCAGAAGCTAGTATTATATAAATTTTAGTAACGGGATTTATTGATATTTCTGCAATTTAAAAAAATATTATTTTAGCTGCTTTATAAAATTTGCTCTATTTTTTAACGTAATTAACTATATTAATTATCTTACGAGGAAGCTTGGCTACCCCGGATTTTAAATATATAAAACCTCTGACCATATTCAAAGTCTGCTTCTTGACATCCCAAAGCACATGCTAGCCTTGAAGGTTACCTCAACAACTGACTCGGACAGGTCCGATCAGTTTTTATATAGCTACATCTACTGCCAATAACCTCAGCGAATGTCATTTGGCTCGAAAAACTAATTATTCTGGCAACGAGCCAATCGCTGAGTTACCCTATTGTTGGGGCAATGTTATGAATCGTGGGAAATGGGAGTCCTGGGTGTTATTACACTTGCTTAAGAGGGTATGCTGGTGTCAAAGCGCCCATACAAACGTAGTCCAGTCATATTTTGAGTATTAAGCTATGAAAATCTATGAAATTTTCAAGACACAATCTAGAAACAAATATCTGTGTCGGTGGTGAGTCAGATTTTCGTTTAAATATATACTTCCAGAGTTACAGGGCGTCAAAGAATTGTATTTTACAGCAATAAAAAGCCCCAACTTTGAACCTGATTTACAAGAGTATGAATCAATTTAGAACAATTTGGAAAAACCACCGACATCTGAAATTTTATTAATATACTGTATTGAAAAAATGGTTATATAATATACTGTATCCTTCAAATGATCACTGGACTAAGAAACATCCAAATAACGGGTGGATAACTTCGCGTAGTGTATGCTGTTTTACCGTACGCGCTCGGGTAGGATAGGGCTCGGATAGGAACAGCTACAAAACAATGCAACCTTGAACGCGGCCACATGCTCTAAACAGACAAGCCTCTTAAAGGTAGAAGGAGGGTAGATAGATATATACTTGACTTAATCGTCCGTGTCTCTCCACTGCTGAAGATACTCACTCATTCCGGTCCTCAGCCCTCCTCTCCACTCGCTCCCTGCGTCTCCCGGTCCGAGGTCACCATCCTAGAATCTTTCTGCTCCAGCGACAGTCTGTTCGTCGACAGATTTTTCCTGCCCATTGCCACTTAAAGATACAAAAGAAATAATTAATTTATTACTGAAGGTCATAAACAACAGGTTTTTTTCGCCAGACGAAAAAATCAAGGTGAAAAACCACTTCAAGCAATTCTCAGCCTCTAAAACTTTATAGGTATAATCTGTGATCAGAATTTTATTTTTCCAGACGCTCGGCATGAGGTCACCTCTTCAAATATTATAATCAGAGATGCATTGCCATTGACCTGGGCTATGTTATGACTTACGAATGAATGATTATAATTTATATTCGCCTCTAATTACAAGATAAAATTAGCTACTAATGAATGGTAGAACAAGTATTTATTAATTTTATTTAAAAAAGATAAACTTCTTAACATACAATATGTACAGAAATCGTTGAAACCTATAAGGGACCTAAACCTACAAAAGCCAATAAGAGACCTCCACAGATAGCCACAAAATAATAATAAAAAAATTCAGTTTCAATTGAAACGTACAATATTATACAATTATAATAGTAGTAGAATAGCAGAGTAGATAAAATGGAGTTATCATCAACAGCCTATATATGTCCCCACTGCAGGGGCTCTGGCCTACTCTGCTACAGAGAGTGTATGGGACATGGTACACCACGCGGGACCAGTACGGAGTGGTAGACTTCACACACACCTTTGAATTTCTTCTCAGGAGTGTGCACGTTTCCCCACGATGTTTTTCTTCACCGGAAAGCCAATGGTAATGATTTTTATCATACGTATATAAATTTCAAATAGGAAATTGACACGAGCCAGGATCGAACCCAGACCTCGATTGTTCAAGGCCTGACGCTCTACTCAACTGAGCTCCCATGGCTAGATACGCAACATAGAATGGCATGGCACATAAAATGAAATACATAGAATAAACTAATGGAAGAATAAGAACTAGGTAAATAAGTTATTGCTTAATATTTAACGGACAAACGCAACTCTAGAGTAAAGTAAGTCAATGTTAGTTATACTGGAAATATTGACGTTTCTGCTCCTTTTATATTAGTTTACACACACACACACACACATCGTCACACACGTGTAAATGACAATGAAGTACGATACATATTGACGTCCGAGAGTCTGACGTTTGGTGTACATTTGCTTGTGTGTACCTTGTATACAAACGAAAGTGTCTGACGTAGGGCCTTCATAGGTGTTCAGTGGAACGCTGCCTCTGTGTATTCGAAGCTCAGTGCGGTAGAATTGAATCATTTGGTACTGATAATAGTGGTGGAATGTTTTTCTTCTGCGTTTTCAGAAACAGTCATTTTCCTGCGGGAACTACTGGTTGGACCGGGTTCAAAAGTAACCTATATTCTTCCCCGGCTCTTCAACTATCCCTATATTAAAAACTTAGTAATTCTGACGGTCCGTTTCTACGTGAAAGAAAGAAATTATTGGAATTTGAAATAGTGGATTTTGGCGCCAAATTGCGTGGCATGAAAATATTTTCTTTTCAAAACCGCACAAAAAACAAAAATATATACAATGAATGCATATTATTAAAAGTAATTTACGCAGTCAAGTTTTTTAAAATTTACTTTTCATTAAGTTGTTTATAATTTTAAAATTTTTAAACCTCGTCTCTATTATGATATTTATACAACAGAATCTACTCACTAAGCACCAACTCCAATATACATATTTTGGTCCTACGAGCCGGATATAAAAAGGTTGCAACGACGTTACAAAGTGACAATAGATTACAAAGTCAGAAGTCACGGGCTGTTCTGAATTCAAACTCTCGGTACTGGCGACCTACATACCGCGATTTAGGGTCGACTTATATCGATTCATAAATTTACCGGTCGACGAACTCTCGAATAGTTCGAGGTGTCGGAATTTTGTAAGGAATTTTGTATTATGACATTGTTTTTGCGATCTGACGCTTTCATCCTTTCACCCCTTGAAGGAGTTTTTTCATTCAGGCTTTGCTGTTGTTTCGGGGACAATACTTTACTAGGATAAAAATTATTAGATCGGATTATAGTGTCGCGAAATGAATAAATATCGTTAGCGTACAATTTTATTGTCAGCTATGTCCAGACATCGGCCCACGCGGTCTCCAGAGCTCCACAAAGGACCAAAAATACATAGACCAATAAAAGTCGCAGGGAAAGCTGCCGGTGTAGACCTGAGACCTGGTTGCTTTTAACACGGCCAACTTTATGTTGCTTTCTCGCGGGTCAGTGACGCTTCAGGACTTGGTATATTGGCCCCCGCAAGGAAAACTACCAATGTAGATTATACAGAAATTCTATGCGCGGTTCTAACGTTCATAAAGTCTACGCGAACGAAGTCGCGGACTCCAGCTAGTAGACCAATAAACGGCTTTAAATGATATAAAATATCGTTTTGTATAAAGCGTCATTGATATTGAAAGTTCTGTATGAATTACTACTTTTTGGTTGTATGAAAAAAAAATAGACCAAAGAGTTTGCATATCGCACGCGATCAGTATTAAACTTTTATTGCCGTATTCCGGTTGGGCTACAATATAATTTTAGTTTAATCGTACAGTTGTCTGACTTATGAAACACGAAAATTTCTTAACGCTGTCAAAACCATTATACTGTATACTCTGTGGGCACATGCCACGGTGATATACTACTTCGCCGTTATTCAATGGTCAAGTCATAGAGCCTCTCTAACATCATTGAAATTGCATAAGACAGAATGAGACAAATGTACATGCTCTGTCGCAAATTATGTGTCAAAATTATGCGAATGACACCATTTTGGTTAGTATGTGGCAAGTATTGGGAGCAAATTGGGAGGATTCACGGTGCTGGGTAACAATAGAAAAGGTGCAAGCTGATTTGCTAGCGTTTAGCGATGTGATCTCAGCTTTACATTATGACCACATCATGTTACCCCGCACCCCCGCGGGTGTCGTCAAAGATGACTAAGTGAAACATATTCAGGACATGAGCAGTGTAACAAAAACATCTTACTGCGATCACCAATCCGATTGACAAGCGTGGTGATTATGGCGAATCCCCTCATAGAAAGTGCGTCGTGGCAATCTATGAGGGAGTTTTGTATCCAACAGTGAATTTTCACAGCTGATAATGAACCCTAGAAAATAAGTTGAGTAACAAAATAATAAAATGGACAAATTCTACATTATAGTGGAGAGGCAACCCAAGCGTAATGACTGTCTATCGATTTTCTGACATACTACATATCTGTTAAGGTTCATTATTGAGACATATACTTATATTATCTACTTCACTTAGACTAATGGAATAAACAGTTATACATCATACGGATTGTACCTCGTGTATAATGCGTAAAGTAAACAAAAATTTATTCATTGTTTGTAGTATTTATTGCCAAAGTCGTAGTATATTTATAGTAATCGATTTTCCCGTTTAGTCTTACTTGTATTCAAGGTCAAGGATAGTCAAGGTCATGGAATGAAATTACAGTTATATTACTGTTCGGAAGCTTTTCAGAAATCACATTTAGTTTATCTAGTAACTTAACCTGCCACTTGTTTTGAAGGTCTGCCACATTTGTTCCAGTAGTCTAAACGTCTAGGTATACAGTAATCGATTTTCCCGTTTAGTCTTGTATATTCCAAGTCAAGGATAGCCAAGGTCAGGGGATGCCATTATTGTTATATTACCATTCAGATGTTTCTCTGTAATCACATTTGTACTAATTTATCTAGTTATTTAGTTCTTTACGCCTAAACGTCTAGGTAAACGATTTTCTCTTTTAGTCTTACTTATACATTAAAGGTCAAGGTCAGGGATAGCCAAGGTCATAGTTTGATGCTACAGTTGTGTGACGCTACTATGAAAAATAGCTGTCCCTCGCGATTTTGACCTCTGGTAGTCCTTGGTAATTAGTTTTAATTAATTGCCTATGCTTTTTAGTTCGTGTCTTTCATATCATTACATTTTATTCAATATTCAATTTAACAACTCTTTATAGTTCTTCATGTAACCCCTGTACTATGATAGTAAGCTAATGTCGGACTGTGCCAAAGTCATAGTATTAATCGTTATAGGTTGCTTCTTCTGACTGTCAGGTGATTCTTTTTTCTATCACGGACCAGCAATGAAAAGAGTATCGTATCCAACCCGAATAGTTCCAACGACATATTCGTGATGTGATTTATATAGTGTGTTTGAGTGATTTTACTGTGTATGATATTGACGTCTCCGTGTTGTTCCAGCAAGGCATCGGCGTGGAGCTGGTGCGTGCACTGGATAGCAACCCTCCCTCCATCGGAAACGTATTCTGCGAGTGCGACTCCAAGGACGACGTGGTGAGTGTACTATTTTTAATTAGGATTCGATTCCCCGCGGCGGTGCTATCGGCTATCAGTTTGGTTGGTGGTAACCGGTAGTGCAATTTCAAACGCTTTAAAAAAAGGAGGAGGTTCTTAATTTAAA
This sequence comes from Carcina quercana, assembly GCA_910589575.2. Lineage (NCBI taxonomy): Eukaryota > Metazoa > Arthropoda > Insecta > Lepidoptera > Depressariidae > Carcina > Carcina quercana. The sequence goes on along the minus strand of OU342451.1, from coordinate 1,967,561 downwards.
TTCCGCCAATTATAAATCGATTTTGATTATTCTTTTTTGTTTATTAGATCATACTTTAGAGGGTGTCCCATATAAATTTTACCGTAATTGATTAAGCACTTAATGAAAAAATTACTTACTTACTTATCAGCCCGTGTCTTTCCACTGCTGAAGGCCTCTCCCAACGCGCGCCACTCCTTCCGGTCCTCCGTCGTCCTCATCCACTCGCTTCCCGCTATCTTACGGTCGTCAGACCAGCGGGCTGGAGGCCGTCCCACCCCGCGTCTCCCGGTCCGAGGTCTCCACTCGAGAATCTTTTTGCTCCATCGCTTGAAAAAATTACCAAAAACAAAATATATAACCAGATAGTTTTACCTCTAAGGGTGAACATTTTAGGGGATGAATCCTGTAGACTTTTATGGCAGTTGAAGATGGTTATTTAGTTCTTTTTGAATGCGTTAATTTCATCTATGTCTGCCTGGCTATTAGTGGCTAGCTACCACCATGTTACCTAAGTCTGCCGCCAAACAGCAGCACTGTTGTGTCCCGGTAAGAAGGGTAGCAGAACCAGCACCTTATTAGCTTGAGACTTCTGGGCGAGCACGATTTCCATCACATGACACGAAGGCCAAGTCCAAAAACATAATAATCGGTTGTAAAAGTCAGCTCTCAACAGCATCAGAATTTCCATGGGGAGCAGACGGTTTGGTGATCGCAAAGTTTATTGATTAATTTTATAAATATTGGAATGTCGACCCCCTTATTTTTGCCCCCGTTTCCATAGGAATATTTTGTCCATTATTGCAGTTGCGGCACCTGTGGGTCACAATTTTCCATGACAGTTCCGAATTTCCAGTCGATAGAATTTATGGTTGCTGGGATAAGCCGCTGTGACAGACGGACAGAGATTATAAGGGTTCCATTTTCCAAGGGAACCCTAAAAAGCAATATGTTCAGCAGCCCGATAAATTATTTCGAGTAGCTATACTAGCCACGGTAACTCGGGTAGGGCGTCAGTCCTTGAAAAATCGACGTATGGGTTCGATCCTGGCTCGTACATAGCAATGAGTTCCAATTTGTTATTTGGAATTTATGTACGAATGATAAAAATCATTACAATTGGCTGGAAAACATCGTGACGAAACCTACACACTCCTTAGAAATTCAAAGGTGTGTGTGAAGTCTACCAATCCGCTCTAGACCCGCGTGGTGGACTATGACCCATACACTCTCTGTAAGATAATGGTACAATACGTCTATCTCTGTTTCTGTCAGTTATTAAATTAAATGTTTTGATGCGTTTTCAGACGATAACCTGTGACTGCGAGGCGACGCCCGCCTTCCAACTGAAAGCCTTCAGCCAGCGAGGAGAGAAAGTGGAAGTGTCACATTACAGAGTAAACGTCAACAGGTAATTCAACATGTCACCCGAGGAGCATTTAATCACTATGATGTCACCGGTGATGGCAAAGATTATCTAATCTAAACCTAATATTATAAAGAGGAAAGTTTTGATTGTTTGTTTGTATTGAATAGGCTCCGAAACTACTGGACCGATTTGAAAAATTCTTTTACCATTAGAAGCCGACATATCCCTGATGGACATAGGCTATATTTATTTTTTAGAAAAAAATAGAGATCCTTACTAAAACTTCAGTAATGTAAACCAAGCCACGCACGCGCGCCGAGCGCTGTCAATTGATCTGTAACTATGACTACGAAAAACAACGGCTGCTATTGTAAAATGTTTTATAGTCCATAAGATGGAGTATAGACTGACGTTAATCAAATAGGATTCTTGGCGCGAACTTGGAAAATGGTGGTTCATTTGCAATTTTAGTTATTCGTTAATAATACTGTTATGTGTGTTTTTGTGCTATAATGGTGTGATATAGTGCAAAAAGTGTCACGGACGGTGTTATAGTATCAATTACGCAAAATTGTGAGGGTTTCGACGCGATCCGAAGAGTTTACCATGCCGAGTACATTCGGCATATGGATTCTTTCGAATTATGTTGAAACCAAGGCTGGCCTTTGAAAGAATCGTCATAACAATCGATAGAATTTTCACATTATACATTTTATTGAGAAAACTGAAGAAATGGCTTCGACATAGTTTATAACATCAAAATTTGTTCACCTAATTTTACTCGTCATTGGCTAGATAACCACTGGTCGACGCCACGCGATCGAAGGGGTTTACCATGTCGAGTACAATCCACAGACTAATATTATGTACCTTGGTACATTCGGCATATGGATTCATTTGAATTATGTTGTAACCAAGGCTGGCCTTTGAAACAAGCGATAAAATGTACACATCATACATTTTATTGAGAAAACTGAAGAAAAAAACTGAAATATCAGTATGTTGTTTTATACAAGCAGCAGTCACCACAAAGTAACAAACACAACTTCACTGCGATGCCTCGATATGAAATGCCAAGTTCACCAGTGTCTGTACTTTGTTCGGCTGGCTTTGAGCTTCTGTTGGCATTGTTTAAAGAAGCGGCTTGTGCCGGGGCCGGCATATCTAAACCTGGGGCTCCCAACATTTTCTTGTTCAGGGACAACTATGTAATGTAGGTGTAATAAAAATAAACTCTTATAATCCAACTGAAACTTTAATTAAAAACTCAATAGTTAATATATTTATATATATCATTATATAAAAAGAAATAGTAATATTTTGGGTAAAACTTCTGTAAGTCCGACAAACGAACGTCTCACCGCCCTCAAATTTTAAAATCATTAGCGGACCATATTTTGGCTTCTGAGGGCCACTGGCAGGTGGTCCATGGTTTGGGTACCATTGGGACTGGGAACCATTGATCTAAAGGAACGGACCTTATGAACATACGTCTATCTGGTTTAAACTAAATTAGATCTTCTCTATAGCGAAGCGGAACTTAGTCTTTTCTATAATCTTCTAGCTTTGGCCCACGATTTTGTCCGCGTGGACTTCAGAAATTATACGACAGGAACTACTGAGCGAGATAAAAAGTAGCCTATGCTCTATTCCAACCTTTCAAATATCCCTATACCACCCCTTTACAAAAAATGAAGTCATTTTGACTCTCCGTTCCGACATAAAGGATGGACAAACAAACTTTAACAAATAATATTATTGGCAGAAGCACAAATAATTGACGGTTTGGTTTAGACTTAGACTAGGTTTGTAGGCATTAATCTATGTAAAATGTCAAACTATAAAAACATGTCAATGGTCAATGTCATTGTCAACGTATTAAAATGTCAAATAGTAAAAATTCTTCCCCATCATGTTCAAAATAATTTAACACTTATTTATATGTACTTAAAATTATTGAATGTCAATGCAGATTAGATAACATTATTTAATTTTGCCCTAATGTGGTACATAGGTGTTAAACCAAGCTCTGTTAGTGACTTCATGTGCTGATGATCCTCAGATTCCGTGCTCGTGTCCACGCCACCTGCATCACTGAGAAGCTGATCGGGGAGATCAAGTGCGACGGGTGGCCAGAGGTCAAGGTGGCCCTGGCTCCAGTGGGACCCCTCAAGACCAACTCCGGTGAGAAAGACTTGCAGCAGATTGTCAGGTGAGAATTATGTTCCAAATCATAGCCGGCTTCATAAGTCCACTGCCGAACGTAAGCCTCTATTCATAGATTTACTTGGGGGATTGGCTGTAATCACTGCGCTTGGCATCCAGATTGGTGATAAGTGCCATTGAACCTAAGTCTTTCCTACTATTACCCACCTACTGGTGGTCTAATGGCTAAATATAGAACTACTGGGAAATCCTGGGTTCGATTCCCAGAGAGGATACCTATTGAAACTCGCTTTGATTCTATATCCTTCTGGTTAGCTACCACCATTACCAAAGTCTGCCGGCAAACAGAACTGTTACTAGCTCTGTTGTGTTCCGGTATGAAAGCTAAGCCAGCGCCTCATTAACTTGCGGCTACCAGATGCGCACGTTCACCATCCAACGACCTTATCCCAACTTATATAACCAACTTCCTATCAGGTGAGATGAAGGCCAAGTAGCCCATCGTACTTACTCTATTCATCTCTTCTTTTAGGTAGTCTTCTGATTGCAAATGACATGCTCTCTGTTCTTCCAGTGACATAGTAGTGAGTGCTCTACGCAACAGTCACCTCGAGTTCAACCTGTCACACTATCCCACGTGTCCTCGGCTGCGGAGATATGTCGACTCTGGGCCTCGCCTGCCCCTACACTACGACTCTATGGTAATTCTACACTTCAATTATTCGACAAGGTTTCTATTTTATTTTATAGAAGACTAGCTTCTGCCCGCGGCTTCGCCCGCGTGGACTTTATTTTTCGCATTAAAAGTAGCCTATGTCCTTTCTCAGGGTCTAAAGATTGTCTGTGCCAAATTTCATCAAAATCGGTTAAGATGTTTAAGCGGGAAAGCGTAACAGACAGACAGAGTTACTTTCGCATTTATAATATTAGTAGGGATAGATCAACGCTTGATAATGATGTTAAGAGACGATGAGGTCGACGATGTTATGCGTTAGAGAAGGTGCTTATTTACTTTTCGTTTGAAGATTCCCAAGTTTCATTTTTCATAATATTTTTAAATTAAAGCTAGAAAGATATTCTAACGTACAATAGAAAAAGTCATTTATAGAAACAGTTTTCAGATGTCTGAATTTTGAATTAAATGGAGTGGTGGTACCTCTCAATGTTGCTGCTTTGAGCATCTTTGTATCCATGTCACAATCATTCTATTCCCAGAGAGGCACCTGTCGGTACTCTGTTTGATTAGTGGTAGGCCACCACCAGCCACCATGTTACCTAAGTCTGCCGCCAAACAGCAGTGTTAATAGCATTGTTTTATGCCGGTAAGGTAGCATAGCCAGTGCCTCACTAGGTTGAGGTTTAAGAGGCTATGTTGGTAAGACCACGTGGTCGGTTTCAAGGTTGCATTGTTTTGTAGCTGTCCCTATCCGAGCCCTATCCTACCCGAGCGCGTACGGTGAGACAGCATACACTACGCGATGTTATCCACCCGTTATTTGGATGTTTCGTAGTGCAGGGATCATTTGAAGGATACAGTATATTATGTAACCATTTTTTTTATACAGTATAGTAATGAAATTTCAGATGTCGGTGGTTTTTCCAAATTGTTCTAAATTGATTCATACTCTTGTAAATCAGGTTCAAAGTTGGGGATTTTTATTACCGTAAAAAACAATTCTTTGACGCCCTGTAACTCTGGAAGTATATATTTAAACGAAAATCTGACTCACCACCGACACAGATATTTGTTTCTAGATTGTGTCTTGAAAATTTCATAGATTTTCATAGCTTAATACTCAAAATATGACTGGACTACGTTTGTATGGGCGCTTTGACAACAGCCTACCCTCTTAACGAACTTATCATCACTTACCATCAAGTTAGATGAAGGCCAAGTTTAAACCTATCATACATTAAAATGTACATTCCTGAAGATCGTTAAAATTCATCTGAACATTGATATGAGACATCTAGTACGAGTATATGATAAACATCATGCAACCCTGTGCTAACATAATGGAATTATAACCACTTTGAAACAAGCTGTAATAATAATTCAGTTGCAGCATGACCGCGAGCGGCAGCTGTTCACATCCACGCCCAACTCGATGACAGGCAGCGTGGCCCAACTCCTGGGGGACAGGAGACTCCTGGTGAAGGTCGTCGGTGCCAAGGACCTTGGGGGTGAGTGATCATATATCAACAAAGATAAAACAAGACAGCCCGGCCAAGTCATCACCAATCAATACTCTAACGAATTCGCCTAAATGTGAAACACTCCCTTCAGTTTTGCCTCGCGTCACTATATGGTGCTCTCAAGCAAAACAAACTTTTCTTTGCAGCTAAGTTTCATACTCGATGTATGGCTTCCAACTGCAAAGTTAAGTTTGTAATCATAGAAACGCGTTTCTAGTATGGGACCCTATTTTTATTTTTAATTTCTTTTCTTTTTTTTAATTTGTTTTTATTGTAGCGATATAAATATTATTTATAGACTATTACGAAGTGCGAGATACAGCCCGCTGACAGACGGATGGATCGACAGCGTAGGCTTAGAAATAGGGTCCAGTTGGTAACCCTTTGTGTACAGAACCCTTCAAAAAGGCACAAGAGGTAACTTACCAGACAATTGTCTGACTGTGCCCCAATAGTGGGACAATTTAATATCCTCCTCCGCTTTGACCAGTTTGCTAGCTAGACTTAAATGATACTTTGGTCGAATCTCTCTGTAAAAAAATATATTCTACAGTTAAATTTTGCTACGACGTTGTCATCTTTTTGTTTGTTTGTTTGTAAAGTCGGTTTACGGACGATAATTTTACGTGATAACATCATAAGAAAAGATGCGTCACAAGTCGATCGTGCCTCTCTATCGCTTGCTCCGCGCTCTCGCTTGCACGCTCGACTCAGGCGGAACGTGACACTTATTCGTGCGTGCACCCGGCGTACATCGATTTATAAGACATTATCTCGTCAAAAACGTTTCATAGACAATAAACTGATTTGTATTTGCCGTCAGGTAAATCTGGCTGCATAGCTCCGTACTGCGTGGTGGAGATGGACGAACCTCCGCAGAAGAATCAGACTGCCTTCAAGAAGGAGACCACGAGCCCCCAGTGGGAGGAGCACTTCCTCTTGTAAGTAGAAGTGGTCTGTCTATAGCATAGCTCTTGAACCTATGCAGAGATATATCCAAGATACTCAGTCAAAGTCATGACACTTGAAAAAAATGTCGTGATATTGGTTCCTATTCGCATACATTGAACAGATTCTTTCGAACTAAAAACTTGCACATGTTATTTGTTTTTTGCATAGATAATTACAAATGAATGGACCCGTATTTTTTATTTACTGAAATAATTTAATTTTCAGTCATGATTTTGATAGAAAACATAACGATATTTTTCGACGAAAATCTCTCGTGTGGCTAAAAAATCGCAATAAATTAAAAATTTAAATAAAAAAATCTTACATGTTTGGGACGTGGAAATTGTGATAAATTTGTTTCGTCTATCCCATGGGTTTGGCATAGTGGTTTATTTTTCCCTCCAGTGACCTGTCCCCGCAGACCGCAGAGCTCCTTTTCGAGGTGTACGACCGCACGGGCCCCCCCTCTCCAGGCGGGGGGTCCGCTCAGCACCGGTTCCTGGGTCTGGGGCTGGTTGGAATCGACGAGCTCCTCGCGGCTCCCTCCCAGCGACAGCAGATCGCCCTGCAGACCAGGCCCATGGAGGAACACGACATCAGTGGGACCCTCACTGTCGAGGTGCGTTCTAAAACACAAGCTCAATTTTTACGCCACTACGCCGAAACAAAAAGTAGAGTTATGATTCCATCTGCCTATTTATCAACGACATTTTGCTGCGATCACAAATTTTCCCGCCAAACATGGTGATCATTCAAATTCCTCGTAATCCTTCGAAGGTTACGGGTTCGATCCCCAATGCTGAGTATCTGATACTCGATTTGGATCCTGTTTAGGGTCCCGTACTGCAAAAGGAAAAGGAACCTTTATAAGATCACTTTGTTGTCCGTCTGTGTGTCTGTCAAGACCATTTCCCTCAAGAACACGTAGAGGTATGAAGTTTTTTTACTTAGTAATCAAAACCTATTGACCTAGAATCACGAAATTTGGCAAGAAGCAAGTTCGTAATGCAGAAGTATAGGAAGAAATCTCAAAAGTATAATTTTTTAATTATATCTCATTAAAAAGTGTTGTTTCAAATTCGGCCTGCACTTGTACACTATAAAAATCAAGTAATAATCTAAAGATGTATAGAAAATACTAGAATAACATTTTTGCATTTATTTTAATTGTACAAAATCATTCTTTTCGTACTAAGTGACAGCGTCAAATGTCATTTTATTGACGCCATCTTTGTTTTCAACGTCAAGTCTTACCGGTGTCGTGCGTTTTATATGTTTTTGTACAAATAAACTAAACCAAAATATACAAAAATGGTAACTAAATCACTTCTTTGATAATGTCCTTTTAAAATTATAAGTGTATAAGACCAGGCCTTGGCGCCATATATTCGTGGAACGTGTCATTTGATGATGTAATCATGTTCCAGCGCCTGTCGGTTTATTCTTAGCGCTAAAAATATTGTTAACTATTGCTCATTGATTTAAGTAAGGCATTCTGATTTTCAGTATGTTAATTATTACTTTTTATGTGTGCAAGTCTGACTCTCTCTCTCTCTCTCTCTCCTCTCTCTCTCTCTCTCTCTCAGATACAAGACTCCCTAGGGCCTAGGGGAAGAGCATTATGCAGGAGTGTTACGTACTAAATCCCTAGGATGTTCATCCGCTGCGCATGAAGGCGAGCTCTGGGTCCTCCAAAATACGCTTTCGAACTTCCTGGGCTGATGTGCCAGACCCTAATTTTTCATAGACTCCTCAATGATGCTACACCGTTCCTCGCCTGGTGGAGCATTTTTATGTTTTTCGTCTAGCTACCACCTTATTATCTTAGTCTACCACCAAACAGGACTGTTGTGCACTGTTCTGTTCAAGATTATAAAAGATAACAGAAGCTTCGATGGTCGTGGCAGTTTAGGAAGGTAATTTACGTCCAGGAATTGATGCTGATGATGTTTTTTCTCCAGTTTCTGTTCATCGAGGGTGCTGACATCCCGGACCTGGGCTCTAGACCTGTGAAGATCAAGGAGTCTCTGCGCACCATTTCTCCTCAGGGTCACTTCACCACTCTCACCAAAACAACCTTCCACCAGAACGGTAGGTAGTCCTTTCGCTGACGCTTGACTAATTTTTTTTAATTCCCTCATTCAAAAGACCGTGTGAAAATATAAATAGCCTTGCTAAAGATTTTCGATACTACTTATAGTTTTCCTAATATCCGTCGAAAAGTGATTCTAGTCACGTGGTGCAAAAACGCTCCATACAAATCGGTACCTAGGTGACGTCACGGCTAGGTATTGAAGTAGATAATGTATGAAACTTTTAACAATATTTGAGTTATCTCGTAAAATAACGTTTTTATGTGACCACTCTCTTACAAAAAAATCTTCACAATGTAATTACAAAGCAAAATGTAAAATAAAAAATTTAATTCGAGTAAGTTGGGTTTTTGAATGATGCGGGCTTTTATAGCTAGTCCAGAAATAATTGAATAATATTATATATTTTAAATTTTATAGGAGTTTTATAATGCCTTTTATGGTTTAAAATACAATTTAACCCCAATCTGATTTGGTGTCATCTAGCCTACTGAGAAAATTACCAAGTGAATAAAACTCGCAAATTACTGTAACATATGGAATTAACCTATTCGAGTTAAAGTGATCCAAAATTTAAAAAGCACGTGGTTGCGGTAAAAACATAATACAAGCTCCAAGTAATGTAAAAAATTGATTCACATTTTATAATCGATCGTAAGGAGTAACCTTCAGTCGTGCATTTTTTTCACACCCTTTTTTTCGTCTCGCTTTGAGCGTTTTTGTATCCATGTCACAATCATTCTATTCCCAGAGAGGCACCTGTCGGTACTCTGTTTGATTACCTTAGGTGAGATGAAGGCCAAATGCAAACCCATCATTCATTAAAAAAAACTTTTTTGTACTCGTATTTACATAGAGTATACTATAGCGTCCATTAGTTTCAAATTGTTTTCTTTACTTCACCGATAGATGTCGCTACTTGTGAAATAACGCGCGCTATTGACTCGATTCTCGGCTGAATATATAGTTACTTCTGAGTCTTTACAATCAGTTTTATATCGTCATTGTATGTGGATGAAGATAATTTTAATTTTTGGCTTGCCATATGTTATATGGCATAGTATAGTGTTAATTATTACAATTTAAATAAATAAATTTATTGAAATATCGCTCGAATAACCGGTGGGGAGTAAAGGTTCTCGAGTTGCGACCACGTACCGGGAAACGTCTACCAGGCCGTCCGCCTACTAGATGGACCGACGACCAGGGGCTCTATTTTTGATTCGCTCGTGTGACATAGCTTCGTCGCACACGACTTAAGTCACGATCGACTACAAGTCGCATGAAAGCAGGTTTGACCGTATTTTTGAATCATTCGCCTCAGGTGTTGCCGATATAACTTAAAATGTTTAATTTTATCCGTTTTACGCAGAAAAATAAAACCGGCAATTCATGCAAGGAAAACGGAATGCAAAGTATATAGAAGTTCAATGTCAATAAGTGGTAATGTCAGTGTTCGACGATGGCGTTTAGTCTATCGCTCGCCTCCGCAAAGAGTGGTCCCGACCACTCGTTGCAGAAGAGCGATTCAAAAATACCAAATTTCGTAAGTCGAACGAAAATCAGTAGAAATCGAGAGCTCGCGGCGCGTAGAGCGAATCAAAAATAGAGCTCCAGGTTAGAGTCGCGGGCAGTCGCTGGATGCAGGTGGCTCGGGACCGGTCGATGTGGCGTACCATGAGGGAGACCTATGTCCAGCAGTGGACGTTTCCCGTCACTTCCCATCAGGAGAGATGAAAGCCACCTATCATATATTCAAAATAACCTACGTTATATTAGTCTGAGGTATACACTAAATATCTGTTTTCGTTTGTTGCAGGCCACGACAGCTCTCGTCTGACAGAATCAGCTCTACGGGAGCTGGAGTTGAGCCCGGCCAGCGCTGCGAACAAATCCACACTCATCATACACTCCGTGCAAAGGGTAATTAATACCATCTTATCATTGCAGGCCAATTCATTCAAAACCAGGTACATTTTGATTCATCTTCAAACAATCGAATATTGTTAGTTTGGATCTAATTAAAATATAACTTGTCGTTTTTTTATTAATATTATTGATTATTCTACGGTTTAAAAACACGATATATGCTTTTTTTCTACATTATCTTCTCTAATATATACTTTTTTGTTTTGAGTACATGTATGTAGGTCTACTTACAGTATATTTATTTTTTGAAAGCTCCAGTGTGAGTGCCGGGAGAAATCTATTGTTAGGGATAGACAACTCTAATTGTACAATTTTAGATATAATTGACTTTGTAATTATTATTATGTGCAATAAACAATAATATAAGAATTGACAATAGCTTAAAAATACAGTAATTTTGAGACTTGAGAATATTTAGCTTTGATTTATTTATTGCTCCGTTTTCTAGTTCTAGGTATAGTGCTAATCGAAAGACTACTCACACACATGTGATTTCTAATTAATTGTATATAAATAAACAAATATAAAAAATCCTATAAATATTTTAACAAACAAACATCCAAACGATTACTCGGAATCTAGTAGGTTCAACTCAACTCTCTCAACTCAAAGCTAAATAATTTTGTGTGATTTTTGTATTTCCCTTCATGTCGATAACTTCCCCCCAAAGTGTGACGTTACACACTCGAATTTGACTAACTGTTGTTTTCTTTTCCATTGTTTGCCGCCGCATGCTTCGATATACAATACACAAACATAGGAGCCGAAGAAATGCATCAAGGTGAGTTCTACACACAAATTCAAAACTAAACAATGTTAAGGCCCCCTTTGTGCGCTCGGTCGGAGAACGTCGCTTTATCTGTAACAGGGTAAAAACTGCTCGAAAGCATCGCATATACAGCAATGTTTTTATGCGATTTAATAGATTAACTATAAGAAACTGTGTAGCATGCAATTTGGACTGTAAAGTATCTAGGTAGTCGGAGTAAAAAAACGATTCTAAATTTCCGTTTTGGTGAGGCATATTGCATAGTATCCTTCTTTGAGAAAAATTCAAATACATTTCCTAAGTAAAAGCGTAGTTGATCTGCATTTAGCCCCCAAAAGACTAGAAGAATCTGCTATGTAGCACTTTCAGCACCATGTAGAGTGAAAAAGATGTACTACAGCGCTACGTGTCTTTTAATGGCTAAATGCAGAGAAACGACGCTTTTAATAAATTAATGTATTTGTATTATATATTATTACGTCAGGTTTATAATATAATAATATTTGAATAAAGTTGAATTCCTTGAATGGTTTTATTAAAGGTAAAAGGAAGAATAACTAAAATTTAAATAGATATAACTAAAGCAATAACTCCTCCTTGTCTATTGGGAATTCATCGAAGAATGGCGTAAGCCTATTAATGCAATACGTATATTGTTTAATCTATGAATATGTTTGATATTATTTAAAGTGACATCTATCAGCAGCTCATTTTATATTAGTCGCTTAGCAATTTTGAAGTTACCTTATAGATTAACATTGTACACAAGGTCGTAAAAGACAACCAACTTCCAATCAAATTACATGTGTTTATGGCCTTAATAATAAATTAGGTACGAAAGGATTGCATTATGAAAATATGGATAAAAGCGACGTTGCAAGATTTTACGTAGAGGAGCCTTAAGACACTACAAATTACGATGTTTTTTCTGAAATATTAGATATTATTTTAATGTAAATATGAATATATAATTTCAAAGTGATAAATAAAAATAAAAACAGTAAAAAATAAAAAGTATTTATTTTACAAAAATTGTTACATTTCACTTATAAGATATGTGCGTGTGTGGTGTGAGAGGGCGTGTGGTATGAGAGCTGAGAAGACGAGAATCATACCCAAGGAAGGAGTAAACAAAGAATAAATGATTACATAAATAAGTTGTTGATGCTATTTTTTTGTATTGTTGTTATTTTTTTGTTTGTATATATTGTAGTTTGTAGATTTTTATAAATTCCGGTAATGTAAATACAGAGAACTAAGTAATTTAAAGTATTATCTATGCACTTTTCTTAAATGAAAGCATGAAAGTAATAATAATAAGGTATCCTTACTGCCTATAAAATAAAATAAGAAACAAACACCTTATGTTCTCATGAAACGCCATTTTGTATGATATTTGACATTACTCACGCGTGACGTCACATAACTCTCTTGACTGCAGTTGCCAAATGAAAAATTTTGGAAACCTTAATACCGAACTGTTAAAATAATTTGTTGTCTAATGAAATTAAGAATCATTTTTCCAACATTACCGGAATTGTTTTGAGCTATGAGCATGCCCCTGAGAGAAATAGTTTTCTACTAATGAATGCTGTGTGTTGCCATACTAACAACTCGAAAAACTCCCAAAAAGGTGGAAATCACTGGTTCCGGGAAATTCATTGAAGTCGAAAAAGAGGCGTCCGAAAGCGAAACTCGAGATACGGTTCCGGAGTTGAGAGATGACCAAGAGACTGACAAACCGGCCACGAGTAGCCCAAGTCAGTCTCCGGGGAAAACTGTGAGAATTAAAGAGAATGGAACCAAGGTGAATGGGGAGAACACCGAGGTAAGAGTATGATTTTTGTGTTGTTTTACTAACACTATTTACATATATGTATATATTTACACACGTCACACACATATGTATTTATTTATGAAGATAACATGTATACATAATTCAGGAATTGTTTGAACTTGATGAAAATAGTATAGTTGTGGATCAATTCGATAGTTGAGTTTAATTAGCAAGTCGTCGAAGATGATATTTAAATCTCAAAAATGATTTAAACACATGAGCTAAGATATACAGGTTAACTAAACTTTCCGGTTGGCTTCAGCCGCAGGTAAAAGAGTTGTTGCAAATACGGCCTGCACTTGTACACTATTTAAAAAATCAAGTAATAATATAAATATGTATAGAAAAATACTAGAGTTACATTTTAGCATTTATTTTAATTGTACAAAATCATTCTTAATGTTATGTACTTGGAAAAACAAATGCCACAATATTTGGAAAGATAGAACATTCTGAAACAACAAGTGGATAATGGTTTTAAAAACTATAGTTAAATGAGGCACAAGTGTTAAAAGTCACATAAGTTTTAAAAGTGTCACAAGTTTTAAATGTCACAAAAGTTTTAAAAATGACATAAGTTTTAAATGTCACAAAAGTTTTAGAAGTCACAGAAGTTTTAAAAGTGTCACAAGTTTTAAATGTCACAAAAGTTTTAAAGTCACAGAAGTTTTAAAAGTGTCACAAGTTTTAATAGTCACAGAAGTTTTAAATGTTACAATGGTCTTTTAGTTGCATAAGTTTTAAATACATATATAAGTTTTATGAGTTACATAAGTGTTAATTTTGTGTTCTATATTTGAATGTTTCAGCAAGGGGACTACGTGAACAGTGGACAAGACGCGCCCCCGGAGCCGGCACCCAGGCAGAAGCGGAGGAGAGACTTCTTCGGTACCATTAAGAGAAGGTACGTCGTTAGTCCAAAGTCCAGTCCAGTGATTTATTTAGAAACTAATTGTATAACCTATTAACGCGTTGAAAAAGAACAAAGGAACCGACTTCAACTGTCCTAAAAAAACAGTATTCATCCCCTAAAATTTTCACCCTTAGAGGTAGAATTGTCTGGGTATTTATTTTGTTGTTTGTTGATTTTCTCAACAAAAAAAAAGAATCATCAAAATCGATTCCTAATTAATGATCGCGTAACCTGCATAAAAAAGAATATGCAGTTGAATTGAGAACCTGCTCCTTTTGGAAGTCGGTTGAAAACAAAATATGTTCGCAGATAATTCTGCCTCTAAGGGTGAACATTTTATGATCTGTAGACTTTTAGGGCAGTTGAGTCAGTTCCTTTGTTCTTTTTGAACGCTTTAATTATTGAGAACTTTAATTGAAAAATGTATGAGTTTGGCAGATGTTTGTATCGTTCAGTGATTATTTTTTACATTAGACAGTCTTCCGTTTGACCACAATTTCACCTGATGTTAAGCGACGATGTGGTCTAGGATGGGTCACAGTGGTATAGAAGTAGGCAATAGTCTTATTGCCTATTCACTCTGGCCTTGAAGATATCCAGATTGTAGCGCTCGGGAAACAGCAGCGGGCAGGGAATTCCACTCCTTAGCTGTACGCATAATGAATAAAGAAGCGAAATGCTTCGTGCGAAATGGTGGAATGTCAACCAAGTAGGGGTGGAACCCAGCCGTTCTTCTGGTTGTCCGATTGTAAACAGGGAACGGTGGAATTAGGTCGTGTAATGTCCCTAATAGAAATGGCGTCGGTGGCGCAATGGATAAGGCGCGGACTCTCAATCCGAGGGTTCCGGGTTCGAATCCAGCCGTGTACCTATGAGTTGTTCTTCAATTCAAGTACATTATCCGATTGCTTAACGGTGAAGGAAAACATCGTGAGGAAACCTGCATGTCTTTAACAGGCATGTGAAGTCCGCCGATCCGCACTGGTCCTGCGTGGTGGACTATGACATACACTCTCTGTAGGAGAGTAGGCCTGAGCTCCTGCAGTGGGGATGTATATAGGCTGTTGATGATTGAATGTGTCGTGAATGTAGATGATGTATGTTTCAGATTGGGTCGGTCCCGCACGCGGGGACAGTCCCTCGACCTGCCGGACAGTGATGCTGAGAACCAGAGCCGAGTGAGGAGCATCAGCGCAGAGAGAAACAACCACGGTCAGAGCGCGCTCTGGTTATTTAATTACCTATAAACAGGATATCGGATTGTAATATCGCGAAATGAGTATCATTAACATTATAGTTCAAAACGCCATCTAGGGACCATTAGCTGTCTGTGAAGATGAATATTTGAATCGCTATATAATTGAATGTTAATCGTATCCGATATATTTTCAGATAATAGGGAAGATACAACTAAATCAGATTGGGTTGAGTTGTATTTTATAGCATAACGGAAATTAAAAGAAATCCCACTAAAATAAAAATACGTAATAATTTTGATTATTGATTTTACAAGGACTAAATGTCTCAAAAATTTAGTTCCTCGAATAGTAAAATGCATATTAGATTTAGTTGTTTCATTGCATTTTGAACATTTTATTATAGCGGTACATAGCACATAAAAACATTATTTTACGAGATAACTCAAAATATCGAACAAGCTTCATACAATTAACGCTCCAATGTAGTCATGTGACGTCACAAATGTCACCCGATTTATAATAATAGAGTGTTTTATCACCGCGTGTCTAGAATTAATTTTTGGCGGGTTGTACTAAAAAATAAAATAAAATTATCGAGAAAAAATGATAGAGGTATTTTTTTCCTTTTTAAGTTTTTACATGGACTATCGAATGAGACCAAAATATTTTTCCATGCATCTTCCCTATAGTGCACAAAGCCAGCTATGCTATTTAAATTAATTATGGGAAAGGAATATTATTATGAAACTTTTACCGGCTTCATGTATGTTTGTTTCAGAAAAAGCCCTTTCCGTCCCTAATAGAAATGTGTATTCTGCCGGCGCTTCGCCCGCGCAGTCGGGAGACGAGTCCAGGACTTCCAGAAGGTACGTTTCAGTCTACAATCTAGACTGTAGGACGCCTTCATCTAGATTATTAGGGTGAAAAATTTGCGTACAATACTTCAACTGCCCTAAAAGTCTACCTACAGCATTAATCCCCTAAAATGTTCACCCTTAGAGGTAGAATTCTGGTTACATATTTGCTTTCTGTAGATTTTCTCAAAAAGTGCTGAATCAATTTTGATAAAATTCGTATGGGATCACCTCTGAAGTATGCTCTACCAAATAAAAAAAGAATCATCAAAATCTATTCATAATTGGCGAAGTTATCGCGTAACACACATACAATAAAAGTCAAATTGAGAACCTTTTACTTTTTGTCGTTTGGAAAGTGCATTACACAATCAGCTGAACCAGTTAACTGATGGACGAGATAGATCTCCCATCTCATGAATATTAGTCTCCCTTGGTCGCCTTTCACGACATTGGCACACACGGTTCTATTCAATAGCCGAGACCACACAATATTTTCAGTTAAGAGAGAATCTCTAACGGTGAACATTTTAGGGGATGAATGCTGTAGGCTTTTAGGGCGGTTGAAGTCGGTTTATAGTTCTTTTTGAACGCCAGGGTATTGTGAAAAGGGAATAAAGTCGTCAGCGACATTAAGCGAGTTTAGAGAATTGTGTCAAGCTCAGTGATTATGGTAAATCCCCTACTAGAAAGTGCGTGAGCGAATAGATGATTTTCAAATAATATTGATATGGTTCTTCAGTTGTATGGAAAACTTTGTAATATTGTAGTTTGACAAGGCAACATTATATGTTTCTAATACTATTAAATTTAGTGTAATATATTATTTATATTATTTTTTATTAAACTTAGTATTTTAATATAAATTAATTTGCACAAAAATACTAATAATTCTAGAGCTTGTTTAACTTTGTAGTAATGATGTCTTGCCATAGATAATAATAAAACTATACGTACATACATATTTAAATATTTTAGATTAATTTATAGAATTGCGTCGGTCTCTCATACCGAGATACACAATCAACTCTTGAAGTGTCCGATGAAAATAAATACTTGAGTATAATGATAAGCATCCATTTACATTTGTCTCATATCTGCCGTCATTGAACTTCATGAAGTATTTTTTAGAGTGCATGCATGGTTCCTATTCCTATATAGTGTTTGGGCACATTATTTCTCGAATCAAATGGGTGATTGTACATCAAAATTTATGAGAAATCGATAATTTTGTTAGTAATTTTGCAAGAACTAATTAAGATTTCTTTCTTTCCATCTCTTTCACGCGCTGGGGGTAACGCACACTGCAATCTGGTAACACATGGTTTACATTACTAATTTCTATTTAAATTCCACTATTTTATTGTATTTTAAACTATTTCACACAATTTACTATTATTTTACTCTATTACCTTTCATTTTCCCAATTTCTTTTTTACTATTGTTTTCTTTCATTTCGAATCTAAAATTGCGCGAATGAAATTGCTTTGACACATTTTTGTTGTTATTTTGATCGTATATTATATTACTTTTATGATTTTTGTTTGTTTGCGATTGTATGATTTATCACTTTTTGATAATATTTGACAATGTTTTGGTACGATTTCTGTTTTATCTACGAAAACTATACCTTTATTTTGTATTACGTAATTCCTGCAAAAATCCTACAAAACCTATGACCTAATGTAACATCTTCCAAAACCATTAATTGTCAACATTACAACTTAATCACTTCCTTCCCTAAAACCTGACCTAATTAATTTTACCTAACCTTTCTCTCCATTCAAACTACACAACCTGGGATCTATTAAATTCCGTCCAACAACACATCTATTGTGCATACCAAACCCGGGATCTGCTTCTCCATCTTACACACCTCCCTCTGTAAAAACCAACAAATTGACACTCAAGGTCCTCTCTCAGCGAAGTGTCAGGCTTCAGCACTGCCTCGGCGAGGACGTTCATCCACGAGGCCTCGACCCTCGTGCTGGAGACCATCGAGGCGGGCATCAAGAAGCACTACCTCGTGCCTCTGACCGTGGCGCAGAGGTCCAGGTGGAGGCGGAAGGGCGTCAAGCTGCACATTTACAACGAGCACACGTTCATCGCTAAGCATCTTAGCGGGTCAGTGGACATCCATTAGTATCCTCGTGTCTCCTTTAGAACACTAATACAACTTGTCTAAAAATATAACCAATAATTTCTGGACTTACAATCCGGGGTTCGATTACCTGCGGAGGGAACTCGTTCACTGGTGAGGTGATTTAGTCCTTACAGGAGAGCAATGGCAAATTTGTGTCATTGAAAATAAAGCTGCATCTGTCTCTCTCTGCTTCCAGCGGTACAGTATGTGAAGTATGCAACAAGACGATAGCGCGGCGGCTCGGCAAACAAGGCTACGAGTGCCGCGACTGCCAGCTGAAATGCCATAAGCACTGTCATATAAGGGTGCCGGGCACGTGTCAGCAATCCTCCGTGCACAATATGGAGCTGTGAGTCGCTGCATTATATACGAAGGAACAGATGTAGCAAACATTTGGCAGTAGTATGGATATTCCTTGTTATATTCATTCCCTTCTCTATTTTTTAGCTCTTACTAAAATAAAATAACGAAATTATCAGTAAACTACAAGTCTAATCTAATATTGAGCCCTTATTTTTAGTCGCAATAAGATAGATAAGCAAAGCTTTGAAAAAATATAAATCTAGGATACGCAATTCCAAAATGTTTGTGATATCATAAATACTGGTCATATCCATATTATGGCAAATGATTGCCATTTCAGATCCAATCTGTTCTTTTGGTAATATTATTACTTATAATTTTTTAATATATAAATTTATAATAATAATTAAGTTAATGCAATAATGTGCTTTGGTTTGGAGATGTCGTGGCCCAATCTAGAATTGACCACATCATAATATGCCTTAGTCAGATCGATGAAACGAAATCGTTTATCGATATGTTCCACCGTCAGAGGCGCTGTCAGCGCTTTTTTATGGAAGTCATCATGGCGGCGGTAAATAATTACGATTATATTGCTAAAAGCTGATAATAAAGTATAATTCAAAATGAAAATGCAGGTCTATTTTGTAATATTTTAAAAACCGGCCAAGTGCGATTACGACTCGCGCACGAAGGGTGCCGTACCATCATTTATAATAACGAGCAAAAAATCAACTTATGGGAGCCCCCTTAAATATTTATTTTGTTATATTTTTTAGTATTTGTTATAGCGGCAACAGAAATACATCATCTGTGAAAATTTCAACTGTTTATCACGGTTCATGAGATACAGCCTGGTGACAGACGGACAGCGGAGTGATAGGGTCCTGTTTTTTTACCCTCTGTGTACGGAACCCTAAAAAATCAAGATATAATCATGTGCCGTCGACCTGGTAAAGTCTCGGGTGGACGCTGGATACAAGCGGATAGGGACCGGTCAATCCATCAGTGAACGGTTATAGAACGTTTATCGGCAGATTTATACTGTATATTTTGTAATTAAAAGAACAATCACATTTACGGTCCCAGAAAATAAGGAATTTAAAAAAAAGCAAAGAAAAATTGATACAGCATAATCTTGCGCTTTTGAAAAATATAACAAAGAAATTATTAAATCAAGTATTTAAAATATTACTTTATTATATAAAATAATAAATATTATTATTAATGCCGTATAAATATGTCGATTTATTATTATTGCATTATCAATAATTATATGATAAAAACAATTTATAAAAAAGCAAAGAAAAATTCATACAGCATAATCTTGCGCTTTTGAAAAATATAACAAAGAAATTATTAAATAAAGTATTAAAAATATTACTTTATTATATAAAGTAATAAATATTATTATTAATGCCGTATAAATATGTCGATTTATTATTATTACATTATCATTAATCATATGATAATATATTTTTATTACTCCGATGAAGACTGGGTTAAGTTTTATACAAACATAATATGGACCTTGAGGTACAAAAAGTATTGTGTTTACCATTCCTAGTAGATCTTGCATAATGTAATGTTTGCTTACAGTCGTTACACTTTAAAATATAAACTTTATACACATTCTTTATATAATTGTAGTTGATTAAATGGGGTTGCCAGATTCCATGTTAAAATAATACTTGTTATTTAGATATACAGTACGTAAAAATAACGATTAACGTATTTCTATGTTTGTTTTTTAAATTATAAATATTTTTACAGACTCTGGCATTCCCAATTGTATATTTTATTATTAATAAAATAACGCATTTACCTACATACATTGCTGCCGCTGTGTTTGCTTAAATATGTATTTTTATTTTCAACGCTGCCAAGGTCCCATTCCCATAGCTTTGGAAATGGAAGGTATTATTTGATTTTTCATAATTTTTCCAATGTGCATGCATTTGTAGAAGATTATACATCTGTGTGTAACGAAATGGGCTCATCCCACTTTTGTATTAGCTTGTAATGATTCTCAACAACAAAAAAGTACAAAAGTATTTTTTATTTAGATAATAAAGTAATTTATATTGCATATCAGACGAGTATATTTCACAGAAGTAAAGGGCTCATTTTATTATTCATAATTGTATAGCTAAGTAATATTTAATTATTAAGTATTGATAACACAAAAATTCACAAATTACCTGCTGAGCTTATATTATTAATTATTATAAAATAAAATAATTAAATTACACATTTATTTTTATTATTATGCACGCAATCAATGCATTACACTATTTAAGCAATAGTTATAATTATAAAAACTTTATAATTATATATTAAAAATATTACAAAGTTTATTTTTTATTATATATTTTTTAAGTTTAGGTTTTATGTATAATGTTGTTGATAATAATGTTTGTTAGTATTACTAATGTTTTAGTATAAAAGAAATGTAAGTTGCTAACATATAAATTATATTATTTCTAGATCCATGCTCCCCGTGCTAAGCGAATAGTCAAACTAAGCGAGAAGACTGCAAGATAAATACAAATAAAACACAATTTCCATTCAGGTCCATTCCAATTACTCCGTATGTTTTGTATGGCTGTTTTGAAGCTTTTTGTCTGCGTTTTGAGCCTTACGGAACGTGCATTTGAATAAGCATTTTTTTTCTACTGGCACTTTATTTTTTGTTTGATTCATGCATGGTTTACGATTTTTTTTAACAGCACGCTGAGAAGTGTTTTTTTTCTAGATTTTTTTAGCAGATTTAATTTATATTTTCGAGATATATCTCTGTACTGATTTATTATAAATATGTATGTATTGTTGCATTGTTATTATTATTTGTATATAATTTTTTAAATTAATATTTTAGAAAATAACATCAATAATTTAAATAATTGTTTTATTTTATTTTTCAGGTCATACATTTCATCGCCGTACACAGACAAGAATATAAGAATGTTGTGATTATTTAAAATTAACTAAATGCGCTTGAAATATGCACAAAGCAATCGTCATATTACCATCTATTTAAATATTACAATAATTATATACCACGGAACTCTTTGAGTACAACACTTAATATGTACGTTACAATATATGATATACGATGTATATGGATAGGCTTTTATACAAATATATTTACATATATTTTGTGCAAGATTGTTCCGAAATATGAATTTGTATACAAAAATGAACTTTGACAAAGCATTAAGTGAAGATCGAGTTTTACTCTCGATTTAATAAATGTATATTATATCATAATGTCACCAGATATAATATTGCCAGACTCGAAAATTGTATTGTCTTTTATAAAATTCACTGACACTTATGTCAAAAAATAAACGTGACCAAAAAATAAAACATGATAATAATGAAATATATTATTTTAAACAAACCGTAAACGAATTAATGTACTTAATTTAAAAATTCATTTCCGAATAATCTTGCTTACAAATCTAGTTATAAGGGAAAAAATGTATGAGGTTCTAAACGCTAAAAATACCATTTTGCTTTCTGCCACCGATGAATTGGCTAAAAAATTAGGATTAGCTTAGACGACGCTAGCGCCACCTTCCAGCCAATTTTGAAAAGCCTACCTATAGTATAAAATACCTATAAAATTACAAATGTAATGGATGTGTCAGGCAGATAACTTTACCGGTGGGCGATAAATCTTTTTTTCTTTATTCGATAAATTTATCAATCAATTGTACCAAAATGTTTTTGTTTCTGGTATTAATTATGGCATATTTTATCTGTTATGTCAGATTTTAAATTAAAAGATGGCGTCCACCGATTTGACAAGTGACAGTTGAGTGTAATTTAAATGACATTACAAATTAATTACGCTTTAAAGCGAAGCCGCTCTCTGCCATGATAATTCGGAGTCACATTCATGATCATTTATTATTAAATAATTATGAGGACTTGTAAAAATCTCTACCTCTTTTCTTGAAAAAAAAAATGATATGACAATATACCAATTATGATGTATAGAATCTTATAGAATATAGTTACCAACAATTTTTATTTAATTAAAAATATTACGTTTGTTTTATTTTATTTATTTTAATTTTATCAAGAGTTTGATTGTTATTATTTTATATGTGCGTTACAGCACGCATTGTGATCTGAGTTAATATTAACAAACAAATAAAATCACGTCGCTTCAGCTTCGAAGGAATACTATATCTCTAGAATTTTAGGAGTCTATTAATTTTGCCATAATTACAAAAAATACCACCAAAATTAAATTTTTCTCTAAAATACTACACCTGTAATGTATGAGAGTACTGTGTGTTTGAAATTTCATTTTATTTCACTCCCGAAAAAGTCCATAAGTCTGCCCTATTTTTGTAGTTTACGTTATTATTCTAATTTTAATTTAGCCGGTTTATCAAATGAGTAGTTTAATAGGCAAGATAAGTAACTATCGGGCTATTTTTATCTCATTAGCTGAAAAACTGTCAGTTCTTAAGAAGCTAGTAGTTTGGGTCCTAGTGCATGCAATCAAAGGTAATATGTCAGCATGATTACCTATTTTTAAAAGCTTTTTTAATACCAAAATCAATAAGAAAACCCCCAGTAAAATTTGTAGTTTTAAAAAAGTATTTAATTACACACATAATATTTCGCGAATAAAAATGCGCGTATTAATTAATGGTTGCTAAATAATAACATAGTTGCATAACGAAATAATTATGGTGCGACTGCCAATTTATATATATATATATTTTTGGCGTTCTCTCAACAAAATTGTTATCTAGTTCGATGTTATATTTTATTTTTAATTAAATAGGGCAGATGTATATTCATTATAAAAAAGTGCATTAAATATCTCAAGTCATGTACAAATTCTCTTGATGTTTTTGTATCTTCAGGAATTAGCGCAAGAGAAAAATCTCGTATCGATAAATAACTTTTTAAACTAGCTCTTTTTCAAAAATCTTATAATCTCTATTTGCCCGCGACATTGTAATAAGTTGTCACATGATGGTGTGGTTACGTCAGATTTATTATTAATTCTACAAAATGTTCTGGTATGTGTTTCTATGTAATATTATTTTTTCCTTCTTTTTAATAAAATGCCTTTTTTAAATATCAGTGATGTTTTATTTATTTCGAAAACATGAAACTTAAATGTACCTATAGCATTTGAATCACCTCCATGACCTCTTTGCTACACAGCTGTATTGAAGACTTGGAAGACGCCGGTTCGATTCCCAACGATGCATCGGTTTATGAGCACTCACTTTACTCAATATAGGTATAATAAATGCGGCCATAATGATAATTCGTTCTAATTCGCAAAAAGCATACAATTTTGTTTTGATTCGTCACATCGTCGTTCTAATTGGTCACAAGTTCCTGAATGAATGAACCCCTTTCTACTGGTGGCTTTCGATAACGTATAATATCCGAATACTTGACATGACGAATTCAAACAAAATTTAGTAATTTTACGTTATGACGAAATAGGACAAATTGTCGTTATGACCAATTGTGTCCTAAGTAATTTTCTATTTTAGTGTTATTAGTACCTGGCGTGTTCTGGTAATAATAGATAACATAGCCAGTCTTATGATTCTGAAAATTGGCTTGAAAATAAATTGGTACATCAAAACTAGACAACGACAGTTTAAATACAGACTGCGAGCTTACTTTTCAATTTCAAGCTAAATTATTGCTGTACAATCGATTTTCAACAGAGGCTAGACGGAATAACAATCGAGCAGCGTATAATTATCATTTCTAAAATGATCTTCATTATAATTTAATATGTCATTGTTCTTAGTGATTTGGTTTTTTATGTCTGTTGAGGTACGTATAAATTAAAGTTTTATTAATTTTATGCGTTAGTTTATATACATCTCATCAGAAAAATGTAAACACTTAGCAAGTTTATGTTTTGTAAGGATTATCAGAAAAATGTTTATATTTAGGAATATATGTCAAATGTCGTTTAATAGTGAATAATATGAGATTTTTCAAATTAAATTTTCATTGTTTTTTTCTGATAATCCTTACAAAACATACTTGCAAAGTGTTTCGATTTTTGTGATTATTTAGCTATTTTAAGGGGTACTAGAATCAATCATTAATTTCAATTGGCTTACGTATAGAGAGAGTCATTTGTTGTCTTACTGGAGGACCTGGGTTCGATTCCCAGTGGAGCTACCTATCGGTACTCGGTTTGTTTGGTGGTACGTCATTTTCTATGTCCGCCTGGCTAGCTACCACCATGTTACTCAATCTCAATCTGAGGGTTTCGGGTTCGAATCCAGCCGTGTACCTATGAGTTGTTTTTAAATTCAAGTACATTATCCGATTGCTTAACGGTGAAGGAAAACATCGTGAGGGAACCTGCATGTCTTGAACAGGCATGTGAAGTCCGCCGATCCGCACTGGTCCCGCGTGGTGAACTACAGCCCATACACTCTCTGTAGGAGAGTAGGCCTGAGACCCTGCAGTGGGGACGTATAAAAGCTGTTGATGTGATGTGTTATGAAACCATTCCCCTATTGTTTGTGATATTGTGATTAATTTATCATTTATTACAGACAGGCCAAAGTATTGAAGAAAACGTGTGGGCCACTCTACAAAATGTTGCCAGGAAGAGATTGCCTAACTTTGTATGTACTGTACTTTATCATTACGATAGCGTCATCTCTTTCACACTGAATGCCCCTTCTTGGATCTGCAAATCGCGGATTTGATTCCCAGCGGTGTCTGGTATTCGGATTGACCGAATATGTACCAAAGACCTGGTAAAGGGTTCGGGGAGGGCGCGGCCGACGTCGACACTCCCCGCGCGGCCCCCGCACCTCCCCGCAGATTGCGTCATCCCTTCGTTCAAGGAGCGCCAGTGCTTTGATATAATTAAATTGCACCGAAATATAGTGATGTTTATATTACCTTTTCCCTAAATATATAACTCTAATATCGGTAAAAGCTGTTAATATAATAGTTGTGTTAGTTAATATAAATAATTGTTACTAAAATATAATAGCATTTTAAAACTGCTATTTAAGAAAAAAATTGTTTGCTGTCTAACTGTCCAGGCTTTTTTTTTCAGGTCCTATAAAATTATTATTTGTTTGACACCATATTCTTCTTCTTCAACACAGTTCTTCAATTGTATTTTATAATACATATATTTTCGTGGGAAAACAATAGAATAAAAAAATCTGCGACTCTCACTTGACCGATTATTTAATTGTGTTTCTGTAATTTGTCCACGAGTCCGTAAGTCAGAAAGTTTGTCTAACTAAAATATCTGTCCGGTCCTTTCTACAGTTAGGGTTGCCATACGCTCGGAAAAATACGGACATGTCGGGAAAAGAGATGTTTCCAAATTCGGCCTGCACTTGTACACTATCCAAAAAATCACGTAATAACCTAAAAATGTATAGAAAAATATTAGAATTACATTTTTGCATTTATTTTAATTGTACAAAATCATTCTTTTTGTACTAAGTGACAACGTCAAATATCTATCAGCGTCTAATACGCCATCTTTGATATTGGCCTTTTAAACTAACAAGTGTACAAAACCAGGCCTTGGCGCCATAAATTGGCGGCATTCATTTAATTCTTTATGCGGAATCCGAAAACATCTAGAATTTCGACACAAAGTGTGCGGGTTGTTCACTAAAACCAAAATGTTACACTTCCGTCTACTTCATATACTGTGATTTTGTTCTTTTCAATTCCAAGCATTGATGATAATTTCAAAACGAATCGATTTTCAACAGAGAGGCGATTGAGGGATATCTTCATGCAGTACACTATTATCGATGCTGAAATGATCTTTTATATTATAACACAAGCTGTGCCGACGGTCTAATATGAAATTATTTTTAGTGATTTACTTGTCCGTTGGTTTTTTATTACGAGAGGTATGTTCTTTAATGCTTTTGAAGCTACTAAGAGGTAACTAGCTCTAGCGATAGCGATGAAGATATATTGATGTATCTATAGAAGTGAGAAGTGATAAGCACAGTGAGAAGCACAATCAAATGCATAGCATTTACACTTGGCTTTCATCTCATCTGATAGCAAGAGAATAAGCCCGTAAGATGGGTAGGCTGTGCCCAGTCAGAAAACTAGATCAGTGAGGCCCTCTCGGTGCATAATGTCACGTTCGCAAAACGTCACTTTGGATGCAAAACAAAAGCTAAGTCTTTATTTTAAGCCCCTTGCGCGGTCACATTTCAATCAAAGGAACAACTTAGCAAATACCTCTGTTTTAACAAAACGTCATCAACACTCAACAGCCTATTAAGTCCCCACTTCAGGGGCTCAGGTTTACTCTCCTATTTATCTCATTATGTGCCCCGTGATTATTCATTCATTCGTTTCGCTTTTCACACATTCGATTGATCGGCATTATGTTCTAAGCTTTCTTTTAAAGTGTGTGATTTGGTTACAGAATGTACACGGTTTGGTAAGTTAAGTTTTCAAACACACACACACTAGTGTACTATAAGAAACAAAACAAACCCCAATATTAATTAAATTGTAAATTTATATGGTTCCAAACATCCGATTAAAAACAGAACCCTAATAATCACACTCTGGTGTCTGTCGGTAAGTCCGTCCATCAAAGCTATATCATTAACTAATAATGCTATCGACCTGAAATTTGGAATAGTTATGAGAAGTAGTGACCCACAGGTGCCTCAAGTGAAATAATTATCAAAATATTTACGCATGTTAGCCTAACTCGAAAGAACAATGATGAACAATAGTACGAAATTGGCCAATCTAAAATTAAAATGATTGATAGCGTGCTCACCCAGAGGTCTCAAATCAATTAGGCGCTGATTCTTAACAGCTAGGAGTTATTAGCTTTACTATTTGGCGATAGGTTAAGGTAACATAGTAGTAGAAGATGACCTACCACCAACGACACTAAGAAGTAGCAAAGACACTCTGCTCTCACAACCTTCGGACTTCGACTATAGTAATTTAATTTTGTTACAGCAATTATTGCCTTTAATGTGTACTCAAGGAGTAGGTATCAGTACATGCCGAGTGAGTAACTAATAACTTAGCGATCACAAAATCTTACTCCTTAATTATGAGAGAAACCGCGTCGCCAATATACAGAGCGGACGTACGCACGTCCTCTCTTACCGACGATCCGCATGATAATGACATGATGCAACGCACTGTTCCTTCCCCCACTACTGACTAATTTCGCTGGAACGAGTGCCTTGCCTTGCCTTGCCTACGCTACGCCTACGCCATGCCACGCGGCTCCTTTCTACGAATAATATTACTTAATTAGTTCGATGTGCCAAGTTTACCGTTTTATGTTTCGGAGTCTCAAACTAATCACCCCATAAACAACAGAACAGCTTATTTCTATAAGCAGTCCTATGTCAAGAGAGAAATAGTGAAGAGAGGATGGCAGTTAGGTGTGTACATTAGACATAAATATCATCATCATCAGTCAGGAAACGTCAACTGCTGGACATAGGCCTCCCTCTTGGTACGCCACATCGACCGGTCCCGAGCCACCTGCATCCAGCGACTCCCTGCGACTCTAACCATCTAGTAGGCAGACGGCCTGGTAGACGTTTCCCGGTACGTGGCCACTCGAGACAAGAGAGAGAAGTCCTTGAGCGATGTGGCCTACCCATTGCAACTTCAGCTCACTGACTCTTCGAGCTATGTCGGTGACCTTCGTTCATCTATGGATTTCCTCATTACGAATTTTAGCACCTATTTCAATATAATATACGACTACATAAATACGAGCTATAAATAATTAATACATATGTTTCAGCCGATTAAAGATTATATTTCAACTGGGATTTCAAGCAGTATCTATACTCACAATAAACCAATGGTAACAAACAGCGTAGGTATCACTATCTCACTTTTACTAGTTTTCGTTAAGTTAGTGAAAATTTTAATTTACGTAAAAATGAAATTAACTAACTAATATAAATCAAACCGTATCTCGAGTCCAAGGCTTTTAAGAGTCGGCAGTAAGCAGCGCTCAACTCCGCGCTGAGATCACGCACCTAACGCTTCAAAATGTTGTTGTTTCACGTAGAGTGAGACAGGGCGCTAGAAAGAAAACCAAAGACCCTACCGCCCTTTCCGTAGTTTCATTTTCATTTGAAAACCACAAAATCAATTTCGCAAAATCATTTTTCTGTGAAACTACATAGTTTAATCAATATCTAGATTATGGTTTGACTTAAATCTAAACCATATTTTGGCCGTAATATTCAGCCGAACTGAACAGGGTTTTGGTGGTCTAAAATGCAAAACTTATACTCGTTCTATTTTTAAGAGTCATAAACTAATTGAAGACTAATATATATCTTCTCATCTCATTATATTTGCCAAATTTTATGATGATGCAACGTGTTATTCAAAAATAAGGACTTAACTGCGTTGGTATGGAGACTCGAGCTTGCTGCAGACTCTTAAGACACGAGCTTCAAGTCCATAGATAAAACAAAATTAAATTTATGTTTCAGCTGACGCAAGATTATATTTCAAATGTTATTTCAAACAGCAGTACTTCAAATAAACCAATGGTAACAGTGTATAACTATTTTATCTTCCTTCCTTTTCGGTACGTTAGTGAACGAGTGGAACAGAAAATATTTTTATTTGAAAACAGCAATTCTATTAGATTAGTTAACATAACATTGTATTATTTCATAATTTCTCATATAAGTGAAATGTAAGTGTAATGTTCCTTTTGAGAAAATAATGAAATAAATTAGCCGAATATGTTTCAAATTCGGCCTGCACTTGTACACTATTTAAAATATCAAGTAATAATCTAAATGTGTATAGAAAAATATTAGAATTGCATTTTGCATTTATTTTAATTGTACAAAATCATTCTTTTTGTACTAAGTGACAGCGTCAAATGTCATTTTATTGACGCCATCTTTGTTTTCAACGTTAAGTCTTACCTGTTTCGTGCGTTTTATACT
Source organism: Carcina quercana (assembly GCA_910589575.2). Classification (NCBI taxonomy): domain Eukaryota; kingdom Metazoa; phylum Arthropoda; class Insecta; order Lepidoptera; family Depressariidae; genus Carcina; species Carcina quercana. The sequence continues at coordinate 1,937,884 of OU342451.1, read as the reverse complement.
AAACCAAAATATACAAGAATCTAACTCTAACTAAATTACTTTTATTTGATAATGGTATTTTAAAATTATAAGCCGTATTCCCTACGGACGAAAGATAACACAAAATTACATTTCTGTTTCAGCCACCTCGGGATCATATTTCAGATGTGGTTTCAAGCAGCAATAAACCAATGGTAACAAAGATTGTATAACTATTTTAACGTTTGTAATTTTCGTTAAATTATTGAAAAATTTTATAACTTATATTTTGATTTTACGTTTTATTTGTTTGTCGTACGGTCTTTTGTTTGCCACAATGTAGTCTTTATAGAATGCAATTTGCTCAGCGAGGAAGTGACTTCGTCATCTGCGGTGTGGAGTTTCTCCAGTCCATCGGCAATGGACCACTTTGGGCAGATGTTGATTAGGTAGTCCATGCAATTATCCGCAACAGTGTGGAGTCCGTCGTGAAACCCTATCTATGCATCAGCTCATCACAGCACCCTTGTCCCGTTTTAAACCGATTGACAGACCAGACTTGCCTTGGTGCATCAAATCCAGGCATTTCGCTGTTCGGGTCGCTTACTAGAAACTGATTGGCAACTCCTGAAACATGCCATCTCTTCAGCGACTTCTCTTTGATTTACATAAGAAGGAAATATGACATAAAAACAAGATTTCATTTGAATATTACTATCAAATGACCGTGTAGTCAGTTTTTTAGGGTTCCGTACCCAAAGGGAACTCTAAAGACTCCGCTGTCAGTCTATCACCAGGCTATATCTCATGAACCGTGATATACAGTTGAAATTATCACAGATGATGCAGCTTTGACAAGAAATACTAAAAAAAGAATAAAATAAATAGTTAAAGGGGCTCCCATACAACAAACGTGACTTTGGAACAAAATCTTGTGTGAAGCCGATTTAGCGTTGTGATCAACAAAGTATGTTTGTCCAACAGTGGACCCCTTGCTAATGATAAATTGGTGACCACACCCAGTGCTTCTTTCTCTTCTCAGCTCTACTATCCGGAAAAATGTATTATTCAAGATGGGAAAGAAGTATGCGACGAGGAGGTTGTTACCAAAACTAGAAAGGTTTTTTGATCATTTATTTGCTACTTGCGTTTTGCCTGCGACTTCGTACGTGTGGAATTCAAAATGTCATCATCAACAGCCTATATATGTCCCCACTGCAGAGGCTACTCTCCTACAGAGAGTGTATGGGACATTGTCCACCACGCGGGACCAGTGCGGATTGGTAGACTTCACACACACCTTTGAATTTCTTCTCAGGAGTGTGCTGGTTTCCTCACGATGTTTCCTTCGGAATGTATCCCACGGTAACTACATGTTCAATTGGGATAGTAAAGTTGTCTATTGGGGTAGTAAAGTAGTCTATGTCCTTTTTAACTCTTCAACTATGTATATACAAAAAATTAAGTCATTTTGATTTTAGTATCAGCATAAAATTACTCTATGTCGTCATCCTTGCCATGCCAAATTTCATCACGATGGGCTGTGCTATTGAGGCGTTAATTAGTAACAAACAAAGAACCAAACTCATTTTCACATTTATTGTATTATATGTACTGTATGTACTGTATTGTATTGTATGTATATATTGTTTGCATAAATACAAAACATTTTTTACAGAAACTGTTAACTATAGCCGATAGAATAGGTGATGAAATCAAAAAAGTAAGTTTAACAAAAGAAACAATACGATTCTCATAATGAAACCTTTTTTGTTGATAGTACTTTAATTGACATAGGATCTACATAGCACCCATCAAGACAAATCAAACGAGCCCAAACACGATGGATTTATAATGTGTAGTTTAGGAGTTCCTATTACCACCTTCCGTCTGCATCATCAGACTAACTCGATGGTACCATGACATTTCATTTACACGAATCTTACATAACCGCTTCCATGGTTGGACTTACAATCCGGGTTCGATTTGCGTTATGTTCTGGTATGACAGGTAGCAGAGCCAGACCCTCATTAGCTTAGGGCTTCTGGGTGCATGCGTTGACTTTCCAACGGCTTATCGTCACTTACCATCAGGTGAGATGAAAGCCAAGTTAAACATATATAAAAATATTTGCAATAAATACACTCAGCTCTGGTATCCACCAGTAAATGGTTTCACGTCAATTGGCATGACTTGCCAACATGGTTCAGCTTTTTCAGCTCAGAGTATTAATGATCAAGCTTTTTCTTCTCTAATATCTCTCTCTAAATCTAATCTTTCTTCCCAGGACATGAAGGCGCTTCAAGAAGAGTTGAAGAAACAAATAGTTAAGGTGCTTTGTCTTATGTTGTACATTTATAATTACACTAAAATCAACACTACGACGTGATAACTCCTTGAAGAGTGAACAAGTGGCGTTTTTATGGATAATGTTACGGAGCCCTTCGTGCGCGAGTCTGACTCGCACTTGGCAGCTTTTTAATACAATAGCCCCGTACGGGTGCAGTGCGACTCTGAGCGAACGGACTATATGGGAAACCTTAAATGACACGTTAAATGACGCCAAGGAATAATTTTAAAAGGCTATTATCAAGTAAAAGTTATTTTGTTACCATTTTTGTATATTTTGGTTTAGTTTATTTGTACAAAAACATAAACGCACGAAATAGGTAGACTTGACGTTGGAAACAAAGATGGCGTCAATAAAATGACATTTGACGCTGTCACTTAGTACAAAAAGAATGATTTTGGACAATTAAAATAAATGCCAAAACGTAAATCTAATATTTGTCTTTACATATTTAGATTATTACTCGATTTTTTAAATAGTGTACATGTTCAGGCCCAATTTGAAACATTCCTTTTTAAACCTTTGATTGACTCTTGTCAAGTCTACATATTCATGTCAGTTTTTGTTCGACAGAACATATTAAAGAAACACACAGCTCCGACGGAGAAGCCCTCGATCACGCTGATAGACAGCATCGACGAGGTGCCGGTCTTGATCGACTCTCCTAGTATTACCAGGAATAACTACAATGACCAAGGTGTTTATATGCAGAATAACCGGCCAATCTCCGTAGTGGAGGTTTACGCTCAGCTGGGACTACCTTTGCCTGAATATATAAGAATATAAGTTTGTTTCGAATACATTCCTTTTTTTTTAAATAATGGCTTTAACCAGTGGTTATCTAGCCAATGACGAGTAAAATTAGGTGAACAAATTTTGAGGTTATAAACTATGCCGAAGCCATTTCTTCAGCTTTCTCAATAAAATGTATAATGTGTACATTTTATCGCTTGTTTTGGATTCTTGTCGAGAATTTCAAAGGCCAGCCTTGGTTTCAACATTATTCGAAAGAATCCATATGCCGAATGTACTCGACATGGTAAACTCTTCCGATCGCGTCGAAACCCTCGCAATTTTGCGTAATTGATACTATAACACCGTCCATGACACTTTTTGCACTATATCACACCACTATAACACAAAAAACACACATAACAGTATTATTAACGAATTACGAAAAATTGCAATCAACCACCATTATTCAAGTTCGCGCCAAGAATCCTTCCTATTTCTTCCTTGGTTTCTTTTCACAATTTATCTATGACCATCGTTGCACTTGTAAGCGTAGCATGCGACACAAATGAGATTCAGAACAAGATGCACGGTCCATAATATATCACGATTCTGTTAGTTTGAAAGCCTACGTAACATTATGAGAGCAATAAACAATCGAAATTCAAATATTGACATTTCATTATCACATCAAATCATATAGACGTTTGACGTTTAAATGTGTCAATGTCTCTTATGCGTATCATGCTACGTCCGATGGGTTTTGAATGTTTACAGCAAAGAGAATATAAATGTTTATAACAAATAAAATAAAAAAGTATGTACAAAACCAATGAGACGCATCAATAAGAAATGTACTTAATTTAAGAAAAGAGCTTTTACATCGAATGTTAGAAACCTCCAAAGAGACATATTTCTATAGTCGGGTTGGGGTGTGAAATCCTCTGCCGCCTTATTTTGCCAGCGCTACGAGTCCAATGTCACAAAATAAAGATTTTTCGTTAGGCTATTTCAAGCTTGTATTGTACATGTACATAAACTTCTAAAATCATGTGGGATTGTGCTGAAATATGAGCATATCTCATCATCATCCATTTTTAAAATAAAAACTGCATTTTTGGACGACTGGATAGTTTTCTGGTGAAAATACGACAATACAAAAGACATCAACGAGCACCCTTATATTTTATGACAAGCCTTTTATGTATGCCATAAATCAATCGACGACAAAGCACATGATAAGTATTTTTGTAATTATACTGTACATCACATGTACGTATAGATGCCTAATAGAGGCTTCGGAATGAGCATGCTTTCAATTTAACGGCAATATCGTCAATGAGTGAATGAAACCTTTAGGCACTTTCCGACTTCAAAAAAATCGACGGGTATTTTTTTTTAAATGTTTGTTACCTCAAAACTTTTGACTGGGTGAACCGATTTGGATGGTTATTTTTTTATTCAAAAGGTGGTGCTTCTTGTGTGGTCCCATTTCAATTTTTTTGGAAATGAAATAATTATTTATTTGCATAAAACACGGTATACATATAGGTTGTAAAATATATTATTTATATATTTGGTCCAGTTGTGACAACGGCAGCCATGAGAAAACGATATAAATCTTAAATTTGCCTTTGCCTGGTTTCCAGTTCTTTTTGAACGCATTTACTTTTTACAAGTGTTATTAATATCTGTCAACCGGAAGTAAGTAAACATCATTCATCTCCTAATTTACAACCCCTTATATATTTTCACACCTTTCATCATATAATCAACATTAAAAAAACATATATCTTCGAAATGGTCTGATGCTTCAAAACACAAAAACAAAAATTGATATTTGGAATCGATTGAAAAAGTATGTTAAAAACGATTATAGATTTTCCAATAATCAATTTTCCGATTCAGGTTCGATTTTATTGATTGCTTCTTAAGTTTTCTTTATCTTCAGCCAGTGTGTGTCGCTTGAACCAGAATTACCTAATCTAAAATGAAAACAGTTTTTGGTTTTATATTTATCATAGTTCTAAGAGTGGTATGTGTAATAATTATTATCATAGATTAGATTAGATTGTTTATTTCATTGTACCAATGTCAAGATTACAAAAAAATATATATAAAAATGTCAGAGTGTACAATGATCGTCAAAAATATTTAAAATGTCTAAAATTATATAAAATAAATGTCAAACAGTAAATTTAATGTCAAAATAAATAATAAAATAAATCTATAATATTATAGATACTCAAAATTTATCCAGTATATCAATATCTCTTCTTAATTAAAAATGTTATGATATTGCTTCAGGTTTTTTTCATCGTCAATAGTTCCAAAAGTATTTCGGTCTTCTACCGGCTTCATTTACGATTACACGACCAAAATCCACCATCCAAATAATAAAATCGGTCAAAACGGCTGGATTCCATACCTTCTTAGTCGATATTGCAGACTTACAGCTAAGGAATGGAATTCCCTGCCGGATTCTTCACGAGCGCCCATACCTAAACGTCTTCAAAGTGTGAACAAGCGCTCACTTACCATCCAACGGCCTCATCGTCACTTAATATCACCATCAGGTGATATGAAGGCCAAGTGCAGTCCCATCATGCATACATAAATCATTAATATTAGAATAGAATTAAAGTGTAACGTACCTTTTCAGAACGCAAAGAGCTACAACCAGTATTGGTTAGCATCCATGGTAGAAGATATAGAAAGAAACCAGCCGATTGTATGTACCTACTGATTATTCTTTTTCAAAACATTTGTTCAATATGGCATACTACTTTCAGAGTTATCGAAAGATAAGTAAAAAAAAATTTTACGCTTTCGTGCAACGTGACTTTCTTTCACGAGCTTGATGAATTACTTTTACAGTTTAGTTTTAAAATAAGCCAATTTAAAAAGTTTAGTAGCAAGGAGGTTTCATACATAGAATAAAATCGGATAGATTTTATACGTGGGAAAATGAATATAGTAGTTGAGATGATAGTTTGAGTGTCATTTATATCATATAAAAATAATATAATTCGCTATTAAATAGTAGCAGTATATAGTCACATATATACAACCTTTAATTGCCTGTCCCTTTATGCCTTTAAGATATTTCTGACGGCATTAACAACGGAGCTTTCATACAGAACATAAAACATTTGTTTCAAATTCGGCCTGCACTTGTTCACTACTTAAAAAATCAATTAATAATCTAAATATGTACAAAAAATACTAGAATTTAATTTTAGCATATATTTTAATTGTACAAAACCATTCTCTTTGTACTAAGTGACAGCGTGAAATGTCATTTTATTGACGCCATCTTTGTTTTCAACGTCAAGTCTTACTTGTTTCGTGCGTTTTATATGTTTTTGTTGAACTAAACTAAACCAAAAAATGACTGAATCACTTTTATTTGATAATGAAAATTAAATATTGTCACGGAGCTCGAAAAGTCTAGAGATAAAAGAAAGAGAGAGAGAGGTGTATCCATCTATCCCCTTCGTGTCGGATATTGACAAATGACTACCGTAGAAAGCTCTTGATTACTCGCATAAGGATTGTCATGTGATTTTGAAGATTGATGTGTGGACTTGTGCTACCAATAAACTCCGGAACTTTGGAGTCGTGTTTCTCTTCAATCTACGAACCTGCAAGCTCGTAACAATATTGTGTATACATTCGCGGAACATGTAATTTAAAGTAGACCTACGCTACGTGCATGGAAACAAGGTACTAAATACATAATAATTGACAATTTAACTTTCAGAGGAATCTACACGATGGTTCAAGAATGACAAATACACCACGCACGAGCCACATTCATGTTCGAACGAAATATGAAGATGTATTTACTGATCGACCCGTACCGGTGGGTACAGACCATCTCTTAACAGCTTTTGATTAGATATCATACATACTCGAAATATACTTCTTATCAGAAAATGGAAACACCTTACAAGTTTACGTTTTGTAAGGATTATCAGAAAAATGTGTATATTTAGGAATATATGTCAAATGTCGTTTAATCCTACTTAATATTATAAGTGTGAAAGTTTGGATGTTTGTGACGCTTTACAATAATATAGCTTATACATCAGAATAACATATAGGCTATAATTTATAAAGACATATTGTGTAAATTGTACAAAATCACACTTATAATATTAGTGGGATTACATGGGCAATTTGGGCATAACAAAAACGCGTTGCCTAGCAACCGACCATAGAATATGTAATTCGTATATATACAAACTTTTGCGTTTATAATATTAGTGTGAAGACTATTTGAATGTACTACGTCAGATATTGGAATTTCTTTTGTTTCTTTAAACTATTAGCCTACGTAACAGAATAAACACTATTTTGTACCTTATGCTGGAAATGGAGATAGATGCCATCTATGCCTATCGAACAAGTAGAATAAATCCTGAAGTACACGCGGACAAAGTCGCGGGCGGAAGCTAGTAGTAAATAATATGAGGTTTTCAAATCCTAATGTTAATGTTCTAAATTCAAATTAAATTTTCATAGTTTTATATCGCTTGATTTTGTTACAGATTTCCTTAACTCGTAGAAAAATTCCAAGCATAACTCGCTCCATAGCTCGCTAAATGACTTTGAACTTGTTTGTCCGGCCAAAAGTAAATGGCCACGTCAAGCTTTTTTAAACGTATGATGGGTTTGCAATTGGCCAATCTCACATGGATTGACTATTCGGCCTTTACATAGCAAGCGTGCGTCATATAGCCTTAATCTAAAATGGTAGTAGATAGCCAGGCCAACATAAAAAATAACATCAACCGAGTACCGATAGGGAATCGAACCCAATACCTCCAGGTTGTTAGTCCAAAATTGAGCCATTAGGCCACAGCGTCGGAAATACAAATTTCTTTTGGTTATTCTAAACTTCCCGAACTTGTGAAAAGGGGACACTTCTGTTCCAGGGGGAGCACGCAGGCTTTGAGTATTGCATGCTTGTGAACGGTGTCCAAGTGTGTGGAGAGGCAGATCTGAAGAGAGTGTTTCCTGTATGTACCTTCAATGTATACCGAACAGTCTAAAGCAGGGATTCCTTTAGCGTGTTCCCCGGAACCTAAAAATCTATTGGATTGGGGTGTAGTTGTATTTTATTCCGTAACGGAAATTAAAAGAAAGCAATAACAATACTGAATTAAAAACATTTTTGGCATCTGTAAGAATTTAAAGTCTCAGAAATTGCGAAAAATATTGTTCCTCATCATCATCATCATTTTCATTGCATTTTGACGTTTTTTTTTAAGATAGACCAACACTTGTCCTCAATCTCACCTGATGGTAAGTGACGATGAGGTCGACGATGTTACGTGTTGGTCTAGAAGGTGCCTATTTACTCTTCTTTTGAAGATTCCCAAGTTGTAGTTTTCGGGGAACACGGAAACCTTCTTATCGGGGTATATAACACATAAAACCATCATTTTACGAGATAACTCAAAATATCGATCCAAACTCCAATATAGTACTGTGACGTCACAATATCGACCTTATATGGAGAGTTTTAGCAGCGCCTGACTAGAATAACTTTTCGTCGAGTTGTGCTTAAAAAAAGTTCATTGGCACATTCACAGTGACTTCAGACAATCGTATGATTCAGCCTGCACTGTGCTAAAACAAACTGGGTTAAGAGGCTATGTTGGTAAGACCACGTGGTCGGTTTCAAGGTTGCATTGTTTTCTAGCTGTCCCTCTCCTAGCCCTATCCTACCCGAGCGCGTACGGTGAGACAGCATACATTACGCGATGTTATCCACCCGTTATTTGGATGTTTCGTAGTCCAGGGATCATTTGAAGGATACAGTATATTATGTAACCATTTTTTTAATACAGTATACTAATGAAATTTCAGATGTCGGTGGTTTTTCCAAATTGTTCTAAATTGATTCATACTCTTGTAAATCAGGTTCAAAGTTGGGGCTTTTTATTACCGAAAAATACAATACTTTGACGCCCTGTAACTCTGGAACGAAATATATATTTAAACGAAAATCTGACTCACCACCGACACAGATATTTGTTTCTAGATTGTGTCTTGAAAATTTCATAGATTTTCATAGCTTAATACTCAAAATATGACTGGACTACGTTTGTATGGGCGCTTTGACAACAGCATACCCTCTTAAGTCTCTCAAATCGAACCCAGAGCCTGTACGTGTGTTGCGGGTCTAACTTTCAGACAACTTCGAGTTAGGATGTTTTGAATATCGGAATGCCCCGCACGCGCAATATTTCACGCATCGTGAGCCACGCTAGCCCACGATATAGGTTTCTAGGGATATTGTGGTTGTGTACAATGTACGACAAACGCGGGGCTGTTGCCCAGGATCTCGCCCCGCGTCCCGCGTGCGTGTTTGTATGAGAAGGACACTTGCGGGTGCGCATGCGGGGCAACCCTGCCTGATTGATGAAATAATTATTTATTTGACAGGTTATTGATGCTATCATACATCAAAACGTGACGGATGAAATTAATCTCGTAAGTATTATAATAAAAACTTTGTCTATGATATTAATTAAACTCTTTTTGAAAGCGATATCACTGGCTGTGATGGTGATGAGTGATGACATTCGCCACCGTAATCGGCTAACATGAAGGCCACGAGATAACGAGACATCGACAAGATGACAAAATATCGTGACAAAATTATCTCGTGGCTCTCATGTTAGCGCTACTGATCCTTTACTGTTGGACAAATAAACAAGCACAACTACACAGCTCGGCGAGTCAGTGAGCTGAAGCGGCAATGGGCAGGCCCCACATCACTCGTTGGGATAACCGATGGAGACAAAACTTTTCGAGTTGTGACCGCGTACCGGGAAACGTATACTGAGCCGTTCCGTTACTAGATGGACTAACGACCTTGTAAAGGTCTTGAAATGTTGCTGGATACTGGGTCGTTAGGATAGGTCGTTTTCACAGCTGATGATGGTACCAAATGTAACAATTAGGAAAATCCCAAATGGAGTTAGGAAAGTCCAATTTGGCGCGAGGATTATGTGCAAGTCGACTCATGGAGTCAATTATGAATGCCTGAAATCCACGCAAAATATAGTCTTTCATAAACTAAATGAAATTAGTTCGAAATTATGTCACAGCACTTTTTCGGCCTTTCAACTATTCCCATACGAAATCAAGTCATTCTGAATCTAAGTACAAACAAAATATGTATAACAAACACAATCTTCAACCGACTTCAATAAAGGAGGAGGTCCTCGATTCTTCTTCGATGTTTTTTTAAATGTTTGTTACCTCAGAAATTATGACTGGGTGAACCGATTTGGATGATTATTTTTTTATTTGAAAGGTGGTGCTTCACGTGTTCATTTCCACCACCATTTCAATTTGATCCAGTTCTGAAGATGTCACCTATGAGAAAACCATATAAGTCTTAAATTTGCATTATATATTAATTTATTTTAGTGGAGGGATGCTGTAGATTTTTAGGGCAGTTTAAGTCAGTTTCTAGTTCTTTTTGAACGCGTTTATTATTACCTATAATAGAGGTAGCTTACGAGAATTTTCTTCGCAGGCGTTAGATGAAATAAGCAAAGTGGTTTTTGACAACGTCATGAAGGTAAGTGGTGGAAGGTTTTATCTGGTCTTATTTTGTGTTATTATTTATGGATTCATCACCATAACTCGTGTACACTTGGCCTACATATCACTTATAAGTGACGATATGGCCGTGAAGTGGTAACGACTAAAGGCTTATTTTCAACGGTCTTGTCGGTCCCACCACATCAGAGCTGTAAAGACTAATATTTGGCAGCAGATTAAATAATATGGAACACAATATTATGGTCATAGCCTTATTAGGTACATTCCATGTCATCCCATGTGGAGCCATGAAGCGCCTAAGCGAAACTTTTCAAGATATGTAACCTAACCTAACCGCCTCCATGGCGCAATAGCTACAAATATACAATAGCTTACAATCTCGAGGTCCCGGGTTCGATTACCAGGCGGTACTCGGTTTGTTTGGTGGTAGGGCATTGGGCTACCACCATGTTAGTTATGTTCTCGATAACTAAACCCCCGTGATTGTAAATTGCCTTTTGGGTGGACATTTACCAGCTGACGATGATGTTTTACAGGACTACAAGCACAAATTGGATGGAACGCCACAGGACGTGGTAACGGTTTCCCGACAACAGTCTAAGCAAAGCTATTTTTGGAACTAATATTTGCCGCAGAAGAATCCAAAGTCATTAGACGGGTTTTCCCCTTAAGAGGGTATGCTGGTGTCAAAACGCCCATACAAACGTAGTCCAGTCATATTTTGAGTATTAAGCTATGAAAATCTATTTTCAAGTCTCAAATCTAGAAACAAATATCTGTGTCGGTGGTGAGTCAGATTTTCGTTTAAATATATACTTCCAGAGTTACAGGGCGTCAAAGAATTGTATTTTACGGTAATAAAAAGCCCCAACTTTGAACCTGATTTACAAGAGTATGAATCGATTTAGAACAATTTGGAAAAACCACCGACATCTGAAATTTCATTAGTATACTGTATTAAAAAATGGTTACACCTTCCTTCCTACCTTCCACCTACCTTCAAATGATCCCTGGACTACGAAACATCCAAATAACGGGTGGATAACTTCGCGTAGTGTATGCTGTCTCACCGTACGCGCTCGGGTAGGATAGGGCTCAGATAGGGACAGCTACAAAACAATCCAAATTTGAACGCGGCCACGTGGTCTAACCAACATAGCCTCTTAAAGAGCAGTGCAGTATACATTCCAAGCCATCATAATCATTAAAATATCGTTTTGTGTTTTATTTATTCAACCTTGCCTAAGACTGCCGCTAATCAGTAGCGTAAATAGCACTGTTGTGTTCCGATATGAAAGGTAGCGGAGCCAGCATTTTATTAGCTTGAGGCTGATGGGCGAGAGCTTACCACCACTGTCAGGTGAGACGAAGGTTAAGTGAAAACCCATTGGTGGTGCGGGGTATAACAATTAGTGTACTGTGTTTTGGTGGGTTTTGGGTTGGCGCAAACACCTCAGAAGGAACTTCAGTTAACTAGTAAAGAAAGAAAAATAAATTTATTGCTTTGTTAGAGGAAAGAACAGAGATTAATCATCATCATCATCAACAGCCTATATACGTCCCCACTTCAGGGCTCAGGCCTACTCGCCTACAGAGAGTGTATGGGACATAGTCCACCACGCGGGACCAGTGAGGATTGGTAGACTTCACACAGACCTTTCGATTTTCTTCTCAGGAGTGTGCAGGTTTCCTCACGATGTTTTCCTTCACCGTTAAGCAATCGGATAATGTACTTGAATTGAAAAACAACTCATAGGTACACGGCTGGATTCGAACCCGGAACCCTCAGATTGAAAGTCCGCGCCTTATCCACTGCGCCACCGACGCTGCAGAGATTAGTACAAGTACACAATAAATAACCCCCCTAAAATAGCCACTATACACCATGTATTGTTAACGACACCACTGTGGTGTCGTTTACAATTTTTTATGGTAACCGCACCACTGATGGCTCGTGATGTGTCACGTGTATAAAACGATTCGTTATAAAGAGATCATCTCATGTCGTGATCTTACGAATCATAAATATGTAATTGATAAATGCATACATAAGTTTTGGGTTAGAACTTCATTACGGTGGTGTGGTTACATAAAAAAAATTGTAAACGATACCAGTGGAGTTTTTGACAATACATGCAATACAGTAAGTAATGTTTAAAAAATGGATGTTTTGAAAACAATGACCTACTACTCAAGATGGGGTCGGCAGATGATTTTTCCGGTACAAAATGCAGAACAGACAGTGAGCTTGTGCAGTTGTGCTTAGGCTTCTGGGCGAGCACACTTTCCATCCAACGGTCTTGTGTGAATGTGAATTTGTTTGTCTATTTCTTACCAAGCGCCTCAACGGCGCATCCAATCGTGATGAAGTTTATCATCGTAACCTATTACATGAAGAACATTGGCTATTTTTTACCCCGGTACTTTAAATGCTTGCTCTGGTATTCTCCGAGTAAGATTAATAATACATAAATAAACAAAAAAAGCAACAACCAAAAAAAACACAAATGCGATCACAAAGAAAAATATAATTCGAATTATGAAAATCTATTTACAATAAATTCAAATGACTGCAAAATAATCAGTACTCAATATATAGGACCAAATATCTAAACATTGTGCCGATAGCATCATTATATACTCTTCTGGTAATTTAAAACTTGGCCAAAAAATTAAAACATTTTTCGCAAATTAAGTAAAAATAAAAAGCGATCGTGTGCATGGCAGTGCTTTAGCCAAGTTCTATAATATTTTCTGTCTTGATATGCTCTCGGTACAATATTTCTTTACAACATTATGGTAACCTAAGCTAGTTACTATTCAAGAATATTAGAGAACTATTTTTGGAATAAATAAAAAAGCGAAAAAAAATCACATTATTATTAAATTCGCACCAAAAAAACAAAGCAAACCATTTTTGTTCGTGCATAAATCGATCGAAATGGGTGGAAATTAATTGATTTGAAAAAACTGATTTATGATTTCGTATTAAGTTTTATTTGGAGTTTTAACATTATCACACAAAAAGCGACAAAATTATTTTACAAAAACGTCAATGGAAAAACAAGAGTCAGGTTTTTCTCTCTTTTGATCGTACTTCTGCTGGGACATATTCTGAGATAAAGGGTTCGATATAACCCATACAGCCGCCAAAATTTTCTTTTTCTTCTATAAATTCTCAAAAACCTACTTAAGCTCGTGTGGTAAAAATCGTAGCAATAAATAAAAATGGCATCCAATATTTGTTTATCCAATAATTAGCATTACGGACATTTAGATTATTTACTGATCAATCAATTATTGTTGTTGTAAATAATTATAACTTTTTATTTAGATCACCAATAAGCGTAAGTACATCTATATCACCTATACGGTAATAAATTTTACATTTTAGTACAAAATCTAAATTCCTAAAAAAGGCTAAACACTTCCGATGATTTCGACCACACAATCTTAATAGAAAATAATAAATACAATCTTTGACATAACTGAGACCAATACAAAGTAAATAGTACATGTTTTTATTAAAAAATTCAAACTAAAATTTGGTTAGTTATTATTTTATATTATTTATTAATACTAGCGTTTTTTATCTTACACATAGAGATAGTTATACACATATCACTAAAATATTAATCACTTTTCTAATGGGTTCCACGAAATACATCATTATAGTTGACAAGTCAAAACGATCGGCCATGTTTTGTTTATTACGTTAATACATACACAAATATTTCTATTATATTATAAATGCATATTCAGTCATTTAACTAAACATGGAATACAATGTGACATATATCAGATGTCGAAATGGTAAAATAATTCTACAAATAATTTGTAGGTTTGCAAAAAAAAGCCAAGTCTTCGAAATAAAATGGTCGCTTCTACAGGCCGATTTCGAACTGCTTTTTTCTTGTTTTAAAATTGGAATGATCTATCAGTCAAGTTTTGTTTCTTAAAACTAAAAAGAATGTGAAGTGTTATGCAGTTTTAAAGCCAAGTTCTTGTAACTTGTCATTTTAAAGAGTACCAGTACTCTACACATGTACTTTATTATTCCATATTGGTTTAAATACATTTTCGTGTAGGTTTGCGTAACGTGAGATTTTGAAATCAACTGACAAAACTCATCGATTCAAGTCTGTTCGAAATTTTAGATTAAACTTTACATTTTAAAGCGTATATTTTTAGATTCTTGCATCAACTAAATTTGTCAATTCATTTCAAAATTCTAAGGCCTAGGTCTAATTTTTTCCCCTTTCGTCGAATGATCACATGGCATGAGGTATCTAAAAGCTTTTAGTCTGATTTCTAACATTACTTTTTACAATTTTACTGATTTAAAAAAATCAGTGCTGACATATTGAGAATCAGACCGTGATATTCTAAGAGAAATCTCTATAAGCGCCTAATTCTAGTTTGGCCTATGTAATGATTTGCACTAGTGTATAGGGGACATTTTGCATGAATATTTTATTCCTATAGATACAATAATGTTATTAAATTAAGTTTAAACCGAAAATCGGGTATGATATAACTGATAATAAATGTGTCGAATTTATCCAAAAAATATAACAAGTATAAGTAAAATAGATTTGAAACTAAACAGAAGAAAAAACTGTTTTTTTGCAAATAAAATTTTAAGATACGGATATTTTCATTGAACAGCTTGAAAAATGTAGAAAACTTATTTTTATGGAAGACTCTTAAACGGGAAGATGACTGGTGCCTTTTTAAATTAAATAATATACAAAAATCATTCGACGATAGGAATTGTTTTGTATTATATAGCCATACATTCAATATTATCATAGTACTACATTAATAGGTATAAAGTTACATCTTATATTAAGTTATCGCGTACAAAATACGCTTTAAATAAATATCGAATAATACTAGGTACATATCTTGACGCTAGGTGAATGTTACACGTATAGATTTAAATTTGTTTCACGATTTTTTTGCTATAGATATTTCATGACAGTTAATGATTATTTTTGTGATAATTTATAACGAATTATGACAAAAGAGAACTGACTTTCTGCAATTTTTAAACGGTCAATATTTTAAATCTAAATCCTATAGCAAAAAACAATCGCCATTTTTATAAAATGTCCGAAAACTCTTACACACTACGCACATAATACGTATCCGAATAAATATTTTTAAGTATAAAATTAAAAAAAAAACACAACTTTATGCATCGATACTCGTGCGCTAAGTCTAATTTTTTTTTCGTACTCAACCAATCGTAATTCGATTTTATCTACCAATAGAGACGTAGCTTATTTTTTTAACGAGAAAAACGAGAAAAATAAGTTAGATCTCATTTTTCATCACTGATAAAACACACGGAGTAGCCGTTAATCGATACTTTTAATTGGCAACACCAGTGTTGCATCGTTGCTTTTTTTAGCGTCCACCTTGACGCGAGGCGGGCAACTGGAAATACGTAATACATTAGTTTTGATCACAAGTTGCAAAGCCTTAGTTAGTGAACCGTTTCAGATATTATTTTGATGAAAACTTGGCTTGCGCACTACCAAACGCATCCAAAATATTTTTCGACTTTATTTTTAATTGTGAATTTTTGCAATAGTGACTCGCTTTATATTCTATTATTGTATGAAATATTACAGAAATTGACATCGCCCATATCAGTTCCCTGTGAAAATATATTTAGAATTTTTCTCATTATAGTTAGTGTCTTTTATTCAAGTGCATCAGTGAAAAAAAAACATTGGGCATAGAAAACTGACCGAGCAGTAATAATGGAAAGTTTTCGCCACGAACGGGTTCGCGTGTCGAAATTCCACCACTATAGGTACACTTGAATACAAAAATATGTATCCATTTTTGTACCATTTTTGTACACATTCGCCTTTGATTGCCATTTCCCTCAACACACCGCATAGTAACAAAACAAGAAAGGGCGACATGGTACAAAAATGGGTAAACATTTTTGTACTCGAGTGTACATTTTATTTTACTCGAATTGTTAGCACAATGTGACATTGTTTAATAAAAATGTCATTCATCTAAATGAAACTAAAGGGAGAAGTAACAAAATCAATATTGATTATTTTTACTTTAGGTGAGAAAAATAGTGTAAATCGTCTTGTGTTAATGTCAAAATTTAACCAAAGGCGATCCGATCCACCTCCATCAATGTTTCATACTACATTTCTGCTGCCATAATCTTTTAAAATAGAACAGCTGGATTTGTGCAGTAATTATCTAAAAATAGTACACCAGATTGTGATGTCGCGAAATGAGTCTCATTAACATACAACTTCACAGTGAATCACCATTTACATTTTAAACACTTTTTTCGATTATTGTTCAAATCGCCATCTATGAACCATTAGCTGCGTAACTTCTATGTAGCTAACTATAACGTTCAATTTCATTTCATCTCCTATTTTGTAGGTAATTACTTATCAAAGCCAGCTATTCTATTTAAAAAGATTATGGGTAAAAGAAATTTTGTATGGAAATATTATGAGCGGAATCCCGTTAACGACCGATCGAACATTTTAATCAAATTATTAAAAACGACGAATGCCAAGTTGTATAAATCACACGCGAACAAAACATTTGAGGTACTTCGCTTTGGAAATGATGAAATTCATCATCGAAATCAAATCTCTATTAGCCAACTGCTTCGGCTGGTTACACATATATAAAAGTATTTAATAATAACTTATCAAGATGTGTGTTGGTTCACCGACTGCGGCCCGCGACGGACTAGGTTCTTTCACATGGGTTTGCGCGTCGATTTTACCTGCGCGCGAATTCCGCCTTAATTGCTGTAAAAAAAAGCTTTGTTCAATCAATTGTTTCAAACGGCATTAATATACAATTCTGAAATGTGCAAGTAAAGTTCATTATCAAAGAAGTGATTTAGTTACAATTTTTGTGTATTTTGTATTAGTTTGTTAGTACAAAAACATACAAAACGCACGAAACAGGTAAGACTTGACGTTGAAAACAAAGATGGCGTCAATAAAATGACATTTGACGCTGTCACTCAGTACGAAAAGAATGATTTTGTACAATGAAAATAAATGCAAAAAATGTAATTCTAGTATTTTTCTATGTATCTGAAGAATATTACTAGATTTGTTAAATAATGTACAAGTGCAGGCCGAATTTGCAACAACACTTTTTGGAACTAAATTACTACTACAAATAATAATAAAATAGGTTTTTATTTTCTCTCTCCACAACATCATATCAAAAATCATTTTATTTGCAACACACACAAAAACTTATTATTTAGCATTGATACAATTTATATAATTCAAACAATTTAATCCAAAGGCCAAATTTGTTTTAATGCCAATTACCGAATTGAAAAAGAAATTTTTTGTTGTTGGTTGGTTGGCCGAATGGTTAATGACTATCAATAGTAGCTCTATCAGTCTACCACATATCGTCTAGTTACTCTTACTCACTCACCTCTTTTACTATATATATATTTTGGAATGTAAAACTATTTTTTTAATAATAGATAATGTACAATATACTATATTTCACTATATGTCACTTAAAAAACACATGTCCGGTGGTGGAGACCTGGTTCCTGTAGCACAGGGGATCCTAGTTCAGGAGCCAGTCTTCACAAAGTTACGAGACCATAGAATTAAGTGATTTATTATTTGTGTACAAACTTTGTGGAGAAAAATAAATATGCTTTTATTTATTTAGTTACCGTCTAGTATCTCCCGCTTCATCTGGTTTATCTGAGTGCGCATCTCCCGCAGCATCTCCTGTTTGAAGGCGTCCCACTCCGCCGACGAGACACATCCGTTATCGCCGTTACCGTTCACTTGCTAAAACGTAAACATTTATTGTTATTTATTACATCCTATATACGTCTCCACTGCAGGGGCTCAGGCCTACTCTCATACAGAGAGTGTATAGGACATGGTACACCACGCGGGTCCAGTGCGGATCGGCAGACTTCACATGCCTGTTCAAGACATGCAGGTTTCCTCACGATGTTTTCCTTCACCGTTAAGCAATCGGATAATGTACTTGAATTGAAAAACAACTCATAGGTACACGGTTGGATTCGAACCCGGAACCCTCGGATTGAGAGTCCGCGCCTTATCCAATGCGCCACCGACGCCTTTTTCTGTTTGTAGCCAATATAGTAAATATAAACCGGCCAAGTGCGAGTCGGGCCTCGCGCACGAAGGGTTCCGTACCATTATCTATAAAAACGTAGCTAACAGTCAGCTGAAACGGTTTTGCTTCAAGGAATTCAGTATATGAACTCCTTGCTTTGAATTCATACGGAAAAAATGCTATTTTGATTTGACATTTGATACTTAAATTTTGCCACGACGTTGCCACCTATCTAGAAGAACTCTCTCAAGAACTATATTGTTTTAGTTTTAAAAACGCCTCATTGTTTATTAAAAGCAAATATCAAGTAAATGCGTTTAAAAAGAACTGGAAATCGTCTTCAATTGTCCTAAAAGTCTGCTTATACTAAGGCAAATTTAAGATTTATATCGTTTTCTCATGGATGCCATTGTCAGAACTGGACCAAATTGAAAATCCCACACGGGAAGCACCACCTTTCAAATAAAGAAAAATAGAATCATCCAAATCGGTTCACCCAGTCAAAAGTTCTGAGGTAACAAACATTTTTTTTAAAAGAAGAAAAAAAATACCCCTCGATTTGAGAACCCCCTCCTTTTCGAAGTAGGTTAAAATGATTGATTACACACCTTGAGTATGGTCTCTTCGCTGGCCGAGCCGAAGCGCTTGCGCACCGACCTCGGCGACTGCGGCTGCTGTTGCGACTGCGACTCAGAGTTAGCTGAAACATACACAAATCTTATAATTATATAAAGCTAATGTCAGTACGTTAAGACAGGGTTTTCTCTATCACCACCAACTCCGATCAACTTCCCGTTGGGGTAGCGAATACCCCTTGGTCTCCTGATGAAAGTAAGGGAGTTTGGTCACGATGGATGGAAGTTGGTTGTGGGTGGCAAAAACGTGAAAAATATATATCTGTCCTTGTCTAACTCATGTGAACTTCACATAAGTGGAGAAGTTTACACGAGAACTTATGGAAAGTTCTGAATATTTCTGTAATGATCTATACAGATTACATTTACTCTACGTTTATACCAAAATAAATGTCCACCCGTGTGAAGCCGGGGCGGGACGCTAGTAGTTTATTTATATTTTAGACTATATTTTACACATTCAGGGGGTGGAATCAGAAGTTGTGCAGTGAAGTTTGAAGCTACAGTACGGTAGCGCCTCCCATGTGATACGCGCAGGGTAGTTACAACAACTCCTGCGCATGTGTTGTATTATATGTGTAATTATTATTCATCATCAGCCGGGAAACGTCCACGGCAGGACATAGGCCTCCTTCATGGCACGCCACATCGACCGGTCCCGAGCCACCTGCATTGTCGGTCCATCTAGTAGGGGGACGGCCTGGTAGACGTTTTCCGGTACGTGGTTGCAACTCTAGAACCTTTACTTCCCACCGGTTATTAGTTCTTCTAGCGATGTGGCCTGCCCGTTGCCAGTTCAGCTCACTGACTCGTCGAGCTATGTCGGCGACCTTCGTTCGTCTACGGATTTCCTCATTCCAGATTCCTTCCTCATTCCTTATCGTTATAAATGCGTTCAAAAAGAACTGGAAACCGACTTCAATTGCCCTAAAGGTCTACTTTTACTAAGGCACATTTAAGATTCATATAGTTTTCTCATGGGTGCCGTTGTCAGAACTGGACCAAATTGAAATGGGACCATACGGGAAGCACCAGCTTTCAAATAAAAAAAGAATCAACCAAAATCGGTTCACTCAGTCAAAAGTTCTGAGGTAACAAACATATAAAAAAATACCAGTCGAATTGATAACCTCCTCCTTTTTGAAGTCGGTTAAAAAAGGAAAAATGCGAGCAAGGAATTATAGCAAGTAATCGTGCATCAACTCACGTGTGTTGTTCCCATTTGTAGTCTGTGGTAGCCGGTGGGGCAACGTGGCAGACCGCTCCCACGTCTTCATGGGGGTTGAGTTCACGCTGTTATCATTAGATGACTCCTGGAACCAGAGCATCTTCAATTCAATATAAATTTATTGTATACCAATAAAAAACTTACGATAGGCCTGGGTTTGGAGGACCTGATGCTTTCCGTTGAGGCAGTATGGCCTCCGAGGTGTCTATTTCTTTATTATTATTATTATTAAATACTAATTATAATTAAATACTTGAATAAGCACATACGAGTATGTATACTTATATAAATAATAATAAATACAGACAAATTAAATATACGTTATTTAATGGATACAATAATACAACAACTACTTTTTTCTTTTTCATAATCTTTTCAAATAGAATACAAAAGAAAAAAATAAGCGATAAAATGAACACATTATAGATTTTATTGAGAAAACTGAAGCAATGGCTTTGGCCAAATTTTTATAACCTTAAAATTCAAAGATAAAATATCATTATCAAAGACATGGCTGTATGGTGTTTTGCCTTTGCCTTTCCCTGGTAGGAAAAAATCTTACAAAAAAAAACTATATTAATGAAGGCAAATGCATCAAACTACACCCTGAGACCGCGTGGTCCGACTGCTCAGTTCGATTACTCGGACCACGCGGAATTTTTTTTCCGCGTGGTTCGACTGCTCAATCGGACCACGCGGACTATCAGTTTTTGAGACCGCGTGGTCCGACTATAGAGATACGAGAACTTTTTACCGTCGGATTGACTAAATAAATCTAAATGTGAGAAAGACAACAATAATACGAGATTTAATTTCAATGTAGTTTTATTTTAGCTAAATAATAAAAATATATCGAACTGTCAAACTTGAAACACTCATATCTCGGGAACTACTGACCGTAGACTAGTGGTGTCTTAGACAAAGTCAATGGTCTCGATGAGATCTTCATTTTTAATGACAGCTGTCAAACTTGAAACACTCATATCTCGGAAAATACTGACCGTAGACTAGTGGTGTCTTAGACAAAATCAATGGTCTCGATGAGATCTTCATTTTTGATGACAGCTGTCAAACTTGAAACACTCATATCTCGGAAACTAATGACCATAGACTAGTGGTGTCTTAGACAAAGTCAATGGTCTCGATGAGATCTTCATTTTTGATGACAGCTGTCAAACTTGAAACACTCATATCTCGGAAACTAATGACCATAGACTAGTGGTGTCTTAGACAAAGTCAATGGTCTCGATGAGATCTTCATTTTTGATGACAGCTGTCAAACTTGAAACACTCATATCTCGGAAAATACTGACTGTAGACTAGTGGTGTCTTTACTAAAGTCAATGGTCTCGATGGTATCTTTATTTTTGATGACAGCTGTCAAACTTGAAACACTCATATCTCGGAAACTAATAACCATAGACTAGTGGTGTCTTAGACAAAGTCAATGGTCTCGATGAGATCTTCATTTTTGATGACAGCTGTCAAACTTGAAACACTCATATCTCGGAAAATACTGACCGTAGACTAGTGGTGTCTTTGGGAAAGTCAAAGGGCTCGATGAGATCTTCATTTTTGATGACAGCTGTCAAACTTGAAACACTCATATCTCGGAAAATACTGACCGTAGACTAGTGGTGTCTTTACTAAAGTCAATGGTCTCGATGAGATCTTCATTTTTGATGACAGCTGTCAAACTTGAAACACTCATATCTGGGAAACTACTGACCGTAGACTAGTGGTGTCTTAGACAAAGTCAATGGTCTCGATGAGATCTTCATTTTTGATGACAGATGTCACACTTGAACACTCATATCTCGGAAAATACTAACCGTAGACTATTTATTAGTTGTACAAAAATGTTATTTATTTCGTTTTCGATATTTAATTTATTCTTGATTAGGTCTAGTTGTATTTTAGATTACAAGGATTTTAGCTAACAAAACGCATAAGTTACATTATTAATAAATTTTTATCGATGCTGATGATGGGTACCGGTAAGGAGGATTTGGGTGGAGGCGAGAGCTTTTAGGCATTACATTTTTAGGCGTATTTTCAGGAGCACTGCAATGTTAAATTAAAATACCTCAATTTTAGTTTAGATGAAATACACTTTCAGTCTAGGATTACTAGTTTCAAGATACCACATCTTGAAACTAGTAATCCTAGACTGACTTTTTGATTTTAAGAGCTCTCATCAAAACTGTAGGTCACATCGAGACCTTTGACTTTCCCAAAGACACCACTAGTCTACGGTCATTAGTTTCCGAGATATGAGTGTTTCAAGTTTGACAGCTGTCATCGAAAATGAAGATCTCATCGAGCCCTTTGACTTTCCCAAAGACACCACTAGTCTACGGTCATTAGTTTCCGAGATATGAGTGTTTCAAGTTTGACAGCTGTCATCAAAAATGATGATCTCATCGAGCCCTTTGACTTTCGCAAAGACAACACTAGTCTACGGTCAGTATTTTCCGAGATATGAGTGTTTCAAGTTTGACAGCTGTCATCAATAATGAAGATCTCATCGAGCCCTTTGACTTTCGCAAAGACAACACTAGTCTACGGTCAGTATTTTCCTAGATATGAGTGTTTCAAGTTTGACAGCTGTCATCAAAAATGAAGATCTCATCGAGCCCTTTGACTTTCCCAAAGACACCACTAGTCTACGGTCAGTATTTTCCGAGATATGAGTGTTTCAAGTTTGACAGATGTCATCAAAAATGAAGATCTCATCGAGCCCTTTGACTTTCCCAAAGACACCACTAGTCTACGGTCAGTATTTTCCGAGATATGAGTGTTTCAAGTTTGACAGCTGTCATCAAAAATGAAGATCTCATCGAGCCCTTTGACTTTCCCAAAGACACCACTAGTCTACGGTCAGTATTTTCCGAGATATGAGTGTTTCAAGTTTGACAGCTGTCATCAAAAATGAAGATCTCATCGAGCCCTTTGACTTTCCCAAAGACACCACTAGTCTACGGTCAGTATTTTCCGAGATATGAGTGTTTCAAGTTTAACAGCTGTCATCAAAAATAAAGATCTCATCGAGACCATTGACTTTGCTAAAGACACCGTAAGTCTAGGATCAGTATGTCAAGATATGGGCAATTAACTTTTGAAATATTGAAACAGATTTTTAGAATGATATAAAGTATTTTCTATATACATTTAAAAACAGTGTATTAGCAAAATTAGAATTCACGAAAAAATGATACCCGCGATAATAGCCACATTTCTATAACCCTCGATAGATAGATATATACTACATTCAAAATAAATCTCCAAATTGTATTGTCTTTCTCACAGTTAGATTTATTTAGTCGATCGATCCGACGGTAAAAAGTTCTCGTATCTCTATAGTCGGACCACACGGAATCTCAATTCCGCGTGGTTCGAGTAATCGGACCACGCGGAAAAAAAATTCCGCGTGGTCCGAGTAATCGAACTGAGCAGTCGGACCACGCGGTCTCAGGGAAACTACATACAGCCATGTTTTTAATTGTACAGATTATTTTTAAACATAACATTTAATAAATATCTAATGATGGTAATAATCTAAACTGTATTTAAAATTGTTCGCGTGTTTTTTTTTTAATTGTTGCCGAAGGAAGAGGCAACAGTGTAGTGTAAAGACTGACCTCGGCTCTGTCTAGATGAGCTCTGCGTCTCGCCAACGTCCGCTGCATCTCGTGCATCATGCAGTGCAGCTGTGCGCCCCGCGCGCTGCCCCCGGACGATGACGAGGAGCCCGAGTGCTCCGCCCCTCCCGGCGGGGACGCTGCCTCCGTGTTGTTCGGTGTAGAGGATGCCGCTTGCTGGAACACATCGTACGTTATAGTATTCGCACAAGTTTGCCCCTCTGAAGTTAGCCACAAAAGACCGCGAAGTATCAATTATTAACGTTTAAATGAGAGGCAAGGCAAGTTAGCGCGTGCAAAGAAATGTCCTAGTGTTTTACGTCATCTAGGGATAGTTATTATTGAAAATAATACACACACATTCCGTCTGTACATGTTTGAAATTGCAGAGAGCTAACTTCAGAGGGGCAAACTTATTGTGCGAGTACTGTACATCTCGAGTTTTGGAATTTATGTACGAATGATAACAATCATTACCATTGGCTTTTCGGCGAAGGAAAACATCGTGAGGAAACCTGCACACTCCTGAGAAGAAATTCAAAGGTGTGTGTGAAGTCCGCCAACTCGCACTGGTCCCGCGTGGTGTACTATGTCCCATACACTCTCTGTAGGAGAGTTGGTCTGAGCCCAGAAGTGGGGACATATATAGACTGTTGATGAAGCCTCTAAACAAGCTTTTGGGAGCAAATTGAGTTTATGTCAAACTATTCGTAGACTTTAGCGACTTTTGCTAGCGAAAACAGTCACTGAAGCATGAAAAAAAATATGGCCGCCAACTTATAAGACACGCGAAAGTGTTATTTATTCATCCTTACGTCGTAACGGATGGTCAGAATTACACGATTTTTTGTATATGTATAGTTGAAGTGCCAGAAATGGACATGGACTACTATTTACCTCGATATAACACTTATTCTACTACTTATTGGATATAAACTACCTTAGCTTGTCTCTTGAGCCTGGCCTGCTGCAACTGTGCGTGTAGTCCTGAGAGGTCGGGGGGTGCGGGCGGAGCGGCGGGGGGTGAGGCCACGCCCCCCGCCGTCCCGGAGCCCGGCGGCGGCGGGGGAGGGGGCGGACCCGCGCAGGGGGGTGCGGGCGGTGCCACCGGAACCACTGGCTGTTGTTGCTACAAGAAAATTTATTCATGAAATTACAATTAAATATAAATCATATAACTAATATACTGAGGAAATGTCATATTAAATCTATTCAAGGCGATCCATCTCCATCAAAGTTTCATACTAAATTTCTGTTGCCATAATCTTTTAAAATAGATCAGCTGGATTTGTGTAGTAACTATCTAAAAATATGACATCAGATTGTGATGTCGCGAAATGAGTATCATTAACATACAACGTCACTGTGAATCACAATTTACATTTTAAACACTTTCTATTATTGTTCAAAGCGCCATCTATAAACCATTAGCTGCGTAACTGCTATTGTAGCTAACTATAAAGTTGTAAATTAATGATATTTATTTCGCGACACTATAATGTCATTTCCTAATTTTAGGTAATTACTCATCAAAGCCAGCTATTCTATTTTAAAAGTTTATGGCAACAGATATTGATTATGGAAGCATTAGGAGAGGGATATTGTTAAAGACACCAATAAGTTACATTCTTAGTCATACGCAATACAAACCTGCATAGCTTATTAATTATTCCCAAAAATGTTAACTTAATTATATAGATTCACGGCTTACAAAATGTTCACATTAAAAAGGACTATCAGAAATATAACCTTTTTCTAGGTATAAAGACGTTAAGAATGCTTTCTTTCTTAATCCATGGTATAAACTTACCATAGGTGGGGGCTGAGGCGCCGCGGGGGGTGTAGGCGGAGCGACTGGGCCCTTTAATCGTAAAAAAATATTTATAAACATTATGAACTTGAAAATTTGAAATGAAACGGATATTTCCTATATACTATCCGGCTGGATAGTAAAAATATAAAGTTTTGATGAGTAAACGAAAGCAATTTATCATTGTGTCGTACCGTCACACGGCGGACAATGTATCATTGGGCACAGGCCGGACACTTCAAGCAAATGTCATGATATCGGCGCGCATCAAAAGGATGACGTAATATTACATCGTACCATTACACATCACTCTCAACATCACCGGTAAAACGCTCCGTGCGTTGCCATGCGACAGCTCTTTTGTAATTCCGTGCTTTCTAAACCTCACGCGCTCGGATAAAAAATACGTAGAATGTAAGTCTTATCGTCCTAGTAATACGGTTGTATTTCAGTAACATATGTGCGTTCTATCCGACTTTATGGTTTTGTCGGATGATCCGAGTCCGTAGCGTAGCGCTAGGTGCGAGTGAGCGGTGCAGAACGAAGACATGCGTTTCACAGCTGATGGTGATAAAGTCACAGAAAAAGGCGCTAAACTGTGGAGACTTATTTTATTTATAAGTTACTTTTAGTATTATTTTTCTATAACTTTTAATAAAACTTGAAGAAAAAAGGACTAGTGTCAGATAATATATAAATATCGCAGTTTACTCACGTTAGCGGGCGCGGGCAGGTTCTGGTGCGGAGGCACGGGCGGAGGCGCAGGAGGGGGCGGAGCACCCGCCGCAGACAGAGACATGTTGGGCGGCATCGGAGCACTGAAACAACAACACTCATAGTTCTACACTCAACTCAATTCCTCATTTCATTGAAGCTTCTGTGTCATCCTTCTATTAAAAGTATTTTCTATCAATGTTTATGGGTTTGTTCACATAATCATGACATTAACTTGATAAATTATGAGTAAACACATTACCTACTAAGGCCTATTTACAGTTGTCATCAGCTAGAATGAAATAATAAAGTTGCAATGTCATTATTGTAGACAAAGAATAATACCGGGCCGAGAGGGCAGCCCTGGTGGTACACCAGATATTAGTACTTCTCATCACCCATCACATTTTATTTACACATAATGTTATTCTTGTTTCCTGACATTTTGTTGACATAAGATGCAAAGCAGTCGTAGATTTATTCAAGCAAACTTTTTGATCTAATTTAAATACATGAAAGTTATGGTTGAGTTGATCGAACGCTTAGCTAAAATCAACGAATGTTACCTGTTGGTACGGTGGTGTGTGGGGGTGGGTGCGCTGTTCTGATGAGGCAGTGTGTGCGTGTGGGGATGCGTCACGCCGTGTGGGGGCGGCGCAGGAGGCGCGGGCTGTTGTTGCTGAAAACATACATATTTGATTGAACATTTGTTACACGCTAAGATCAATTACTATGTTTAACTCAAACTAAGTCAGGTTAGTTACACCACATTTGATTTTTTGAATTTGTCTCCGCCCCGAAAGCAACTATTAAAACATGGGATAAATTCACTGAAGAAAAAAAATCTCATACATTGAAGACCTATCAGACTTGATTGTTATATATCTCTTTGTCCCAATCGAACAAATAGTTCGTGGATAACTTATGAAGTCCACGCGTACGAAGTCGCTGTCATTAGCTAGCTGGTATATACATATACCTGATGGTGTGCTGGTGCGTGGTACTGGCTCGGTTGTGGGTGGTAAGGCTGGTGCTGGTTGTGTGGCGCGTGGTATTGTGGTTGTTGGAGTATCGCCGCGTCCTCGCGCGTCATCGTTCTGTGGACGACAGATATAGAGACTTTAATTATAGATTCCTACTTCTAAATGTTACGAGCTGGGGGTTCGGGATTGAAGTAAAATAGTGTTCAAAGATTCGGAATTTATTAGTCGCAGATACATGCTAATATGCGGGTATTCTCGACAGAGTACCGCCTCCGTGGCCTAGATGCACTCACAGTCCAGAGGTCCCGGGATCGATTCCCATACTTATGGTTGGTGGCAGGAAATTTTATAGGTTACATAAGTCTGCTGCCAAACAGCAGTGGTAATAGCAGTGCCGAGTTCCGCTATGAACGGTAGCAGTAGAGACAGCACCTCATTAGTTTGAGGCTTCTTGGTGAGCACACTTACCTTATCGTCACTTACCGTCAAGTCAGATGAACACAAACCCATAATGCTTTTTGTAAACGACATTATTTGATTTTAAAGGTCACAGGTTCGATTCCTAGTAGGTTATTATCGGGATTCGGGTAGGGTTCTTTTTATGAGCATCTAAGTCTGTCACCAAGAAAGAAGCGTCGTTGGCGCAGTGGATAAGGCGTGGGACTCTCAATCTGAGGGTACCGGGTTCGAATCCAGCCGTGTACCTATGAGTTGTTTTTCAATTCAAGTACATTATCCGATTGATTAACGGTTAAGTAAAACATCGCGAGGAAACCTGCATGTCTTGAACAGGCATGTGAAGTCCGCCGATCCGCACTGGTCCCGCGTGGTGGACTATGGCCCATACACTCTCTGTAGGAGAGTAGGCCTGAGCCCCTGCAGTGGGGACGTATATAGGCTGTTGATGATGATGAAGTCTGTCACCATACACATTACATAGTCTAGCTAGTTTCTCATAAACGTATCCTTACCTTATCCTTCAGGACAGATGAAGTCCAAATGAAAACCCATTGCGTACTACATAAATATATTTGTATACAAAAACAAGCTTATTTGCATGCAGAAATAGGCGTAGTTGTTAAAAGAAATAGGCATAATTTACAATAATATTATAAACGAGACTGGGTTTCTTTGTGTGTCTGTTTTTGTCCTTCCTTTACTTCGCAACGGAGATTTAAAATGACTTGATTTATATTATTATACATCGGATAATAACATAGGCTACAGTATCCCGATCAAACAAGAAGTCGCGGAAAAAAAGCTAGTTATTTATATGATTAGGAATTTTTGGTAAGAGAAATAGTTACGATTGTTTACAGAAATAGGCGCGATTGTTTGCAGAAATAGGCGCGATTGTCTGCAGAAATAGGCGCGATTGTTTGCAGAAATAGGCAGATAGGGTATTTAGTACGCCCTGTCTAGTGTCTACGTCTATGTTCACTATACCTGTACCCCATGTCCTCGTCGTAGTGCGTGTTGTTGTTGTGACCGTTGTAGGGGACGGGCGGGTTGGGGGCCTGCGGGGGCGGGGGCGGAGCGCTGTTGCCGGGGGTGGACTTGTTAGACAGGATCTGAAACGACATAGCACATCTCACAGTATATTGTACACAATAACAGTATAGTAATGTTACAAACTTATTTGAATATCGTCAGAACAGATCGGGCACAGAATATGTCAAAAAAAATGTCTCAAGTAGTAACTCTACGAGTACAGATGGCACGCTTCGCAAATACATTTAAATAAATATCTATTCTTAAATCGACGCAATGAGAAGCAATTGAGGTAAAACATTTTGGAATCTCTCTTTACAATCGAGGCAATAGCCCGTAGAAAGGTCATGATAACATCTGCATATCTCTATCAAAGCATGTTACACAGTGACGTTAATTAACGATAAAAATGATTAAGACTAGGCTGCCAGTTTCAACAGCGTCGTCTCGTTAGCAGTTAAAGAGTATTCTGCCTTTTGATAGAAAGTAGCTCTCGCCTGTTCGTACCGCGTATTATTACATAGTACCATTACTCATTACTCGAAACATCACCTGAAATACGCACCGTGCGCTGACATGCGGCAGCTCTTTTTGCTATTGTATTATTTAATCTCTAAACATAACGTGCTCGGAATCAACATACGTGGAATGTATGCCTTATCTTCCTAGTAATTCAGTTGCATTTCAATAAAATATGCGCGTTCTATAGTTTTATCGGATGATTCGAGCCCGCGCAGCGTGTTCTTTCGCTCGCGCCGCGCTAGGTGCGAGTGAGCGGAGCGGACATATACCCGCCTGCGAATTGCTATGAGTAATGCGTACTGTTTGAGATGTTCAAGTGATGCAACAGTAATGCATCACTCGCATCCCTTACACGTGTCTTCTCCAGATATATCAACTGGACGTACCTCTAGCGTATGCATCATGGCGCGCGCGAAGCTGTCAGCGTCCTCTCGACATGAGAAGTTGAGGCCGTAGACGTGCCTCGCGTCCCGCCACTGGTGGAACGTGGCCGTCGCCTGGTTGTACTTCAGACCTCGAACTATCCCGCAGTTGATCACCACCTGGAAAATATATGTCAAATATAAGCAATTAAGAAATGTAAACACAAAGTCTGGGCATGTGATTCTCCTGCAGATAAGATAATCACAATTCCGAAGGCATAGTCTTCAAGCGGACTCTTCAGTGTCTGATGTATACTTCATAGACACCTTCCTCCTTAGAAATATCCAGGTCACCTCATCTTTTTCTTCACCGAAAAGGTTAAACACCGACATAGATTAGACCACTACGTTCCGCTCCAATTCAGCATAACTTCACAAGAATCTTCACAAGATAGCCGGCTCCTCAGGGGAAGAGCCGGGTTGTATGGGATTCTTACCCACCAAAACCCCTAAGGTTGCAATCTGAAGGACATATCAGAGAACTCTGGGTCATCTCCTCGCGCCGTACATTCATACACTTCCCGGCGGTCTGATGAGCCATCTCTTCCACTGTCATAGCGAGTACACGGCCATATCGTGATTCATATTTTCATTCTTAGAAACCGGATCAGGTCTCAAACAACATTGAAATCCGAACAGAGCTTTTGGCCTGCTACGAGTAGCTGTACTGATTAGAACTGTATATTTGCATAAAATTCCGCACTGCATACGTACGAGTTGCTGGGTCATATCATATTAACCACAGCATGCCCGCCATGGAATGGCGCCGACGTCTATCATATTAAAATGCGGACTAATAGAAGTTCCCGGAATGCTTGCAACATGACGCTCTAGCTAGCTGGTGTGGTTCTCAGAATATGGTGCGGTAACACGGGCAAAATGTAAATACTCGAATGGCACATGGAGATAGCGGTATTCCGAGATTGATTGAAACTAATTTAACGACATTGCGTTTGCACTCGTCCTTTATCTCAGTTATTATTATTTATTTAAGTCAGACATACATCCATAGTGTTAGTAAACTTAGTGCTATGTTAGTAATTAAATATATCGTCCGACATGCTACTGTGACACTGGTGCATGTAATGACAGCCGGTGTGGCAGCATCGGTCCGTCGGTGCGTCGCGACGACAGCGAGCAGACTGCTGCGTCTGCCCGCACCCCGCACCCTGCGCGCGCTGGAGGACGCACTCCTGCGCATCGTGCTGTAGAAGCAGTCGACATGGGCCTCGACAAACATCCCTGAAGTGCTGCAGAAGTGAGGCAGCCGCAGCAGGGCCCTTAACGCATTGTTGTATTGAACGCGAAAGGCTGTTGTAAGCACCCTGCGTGTATGAAACCCACAAGCTGCTCGTGTAGAAGGTGGTAAATTAATGGTACGCGTGCTCACCCAGAAGCATACTCCACTGGGAATCGAACCCGGGATTCCCGGATATTCCAAGTGTGTAGCCATTAGGCATATCGGTACTCGGTTTGATTGGTAGGTTCCGAATAAATTATAAGTCAGGGCGTCCTAAGTCCATCTGACCATGTAACCTGAGTCTGCCGCCAAACAGCAGTGCCAGCGCCTCACTAGCTTGCTGCTTTTGGGTGCGCATTTAGCATTACATGAGATAAAGGCCAAATGCGAACCCATCATACTTTTTTAAACGGCCAAGTGCGAGTAGGACTCGCCTATTGAATGTAGAGAGAGATGGGTCACATTTTATGCCGATATCTTTTCCATAACATACAACTACAGAATGATAAACTGACCTCATGGTCGTTGAGCTTCCTGCCGACGACCCTGAACGTGTTGTGCTGCGTGTGATGGTATATGTGGACCTTGGACAGCCCTGAGCTGGTGCCGGAGGGGATCCAGCGTTTCAGGCTGTCGTCGTACACCATGACGGATGCGCGGGCGCTGCTTATCGACTGCTCGCTGTCGAAGACAAAACACGTGTTACTGTAAGTTAAACAACGAATAGATGACAGAGCGGAATGATACAGTGTAACTTGGGTAAGTGGGACCTGTGAGAAACCTCCACAGCTGGAACTCGTGCTGAGGTCCCCACACTTCAGCACTTCAGATTCGTTCTTTCAATTTTATCGTCGTAGTTACCGTCGTAGTTTTTGAAAGCAATAAAATGAATATGAATACCTCTGTAATTAAGGGCTTTTATTTACTTATGGGCCATAAGTCCACCACGCGGGACCAGTGCGGATCGGCGGACTTCACATGCCTGTTCAAGACATGCAGGTTTCCTCACGATGTTTTCCTTCACCGTTAAGCAATCGGATAATGTACTTGAATTGAAAAAACACCTCATAGATACACGGCTGGATTCGAACCCGGCACCCTCAGATTGAGAGACCGCGGCTTATCCACCGACGCTTCTCAATTTGATTACGGATTGACGCTTTTGATTAAGGCTTACACAGTTCGAACTAATTATAAGTACGGGTAACTGTTACGCAAGTGGCCCTTACGCAAAGTTACTGACGCGACCTACGCTTTACGACGCCCACCTTGCGGTGCCCTAGTGCCCTTCCGTTACGACAGTGTTGCGTCAAAGTGCAAGGGCGTAAATCGAGTGAGTAACGAAATACAATCGAGTTCGGTTTTGTTTTCCGAATATCCGATTAAAAAACGCCTTTCATACCGACAGAGATTGGCGGCAAACTGAAAGAACATGTTCACAGGTTGAACACTTCAAACAAATGTCGTGACATCGGTTCGTCGACATACATCGAACGGATGCCGTTTGTATACATTACACGCGCATGTGTGAATGAGAACGCGCGCGCGATACTGCCGACAACTGAACCGACCACTTTCTTTAGGGGAGAGGTGAGGTATCGCGGATCGGTGGGAGGCGGTGAACATCCCTTCTGTACGTAGTACTTACTATATTAATTCTGTGAGAGGCGGACTGCAGCTTGACTCAAATACAGTTTACTTATAAAATGTTATGTAAAGTTACCTCGATGTTTCACAAACATTATCGGTACCGCCGCCCGGGCCAGCAATACGGCCCGCAGTGCGTATGTTTCCCTAGTGAAAAACTAAAGGACGCGGTTCCGCCGGGACAGCCTTGAGCGGCAATTCAAACTCCGCGTCCGCTACAACTCTTGCTCAACGCGCCTCACGTTATAATTGAACAATGTTACTGATTTTAGGGTACATTCTAGAAACATTTTTATTTATTGTCTTTGCATCATAGTTTTTGACTTAGCTATCATGAAAGACATGTTTGCCGTTAGATCAATTATATGAATTAGGATCCAAATAACTATATTCTAGCCTTATAGATAGAAGATAGATAGATATCATATTTTTATATCTCCACACATTTATAAAACAAAGTCGGGTAGTTATCGTTTAGTTTACATAGTTTTGTTTACACAAAAACTTATGAGGTCGATTGGAGCTAGTGTTTAGATTATTATCTATGTACGAGGGTTGAGGCTAATCAAGTGAAAGGTGCCAGCTGAACACCAGCGCTGTGGCCTCCTGCCGCAGCAACAAGCTGAGCTGGTCACCTTTTCAAAACTTACAAGTTTTGTTTAATATGTTACTATTTAATTTTAAGTTGTTCTTTATTTTTATTTTTTAATTGACTGTGTTAAGCAAAATTTGTAATTTTTAAATAAATCTTTTTTCTATTCTATTTATAACTCAGTTTCTGTTAAAATCTGTTTTTTGTGTGTTTTGAATTTTTCTGTGTACAATAAATTGGTAAATAAATACAATTATTTTTAAAAGTACGACCGAGCAGCAATGTATTGCGTCCAAAAGCCCGTATGAAATATACACACTGTATATACCATATACCAACATATTTGGCACACAAAAACATAGCACACTGGAAACTGTTGACCGAGGATTACCACCCGCGCGTTTTGCGAAATGAACCCAAAACCGGCGCAAGCGTCGACGATGCGGGCCATGTGTAGGCCGTGTCAACAATAGATTGGAGAAACAACTCTCGAGGGCTGATCTAACTAAAATCATTTTTCGAAATCAGTCCCTTCTACTCTATTAACGAATTCATAGAATTACGTCTGACTAATGAAATGTTCATTTCTATTTAAATGTTAAGGTTAATATAATTAGGATAATTAAGTATTGTTTTAATATGCAAATATGTAATATTTTGACGTGCCGAGTGTAATGTTCATATTACTAGGTCAATAAAGTGAATCTTGAATCTTGATCCCTACGAAAAACTGCAATGTTAATTGGCCGATATTACTTAGGTAAAGTTTATTTGCATCGAACATGATAAAAATTCAATAAATTGACCTTTTGAATGTCGCCATTGTTTTAGATGACAGAAAATTGTATTTTCTCACATTCCGAACTTTATTTACTGCTCTAGAGTTATAAAAAATATGCAAAACTGTTTATTTGCCAGATTTTTAAACACATTGCAATTTACATTAGCTCCCGCACTAGCTTTTTTCAATATAGCTGTACATTGTATAGCAATCAAATCAAGCAATCCAACTGCGCTATATACATAATCTTATATACATAATGTCAGTACGTTAAGACAGGGTTTTCTCTATCACCACCAACTCCGATCAACTTTCCGTTGGGGTAGTGAATACCCCTTGGTCTCCTGCTGAAAGTAAGGGAGTTTGGTCGCGATGGATGGAAGTGGGTGGTTGTAGATGGCAAAAATGTGAAATTCAAATGAGTGAAGAAGTTTACATGAGAACTTATGGAAAGTTCTCATGATTACATTTACTGTACGTTTATGCCAAAATAAATGTCCACCCGTGCGATGCCAGGGCGGGTCGCTAGTTATTTAATAAATTACCTGACTGCTTAAAAGACTTGACATTGAAACAATTTAAAGTGAAATTACACAATTTATTAAGTGTCGACTTGTAGAGGATAGGATTAAGTGACTTATATTTAGAATTTTGACTGACAGATAAACCAGTTGACATGTTTCTTTTCTTTGTATAATTTCTTTAGATAGCTAAAATGTAGTAATTATGCACTTAAGACCATTCTATAATAAAAAAATTCTAATAAGTTTAATATTCATCTACTATATTACGCTGGTTAATAAATTGGTGGTACCGGCCCTAACTTACATATGTTCTAAATCAATCGTTAAATTGTTATTATTAACCCCTATCGACGCAGAACAGGTTGTGAGTTGAGAGAAGATCTGCGCCCGCGCAAGTTGCCAAATAAGCGCGCCGCAGGCGTCGAAGATGCGGGCCACATGCGGTGGGATGCGTAAACAATGATCGGAGAAAAAATGTCGGTAGTTCTGCGTTTAGGACGGTTCCGTACCCTAAACTTGCGCGGATATCGTTATAGGTCTGAAATTGTCAAACTCAAAAAATACGTTCAGCCAATGTATGCCGATCAGAACTCCGATTCATCATCATCAGCCGGATAATTAAAAAATAGACACAGCACCAGCTTTTTTGACTTGATTTTGTTTGATTGCTACCATTAAAGCTTCACCCCGACAATTTGGCGAGCGCGGATGGCACTCAGACGGTTATAAAGAGGACTTTGATGAAATAACATTTGACTTTTAGCCATACAACCACAAAAATACTAACTCTGTACCCAAAGAATTGTCTGGATTTGCACGAAAAAAATATCTGTAAATGATTCTAGCAATCTTGTTTAGCTATCCTGCAGGCTGGTTCCAGATGGGTGGTACTTCGTATTTTGGAGAAATAAAATAACTGCCATCTCTCTTGGGTGAGGTGTAATTTGGAAGTGACTGTCCGTAACAAATCTTTCCTTGATTCTTTAAATAGTGCGCAAAGTAAAGGAATGGATTTGAACAAAGAACATCTGGATGAATAATGCGTAATGGTTAGCATCGCCTTTATTTGCTTTTTTTTTAAATGGCTTTAACCAGTGGTTATCTAGCCAATGACGAGTAAAATTAGGTGAACAAATTTTGAGGTTTTAAACTATGCCGAATTTCTCAATAAAATGTATAATGTGTACATTATCGCTTGTTTTGGATTCTTGACGAGAATTTCAAAGGCCAGCCTCGGTTTCAACATTATTCGAAATAATCCATATGCCGAATGTACTCGACATGGTAAACCCTTTCGATCGCGTCGAAACCCTCGCAATTTTGCGAACAGTATTATTAACCAATTAACAAAATTGCAATGAACCACCATTTTTCAAGTTCCCGCCAAAAATCAAAATGTTATATAGTTCTTTTGCTCTGTACTATTTGCTTGTATAAACCAGTCACAGATTTAAATGTAGAACAGAGACAATTATATTTTCAAATCAAACAAACAACTTCGTTCTCAATTCAATCTTCTTTCTTCGTCATTAAACGATTTCGATGTAAGGAACCCTACAAATTACGTAAAGAGATCGACAAAGACTAATGCGTCTCGATACTCGTATGCGCAGGCGCAGGCGCCGTCGCCGGCTCAAGTACGGGGTTGCGAAAGTGCGCGGGGCGCAGGCGAAGACTTTTCAAAATCGATTTCGGTAAGACATAATATTGTAACATACTCGTCAGTGCAAAACGCCGCACGAACGTGTCTTAAGAGTGACTAGAATGATGGGTGTGTACTAGGCCTGCATCTCACCTGATGGTAAGTCACGATAAGCTAAGGAGGCGCTAGCTCTACTAGTGCTATTAACACTGCCGGCGACAGACTTAGCTAGCCAAATATACATATAAAATGCCCTACCACCAACTAAATCAAGTACCGATAAGTACCCCACTGCAATGCGCACCATCACAGTAGACAAAAGTAACTTGGAGGACATATCGTCACACCAGACGATATTAAGCTCTCCACCCTTAGAGATAAGGGCCTCGGGCCTCTATCAAGGCCACAGTGAGTGGTAGGGCCCCGTGGACCACCCCGTTATCGCAAATTAATTCATTAATAAAACCTTACAGTGATTCGAACCCGTAGATTTAATATTTCATTTTCATGCGTCACTTTCCACAGATCGTGACAGTATTACAACCACGAAAACCTAAATGCCGTAACACCACATCCATATTTAGACCTTGCTGATGGATATCCTTTTAGAACAGTAATGAATAATGAAGGAAGGAAAAGTGCAATTAAAAATTAGCTGCAAACGAACGTTGCTGTTCTTCAAATTCTTGAAATAAAGCCTTGTGGTCCCGGGTCAAGTCTAGACCGGCGAAGTTCTGATAAAGACAGCCGAAGTTCTCGCGGATTCTAGTCAGGAAGCAGCTTCTAGGTATCCACCAACATCTGACATCTTTGCGATCAAAATTTCGCCTGCCTCGTCTATCCGAAACGACATCGACATGTCGATTTTTGATCATGGGCTCATGTTCATGACCTTATAAAGCTGATAATAATAATAATGATGGCCGAGAAACGACCTGGCAAAGGTCGCGGGGAGCTGGATGCAAGCATCTCAGGAACGGTCATTGTGGCAAAGAAAGACACACACTCAAGGAAAGGTCGTAACGCGCGCGTGAATTACACAAGCGCGTGTAAACAAACGTCATCTGATCGATGCATGGGAGCAGAAACCGATGTCACGGTATTTGTTTGAAGTGTCCAGCCTGTGCCATGGGGTAGTCAGTTCAACAGTGAACGTTTCTTATATGATGACGATGATGATATTTCTGTTTATGTAGATAAATTCGACATTGAGTGGCTTTTTCAAAGAAAACCATTTCTACTCTCATTCAAACACTCCATAAATAAGAGTAACAAAGCCACATAACGGTTACATAACAGGCTATTGTAAGATCGTCCGTCCAGTACAATTGAACTACAACGCGACGGTCATTATAGACCGAGGGATTATGCGCGGGCGCAAGCCGGCGACAAAAGAACTGTAGTTACCCAAAATCTGGGACAAGTGAAAGCCGCCTTTGTATGAAAATAGTACTAACGTCCTTGGTGAATGATTTTATGTAAATGATCGTGTGAAATACTGAATAGGAAAAACGTGAAGACTAGAGACACGGATAAACAAAAATAAAGATGGCGTCCATGACATATAAATTAATGTTTTCCTCTTGCAGAAGGAATGCTTTTGTACAAACAAAATATTTACGACAAATTTGCAATTTTAGTATTTTTATACAACTGACTACACGCTAGATCAAAAAAGCCAGGAAATTTTATTATAACTAACTAAAATACTCACTGCGCCCAATAATCCTCCCAATTCTTGTTCTTGTTGGATCCGTATCCCCTTGGCAGCGTAGCCGTCTTCCCCCTGCCGTTAAGGCTTGCTGAAGACCCCCTTTTATCAGGGAGGCTCAACACTGACAGTCTACCTGGCTCCGATCGGAAAGACTGAAAGGACGTCTGCGACCCTAATTCATCTTGAGCACTCCTGAGCTTCGTGTCTCCATTGGCATAACCATTTCTGTATTCTAATGATTGAGAGCCAGAGTTTAATTCGCTGTTCACCCTGCTTAAAGGCGGACGTGGTGCTGGTCTCCTGTATTCGAGGGTATCGCATCTGTTGAACGAGGATGTTCTCTTCACCATCTTTGGAGACTCTTGGACGTTTGTCAGCGAAGGCATCTTCGATTCCAAATCGATTTCGTGTTCTAGCTGAGTCTGGACATGAGCTAGCATTTCTTCTAGATCGCCTAGGTCAGGATCGATCGTTAATTTCTGTCGCCTCATATCTTCGGCTTTGATCACAGTTCGTTTTTGGAATGTCGAGGTTATCACAGTTCGTTGCACTGATTAAGGAACGTTTATTAATTGATGGGTACTTACTTAAACAGAAACTATTCAAAACTCTTACGTAGGCTTAAAATCTGACCTGTGATTTTTTCATGAAGTCCCTATTGTATACAGCATGGTATTTAAAATAATAACACGTTCATCCAAACGTTTGCGTTTCATCGTAAAAGAGCAAAATATGAAAAGAAGTTTTTAATACACATATCATATAAGGATAACTGCTAGTTTTTCCGATTAATTCACTATCACATTACTAACATCCAATTAGTTGAATAAATCACAACAAACAAATTCCTAAACTCACTACATACATAGTAACTACACTAATTACTTATGGATAGAGTATCGGATGCGCGTGACTGCGGTAACGACGCAGGTGCGTACGCGCCGATCGGCGGTGCAATGCGAACTGACAAATGGCAGGCCAAGAGCCGCCTAGCACGCTCCGCTGCTGACGGACTTATCTTTTCAATGAGAGGAACTACGCTCGGAATGGCAACTGTCTTTACAAGTATTGCTAGAGCCCCACTTTTGAAACTGCAAACAGCACTTATGTAACAACGACATCTTACTGTGATCTGATCACTAAAGTGCCTAGCAAGCGTGGGGATCTATAAGGGAGCCTCATATACAATTGTGGACTTACACCGACAATTATGATGTAATACATTTATGAAAATAAAAATAACTTTTGATCAATCTCAAGGAAATTTGAACTAGGTCTTACTAGCAACACAGGTTCAGCCGGTTCAGAGAAAGGCTTGCTTTGTTTTGAAACTATAATGACAACGGTTTGAACTTTAAAAGGGAAACCTGCGGTGTTTTCTTACAACTATTGTGGTTTGGGTAATTTTAAGCTATTCCATGTAGTTAATGACTTTGACAATGCAAATATCTTTATTTTAGCTATAAATTTTAATAGAGGTATTACTAACATAGATTAGCAGAGAATAGCTTTGCACTAATTACTTCCAATACTAAGAACCTAAACAGAATAACGAAAAAGAGTTATTATTATTCATAAATGCCGTTTAGTAACATGCAGTTTGTAATACACCATTTACTAATATCTTTATTTATGGTCATATTTTGCAGTTGATTAGTGTCGTCTTGCTTGTCAGTGATGTGATAGATTTTGAGACATCCGCCAATGTACTGGAGCTTTATACAGCTAACAATATCATTGATAAGTAACAGAAAAAACCATGGACCAAAGTGCGAGCCCTGTGGTACTCCGCATGGAATTCACTTGGTACATGATAAAACCTCTAATGAAAAAAGGTTGCGAACGGTTACCTAAACACACTTCACACCAACGATGCACGGGGCTGCATGTATGCGTAATAAACGATGTAATTTTGAAAAAGATCATGGTTCAACAAATCAAAAGCTTCGCTCGAGTATCAACTTTCATCCGTGCTGCACGAGTCCTTCTCTTCCCACTGCCAATCACCCATTTATCTATAGATACCTATCTTAACTGTATCACGTTACCGTGCTATCTAAACTGGTTCCACATTGAATCTGTTATCTAATAACACAGACGGCATGGGAGGACATTGATTGATACAAGTCAAGAGATTGTATAGTGATCAAGTAAACAATTGAAATTTGTTCAATGTACGTTTGTTCTTTTGTTCTACACATAACACATTCCCTCACATTACATATTCCTCACTCATACCCTCTTAATTTTGTTTCTTGCTACCTTTTATTTACACTTTAACGAATTATTGTCATTATTATTTTTATTTATAGTTTGTCGTTTATTTCATTTAAATATACCAGTATTTTAGGTAGGTTGGGATATGAAGTGCGGAGTCTCCTGGCGCAGGTATTGTTATACTTACAAGGAGATTACAACCTTGTATGCTGCTTTAGATAAGTTTTTAAAGAAATTAACAATTTTTCATTTTCTTGGCCTTCATGAAACTTGATGGTAAGTAACAATATCCTTTGGGGTGGAAAACAAGAAGCAGAAGTTAATGACGCATTGGCTATTTTAGGTAATGGACGCGGAGAGCTGATGACTTAATTGAGTGGCACACTCTGGGAGAGAACTATGTCCAGCAGTGGAGTGCCGCTGCTAGACATGCCAGGCAGACATTGAAAATACCATCAACCAAATCAAGTAACGATAAGTATCTAGTGGGGACAAGGAACCTAACCCGGGACCTCCGGGTTTTAGTCCAAATGTGTAGACAGACAAAGAGACTCATCACACCACGTACCTAAATATAGAACCGCGCTGTATAAAACGAATTGCTATATTATGTCAATTAAGGTTTACAATAAGATTCAGAGGTATATAAAAACCTGGATAAAGACCCTCGACTACAAAGAAACAGAACGTATTCTGGAGTTTGTAATGCAGTAGTAACCTAATGTTCTAATTTATTAAAACAACACTTAGATTCACCCACAAATACACACACACGTTCACCCACCCACACACTGTGAAATGTGTCATAAACGTAAAATAACGTGTAACTCGGAGGATCGGGGCTTCCTACCACAGGCATTTATAGGCTTAACAGGAAGACCCAGTGCAATTCATGATTTTGTAATTTTTACGTTTATGAAATAATAATAATTATTATTTTCGTAAGATAACTGCCCAAAATCTTTCTTGAGCGTAAATTGCGTGATTGGCGATTAGAAAAAAGTTTCTATTCGGTTAAAGACATCTGGATAGCAGTCGAGAAGATGAGAGTTTAAGCAAATAAGAGCAAATAAGCAAGTAAGCGAAAAGTCCGAATGACTAGATTTTTTTATAAGGACAGTCAACCGTACGGACATGAATATAGCCTACTTTTTATTCAGATCAAAGAGATAGTTTCCGTGGGATAGTATCAAAAGTCCACGCGGACGAAGTGGAGCTATTATAGCTAGTAGCATAAAAAAAAATTTATTTAGTTATAAATAAGTAGCAGTGTTAAAATAATATGCATAGTTCAGTTTTTAAAATTTGAATACATATACTTATAGTATAGAGTCATATAAGGCCGACAACCGCTAAATTCTTAAGCGCGACAATGAAGCTGTTTTTTTTAATTAATAGCACTTGATAGTGCCTGACGATGCTATCAATTTGCGAGGCGACGAATCTTAACCAATTACGAGTAGGAACAATTTGTTTTAACTAATCTATTTAAACGCATAACTTTTGCAGCACCAAAACGTATAGAAATACATTTCTGATGTGTCAGATTTATTACATTCCTACATACAG
Source organism: Carcina quercana (assembly GCA_910589575.2). Lineage (NCBI taxonomy): Eukaryota > Metazoa > Arthropoda > Insecta > Lepidoptera > Depressariidae > Carcina > Carcina quercana. The sequence goes on along the minus strand of OU342451.1, from coordinate 1,895,752 downwards.
ACCAGATAAAAAAAGAACAGATAAAGTAAAATTACAAGAAATAAAAACTATAACAAAATTTAAAAATGCACACACTGCCTACAGACAGCTTAAATGGCGTTGGACAGGGCATATGCTACGAGACATTAAAGAAAAATGGACTAAGTTAATAACAGAATGGTAGAAGACAGCTGCTCACGTCCTGCTGGAGTGCGGAGGAGAAGCAACACTACGGGTGAAACACCTCGGAACACCGAGTTCGCTCCCAGTGGACTTCAACAACACAAACAAGCTGTTGAGATTTCTGCTGGAGCTGGCGTGGCATGAGTAGGCACACCACCCCATCACGCAAAATAGGCGCATCTGACGTCTAGTTGCGGAAACCTGGCAGATAATGAATGCATGTCAGCGTGTATATTTCAGGAATGCACAGATATCTAATAACGTCATCAAAACACCTGCGAGCCGTAAGTTTGTAAGGACGTTTGTCCTTAGTGGATTTCACCTCAGATGATTATTATTATTTAGTTACTCACCCCTTAATGGGTTTATTGAAAATGCACGATGTGTCAGTTTTGCGTCATATTTAATCTCGAAACGATATCATGAGTCATCAGGATATCCTATTCGAATTATTTAAACAAATAACATTATACTTTTTCCAAGAAATGTTTTTAATGTAGGGTAAGAGTATCCGTTGCCGGCTCAAGCATTTCACCCCGGGGGTGATGTGTAGTCATAGTCATAATCAGCCGAGCTACGTCCAAAGCTGGACGTATGCCACATTGACCGGCCCCGATCTACTTGCATCCAGCGACCGGTCCATCTAGTAGGGGGACGGCCCCGGACGTTTCCCGGTACGTGGTCGCCATTTGATAACTTTGGGGAGACCACTGGATTAATAATGAAATTAAACCGAACGTGGCAAAATAGCATAAGCATGAATTGCTACGTCGGCGTTGCTGATAAATGTGTGATTTAGAATTATTTATTTGAACATCTGACGCGGACGCCCTTAGGCCATTTGCTAGTAAAATCTCAACCGGCTGAGCGCCTTCCGCGCACAAACTGTTCGGGTGAAGCTATCATGGTTGAAGGACATGGTCAAGTCCAATCGAAAAAACACTGAAAGAAAACGTGCGCAGAATATGGTGTTTAGGGGGCCGTTGGTCCCCTGATCATCATTGTCGTTCATAGCAACTATTCAGATCATTGGACGACATGGGATCCTAACGGAAAATTCTATTATAAATCTCGGTACGACCCACAATTGCACAGCAAACTGTTTATCACGTCGGAATCAATACGCCGGCGATAGTAATTCGCTACCTGTTTACACGACCCGGTTTCCCGTATCTAAACGATATCTGCACGTATAGTAAACAAGACAGCACGGCTGTGACACGGTAAACGCAAGTAAAGGTATCGTGTTATCATTCGTAAATGTTCCGGTCACCGTGCAATGAGGGTGATCTGATCACGAAAGTTGACGCCACTTTGGCAAGAGGTCACCAAAAAGAGGAAATATGTACTTTTTGCTGATGATAGCAGGTACTCCTTCCTTTTGTTACAATTCACGCTGTCAAAACAAGTTACTCCCACCACTACGAATAATAATTACGCGACTACAGTATTGGGACGAGACAAATAGTACCTAATAATGAAAGAAGAAGATATATTACTTTTGGGATGTGTGACCTCTGTCCTAAGTGGTGCAAGAGCTATTCTTTTAGACTCCGCTATCGCCATTCTAGTATCGAACTAACAGACGAACCGCCGGGCTCCACCATGCACTCTCTGTAGGAGAGTAGACCTGAAGCTCTTGAAGTGAGGGTGTTAATGATACGATATCTACACACATTTTTGTCTAACTATTCCGTGGGAGTCAGTCGTTGACTTTGGTGTAAATACCCTGTCGAGTACGGATGAACGTCAAGTGGCCGGAAGCCAGTAATCACGACCACTCCGCCCGCCATCATGGCGAGTACAACGGGCGGCAATTAAACTACACATGACATTTGTCATTGACGACCTTTCATACTAGTCTAAGACCAGAAAAAGGTAGTCAACTGAGGTGTTGCATGTTGTGTATACGAGGGGCATACCGAAATGATCGGGAATATAAAACAATACATACAGGAAATAACTAAATTTATTTTTATTGCTTTTCGAAGTATTCTCCGTTGCAGTTAATGCACTTTTGCATTCGTTCGAACCAATTATTATAGCAGCAATTCCAGTCCGAAGTTGACATGGTCAAAATCGTCGATTTGTATGCTTCCACTGCTTCTTCTGGACCTTGAAACCGCTGACCACGCAATAAATCTTTGATTCTAGGGAATGTAAAGTAATCATTGGGACTCAGATCAGGGCTGTATGGAGGATGATCCATTAATTCAACGTTTTCCTGCTTCAAAAACTCGCTTGTTTTCTGAGCGGTGTGAGAGCTCGCATTATCGTGATGGAGGATTATGCGTCGTTTCGGGTTACCTCTACGGAGTTCGGATATCATCTGTGGCAAACAAACCGTTGTATACCAATCAGCGGTAACCGTTCTCCGTTCCTCTAAGGGAACTGTGACTACATGTCCTGTTTTCGCGACAAACGAAGCGACCATTTTCTTCGATACGCTGCGAGAGCGGACAACTTTTGTTGGCTTGATCTCACCTGCGAAGACCCAGACAGCCGACTGATGCTTTCTTTCTGGCTCATATGAATAGATCCATGATTCATCACCAGAGACAATGTTATAAACTGCTTTTGACTTTCCTCCGTTGAAGCGTTGCAGAGTAGACCGGCACCAATTGACACGAGCCGCCTTTTGCTCTTCGGACAAATTATGGGGCACCCAGCGGGAAACTAGCTTTCTCACTCCCAGTTCACCATGTAAAACAGTTTGTATCGCAGTCATACCTATCCCTAAAGTAGCCCGAATCTGCTCATATGTAATATGTCGGTCATCCTGTATCATTCGGCGCACAACAGCGACATTTTCTGGTGTAACCGCTGTTTTTGGCCGGCCTGTGGAAGGTACGGTGCCAAGAGAAGCACGTCCACGCCGGAATTCAGAATACCAGCGATATATTGTCGTCTGGCTAGGCGCTTCACTCTTGAATATAGATATAAGCTCAGCGAGACATTGTCCCTGAGATAATCCTCGTCGAAAGTTGTAAAAAATTATGGCACGGAAACTTTCTCTTGTAAGCTCCATTTTTTTATCGACCTATCAATTTCAAAGTGATATTGTTCTTTAAAAAAAAATTTTTTTTTAATTCTGTCAATTGTATTCGATTTTCAACTAACCAGTGTTTATTCATCAAAAAGAGTTTTTAATCTAATTAAATCGAAAGTACTCGATTACCGATCTTTTCGGTATGCCCCTCGTATCATAAACTTTTCGCTAGAATTTCTTTTGTTTGGTAGGCACGCCGGCGAAATTATTAAAAAATAAAAAATATTAATTAATTATAACCTTGCCATTTCTTGGGAGGTTGCCGTATAAAATTATGCTAAGACACTTACTTAATTCGATAAAATATCACTTTTATCTGATTGACACATGAGTGTAGGACGACCTTACTTCGGATCCTATACTATACTCGTACTGGGCGGAGGAAGTAGAATATTAAAGCTCCTGGTCGATAGTGTTGTGGTCCCGGATTTAGCAGGTGTCAGGGATTTAGGGAAAATTATTCAGAAGATTGGCGGCAGCATCTACCTAGGTAGTATAGAAACTCCTTTCGGCGATCATCTATTTCTTGATTATTGCAAACAGCCTCTTTGAAAGTTCGACATTGCGATCTATGCAGACAGGGCAGGGAGGCTCGTGTCCAACAGATGACTTATACAATCGATATAATAACTGTCAGTTATATTGAAAATGAAATGAAAAAATGTTTATTGCATCATCTACTTACAATTAATTTACAGGTTTTGGGGTACTCTTTTTAAGCTAAGGATAGCTTGTATTAGGAGACCCCGCTCTTCTACAATGTTAATTCTTGTCCGACTACAACGATTTTAGCAACCGTTGCATGTGTTCATCTGTGTTTTTATGAAACAATGATTGAATGATCCAAGGCCGGACCAGGGTTTTTAAACGACATCCCAGTATGTATGTATGACAGTTGCGCGTGCGCTTATCTGCTTGCGACACGATTCCTTCCGCCAACTGTTGAGCGTGTTGTACCGTACGATAACAAACAAACAGAACTACACATGCGGGTGTGACACGAAAAATAATCGAAAACGCACTTTGTTGGACTTTTAACTGTGTGACTGTTGAGACTGATTGTAAACTCTTTCCATATGTTTCTATTTTTAACCGACTTCAAAAAAGGAGGAGGTTATCAATTCGACGCGTATGTTTTTTTTGGGTTTGGTGCCTCAGAACTTTTGACTGGGTGAACCGATTAGGATGATTCTTTTTTTTATTTGAAAGGTGGTTCTTCCCGTGTGGCCCCTTTTCCATTTGGTCCAGTTCTGAGTTTCCATCAAACGATATAAATCTTAAATTTGCCTTGATAAAAATAGACCTTTAGCCGACCCTAAGTAGAACCGGCTAATAAATATCATCAACAGCCTATATACGTCCCCACTGCAGGGGCCTACCCTACTCTCATACAGATAGTTTATGGGACCATAGTCCACCACGCGGGACCAGTGCGGAGTGGTAGACTTCACACACACCTTTGAATTTCTTATCAGGAGTGTACAGGTTTCCTCACGATGTTTTCCTTTACTGAAAAGCCAATGGTAATGATTTTTATTATTCGTACATAAATTCCAAATAACAAATTGGAACGAGACAGGTTCGAACCCAGACCTCGATTGTTCAAGGATTGAATCTCTACCAAACTCAGCTACCACGGCTTGTAACATGTTGCAGTTAAACAACGCATATTTTCAGTCGATGTACACGTGCGGTTAATGGTTGTACTATACGCAAAGCTACCGGGCCGTCCTCCTACCAGGTGGACCGACGACCTGATGGCCAGATGGCTCGGGACCGGTCGATATAGCGTACCATGAAGGAGGCCTATGTCCAGCTGTAGACGTTTCCCGGCTGATGATGATGATACGCAGAAGATCTACAGCGCTTTGCGACTATAATAATGGATTTAGGATGCTGTTGGGATTGTCGATATTTTGCAGCGGATGTTTTGGGAAGCCCGCGTGCCTGGCTTTCATGCCATCATACGAGACAGAGCCGCTTCACTGATGCGTCGTGTCAGCAGCACCAACGAACTCCTGAAGGCCATAGCAGACAGGCCGGTCTGTCCGTTTAAGATGCACTAGAGGGGTTTGCTCCTATTCGCTGCAGCTTCTATAATCTATCTAGTTTTTCGGAATTCGAAGTAAAAAATAGTCAATAGGAAAGAGACGGGTGCCAGTCCTTGACAGTGGTCTCGGGTCACAATGAACCCTGGGGCTACCGTGTCGGATGCACTATGCCAGCTATGGTAGGAAAAAAGCTACTGGTTTTGTTTGGTCCGAGGCATAAACTGTCAGCGAGTGGCGCGCGGAAGGCGGGCGGAGAAAACTTGTACGAAAAGTCATTTCATCGTAAAAACCAAAACTGTTCTCTCGGAAAAACTAAGACTTGGACAAAAGCTAGTTTTTTAGGGTTCCGTACCGAAAGAGTGCCCAACGGGACCCTGTTAGTATGTAATTGTTATCAGTTTTAAAATATAGTGTAAAACGTCAACTGTCAAACGGCAGAGTGACATTTGCGACATGACAAAATGGCGAGGGTTTTGGGGACGCCATTCAAACTTCAGCTTAAATATAGTATTTTAGATTGTTACATCGTATTTCCATGAAATAATAAGTCTAATTAAACAGCAATTAACGTTGGAGATGCTAATTAATGTACCTACCATTGTAATATTGTGTCGACTTGAATATTGCTATGCGTGTTCTTGATGAGGTTCTAGTGAATTCCTATTGAACCGTAATAGGTTTTTCTATGAATGATTTAATGTTTTATTTTTAATTTTTACGACCTCCGTGGCTTTATGGCTACAGGGGGACTGGAGTAGCTATCGGTACTCGGATTGGCTGTTGGTACGGCATTTCCATGTTACCTAAGCCTGCCGCCAGTGCTGTGTTCCGGTATGAAAGGTAGCAGATCCCCTCTTTAGATTGAGGCTTCTGGTGAACAGGCTTACGTTCACTTAAGTAAACTGCCTATTCTTCCGCTATATTCTTAAAACTTAGACCACCAGTTCCGCACCAACAGCTAAGATACAGTTTGGTTACGCTATGGGTGACGCAATAACACCAAACACCATGCACTTCCCATAGTCTTTACACCAACGGCTTAAAGGAGATAATTGTCAAGACTATCTGTTAGGGATAACGTTGTAAGGTGTTTATTGTTGATCTATTGAGGAAGGAGATTTTCTTTGTTGCTCCGAGAAAGGAATCAATCAAATAGATTGGAAAATAACTTTGACGTAAAGCGAGTTTTAAAAGGAATTGGATGCTGCAGTGTTAGCATTATAATAGCATACTGACACTGTCTCGTACGTCAATGTGTTGGTTTGCTAAAAGTCAGCGTCGAGTGACAATGACTGACAGTGTCAGGAGAGCTGTGGGCGAGCCAGTGAAGTTGGTTAAGTTCACTAATTAACATGATCCTGTCGCATACTCGTAGTTCGCCAATAAGGACTTGATATGGCTGTAGGCGGATTGGTGATCGCAGTAAGTTGTGATACGATTGTAGACGGGTGTGCCCGGGTCCTCCGGATTGTGAGCATGTATCCATTAGGCCACGCGGGCGGTTAAACATACAAAAATCAACCTGATACAGCAAGTTCAAATCCCATGAATGGCCGCTGATAAACCTTCACCCACTATAAAATCTGATTTACGAACGTGGGTAGCTCAGTTCACTTTCGAGTCACTCTTGCGTTGGCGTTTGATGGGTGCGGACGTGTCCACAAAAGGAGATTAGTCGACTTTATGATTATTTATTTATTTTTACTGCTTTATTTGGGTGGCCGACGAAACTTGCTACAGTTTTTTTAATGTTTTCGAAATTTTAAGTGGCACAGTTATCGGATTAATTTATTGTGTTACTGTTCTGACATTATAAAGGCTGAATTATATTACTCAGAGACAAAAAAATCATGTTTAGTTAAATCGTATGGTATATTTTACTTTTACTGCATGTAAGTTTATAAAAGGTTTTATTAGGGTGCCGTACCCAAAGGGTAACCAACGGGACCCTATTACTAAGACTTGGCTGTCCGTCCGTCTGTCACCAGGCTGTATCTCATGAATCGTGATAGTTAGACAGTTGAAATTTTCACAAAATTATGTATGTCTGTTACCGCTATAACAAGAAATACTAAACACAGAATAAAATAAATGTTTAAGGGGGCTCCCATACAACAACGAGATTATTTGAAACGTGCGTTTTAACTTAATTAGTAGCGCCATCTAGTAACGGGTAACAAAACTAAATATAAGTAACGCATGAGCAGCGCCATCTAGTGGCGAATAGTAAAACTAAATTGAGAACGAAAATCGAGGCGTTTTCATTATAGGATAGTTTATTGCATATTATTTATGGTTTTCCGTATTTTAAATAACATAATAAAGTATGTTTGTATTAATTGTTTCTATACCAAATAAACCCTCCGTAACCACGTATGTTTTAATATTTTTGCAGCTTAAAACCTATTACAAAGCAGAAAAAACACTTGCCAAATATAACTCAAAGCATGACCTAAAAATTTCGTCTTAAATAAGTTATCAAAATAATCTACAACACACACAAATACATATACTATCTCTGTTTCGCACGAATTTATCATTGAATCAAGTTTTTTTTGTAGAATTTTTTACTGTCACCGTTTAATCATGCGGAATTACTGACACCTCTTGTGTTTGCCAAAAAACCAAATGAATACGTGATTTATATGATTAAGGAAATACAGTCTAACAGTAGAGCCCTGGGACCTGTATTTACACTTGGCGTTTATCTGATGGTGACGATACCGCTTTTAGGTATAAAGCGTGCTCACCTAGAACATAAATGTAGTAGGCCATATTTACGAATGCTTACATAATAACAAAAAAAATGTAAATGTAAAACTGTTGAATCGCGCCTATCGCCAACAAACTGTTCCACAGTTTGGCGATTAATATATACATAAAATAAAAATATGTATTCTTATAATGAAATAAACACATTAAAAAACACACAATCTAAAGCGGCGCTGGATCTATTACTGCTATTCGAGAACACAACAGTGCTATTTACCAGTTTTGGGCGGCAGTCAGTATCATGGTAGCAGCTATACAGTCAGACATAGACATTGCACCAACCAACTGAACCGCTGCCCCGCTGGGAAGCCCCCGGGACCACCGGTTACTACATAATCAAAGTCAAAGCGACGACTGCTTCTAGGCAATCGTTTAAAGGAGAAATTTCTTCGCCCGCATTATAAATGACAACTATACAGAATTGCAATAAATGTGCAAGACTTTCAGGAGCTAGAAGCCACAGACAGACAGACATGGTTTGGCGACTCCGACTGGATCCTTTGGATTCGGTGCCCTAATAAAAACCTACCATGATCGAACTGATATAATTTGGACATCATTATAAAAATCTTCTTGGTCGACGTAGAATCAGATATAATATGACAAACGGACCGTGTCTATGTACAATTCTGAAGTAATTATCACATGCTAATTAATAGAAAAAGATGGTCAAGTGCGTGTCGGACCGCGCCCAGAGTACGGTTCCGTAGCTGCTGCTTTTTAAAACAGTTTATATTCTATATTATACAACTTGTTACCTCAATGTCATCTAAGTGATTTTCTGTTGAATTGTAAATAATCTAATCATAAAATAAATACATTTTATAAGTAGATCGTCTATTACTAGTTAAAGACCTGTCACACCTGTCCAACGACACCATATAAGAGGTACAAGATTTTTCAAAAGATTTTGCGTGTTGCCAGTGATGACATACAAAACCGAAACGTGGTACTTTACTGTTCAACATACAAACGGGCTCAAAGTCACCGAAATACTATGTGATAAAATCAAGAATGAGGAAATCCATAGACGTAATAGGTCAACGACAAAGCTCGACGAATCAGTGAGCTAAATTGGCAATATGCAGACCACATCGCTCGAAGAAGGGATAAACGATGGGGAGTAGGAGTTTTCGAGCGGCGACCACCAGGAAACGTGTATCAGTCCGTCCCCCTACCAGATCGACCGAAGACCTGGATCGTAGGAAAGATCGCAGATAATCACTGGATGCAGGTGGTTCGGGATCGGTCATTGTGGCATGCCCTGAAGGAGGACTATGTCCTGCAGTGGATGTTTCCCGGATGATGACCAAACCGCAGTCAGACGGATATGTAAAGACTACAATGGTTCCTTGTTAACTCCGGAACCCTAAAAATTCCAGCAATTAATGTTGTGTATAATTGGTGATTAAATGTGATTGTGTGAAAAACTAGTGGCGAAGCGATGCTTATCTTTGATTTTCTCTTTCGATACCTATCGTGATATGTCGTCCAAGCTTTAATGAATGATTTATCGTTTATATTACTCGACTACGGCGAAGCGAAAACGATGGGATGCTATGAATGCGGGTGTGTATGAAATACCAGGCCCAGGTCTGTAGCTGCCAGCTACAGCAGATGCCGAAATAGGTCCTTAGACGCCACATTATACAACATACGAGTATTCAGAATTGGGATTCAATGAGGTGATTGTAAGAGATGAAGGTAAGAATAAAGTGATGGAAAGAATTATAATGAAAATGAAAACAAAAATCGAAACGATGAATACGATGAAGAAAGCGAACAGATTAGAAGAGAAGGAAAGCAAAGAACAGGAAGCTGGAGGAGGCCTATACCCAGCGTGAGGTTCCAATAACAACAAAATTTATGTACGTAATATTAAAAAGAAAAACATGTTTTTAATCTATTGGAAGTAAAGAGGCTTATAATAATAATAATGACGGATTTTGTAATGTGTGTTGTTAAATAAATATAAACCGTTCTTCTGTTCTGTCCTGCGCATCCACTCGCCTTTTACTGTTTCCACATGATGACCATATCTAGAGTCAAGACCACGCAGCCTTATTAATTACTCTGGCAACAAAATTATGGTCAGTAACAGAACATGATTGCAATGTCTAGGTCCGTATCAAAGTCACACGTATCGGTTTCGTGGTCTAACCACAAACACGGTATCTATATCCGGAGTGGATAGATATACATGCCTGTATACGTGAAGGATGACAGCTGTTTTAATGCCAGAGCTACCCGCGAAATCCTGCGAGGATTGTAGACGATACTCTATCTCTAGACCTCGGTGTGCCAATGAAACTCTGCAATGCTCTTGATTCTCTACTGCTTCACATTAACGACTAATTACAATACATCTCGCAAATCTGTCCTATATTGGAACGTAATCTCAGAGACTGTCCTGTGTATCTATCATGAGTTTACGCAGGCGATAACGTGTATCGTTAACTATCGCTCTGTCCTTGTCATCCGTGCAATGTATTATAATTTTTAAACCGTTATTTAGATTTGGGAACTTGTCCGAATTTCCTAACATTAGCTTTGGTTGTGTAGTTTAGTAACATATCAGTAAATTCTTTCCAAACACATGCCTCTAAATTGTATCACACACATTTAAGGGATCGACAAGCCCGTCAACTCAGCTGCACCGTGGGTAACGACTGAACAATGTGTAACGGTACGTTTATAATTACGTCAGATTCCCACGAGCAGACATGTATTCTGATGCCGAAGTTTTGAACCAGATCTTATTTCAGATAAGCCTGTTGTTATGGAATTTGACGTGGAGATGGTGTAGATAAGTTGATGAAGATGAGAGTTAGCGAAATTCGAAAAATCGGAGTAGCTCGAAAAACTGTCCAAACATTGATATGGATGTCAACGCTTGTCTACAATCTCACTCGATGAATATAGGTCGAAGATGGTACGCACTAGCCTCTAGATCAGGGTTTCCCAAACTTTTCTTTAACACGTCTCATGCTTGCAAACCAAAATGTGGTTTAATGTGGTTACACTTAAGTGTAGCTAGTTATTTTCTTAGGACCGCTTGGTAAACTTTTAACGGCCAAAACAGGCTCTAGTTTCCCTTCTCGGTTGAAGGGTCAGATCTCAGTCGCTCCCGTAAAAACTAGTACCTACGATCAACAATTGAGAAACGAGATAAGGCTACTACGATAATGATGATGTTTCAACAAAATCTTATTGGAGTCATCTACCGATTATGGAAGGTCCGACATGAGCGATCCATGGGGATAGCTCAGGGCAAACAAAAGACAGCTTATGATGATAATAGACTAAAGATAATAAAACAATAGTAAGCCCACGCATGCGCACAATTCACTGCAGGAACAAAAGCAAGCAGTCAATTAACATGCGCCTGCGCATATCAATCAGGCTCGTGACGGAGCTCATAATAAGGACTGAATTGAGACAATTGCGCGTGCAAACTTGAATCGAATCGTGGTCAGGTTTCGGAGAGTTGTCCCAGTACAGATGTTTTATGGAATTATATGTTGTTAAGACGAGGTATGCTATGCCCGGAATTTCTCTACGTGATAAGGTCCGGAATGAGGAAATCCGTAGACGAACGAAGGTCACCGACATAGCTCGACGAGTCAGTGAGCTGAAGTGGCAATGGGCAGGCCACATCGCTCGAAGAACCGATAACCGGTGGGGAGTAAAGGTGCTCGAGTGGCGACCACGTACCGGGAAACGTCTACCAGGCCGTCCCCCCACTACATGGACCGACGACCTGGTTAGAGTCGCAGGGAGTCGCTGGATGCAGGTGGCTCGGGACCGGTCGATGTGGCGTACCATGAAGGAGGCCTATGTCCAGCAGTGGACGTTTCCCGGCTGATGATGATGAAGACGAGGTACGACTCAGAAATACCTAACCGTAAGCTTATACTCGTAGAAGACAGTGATAGAAGATCATCCGTTCTCACTGCGGAAGTAGGAAAGGTGTAAAATAATGTAAGTATCTTTACCAGGTACTGAGTTTACCTACAAATTAATATAAAATGTAAACGTAAATCTATTTACAGTGCGGTGATGTGACGAAAAAAGTGTTAAAGACGTGATTTTATATACATTACAGTTATGGAGAAAATTTACACCAATCATGTTTTCATTCGAAAGTTTACTCGATAAAACCCTCTAGGTTTCATTGTTCAAATTTAATACGTATAGCTTACATAAAAGATTAGAAAACTCAGAACAAAGTTACTCCTACCTAATCTTAAATGCACAAGTGACGATAGGGTTGAAACGGAAGCTTGCACACATTTTGACGTGAATCAGTAATACCGGAATTAGAATTTTAGCCAGCGTCGTGAACTAATGGCTACACTCTTATAGACATAGGTGTAAGGGATGCGAGTGATGCATTACGCGTGATATTACTCGACCGCGTACTGTTGCATCACACATCACTTGACCATCTCAAACAGTACGCATTACATATAACATGGTAGTGTCCGGCGCGCATGTCAGGTGATGTTTCGAGCAATGTAATGTCTCGAAGTGATGATAGCACGCGGGACGAAAAGCAATGTTTGCGCTGTCGCATGACAGTGTCCGGCGCGCATGTCAGGTGATGTTTCGAGCAATGTAATGTCTCGAAGTGATGATAGCACGCGGGACGAAAAGCAATGTTTGCGCTGTCGCATGACAGTGTCCGGCGCGCATGTCAGGTGATGTTTCGAGCAATGTAATGTCTCGAAGTGATGATAGCACGCGGGACGAAAAGCAATGTTTGCGCTGTCGCATGACAGTGTCCGGCGCGCATGTCAGGTGATGTTTCGAGCAATGTAATGTCTCGAAGTAATGATAGCACGCGGGACGAAAAGCAATGTTTGCGCTGTCGCATGACAGTGTCCGGCGCGCATGTCAGGTGATGTTTCGAGCAATGTAATGTCTCGAAGTGATGATAGCACGCGGGACGAAAAGCAATGTTTGCGCTGTCGCATGACAGTGTCCGGCGCGCATGTCAGGTGATGTTTCGAGCAATGTAATGTCTCGAAGTGATGATAGCACGCGGGACGAAAAGCAATGTTTGCGCTGTCGCATGACAGTGTCCGGCGCGCATGTCAGGTGATGTTTCGAGCAATGTAATGTCTCGAAGTGATGATAGCACGCGGGACGAAAAGCAATGTTTGCGCTGTCGCATGACAGTGTCCGGCGCGCATGTCAGGTGATGTTTCGAGCAATGTAATGTCTCGAAGTGATGATAGCATGCGGGACGAAAAGCAATGTTTGCGCTGTCGCATGACAGTGTCCGGCGCGCATGTCAGGTGATGTTTCGAGCAATGTAATGTCTCGAAGTGATGATAGCACGCGGGACGAAAAGCAATGTTTGCGCTGTCGCATGACAGTGTCCGGCGCGCATGTCAGGTGATGTTTCGAGCAATGTAATGTCTCGAAGTGATGATAGCACGCGGGACGAAAAGCAATGTTTGCGCTGTCGCATGACAGTGTTCGGCGCGCATGTCAGGTGATGTTTCGAGCAATGTAATGTCTCGAAGTGATGATAGCACGCGGGACGAAAAGCAATGTTTGCGCTGTCGCATGACAGTGTCCGGCGCGCATGTCAGGTGATGTTTCGAGCAATGTAATGTCTCGAAGTGATGATAGCACGCGGGACGAAAAGCAATGTTTGCGCTGTCGCATGACAGTGTCCGGCGCGCATGTCAGGTGATGTTTCGAGCAATGTAATGTCTCGAAGTGATGATAGCACGCGAGACGAAAAGCAATGTTTGCGCTGTCGCATGACAGTGTCCGGCGCGCATGTCAGGTGATGTTTCGAGCAATGTAATGTCTCGAAGTGATGATAGCACGCGGGACGAAAAGCAATGTTTGCGCTGTCGCATGACAGTGTCCGGCGCGCATGTCAGGTGACGTTTCGAGCAATGTAATGTCTCGAAGTGATGATAGCACGCGGGACGAAAAGCAATGTTTGCGCTGTCGCATGACAGTGTTCGGCGCGCATGTCAGGTGATGTTTCGAGCAATGTAATGTCTCGAAGTGATGATAGCACGCGGGACGAAAAGCAATGTTTCCGCTGTCGCATGACAGTGTCCGGCGCGCATGTCAGGTGATGTTTCGAGCAATGTAATGTCTCGAAGTGATGATAGCACGCGGGACGAAAAGCAATGTTTGCGCTGTCGCATGACAGTGTCCGGCGCGCATGTCAGGTGACGTTTCGAGCAATGTAATGTCTCGAAGTGATGATAGCACGCGGGACGAAAAGCAATGTTTGCGCTGTCGCATGACAGTGTCCGGCGCGCATGTCAGGTGATGTTTCGAGCAATGTAATGTCTCGAAGTGATGATAGCACGCGGGACGAAAAGCAATGTTTGCGCTGTCGCATGACAGTGTCCGGCGCGCATGTCAGGTGATGTTTCGAGCAATGTAATGTCTCGAAGTGATGATAGCACGCGGGACGAAAAGCAATGTTTGCGCTGTCGCATGACAGTGTCCGGCGCGCATGTCAGGTGATGTTTCGAGCAATGTAATGTCTCGAAGTGATGATAGCACGCGGGACGAAAAGCAATGTTTGCGCTGTCGCATGACAGTGTCCGGCGCGCATGTCAGGTGATGTTTCGAGCAATGTAATGTCTCGAAGTGATGATAGCACGCGGGACGAAAAGCAATGTTTGCGCTGTCGCATGACAGTGTTCGGCGCGCATGTCAGGTGATGTTTCGAGCAATGTAATGTCTCGAAGTGATGATAGCACGCGGGACGAAAAGCAATGTTTGCGCTGTCGCATGACAGTGTTCGGCGCGCATGTCAGGTGATGTTTCGAGCAATGTAATGTCTCGAAGTGATGATAGCACGCGGGACGAAAAGCAATGTTTGCGCTGTCGCATGACAGTGTTCGGCGCGCATGTCAGGTGATGTTTCGAGCAATGTAATGTCTCGAAGTGATGATAGCACGCGGGACGAAAAGCAATGTTTGCGCTGTCGCATGACAGTGTTCGGCGCGCATGTCAGGTGATGTTTCGAGCAATGTAATGTCTCGAAGTGATGATAGCATGCGGGACGAAAAGCAATGTTTGCGCTGTCGCATGACAGTGTCCGGCGCGCATGTCAGGTGATGTTTCGAGCAATGTAATGTCTCGAAGTGATGATAGCACGCGGGACGAAAAGCAATGTTTGCGCTGTCGCATGACAGTGTCCGGCGCGCATGTCAGGTGATGTTTCGAGCAATGTAATGTCTCGAAGTGATGATAGCACGCGGGACGAAAAGCAATGTTTGCGCTGTCGCATGACAGTGTCCGGCGCGCATGTCAGGTGACGTTTCGAGCAATGTAATGTCTCGAAGTGATGATAGCACGCGGGACGAAAAGCAATGTTTGCGCTGTCGCATGACAGTGTTCGGCGCGCATGTCAGGTGATGTTTCGAGCAATGTAATGTCTCGAAGTGATGATAGCACGCGGGACGAAAAGCAATGTTTGCGCTGTCGCATGACAGTGTCCGGCGCGCATGTCAGGTGATGTTTCGAGCAATGTAATGTCTCGAAGTGATGATAGCACGCGGGACGAAAAGCAATGTTTGCGCTGTCGCATGACAGTGTCCGGCGCGCATGTCAGGTGACGTTTCGAGCAATGTAATGTCTCGAAGTGATGATAGCACGCGGGACGAAAAGCAATGTTTGCGCTGTCGCATGACAGTGTCCGGCGCGCATGTCAGGTGATGTTTCGAGCAATGTAATGTCTCGAAGTGATGATAGCACGCGGGACGAAAAGCAATGTTTGCGCTGTCGCATGACAGTGTCCGGCGCGCATGTCAGGTGATGTTTCGAGCAATGTAATGTCTCGAAGTGATGATAGCACGCGGGACGAAAAGCAATGTTTGCGCTGTCGCATGACAGTGTCCGGCGCGCATGTCAGGTGATGTTTCGAGCAATGTAATGTCTCGAAGTGATGATAGCACGCGGGACGAAAAGCAATGTTTGCGCTGTCGCATGACAGTGTCCGGCGCGCATGTCAGGTGATGTTTCGAGCAATGTAATGTCTCGAAGTGATGATAGCACGCGGGACGAAAAGCAATGTTTGCGCTGTCGCATGACAGTGTTCGGCGCGCATGTCAGGTGATGTTTCGAGCAATGTAATGTCTCGAAGTGATGATAGCACGCGGGACGAAAAGCAATGTTTGCGCTGTCGCATGACAGTGTTCGGCGCGCATGTCAGGTGATGTTTCGAGCAATGTAATGTCTCGAAGTGATGATAGCACGCGGGACGAAAAGCAATGTTTGCGCTGTCGCATGACAGTGTTCGGCGCGCATGTCAGGTGATGTTTCGAGCAATGTAATGTCTCGAAGTGATGATAGCACGCGGGACGAAAAGCAATGTTTGCGCTGTCGCATGACAGTGTTCGGCGCGCATGTCAGGTGATGTTTCGAGCAATGTAATGTCTCGAAGTGATGATAGCACGCGGGACGAAAAGCAATGTTTGCGCTGTCGCATGACAGTGTCCGGCGCGCATGTCAGGTGATGTTTCGAGCAATGTAATGTCTCGAAGTGATGATAGCACGCGGGACGAAAAGCAATGTTTGCGCTGTCGCATGACAGTGTCCGGCGCGCATGTCAGGTGATGTTTCGAGCAATGTAATGTCTCGAAGTGATGATAGCACGCGGGACGAAAAGCAATGTTTGCGCTGTCGCATGACAGTGTTCGGCGCGCATGTCAGGTGATGTTTCGAGCAATGTAATGTCTCGAAGTGATGATAGCACGCGGGACGAAAAGCAATGTTTGCGCTGTCGCATGACAGTGTCCGGCGCGCATGTCAGGTGATGTTTCGAGCAATGTAATGTCTCGAAGTGATGATAGCACGCGGGACGAAAAGCAATGTTTGCGCTGTCGCATGACAGTGTCCGGCGCGCATGTCAGGTGATGTTTCGAGCAATGTAATGTCTCGAAGTGATGATAGCACGCGGGACGAAAAGCAATGTTTGCGCTGTCGCATGACAGTGTTCGGCGCGCATGTCAGGTGATGTTTCGAGCAATGTAATGTCTCGAAGTGATGATAGCACGCGGGACGAAAAGCAATGTTTGCGCTGTCGCATGACAGTGTTCGGCGCGCATGTCAAGTGATGTTTGAAGTGATGCGTACTGTTTCAAAGTGATATCACGCGGTACGAAAAGTAGTTTTATATAACACTAGCTTCCGCCCGCGACTTTGTCCGCGTGTACTTCAGGATTTATTCTACTTGTTCGATAGGCATAGAAGGCATCTATCTCAATTTCCAGCATAAGGTACAAAATAGTGTTTATTCTGTTACGTAGGCTAATAGTTTAAAGAAACAAAAGAAATTTCAATATCTGACGTAGTACATACATTCAAATAGTCTTCACACCAATATTATAAACGCGAAAGTTTGTATATACGAATTTACATATTCTATGGTCGGTTGCTAGGCAACGCGTTTTTGTTATGCCAAAATTGCCCATGTAATCCCACTTATATTATAAGTGTGATTTTGGACAATTTACACAATATGTCTTTAGAAATTATAGTCTATATGTTATTCTGATGTATAAGCTATATTATTGTAAAGTTTCATTCAAATCCATTCAGTAGTTTTTCCGTGAAAGCGTCACAAACATCCAAACATCTAAACATCCAAACTTTCACACTTATAATATTAGTAGGATTATTTTTAAAAGCACTGTTTTGTGCATGTCTGCTTATAAGCATGAGGTCTCGGGCTCGATTCACAGTGGGGTATGCAGTTACCTACTCTATTTAGTAACTTTATATGTCCGCAAGCGGCTAGCTACCACCATGTAGTGTCAATAGCACTGATATGAAAGGTAGCCAGGTAGCAGATCCAGCGATTCATTAGCTTGTGGCTTCTAGACTACTGCTTTCCTTCCAACCTCCATATCGTCACTTACCATCAGGTCAGATGAAAGCAAAAGTATTTGTACATTATATTATCATTGTTATTGGACATAAATTGGCATACAATGGAGCATGCCTGTGTCCAGCAGTGGACGTTTCCCGGGCGATGATTGGACATTACATATCGTATATCATTATTAGACATTACAATTTAAAATTGACATTGAATTAATCTTCTGCCATGTTAACATGCCAGATAGTGCACCACAAAGCATTCTTGTACGTTTTAGACCTGACCTGTGAGTCACAATAAAGATGGACTTAATAAATATAATGTTATCTATAGTGATATAGCACACATTGTCTAAATACATAATATACATAATAATAAATACCTAAAATTCCTTTATCTATATGCCCAAACAATAATATTTACAAACATTATCATCTGTCAACTTCATCAATATAATTGGGGTCAGTCAAAACCTTTTATGTACCTACCTAGCAATTAATTATTGTATATTTATTTATATCGTGTACCTCGGAAACGGCCGCAACTATTTCGCTGAAATTTGGTGTGTAATTTCGAGGGCGAAAAATCTATACAAATTAGTATTATCGTATGTAGTAATAAGTATAAATATATGTATGTATGTTATGGGCTCAAGTAATTCTTCACTATTTTCGACGCTGCAGAGGTAAATAAACTGAGAACCGTTTCAAATGCGAGCTCAGAGCGTCGCGAAGCCAGCGTGCATAATTAGCGACAGCACCAGCGATGCAGATTCACTGGGACTCACTAAAACAAAGGACTCGAGCTTTTCGAGCGATATATATTTATTTATTTTCAACCTACTTCAAAACAGGAGAAGGATGTCAATTCAACTGTAGGTTTTATCATGCAGAAGACCATGAGGCGCTGGCTCGAATACTTTTCGTATGGGAACAGACTACAGTTAAGTACAGCTGTACGACGGCAGATTGCGGTAACATGGTGTTAGCTAGCCAGGAGGGTTATAGAAAATGCCCTGGTACTAACCAAACCAGATGGTTCGTCTAAACGAAGCTGCCACGGAGGCGGTTCAATTTCTGCTATGGAAGAGCGAAGTCTCCTATAACACGAGCAAATCCTCGCTTAAAAGGAAACTTAGAAAATGCTTTACTGTAATTTATTTCAAGATAACGAAAATAAACATTTTTTAAAGCTGTTATTATTCTTTTTGGGGGTCCAAACGAAGCCCTATCATCATCATCATCATCAGCTGCGAAACGTCCACTGCTGAATATAGGCCTCCCTCATAGTACGCCAAATCGACCGGTCCCGAGCCACCTGCATCCAGCGACTCCCTGCGACTCTGACCAGGTCGTCGGTCTATCTAGTAGGAGAACGGCCTGGTAGACGCTTCCCAGTACGTGGTCGCCACTCGAGAACCTTTACTCCCCAACGGTTATCGGTTCTTCGAGCGATGTGGCCTGCCCATTGCCATATAGCAGTCACATATCCGTCCGTCCGTCCGTCCAACAAGGGTCTAGAAACTAAACCGTTGAGACCACAGTCTGTATTTCAGTTATCCAAAGCCCAAAAAATTAAGATGACATTCAATTGGGGATACCACTAAGTGTTAAGTTAAGCACTAGGGAATCAATGGTATTTTAGTCCCTTAGTTTTGCATGCAACCACAGCTTCGTTGGAAAGACGACGTCAAGAAAGTTGCAGGGAGACGTCAAGAAAGTTGCAGGGAATAATTGGATGGAAGTAGCGTAGGAGCGGGATAGATGGCGCAATGTGAAGGAGGCATACACCTTGGTCGAGAACGGCTAAGAAGAGAAGTTTTTCGAGTGGATCAATTGTTTCTAAGACATCTGAGACCCCTCACAACTAGATATCAGTGACTTCCTCGTGGAAGACATAAACTCAGCACTTGTGCAAACGACGCGGCCGCTTCGTTCCGATGGCAAACGTTGTAATTGCAGAAATAATTACCACAGAATGCTACGTTACAGAGATATCTGTTAGTTACTAGGGCGTGCTGACTCGCGCCAGTCTACAAATTGTACGTTACATTCCTTTGTTTGAATCAAACCGAAGAAAATGGATAGGAGTATAAATTGACGTATAAGCTTACCACATATAGCTATACCCGTCGCTCTTATAACGAATGACCGTTGAGAAAAGGAGACAACATTATTTTAGGAAAGACGTCCGATGTCAACGTTTTCCTCTCTTTGTGCGCATAACCTTTGATATGTGTTCATTTGTGTGTACACACCAAGCTAATAAAAGCGTGTTAAAACCCGACTATATTCAGTGACACTTGAACTGATGAGGTGCTTATACTGTCTATGAGTTTTTAATATTGATAAATTGGCTGAAACACTGACCAATGGATTGAGGTCTACTGGGCTGCGTCGTGTAGTCATAATTTAAAAAAAATTGGTTGTCTGTAAACTCGGTTTAAGGACGATAATTTTAAGTGATAACGTTATAAGAAAACATTGTTGCAAAAATTGCATACTTTGCAATGGATTTATTATCACTGAATTATCATTATTTTGTATGATACAAAGGAGTTAATAGAACATGACAATTTTTTCGATACATTCACGAGATAGATGCGTCACAAGCTGAACGCTTATGCCGATCGTGCCTCTCTATCCGCTTGCTCCGCGCTCTCGCTTGCACGCTCGGCTCAGGCGGAACGTGACACTTTTTCGTGCGTGCAGACAGCGTTGATCGATTTATAAGACGTTATCACGTCAAAATTAAGACGCTTCACAGCTTTCTACAACTTGTCTACGAGCGTAAGCGACAAACTTTCTTAGTCTACCAGGAAAACTCATAGGTAGGTGTATTCTACTCCTTTTCAAGAGAAGTAATAATCAGTACACCTTACAGTCTTTTCTGTTTTTTATTTCCTTGTCCTTGAACACATACAAGGCCGAAGTCATTTCTTCCGTTTTCTCAATGCAGTTTTGTATTTTACTAGCTGGCAAAAAAGAGTTGTTTCAAATTCGGCTTACACTTGTACAATATTTAAAAATGAATCAATAATCTTAATATGTATACAAAAATACTAGAATAACATTTTAGTATATATTTTAATTGTATAAAATCATTCTTTTTGTACTAAGTGACAGCGTCAAATGTCATTTTATTTACGCCATCTTTGTTTTCAACGTCAAGTCGTTTTATATGTTTTTGTAAATATAAACTTAACCAAAATATAAAAACTGGTAACTAAATAACTTTTATTTGATACTGGCCTTTTAAAATAACTGTATGTACGAGAGGCCTTGGCGCCATACATTCGCGGAACGTGTCATTTGATGACAAATCTATGGTAGCAATGCGATTGCCAATGTATGTACATCAGTCAAAGATCTATGGTAAGGTACCATAGACAGATTATTTCAAGTGAAACAATTATATCGATACTGGATACTCGTCACTTTAATAACGGCCGTTCCTGTATTAAAAAGAGATGACAATAGTCACATTTGCACGTCTTGTAACACAGCGCCCCGGTTTTCGACAGCTGAAAAATGTTTGTTACTTGTCGTGTGAGTAAACTAATGCAGTAATGAAGCTTTTTTTGAAAAGTACTTACTCAAATGGCGCCATTTGCTAAATTTTGACAGATAATTAGCGACACAGAATGTATATTGATCTCTATCTGTCTTATGTCAATTCAATGATGTTAGAAAGGCTAGAATATTTTGATCCTGATTTAGAAAGACTACGAAAGACTATATTTATGGCATGAATATAATTTTGCGGTTACATTCATACATGGATATGTTTACATATATATTATGTCATATTATATATACATATATGTGTATGTAAGATAAGACTTACTCGACGGACATACATATCCGTTGCCTTAACGTTTTCCTTAATTAGTGCATACTTTATAAGTTTACATAGTCATTTACGCTGCCCTTCTCGTAATAAGTAAATGCGGGTTACTTTTTTCTAGCTTCCAATGGAATGTGACATTTAATGGCGGCCGTTTCTTTAAAGGCATGTGTTATATTTTATATTACCACTAGCTTCCGCCCGCGACTTTGTCCGCGTGTACTTCAGGATTTATTCTACTTGTTCGATAGGCATAGAAGGCATCTATCTCCATTTCCAGCATAAGGTACAAAATAGTGTTTATTCTGTTACGTAGGCTAATAGTTTAAAGAAACAAAAGAAATTTCAATATCTGACATTCCAATAGTCTTGACACTAATATTATAAACGCGAAAGTTTGTATATACGAATTACATATTCTATGGTCGGTTGCTAGGCAACGCGTTTATGTTATGCCCAAATTGCCCATGTAATCCCACTAATATTATAAGTGTGATTTTGTACAATTTACACAATATGTCTTTAGAAATGATAGCCTATATGTTATTCTGATGTATAAGCTATATTATTGTAAAGTTTCGTTCAAATCCATTCAGTAGTTTTTCCGTGAAAGCGTCACAAACATCCAAACATTCACACTTATAATATTAGTAGAATAAAAAATTCTTTTCGTGCTGGCAACAGTTGAATTTTTCTAACATATATTTGTGCGTAGCTTTTTAAAAGGCAGCATAAATCGTCATCATCATCAACAGCTTATATACGTCCCCACTGCAGGGGCGCAGTCCTACTCTCCTACAGAGAGTGTATGGGACATAGTCCACCACGCGGCACCAGTGCGGTTTGGTAGACTTCACACACACCTTTGAATTTCTTCTCCGGAGAACTGTTGGGAATATAAACCGCAACTAAAGTAGCCGCGTGTAAATGATTGCTATTCTGAACGCAAAAAGAATACACTATTACCGCCTCCGTGGTGTAATTGTTACACACTTGCACTTACAATCTGAAGGTCCTGGGTTCGATTTCCAGTTGGTTGGTAGTATGGTATTTTCAATGTGTTGTTCAAACAGCAGCGTTATTAGTAAATTATCGGTAAAAATCATTAACTGGTCTAAAGTTATGAATTTATTACCGCAGAAAAAATTAATAACATTAAAAAAGTCACCTTTATATTTCAATTGGCCGTGTTAAGCCACGACTAAATAAGTACCCATCGATACGATTACTATCACTGCATTTAATTAATAAAAAACATTCACACACACACTCTCCATATACTGACACAATAGCTCTTTGTTAACACTGCACTAAAATGATCTATAGATCGGATCTACGGATCAAACATCGAAGCCCGTCTGCGTACGCGCGGGCAGACCGTACGAGTACGACTAGCTGAGGTCGAGCGCGGGAAAATTGTAAACAGAACATGTGAGCGAGATAGGAGATGTGTTTAGAGTGAGACAGGTGCGAGATTATGTGTAAGTAGACGGGATAGTATTGTATTTGTTAATGCCGAATAATGTTGTGTCTCTGAGAAGCGTATACATAGTTTCAAATACGAATGTATAATAATTTAAAATTCATTATAATACTTTACCTAAAACGATATTTTCTTTGGGTTAAAAAATAAATATTATGATATTTAAAAAAAAAACTTCTGAAATCGAGATATCTTCTTATTGAATATTTAAATGGAGTGTTGTTTATGCTACTACAATACTACTCGCCAATAGATGGCGTATTAATTAACAGTAATAGTAAACCAACTGTACAAGCTGAATTTATATTGTTACGGGCCTAGAACTATAAATAGTTTCACAACTTATTGATTTTCAGAAAATAATCTTGAATTGTTTCTAAAATTGTCTTATCCCTCAAAGCTAATGACGAGCTTTCATAAAATTTAAAATCTCAATAAATTATTGTGACCATAAAATAACAGGGATAAAAGACGAAAGACAAATAATGCCTCTGAGAATTTAATTTTCTCACAATAAATAAGATAAAGAATCCGAACCTCGCATCGAAATCCTGCTTTGATACTATTATACCAGCGGAAGATTTATATAAATTTTTAAAAGAAGGCTCGAAATATGAAAAGAAATTATCATTTATTTCGCAGTCAGGCAATTTAATTAGGTCTAGATAATGGCATATAATTGTGAGGATACATAAATCTGTTTTATTACGAAAACAGTCTAATTGAGCAAATGTCTAACAAATGTCATTACGTTTCTTGGGAAATTATAACATTTACTTTTACTTTGTCGAGAAAAATATCTCCAAATGGATTTTTTTATATATTCATGTCTTATAAAAAATCTTAACGTGCCCAATTGTACCAGTTGTTTTATTTTATTTTTATTAACCGACTAAATATACTTACAGGCGCGCAGGCAAAATACTATTGACCTATCTGCGACGATACACACTCTGTGACATGTTTACACTGGTGACATGAGTCTCTATTGAGATGAATCTGCGAGAGGAAGCGAACTGACAACGTCATATGAGATTTATCGGTTCACATGGGAGGTTATACCTACATAAGTACATCATTAACATCATCGACTATACTAATATCTGTCCACTGTTGGACAAGAGCCTCCCTCGGGTCGCCACGTTGGATTTTCCATGAAGGGATTCGGTGATCGCAGTAAGATGTTGTTGTTACTGTAAATGCTGATGCCCATCTTGAAATAGTCGTGGTAGCGCAATTGGGTATGGCGTCAGTCGTTGAACAATCGAGGTCTGGGTTCGATCCTGGCTCATACCAATGAGTAACAATGTAGGAATGATATAAATCATAACTATTGGCTTTTCGGTGAAATAATACATCGTGAGGAAACCTGCACTCTCCTGAGAAGAAATTCAAAGGTGTGTGTGAAGTCTACCAATCCGCACTGGTCCCGCGTGGTGGACTATGTCCC
This sequence comes from Carcina quercana, assembly GCA_910589575.2. Classification (NCBI taxonomy): domain Eukaryota; kingdom Metazoa; phylum Arthropoda; class Insecta; order Lepidoptera; family Depressariidae; genus Carcina; species Carcina quercana. The sequence goes on along the minus strand of OU342451.1, from coordinate 1,871,071 downwards.
ATACACTCTCTGTAGGAGAGTAGGCTTGAGCCTGAGTGGGGACGTATATAGGCTGTTGATGATGCCCATCGCTTCATAAATTCCCTTAGTCGGTTTTAACGCCACCCGCGACATGAAATAACAAAAGTAACCTAAATATCACTATCACAAAAGTTTAAACATTACACACAAATTAAAACGTCATTTCCGAAAACCAAACATAATCTACTAACACATTAGAATACTAAAACAAGATTAAATTTACATTTACGTCCAACGTATTACCAAGGCGATAGAGTTCAGAATGTAACAGTTACTGTGATTAATTTCGCAGCGATAGTATTTAGGTCGATGACATTATGAAAAATGTGGGATGCTATGAACCATTGACTAGCAAATTAATGGACACGTCACTATAAATGCATAATGCAGTGCATCGAGCATGTTTGCGCAGGTGCACACAGACGACTTCCGCCATCATGCGCAACAAAACATCCTCGTTGCTCAGCAGGGTGAGGGTCAGCCCCAACTGCATCCTGAAGACGGTTGCGGGGAGGTACGACTCGCACATTTGGCGTCACTGGACCAGGGTCTTGATCAGGGATCAGGGCGGATCGACAACCCGCCCACGGGATGTTTAGGTCTAAAAGATAGAGAGAAACACGAACTTTCATCCCCATTTTGACCCCTTTTAAGGATAAATATTTAAAAGCTGTGAAACACGTGTTTTGTTATTTTTGACCGAAAAGCTGCTTACAAATTTTCATGGATTTATCTTCAAAAATGACGTACTTTCATACAAACTTACATCCCTTATTTTACCCCTATAGGGGCGGAATTTCAGAAAAACCTTTCCTAAACGATGCCTACACTTTATAAAGAACACACACTCAAAATTTCATGTCTCTAAGACCAGTGGTTTTGGCTGTGCGTTGATCAGTCAGTCAGGACTTTGAATTTTATATGTAAAGATTTAGGTTAATTTAGATTAGAATACTAACAATTTCATAGCATAACTTGTGACATTTAATCTTGCTTGTATGAATGCTTGTATATTGTTAAATGTATTTTACGGACCACTTTTCGAAACATAATAATAACAATAAACATTCATTCATTTCATTCATATCACTCACTGTTCCCGACGAATGTATTTCGTCTTTTTATTCCTATTTCCCTCAATTAATTTGCTCACACGTTCTAGGTTTCAAAGTAATGGATAGTTAACACGAAATCAGATTGAGGTTAAATTGTATTTTATACGATAGACGAAGTAAGTAGTTCGTAATTTTAATGTTTGTTAATGTTCCGTAAGTTTTTCTAACTAAAAATAAAATAACACATATTTGTCTTTAGATTTGACAAGAAGGCAGCTGTGCGAAATATTAAGTTGTCTGAACTATAACAATCATATTAGATTGAGTTTAAATGTGATACATTTTACGAGACAACCCAAATATCGAAGAAAAAAAACTTTCATAAATCTTGATGCTCCAATAGCGACCGTACAATAAAGCCGTGGTAGCTCAGTTGGGTAGAGCGTCAGTCCTTGAACAATCGAAATCTGGGTTCGATCCTGGCTCTAAATTAGATTATTTAATAACACGATCGACTTGTTTTATTTTTGATACAGAACAAGTTTATACATTTGATCAGTGTATCACTTTCTAGAACTCAAAAATAAAAATAAATACAAAAAACCAAATCGATTAGAAGGTCATAGAATTACGAATCGACTTCTCGTGATAATCGGATGCGCAGGTTACCGATTTGTTTAGTTCACATCCCTAATCACAGTACGCACCTTCACGCTGAGAGGACCCTGGCTGGCAGCTCTTTCTACCATTGACTGCACTGTTGTGGTAAGGTGGCAGAAAAATTGTCTCTCTAACGACAATAACAACGGCTTAGGTTACTTACTGCAATGCTATAACTCGTCAAATGTTTACCTAGAAAGAGAAAAAACAACAAATTAGAAATTATGTTTGCGTGAGTAGTATTTCGATTAGAACTATGCCTAGAACTAAAAAACGGAGTAATAAATAAATCAAAGCGAAATATTCTAATATAATAATTACAAAGTCAATTATATCTAAAATTGTACAATTAGAGTGGCCTATCCCTAACGAGAGATTTCTGCCGGCACTCACACTGGAGCTTTCAAAAAATAAATATACTGTAAGTAGACCTACATACATGTACATAAACAAAACAAAAAAGTATATATTAGAGAAGAAGATAATGTAGAAAAAAAAAGCATAAATAAATAAAAACACGATTTATATAATATATAAATTATAAATAAATATATACATACATATAAACTGCCTATTATTTAAATGAGGGATAAATAGTGTACTATGTGTAGTATGTTTTTTTAAATTGAATTTTGATGGATATAGGGGTAGAGGAAGACCTAAGAAGGTATGGAAGAATTATGTGAAGAATGATGTGTAAAGGTGTGAGTGCTCAGATGGCGGTTGATAGAGACCAGTGGAAGAAGAAAACATGTGACGACCATGAGTGGGATAAGGATAAAAAGAATATGGTTTATCTATCTATTCACATGTCCAATAAGGCAGTCTATGCGGAAGGCTCATTTCTAAGAATAGACTTATGTAGTATATCAAGACTGGCTCTCTGCAAAAACTCTCCAAGATGGAATTCACTTGGTGTTCACTTCAACGGACGGTTAAGTAACGATGAGGCAGTTGGATGGAAATCTTACTCCATATACTCCAGGACTTCTAAAACCAGACCTATCGTACGGCTCATGACCTAGATTGGCCTTGGGGAGCTGATTTGATCCATAGTGGACTGTGATTAATATCTATGCTGTCATGCAAGACACACGGACTGCACCCCTCATGTACAAATAATAATAAAATATACAATAGCTCTGGGTTATGCTTGTGAATAAAAAAAATTCTCTCTAAAAGATGCGATGCCCGTTGAGTTTCTTTCGCCCTTTCTTCTCTACAGAACGCTTCTTCTTCAACGCTTTTCCGAAAGGGTAGTAGATTCGTTGACGTCAAAAAAGATTTTGTTTCAAATTTACAATGAATGAAATATTTTGACTTTTAAATAAAGTTGAGCCGAGCCTAGTTGAACACGGCGGGCGCACGGAACACAATGCGCGTATAAAATATTCACTTTGTACCAATTCAGGGCATTTTAAAGCCATCTGGGAGTCGAAGCGGCCATAAAGGTGCTCACACCTTACGTCAACGAGTGGTTTCAACACAGAGAAGTTTAGAAAGATGGAATGTGATTATGTTTAACAATGTATGTATAAAAATATCTAAGGAGTGGAAATTCCGCCCGGCTTATTTCCTGAACGCATCAATCTGGATGTCTCTAAATCTAGAAAGAATTGAAAGCGGATACCGTTTACAAAATAGACATAAAATGTTCCTTGACGTTTTTCTGGAAAATGTAAACAGATTTACTGTCATGTACAGTGTGAGGCAACGAGTTCCACATGTGACTGCATTAACCATGAATGATTGGGAAGGCTGGCTCGACAGGGTTGGTCGTGAGTATACAAATCGCTCACTTAGGTAGCTAGGATAAGAAAGGTTATTTAGGATGTTGTACAGATAGATGTTAAAGTCAACCGTGGTAGCTCAGTTGGATAGGGCATCAATCCTTGAACTTTCGAGGTCTGGGTTCGAACCTGGCTCGTACCAATGAGTTACAATTTGTTATTTGAAATTTATGTACGAATGAAATCATTACCATTGGATTTTCGGTGAAGGAAAACATCGTGAGGAAACCTGTACGCTCCTGAGAAGAAATTCAAAGGTGTGTGTGAAGTCTACCAATCCGCACTGATACACTCTCTGTAGGAGAGTAGGCCTGAGCCCCTGCAGTGGGGTATAGACTGTTGATGATGATGACAGGAAGGAAAAGGCTACATTACTTTTAATTCCCAGGTTGATTCCTTACAAACTATAATGCTTGATCATCTGTCTAGGATAATAAACTCGAGACGAAGTAGGTCGACGTCCTAAATCTAGAGCGAACGCGGCTGAGGACGGAAGACGTAGGCCTAATGAGCGACTATAAACTTTACTAACAAGGATGTAGGTGTAATGTTCTTTCGACTAGTTTACACTGCAAATTGTGATACAGTCCAACCCATCATCTCAGTCTCAGACACAAAATTATTATGGAATCAAATACACTTTATTGCACCAGTATTTAGGTACAACACAAAGAGCGTAACAAACTTTGTTTGAGACAACGTAAGACTTTTCGACAAACCATCGGCTCTATTTTTGATTCGCTCTACGCGCCGCGAGCGCTCGATTTCTACTGATTTTCGTTCGACTTATGAAATTTGGTGTTTTTGAATCGCTCTTCTGCAACGCGTGGTCGGGACCACTCTTTGCGGAGGCGAGCAATAGACTAAACGTCATCGTCGAACACTGACACTACCACTTATTGACATTGACAGTAGGAACTGTTCTACGAACTTTGCGTTCCGTTTTCCTTACATGAATTACCGGTTTTATTTTTCTGCGTAAAACGGATAACATTAAACATTTTAAGTTATATTGGCAACACCTGAGGCGAAGGATTCAAAAATACGGTCAAACCTGTTTTCATGCGACTTGTAGCCGATCGTGACTTAAGTCGTGTGCGACGAAGCTATGTCACACGAGCGAATCAAAAATAGAGCCCCAGAACATTATCCAAAACTTCGACAAATAGATCCAATGTACATGTACATGTAAATATACATCAACTTACGTTTACAATAAGTTGCCGAGGCATATAAGAGAAATGCCGAGACACTTTCTCGATCGTAAATTGCGTTATTGACTATTAAGAAAAAGTTTCTGTTCAGTTGAAATAATTGGGTGTTTGACAAAAAAATATGTTTTTGTCTCATTCGATAGTCCATGTAAAAAGATAAATAGCTCTATCATTTTTTTTCGATACGACTAATAGTTTTCCTAATATTATAACTCGTCGAAAAGTGATTCCAGTCACGCGGTGCCAAAACGCTCCATACAAATCGGTAAATAGGAGTGACGTCACGGCTAGGCATTGAAGTTGAAAATGTATGAAACTTTTAACAATATTTGAGTTATCTCGTAAAATAACGTTTTAATGTGACCACTCCCTTACTGAAAAATCTTCACAATGTAATTACAAAGCAAAAAATTTAATTCGAGCAAGTTTTTTTTTTAAATTTTTGTAGGCGTAAAAGTCCAGAATTATTTTTTACAATAATATTAGATATTTTAAATTTTATAGGAGTTTTCTAATGCCCTTTATGGTTTAAAATATAATTTTATACAAGGCTATTTATCTTTTCACACGGTCTCTCTAATGATGGAATATACATTTCAGGGAACACGGAAACTGGTTATTCTTCAGCTGAATATTTAGGCCAATCCAAGTTGAATTCAAACAAATTTTATGTACTTTTGAGCTCAAAATCTAATCTCGAAGCGTTAACGGAGACGCCTTGTAAAGAATTCTTAAATAACTCTAATTGACATACTTAACCCACGTTGACATTTTATTATTATTATTATATTAAATTTACTGCAATTACTTATTATGTAAACATTTGTATGTCGTATTGACGGAAAACGCTGTACTATTTATTACCACTGTTACCAGTTACCACCTCAAGGACCGTTTTTCAAGCAAATAAATAATATTTCATTTCATATTATTTCATTTCAGAACAAATGACCCTTCACTTTTAAGAAAGCGCCAGTCTAAGGCTTCGTCCCACTAAAGATTTTCCGCCTCATCAGGCTAAACCTGCACATATGGCCAGCTATTGTGTTTCAGGCAGATGGTGTTTTGATGCGTTCATTATATAAAAACTGCCAAGTGTGAGTCGGGTTCACATACGAAGTGTACCACCGTGCATTTAACACAACACATGGTTTTATTGGTATTATTAATGGCTTTAACCAGTGGTTATCTAGCCAATGACGAGTAAAATTAGGTGAACAAATTTTGAGGTTATAAACTATGCCGAAGCCATTTCTTCAGCTTTCTCAATAAAATGTATAATGAGTACATTTTATCGCTTGATTTGGATTCTTGACGAGAACTTCAAAGGCCAGCCTTGGTTTCAACATTATTCGAAAGACTCCATATGCCGAATGTACTCGACATGGTAAACTCTTCGGATCGCGTCGAAACCCTCGCAATTTTGCGTAATTGATATCATAACACCGTCCATGACACTTTTTGCACTATATCACACCATTATAACACAAAAAACACACATAACAGTATTATTATTCAATTAACAAAATTGCAATGAACCACCATTTTTCAAGTTCGCGCCCAGAATCAACACATGGTTAATTTTTAACTTTTTAAATTATTGTTTAATAAACGATCTATGACAATTTCAAGAGATACGGAGGAACCATAGTGATCTCGCGCAACAAGGGTTTCGAACCATGGAAAGACACAGTCATACGGCTGCTATTTATTGAGTAGAAGCAAAGTTCATTTTCCCGACCGCATAGCTAAGTTTGTTTATCACGGTTTTTTGATAATTTCAGAGCATTTAATAAGTCCGTCCGTCGCCAAACAGCAGTGTTAATAGCACTGTTGTGTTCCGGCTTGAAATAGGGTGGTAATCGTGCGCACCCAGAAGCCTCAAGCTACGAGGCACTGGCTTTGCTAGATTTAGTGGACATACCACCACGAAAACTGAGCACCGATAAATACCTGGAATCGAATCGGCTGCTTCCAGATCGTAGGTCTAACAGCGAAGCCACTAGGCCACGGGGACTCCGTAAAAACATTGCTATCTTAAATAACTAGATCAATACATCATTACGAAACTTACGTTGACCCTTACTATATCATTAGTTCCCTTACAATCCTTCAAACAGACAGACAGACAAAACCTTTCACTAGCACTTACATAACATTGAAAATTTACATACAATGCTTGTCATTATCGTATATGACAACGACAAAAACATAAAGCGGCCGAATACGGGAGGCGCGAGAATGTGGGTTAAAAGGGGTCGTGGCGTGTCTATTATATTCGGTCGGTTAATGCCCGTAATGGCGGCACAATATTGTCAGGCGGATGAGTCTATTAAATCATATGGATGTGGTCAGGGGCCTTAACTGTAAAAGGGTGGGATAGGCCATAAGCGATAGCGGGGATAGAACAAAAACAAATCTTTGGCTTTGGCTTGGCCTTCATCTTACTTGATGGTAGTTGGATAGTTGCCGTTGTATGCGTGCGCACCGAGAAGCCTCCAGCTGAGGCCCTGGCACTGCTACCTCTCATACAGGAACATTAGCACTGCTTTTTGGCAGCAGACTTTAGTAACATGGTGGTAAATGAAATGAAATATTTATTTGCCATAGATAGCCAGGCAGACATAGAAAATGCACTACCACCAACCAAACAGAGTACCGACAGGTACCACTTAGAAACAACTAATATCCTACCCTAGCACGGGTATTTTTCCTGTTTGGGAGGATATAGTCTCGCACCAGTCTTAGTCTATTGTCAAGTGCTTCGTTCTATAGGTGCAATTTGTAGTCATATTGTCAAACCGTAATAATAAATAAATAAAATAAGTCGAACTCGGGACCTCTGGATTGTTATTCCAACATTTAGCCATTAGGCCACGGAGGCGGTGAAAACTGGTGATAACAAATTCAGGATAGATAAAGCCAATTTCTTTAGAATAGTTGTGCACCAGGGTCCTTTCTCGGACTTTTCGGATAGGATAGGATTTTTAATTAAACCATTGTAAAATACTGCCCGGTATAGATAGCGCAATCTGAAGGAGGCCTACACCAAAATTGGTCGAGAATGGCTAAGAAGAAGAAAATACTGCCCAAAACATGCAGCCTCTAATAAAGGAAATCAATGCAAGCCGACAGCAGCGTACAGATGCTGGTGAATTTGTCAATTTATATCGAGGCATCACAGTGAGGTATCCTTTGTGCCGTTGTGGTGACTGCTGCGTGTATACAAAACGTTTTGTTTTTAATTAAATGCTTCATACCCATTTTTTGGTCGGTTAAATTATATGATATGCATTATATAACACTCGTTTTTTATTACAATAACTATATTCACGTTCCAGTGTACCGAAACCACCTAAGCGAAAGGCCTAATATCAACACGCATCTACAAAACAAAATGTCGAAAAATAAACCTATCAGATATGTAAAATCGCTCCCGCTCGCAACTCGCGCCACCCCTAATTGCACTTCGAGCATTGAACGGTGGCGTCGAAAAAAATTGGCCAAGCGTGACACCTTCACACATCGCGTAGTGCGCGCTTTACTGCCTCATTACTGAGGAATGGCGGTCCGGGGCCCGGGGCCAGACATCAGCCGTTCGACTGTTCTATACCGCTTGTTACAACACAATAAACTCATCCAGAGATTCTACACGCAACCGTTCCATTCACGTACATTTTACGATTCGACGTGGACATATCTCACTATCTTTATGTACTGATGGTAAGTGACAATCAGGCCGATGGGTGGTAGGCGTGAGCACCCAGAAGCCTCAAGCTGATGAGGGATCAACACTGGTGTTTGGGGACAGACATAGGTTGGTGGTAGCTAGCCAGGCGGACAAAGAAAATGTACCCCATTTGGGGATCCGTGACCTCAGGATTTTAGTCCAAAATTTTGCCGTCACAGCGGCGATTAGTATGCCGGAGCTTCTTAAATATAATATAGTTTACCAGCAGACTTTGACGAAATTGCAGTAGCTAGCAATGCTGAGGTAATGTCCGACTACCAAGTACCAACCAAACTGAGTATCAGTAAACTCTTCGAATCAGCAACCTACGAATTGTAAGTCCAGCCATGTCCAGCTATTTAGCCTACGGCCTACTAGGCCACGGAGCCGTTAATAAATATACTTTTAGCTTTTCTCCGTGACTTGGTCTACAGAAATCATCCCTCCTCTCTCTCTCTCTCTCTCTCGGTTATGTTTTTTTGGTGCCAAAAGGTATCAAACACTCACTTTCGACTTTATAATTTTAGTACTATAGCAAAGTAACCTATCATTACCTCAATAGAACGCGATCTAACCCAAACTTTCTATAGACATAAATCGAAAAGGTCACTGATGTTATTCAATAAAGCTTACAAACACTTTCCCTTCATCGATTTCAAATAACAGCAATTTCGGTGTAATAAAATAACAAGTATTTTGATTGCTACAACTCTGGACAGAGGTAACGTTATAGAACACAAACATTAGAAAATACGATAAGCTTAAATGATTGTATGTCACACAAAGGTTTTAGGTAAATTAACCACATTACATCAAACTACTTACAATTTATGGCCCAAATGTTTTTACGTATACTGGACAACGATTAATAGAAGCGTGCTTGCTTACTCTGACTGAAGCCGATCGTACTGTTTGACTCTATTTATCGGCAGGCTTAGATAAACCAATCAAATCATGACGTACCTTGCCCAAAATCAAACCCGTCACTGCCGGATTATCAGACCAACTGTGTAATCACTATTATTACGGGACGTTTCTAAATTTATTTATCGAACAATAATATACGTATCTATAGTTTGGGCCCTATCACTTTCCCTTGGGGCATCCGATGAAACAAAAGTTCAACTAGACCAAAATCAGCAGATACAAACAACTAACGCTTCAACCTAAGCTCTACTTACACAATTTAACAAAGGCGTTTAATAAATCAGTAAAATTTTAGAGATAGCAGCGTACTTACAACAGTGCTGCAGTCTATCAAAAGGCACCGTCAGATCCGTATCGACCAAAAGAAAGTCCAACATGACCGAAACCGGCAATAAAAGAGTCTAAAACTCAGTCACGAAGACATTGTATTCGGATGAGTAATGAGCTCGCTCCGGTTTGCGACAGAGCTGTTACGAAATTCTCTTTTTCAAGCACGTCCGAGCAAGCCTTGGTAGGTACGGGGGCGTGACGCGGCGGTTTCGGTGTTTAAGTGGTTATTGGTTGATGGGAGGCAATCATAGTCCGGTTGCTACCTTGATTCCTTTGCTTTTTATAATTCATTGACCCTGAGCTCGACGATTGACATTTTGCAGGTTTAACATTGTGATTGTCTTCGAGTCCAAAACAGACGCTTTAACTTCGGCCTACAATTTGTACAATACTTTTTTAAATCAAGGAAGAATCAAAATATACTAGAATGGTATTGTTAAATACTCATTGATTTTTTAGTTAGGTATCTGTTTATTTGATGATTTTGTACGTACAAACACAAAAACCAAATTATGTTTTGCAAAAATGGTAGTTAAAACTTATTCAGATAGTTTCCTTTTAAAAGTAGACGAATCGAAGACCATGTCGGGGCTCCATGCATTTGTGAAGGATCTCTTTTTGTCTCCCAGTTAATAGTTTGTTTGTTTGTTGTTAATAATTGAGTTAAATGTATTATTTTAAACATCGAAAAATGTCTGCAGTTTCAAATGAACCGAATGTGAGGGACAGAACATTTGTTTTAACAAATGCGTCACTCTGTCGGATTCTCAGAACAGGGGAAACGATTGGGCAGAAGGGGTTAGTTGTTTTGGCGTTGGTTTTGTCTGAATCATGGTTTTATTTAGATTTAGAGAATGCCAATTTATTATCTTTGATGAAGTAGCAGTGGTAAAGTATATAACAATACCATTTATTTCAGATAGAGTCAATAATGTAGAATCATTTTAGTTTTTCACCTTTGACATCACGTTCTGATGAATCATCATCAGCAGATGGAAAACGTCTAATCCGTAATGAACGGTTCCGAACCGCTAGCTGACCTTAAAAAATTGAAACGTCAACGAGATGAAAAAAGCCGATAAATTTTTATAATCTAAAATTTTTTTGTAGACACAAAGATTCAATAGAGAGACTTCTGCGAATATCAACAATATGTACGAGTTGGATGATTTTAATTGGTTTGCAACTTGTCCTCGACATGAAATACCAAATTCACCAGCTGCTGTACGGCGTAGGCGGCCTGCTTTGAATTCGCGGCAGCATCCTTTGACTACAGGCGGTGTGTGCCGAAGCGGCATTTTACAAAGGCAACATTATCTAATTTGAATCGACTATGCCCTTCTGGGAGCCTTACAACACCAAGATCGATCCAGAAATATTCTCGAATCTCTTACTCAGCGTTATTTATGTATATGTACAAAGCACCCTTAGGTGTCACTGCATGCGTCACTGTCTTCGGCATCGTCACGCACTTGAGATGTTGGTTGACTCAACAGACGTTTATGGAGACTTAAAATTAACTGCATTGTGACTTGATGAGTTGTTTTTTACTCGTGTATGCTTTTTAGGGCTCCGTGCCCAAAGGGTAAAAACGGGACCCTATTACTGAGACTTCGCTGTCCATCCGTCCGAATAAAATAAATACTTAGGGGGGGCTCTCATACAACAAATGTGTTTTTTAGACGTGCGATGTAGCATACTACTAGCGCCATTTAGTGTCGTACCCGTCTACTACTGCTACTGCAAAACTAAATTGGTAACGAAAATCGAGGCGCATTCTTTCGATTGGTTTTCCGTATGTTAAATATCCATATTCTGTACGGAACCCTTCGTGCGCGAGTCCGACTCGCACTTGGCCAAATTTTACAGTAACTGCAAGCTAACAAGTCAAAGTATATGAGTAAGTCGGAAGCCGAATCGTAAGTACTGGCTCCTCGATATAAAATGCCAAATTAGGCAGCAGGTGTACACCCGTAGCGGCACCGTTTGAGTTCGAATTTAAAATTCTTTTGACAGGAGGCGGTGCGTGCGAAACTGTCTAATCCTTAATTTTTTCAAAGATGCAATAGTTATTACATTTCATGCCGAAAATCAGCTGATACTCTTCAAACTGCTGAATCTATTTTTACCAAATAAAGCTAAAAAAACAAATGTTCAAGTGCTACGATGCCACAGACAGACATTGGCATCAAATTTATAGCACCCCGCTTTTTGCGTAGCTCATAAAATCTCCATGTTTCAATCAGCGGATACGTGCCGCCTTAATCCAACGGATGGGATAGCCAAATGTGCCATCGAAATGACTATTGTCCTAGCCAGATTAGGTCTTCTTACATTATGCACTTGAACGATCTGGCAGATAGCATGTTGAAGGCAGATAAAATATGCCGGCATTGTCTTCTAACGGAATACCACTGTGTGATTTGCTTGATAGGACACAGGCGTCATTTTCAACAGACTTCAAAAAGGAGGTTATCAATTCGACTTGTATGTATGTAGTATTTCCAGAACTGCCTAGTGTTCGTATATGTTGTTTAAGTGTGGCAAATTTCAAAAGTGTATGTATGTATGTTTGTCCTCGCATATCTCCGGAAGTAACGTAATGTTCTACTTAGGGATGACTACAAGTTTCATCAAAATCGGTTCAGTGGTTTTTGAGATAGGGAATGTTAAGTGTATATTAGTTAAATGTTTGTTAACTCAGAACTTTTGACTGGGTGAACCGATTTGGATGATTCTTTTCTTATATTTGAAAGGTGGTGCTTCCCGTGTGGTCCTATTTCAATTTGGTCCAGTTCTGACTACGGCATCCATGAGAAAACGATATACATCTTTTTATTAGCCTTTATAAAAGTAGACTTTTATGGCAATTGAAGTCGGTTTCCAATTCTTTTTGAACGCGTTAACTTATTTTCACTTTTATTTTTTGCTGTTAGAGCGACACTATAAATACACATTCTGTGAACATTTCAACGGTCTACCTATTACGGATCGTGAGATACAGCCCGCTGACAGACAGACAGACGGACAGTGGAGGCTTAGTAACAGGGTCCCGTTGGTTACCCTTCGAGTACTGAACCCTCAAATAGTTTATTTATAGCTGGAAGCGACCGACGATGTGTAACCTGTCAACAAAGCGTGTTTACAGTCAGTTACGCAACCAGGCCAGTGCGTGTACCATGAGTTTACGCAGGCGGTAACGTATATCGAATACTATCGGAAATGCTGCTCAGTCGAGATGCGGGTGACAAGGACAGAGCGATAGTTAACGATACACGTTATCGCCTGCGTAAACTCATGGTAGATGCACTGGCCACTCACTGTAACAATACCATCCTCTCAATCTATAAACACACGTACATGCACACAAACATAATACGTGTTGTGCAGGTGTATGCAACCGTGATGTTGCTACGCCACATAACTCACTGCTTGTAATTGTATACATATGTATCACAGAGACATAATTGGCTGCATTAGTTCTCTGTTGGACGTGCCGCTTCGATGATCTTTCCTGGATCATCGACAGCCTATATACGTCCCCACTGCAGGGGCTCAGGCCTGCTCTCCTACAGATAGCTTAAGGGACATAGTCCACCAGCGCAGTGCGGATTGCTAGACTTCACACACACCTTTGAATTTCTTCTCACACGTGTGCAGGTTTCCTCACGATGTTTTCCTTAACCGTAACTCTGTAACCGCCCAGTTAATAGCACTGATGTGTTTCGGGTAGGAAAGGTAGCAGATCCAGCGCCTCATTTGCTTGACGCTTTTGGGTCCTTCCAACGGCCTTATCGTCACTTACCACCAGGTGATTTCGAGGTCAGAATACGAGTGGTTTAGAAGATAACATACATACAAAGGTCATCATCAACAGCCTATATACGTCCCCACTGCAGGGGCTCAGGCCTACTCTGCTACAGAGAGTGTATGGACCATAGTACACCACGCGGGACCAGTGCGGATTGGCGGACTTCACACGCCTGTTTAGGACATGCAGGTTTCCTCACGATGTTTTCCTTTACCGTTTAGCAATCGATATACTTGAATTGAAAAACAACTCATGGCTGGATTCGAACCCGGAACCCTCAGATTGAGAGCCCACGCCTTATCCATTGCGCCACCGACGCTATATACACTTATTCGGCTCCGCATTTTTATTCAAAACACTCACGCTAATGTGTTCCACTAAATCGAGTAGTTTGCAGGTAATTGTGTGAACTGGCCCCAGTTAGAACTCTAAACGAATGCGCAAATTACCAGCTGTTTTATACTCATTACCTTACAAATTGTCGTGACCGCTAAAACGTTGGACTTCATCAAATTAGCTGACACATCCTACTTAAACATAAAAGTCATCCGTTCCGCTATACACATCCTGTTCATTTGTAATGGCATACATTTTACGATGTTTAATATAAAGTTTTAACTTAATTATAAACAGAAAATAATTCAGAAGTGGGAGACAAAAAAGACTTTCTCCGAAGGTCTGGACAGTGTTCCAATTACCTCTTTTGAATACTTTGACCTAGTTTTTATGTGGTACACTCGAGTAGAAACATATGTATCCACTTTTGTACCATGTCATATTCGCCTTCAATTGACATTTCAAAAGTGATATACATATTATTGTACTTGGGTCCATAAAAATAAAGATGATGAACATGACAAAAATGAATGAACATTTTTCAACAACAAAAATTGCAATTCGATATTTTTTCTTATTGATCTGTATATTTTCCTTGATTTCATACATAGTGTTCGTGTACTATAAGGCTGGAATTTGGAATTAGTACGTACCACTTGTCTAAAACGCCGTCGTGCGCTGGAATTCGCGAATTTCAGAAAAGACGAAAAATAGGGCAAAAGAAACTTCACAGCTATACATATAGAGTTAAAATTGCTGACCACATTACGCCGGTACTTTGAACAAAACAAACTACTGTATTTTTTATTTCTGACGCACGCGTTGATGTATTTTATGTTGTCTCTTTCTGATGCATAGTAGTTGACGCTTGTTGTGTTCATAACAAAAACCTGTCGATGCGCTCTCCAGTGGTCTCAAGTTGTAAGTTTACGCAGTAGCAAGAAGCACCGCAAACACAATAAGTAAATGTAATGGCGTAGCTAATTTTACACACCAGTTGCATTCCCGCCAAATGGGATATCCCGGGAAAATATCATACGTCAGATAAATGTTCACACCATAGCACCAATTTTTTTTAATAATGGCTTTAACCAGTGGTTATCTAGCCAATGACGAGTAAAATTAGGTGAACAAATTTTGAGGTTATAAACTATGCCGAAGCCATTTCTTCAGCTTTCTCAATAAAATGTATAATGTGTACATTTTATCGCTTGATTTGGATTCTTGACGAAAACTTCAAAGGCCAGCCTTGGTTTCAACATTATTCGAAAGACTCCATATGCCGAATGTACTCGACATGGTAAACTCTTCCGATCGCGTCGAAACCCTCGCAATTTTGCGTAATTGATATCATAACACCGTCCATGACACTTTTTGCACTATATCACACCGTTATAACACAAAAAACACACATAACAGTATTATTATTCAATTAACAAAATTGCAATGAACCGCCATTTTTCAAGTTCGCGCCAAGAATCATCCACCAATTTTTATTTATTATAGTAAAATATATGTAAAATCACACCTGGTTTTAACCACGAACCACGGAATAGCTATAAAAAATCGTAAAAGTAGGGATAGGGGCAAGTATGAACAGTCAAGTAACTCACGCATTGTCACGGCATTAGAAGTTTGTTAAACAGCGCCATCTTTTGGCAGGTTGTTGCGTAGTTTCGAGCAGGTTCCTCGTTAAAACGAACATACAACATTACGCAATGGTGTCACGGCCTTACAAATACAAAAATTGATACGCCGAATGGATAGGTAACTGTTATGACAGACCTTTACCATTAATTAGCTGAATGTTGAAAGTCCCTGGGGGCTCTGGTACGAGTATATTGTTTACTAGCTTTTGTTTACAACATTGCATGCGATATTAAAGAGTAGGCCTGAGCCATGCAGTGGAGACATAGTATATAGGCTGTTGATGAATGAGGACTTGCGGGTTAGTGATATCATAAAATGTGTTATAGAAATAACATACTCTGCTCATCTCTGCTTTAGTCTGCCAACTATTCTTTTTTCTTTAAATAAATGTTGAAATTGAATGTCTGTCGGTTGTATCAACGTGCTAGCCAGTGCTTATGCTACAGGACTTACAGTCCTATTTTAAACACTGGCTGATCAATAATTCTGTAGGACTGTTGTTGTTTTGTATATTAATGCATTAATCAGTGGTGTAGTTTTGGACAATAAATAAAATCTTCTTGCTACGTCACACGTCGGACACTTCAAACAAATGTCTTGATATCGGCACACGTCGAAGTGTAAGTCATTCGAGCCATAGTAACGATCCATATTTGGGTCAGTCTCTTGCGGGGGAAGTGAGGTATCGCAGATCGGCGGGGGACGGTGAATGTCCCTTCTGTTCGCAGTACTTTAATAACCCTGTGCCCACTGGATACCCTGTTCTAGCCGAGCCGAGAGCACATAGTATCACGGCACTAGTATGTGCACGCGTATACAATATATAAACAAAATATTCTAGGCCTGTTAAAGTAATGCGATACGGCATTACATTTCGTAACGCAATATTACATCGAACCATTACTCATTACTCGAAACATCACCTGAAACACGCTCCGTGCGTTGCCATGCGGCAGCTCTGTTTAACATCACGTGCTCGGAATTGAAATACGATTTTGTCGGAGGGTCCGAGCCCTAGGTGCGAGAGAGCGGTGCAGAGCGTATACCTGGGCACGGTATGCCATGAGTAATGTGTACTGTTTGAGATGGTCAAGTGATGTGTGCTGCAACAGTACCCGTTTAATACCCGCGTAATGCATTACTGGCATCACTTACACATGTCTACTGTTAACCCAATAACATTGACATTCCTGGCTCATCCATGTAAAATAGCGCTAATTACGGTTAATTGAGAGAGTCTGTCCCTCAGTCACTGTTACATAGGGGACATAATTAGTACACCGTTTTAGTACACATTTCGGTATCAGTGTAATGGGGTTGGACCGACTACGGCGAAACCAAAAGATGGGTTATGATTTTAGGAACCTTTTCATGTATGTATTCGTGAAGAATTTTAGCACACAAGTAGTCTATGGAGGAATGACGTAAGCGACTTTTTATCTGGATCCATTCAGTGATTCCCGCGGGGTAACTCATGTCTCTCAAGTTATGGGCAGTAAGTATAGTCACAGGCCGGACACTTCAAACCAATGTCGTGATGTCGGTTCCTATTTCTGTCTCTCTGAAAGTTAGGTTAGTTAAGTCTAAAGTAAATTGACTTATATTTTTTCAGATTAATCTCTATTTATTCTTTTGTATCAGATTTTTTTGTGCACGCTGTATCAGCTTTTTAATCGACTTCAAAAAAGGAGGTTATCAATTTGACGGGTATGTTTTTTTAAATGGTTGTTACCTCAGAACTTTTGACTGAGTGAAACGATTTGGATGATTCTTTTCTAATTTGAAAGGTGGTACTTCTCGTGTGGTCCCATTTCAATTTGGTCCAGTTCTGACAACGGCATCCATGAGAAAACGATATAAATCTTAAATTTGACTTAGTAAAAGTAGACTTTTAGCGCAATTGAAGTCGGTTTCCAGTTCTTTTTGAACGCATTTACTTGCTACACTTAAATTAGACTTATGAATATGAATATAGAGTGTAATAATTACAAATAAATAATACACGCGCACGTGTGGTTACGCACGCAAAAATAAAACCGACCGCAAGGTAAAAATAAAACCGACTTTTCAAAAATTTCATCGTGTGGTCTTAAAAACAAAACCAGACATTTCACCACAGAGAATTAAAAAAAAAACATGTCTGTTAGTCAACCAGATGTCTTCCACGGAAAAACTTGCTCGAGCCAACATTGTAGATTAAAACCTGTAGCATACATATGGCAGGGTAGGTGTGGTGAAGTCGTATTACTTGTGTCACCAGTAAATCGCCCTGGCTTTACCCGCGTCGATAAAGACGAAGCTATTTATGTTGATTCCGCCTTCGCCATTCAACTACCGTCAACCAGAAGAACGTCAGCCCTCCACCCGTACACTGTAGATATTCCTACAGCTCGCACCAAGCGTTTCGCTTCCACATTTATCGTGCGTACAGCAAAAATATGGAATACACTACCGGTTTCCGTGTTCCCCGAAAACTACAACTTGGGAATCTTCAAACGAAGAGTAAATAGGCACCTTCTAGACCAACGCGTAACATCGTCGACCTCATCGTCACTTACCATCAGGTGAGATTGAGGTCAAGTGTTGATTTATTATGAAAATAAAAACTGGAATTAGCTTAGAAAGTTGCAGACATAAACTAGGAGTTATATTTTAAAAATCCGGTCAAGTGCGAGTCGGACTCGCGCACAGAGGATTTCCTATCGAAAATGAATAAATAACATACTGAAAATTATAAATAATATGTACGGTAATATGTACCCAACAATGCTCAATCGAAAATATAATGATTTGATAAACCAACTTTACTTTGCAGCTAAATTACATACCCAATGTATGGATTTCAACTACAAAGTTAAGTTTGTAAACATAAAAACGCAATTTTTATTGAGTTATAACTAAAAAATTCTGCTTTTCAGATTTATTTCTATGGCTGTGCTGTAAGACCCTGCTTCTTGACAAATTTCAGGATTCTAGGTCAATGGGCATACCCTATAGTTCCCTTGCATTTTGTATGGAAATGATCTAGAATACAGTTATGTCTTTCTATTGTGTTGCACTATAAGTTTGATTTTTTCACAGATCAAAGAGATAGCAGACTTGAGTATTCGATAATAATTTCAACTTGATATCTCCACTCATCCCTGAGAAAAAGGGGTCTTGACAGACAGACGGACGGACAACAAAGTGATAAGGGTTACTTTTTTCTTTTGCGGTACGGAACCTTAAAAAAACTGGGATTATTAGATAACCTCTTAAACTTATTGCCAATCCTAGCACTATACACATAAATTTCGCAACATGGCTCCTATAATCACTGCCATTGTTTATCTTCGAAATGACATCAGCTCACCTGCATTTTGAAGATAAGACTTATCTGTGAGTAATTGATGAAAGGATAATTATGATAGAACCATACCTACAGATTCATATAATACAAAAACCAGCTTTTTGCCAGCCACTTTGTCTCTATCTAAAAACTGGACAAGTGCGAGTTGGACTCGCGCATGAAGGGTTTCGTACCATTCTCTATAAAAACGGCAAAAAAACACGTTTGTTTTATGGGAGGGGAGACCCCTTAAATATTTATTTTATTCTGCTTTTTAGTATTATTTTTTATGCGGCAATAGAAATACATAGTCTGTGACAATTTCAACTGTCTATCATGGTTCATGAGATACAGCCTGGTGACGGACAGATGTACAGACAGCGGAGTCTTTGGGGCCCGTTTTTACCCTTTGGTTACGGAACCCTAAAAACGGCATAGAAATGATCACCTTAGCTTTGATGGTTCTCTCCCCAAGATGTAGGGCTAGTTACCAAAAATTCTAGAGAAGGCTCTTAATATTTTAAAACAGAAGCACTTTGAATTAATATGTGACCCAGGAATCAAATGAATAATGACTTAATACAAATAATTAACAAATGGCTTTTGATTTTCAGGGCCTAGAGCTACCCCCTAGTAAATAACTCTAGATATGCCAATGATATCAACTTCAAAAATGCAGCCTACCTATGTCCTTATTCCAGTAAGCTGTGCTCTAGCCAAATCTCATAAAGATCAGTTTAATCTTTTAGCTGTGAAAAGACATGACAGTGTGATAATTTGATTTGAACTTTTTACCAATACTGGCAATGATATGGCATACCGCTAAGCAGCTCATTGGTACAATTTAAAAATTGTATCTCTGGCTACCACCATATTATCTGAATATGCTACCAAGCCATATAAATAGCACTTTTGTGCATCAGACCAGGTGAATTAGTGTGAGGCTTCTATATAAGCACTGTTCTCATATAATTAATATCCCTATCATCAATTACAATGAAATGAGATAAAAAAAAAACTATTTTACATTTAAATAGAACAATAATATTCACCTATTTTAAGTTACATTTTATTTTTAGAATACATTTATTTAAATATGTTAGAAATCTATTTAAAAAAAGAATGATTCTTTATAGTAAAAAACTGTTGTTGTTGGTGCAAATGCAATGAGATTTGTCATAAATTAACAACATCTAAGAGATGACACTCTGACCAGGAATCTTGTTAAGTATGACTTTTATTTACAATATTAAAGTCATGACAATAAAGCTGGTTCATAGTAAGGAATGCACTACCATGTCACAGCAATTTCATAACACCATGTGTATAAGTGATTAAGAAATACAGGGTGCGGCTCAATATTAGTCACAAGTTAAACTAAATTACCAAACACCCTCGAAGGGGGTCTCGCCACCCTAATTCGTAGAATACGCAAGGCGCGTAACAAAAATGTGGCCTAATTTAGCAAATAGCCACTCGAAATCCCGACAAGGTCAACGAAAATGAGCAATTCCGAATATTTTCACGATTCAGAACGTATAGTAGCGTGGAGGTCGTCGAAAATATTACGAATATTCCGAATTAAACCCAACGTGTGGGGTCAACATACGTAAGGAAAAAATCAATAACGCAGAACCGTATGGTGTTTGTTTTTGTATGTGTCTCAAAGAAAAAAGTACTGTTTCTTTGTTTACAAAGCTTAAAAACGCTGCACCATTCATAAAAGTGTAAAATTAGACTGGAAATTTAATCGATGATTCGTGACAGACGAATGTTTACGTCCGCGAAAAAAATATGTACGAAAAAAGTTGTATCTTGTCAGTTTTCAGCGTTAATTAAAATATTTGATCTCTTTTTTTGTGTAGATTACATCCATCAGTAGCGATAATAAGCAATTATTTATTTGTTTTGCTAACGAAAGCTCGGTACGATGAACTTTTATACATACCTCATTTTGTAGCCGTATCCTTTGTCGAGATCAATCCTGCACTATTGCACATAACGCAACAACTGTTCACTTATAAACAGCATATTATCACAAACACAATCCTCCACTTCCGCATTATCGACTAGCGTACACGTCTCGGGCTTTTCGGGTAGCCATTTTTGTCAAAAAAGAATTTTTCACCACCCGTCGATTTCGGAAAGCGGTGAGCAAGCTACACGACCGCTGCACGGAGACGGCAGACGAATTAAAATAAATGGAACATTGAACTGGCGATCACAACTTCCCGTCAGTCCGAATCACAGTTTCTTGCTCACTTCTGCGTTCGATTGAGCTTTTTCATAATACTAGCTAGCCATGTCAACGCATGTATTCTACGCACTCTGTGTGCAAATCGGAACGAAAAATTACATTTTCTCCCTTATTTGTGGTACTTCCAAGTTTGGTCGCATAATACTCTATCCCTGTCAGCGACCAATCACCTTTCGGGAAGTTACCTTCTGTTCCTAGAACATAATAATAAAACGTAGCACGTAGCGTCATCTCTTCGTATTGCATATAAGCTTGAACTAAATTATTTTCTTTTATGTAGTGACATCTATTATTGAATAAAGCACACTTTTTAAACCCTACACTTATAATGATTAAAATTTAATAAATGGCAATACTAGATAAAGAATGAAAATTAGATGAAAACGTAATTATTGATAATAAAATATGGATTCCCGAGAGAACATTTTGGTATAAATTTTCCTATTGTTTCTAGTCATATTTATAAATAAATAACACTGAAAAATACAATGTAAAATATTATTAAAAGTCATGAGATAGCAACATCTAATCCATCCAATTTGTTTTTCAAGTGACACAAATTAATGACAGTTGCACAGTAGTGTCTTTTTGTGGAAAAAAGTCAGCCTGTTTCTCTTTTCGTAAATAGTTCCTTTTTTAAATCAACTAAAATAATGGTGGGCGCAATGCCTGTTAATTTAATACCAAAATTTTGTAACGGCGCCATGGACAGTAGGAACGGCGTGGAGGATGGTGACTTCCAAGTCCACATAGGCAGTCGAGTTAAATGCATTGAGGATTTTGGCACGGTGAAATACATCGGCGAAGTCCAAGGATACAAGGGAATCTGGTACGGAGTTGAATGGGATGAACCTGCGAGGGGGAAACATGATGGATCTGTTGACGATATTCAGTACTTCAAGACTTCGAAACCAGGCGCTGGGTCATTTATTCGCCCGAATAAGATTGCTCCATTCAAGACTTGCTCGGAAGCCATAAAGAAGTACTATGGTGATCGCGAGGTAAATGCTATAATTCTCCAGCATTTTAAAGATTTTAAACTGTTTTTGTAGCATTAAACTAGCTTATTTCAAGTACTAATTAGGTCATACTCCCACACTGTATTGTATTCAGGTTTAGTGAGTCACCAAAACATGTTTGTTTTGTTATTAAAGTTTTTTAAATGTTGCCTTGGATTTTGTTTATATTTCTCAATCTATTATAAAACTTGTACAATCCAGATTACTTTAAGGTCAACTACCTTAATAATCATTCTAAGCTTTAGACAACACAGCTTTTACTCTCCACTGTACTATAAATAACAAATTTGATTTTTGACTAGGTTATGGGAACATATTTTGAGTCATAGGTTAATGTCAAATAGATTTATTATGAAGTGGTGTTATACTCTTATATAAACTTAATCTTTTATAAACACAAAAGATTTTGATTTTGGAGTTCTAATTAATAAATTATAAGTGATAAGAGATTCAATAATGTCGTTAAACGCAGGCATGCAAACATAAGTGTCCTAGTTTTGTTGTTTCCTTATAATTCAGCTTAGGTAACTATCCAGTGGTGTTGGCTAGCCAAACAGGCACAGAATAATGCCTAATAGACCAATTATTAAGCTTTGACTTCATTGTAGTACTTGAGAAATTATCTCATGGGGGACACGTAATGAACTGCGATAACTTTTGACTGGGTGAACCGATTTGGATGATTTGTCGTTTAATGTATTCTGTTTTAACAATAAATTTAAGGAAATAATTTAGACAAGTGAATACTAGGTTTTCAGCGAGTTTTAATTGTGGGAATCCCCAAAAATACTTTTCACATGGTTTCAAATGAGGGAATATAATTTATATTTATATATATTCCCTATTGGCTGTTCTGTTGACGCTTCAAGAGATAACACATACTCACTTTCTCATGCATTATATTAGTATGAAGTATTATTTAAATACTCTATTGATCTATTGTAATTCCAGGATGAAACTGTGGCAGCACACCGCAGGACTGTAATCAATGAATGGAAACGAGAGATGGGCGCTCCGTTCATTGAAATGGTTGGCTTTGAGAAGATACATCAGAAACAGTACGTATGTTTCTATTGTCCTAAAGTTTTTTGCCTTCATCATCATCAGCTTCTTTGATAGAAAGAATAAAAAAAACATCAGATATTTAAAGTTTCTCGTTTCCTGTTCCTTTGTGATGTAGTTATTTCCAAAATTAATTCCTTACATAGTCGTCGCAACGTCAGAGATCAGTTATTCTTATATAAGTTAATACACAATTTGATAGATTGTTTCTCTCTATTGCATAGATAAAGTTTTAAGTGCCATAGACATAATACAAGACACACAAACCTTTTTGCATTTGTCAGAACACACTATGGATCATATATCTATCGTGCTTGTAAGGAATATAATGAAAAGTTTTCGGATGTGGATATTTTCTCATCATCAATTAGTGCTTTTAAATCAGATATGCAAAAAAAGAGTCAAAATACAATTAATTTAACTTAATATTCATGGTTCATGCAGCCAGATTGTGGAACTCGATGCTGTCGACTGTATGTGAC
Organism: Carcina quercana; assembly: GCA_910589575.2. Lineage (NCBI taxonomy): Eukaryota > Metazoa > Arthropoda > Insecta > Lepidoptera > Depressariidae > Carcina > Carcina quercana. Next base: position 1,847,399 of record OU342451.1, on the reverse strand, counting down.
AGTAAAACAGTTTTTTTTTAAAGAAAAAAGTCAAGGAACATTTTCTGTCTCTTAAAAGTAGTTCATAAGTTAATATATTATTGTATGTATGTATGACTTTTGATTTATGTAAATATTTTGTATCTTGTATTTATGTAATCGTATAATGTATTTAGATATATTATATGTACACGCCTACACCTGCCCTCCTCTCTTCACTATTTCTCTCTTGACCCAGGACTGCTGTAAGAAATTTCTTATAGAAATAAGCTGTTCCTTTTGTGTATATTTTCTTTGTTTTTTGTGTGTTTTGTATTTTTCCTGTGTACAATAAATTGTTAAATAAATAAATAAAATACTTTAAAAGTTTTCTATCTCTTTCACCTTTTAGAAAATTCGACCGTCTTTTGGAAGTGTGCGTCCAGAACCAAGACGTGGCAAAGGCAGGTGACGTTGCATCTCTCTGCCCCAACGTGAGAAGCCTGGACATCTCGAGGAATCTGTTCTCTAACTGGAGGGAGGTCATACAGCTGAGTGCGCAGCTTCCCGATCTTAGGGAGCTGGATGTCAGGTATGGGCTAATATTCCTAGCGATCTTGATACTCTATTATTCTAGGAGGTATTCGCCTTTATAATGTACGTATGCTTATCATCATCAACGGCCTATATATGTCCCCACTGCAGGGGCTCAGGCCCCTGTACTATGGAACACAGTCCACCACGCGAGATCAGTGCGGGTTGGTAGACTTCACACACACCTTTGGATTCCTTCTCAGGAGTGTGCAGGTTTCCTCACGATGTTTTCCTTCACCGAAAAGCCAATGGCAATGATTTTAACATTCGTACATAAATTCCAAATAACAAATTGTAACTCATTGGTACGAGCCAGGATCGAACCTAGACCTCGATTGTTCAAGGACTGATGTTCTACCCAACTACCATGGCTATCCATACTTATGTTACTCAGGGATACAGCATCAATGTTTGATGGGTTTGCACTTGACGTTAATCTCACCTGGTGGTAAGTGACGATAAGGCGATTGGATGGTAAGCGTGCGTACACAGAAGCCTCAAGATAAGTTAAAAAAAAAGTTTATTTATTTTATCTCACAGTGACACCTTATATATAATATAAATAATAAACAACATAAGTGCTACAAGGTAGGTGTACCTGTGAGAGTCTGGTGCCTGAGATAGGTGTGACCCTGTGTTACAGGACACCAGGCTCTCACCCACCGCGCTTTAGAGCTGCGTATAAACAGATTACAGCTAAGAAATACAAAATAACTTATATATATGTTTGTATAATATATCTAGTCTATATGATGAATGAAGAAGTATGTGTGTGTAAGGAAGTGTGTGTGTGTGTTTGTGTGTGTTAGGTCAGTGTAATTTTTGTTGGGGTAGCTGGTGCTTCTTTGGGTAATGAGGCGCTGGCTCTGCCACCTTTCATACCTGAGCACAACAGTGCTATTAACTCTGCTGTTTTGCTAGCTACACGCCGCGACTAACAGCCTGAAGGTTCTGACCGCAGTTCTATGTTCGCCTGGCTAGCTACCACCATGTTACCTAAGTCTGCCGCCTAACAACAGTGCATGGCATCCCCACTTGCTATCAGGTGAGATGAAGTGATATGAAGTGCTAACCTATTTAAGTTTCATTTTTTTCTTTCAGCAAAAACCGCATGGCCATCGACATGACTGAAGAAACCCTAACCCAAATGTCCATCAACTTTACCAACCTTGAGAAACTTAATATGTCTGTTTGTGACTATGAATGGTCCGATATACTCACATTATCAAACCTTTGGCCCAACGTCAAAGAAATGGTTGCAGCGTTCAACCGAATCAAGACGATATCACCACCAAAGAATGTACTAAGAAACCTGACCGTATTAAGACTGGATGGTAATCCAATAGACTCATGGTATGAGGTCCTGAATCTTGGCAAACTGAAGAATTTGAGGATTCTGAGCTTGAACGAGTGCTCGATTAAGGAGATACGTTTCAACGATGAACCTTATGAGAAAGTGGATGATTTTTGTAACTTAGAGGTTATGTTTTTGAACAGGAATTATATTAACGATGTAAGTTATATTTGAATTTTTTTAAACAGTACTTGCACTTGACTTTTATCACAGTGCCTTATCACAGCTTTAAACACTTGCATTGAATTCGATGCCCTTCGAATTTGGGCTCATATCAATACCAGACTACCAGGCTGACATGAAAGTAAGGAAGCGTGCAATATCGTTTCTTTAGCGCAGTTTACCTTGAGATTACATATTCCTAATTACCAGGCTGTTATAAAAAGCAGAAGTTCTAATTCTATTTCTTCTACTTCTAATTGAACACACACACACTCCACGTACTTGTGTATACCAGAGACAAGAATTCCGTGCGGGGAGACCTGGTTACCCATAGCACAGGCCTCGGGCTTAGTTTGGGAACCAGCTCTCCCACAACTACTTGTATAAAATACGAGTATAAAAAATAAACTAGATATATGACGTTGTGGAGAGAGGAAATAAAAACCTTTTTTATTATTATTTGGCTCAAATGTAACCTGCACCGCGGGGGTTTTCACTTCAGTACGAGCTTAATTTTTGAAATTAGAACGCGTGAGTTCTATTTTTAAAATGTACATAGATTAACGAACCCCGCTCAAGTAGACTGCATTACTGACAAAATCGTGTGTTTGGTTTTTTTTAAACTGTAATTTTATTACAGTGGCGATCAATAAGCGAGCTACATAAACTGAAAAGCCTGAAAAAACTGTACTTCTTAAAGAACCCCATACAGACGACTGAGGACTACGACACAGATTCACAAATGGTCATCGCAAAAATTGGCACTCTACAGGTACCGACATACAGATTTTCTATTATACATATAGAATAGAAACTTCCGTCTTACTACTGTGCCACCTACTTTTGACAAAATTTTGCAATATGTAATACTAGTTAATAAGTATATTAAAGTATGACTTCGTATGTCCGCTAAGGACGAAACATAGCAGATCTACAACTGTTACCTACTACCATGTACTGTATTACCTATGTTTACGAATAAAGATTTGACTTTGACATATTTATTTATTCATCTAGGGTCATATTTTTAGGGTTCCGTACCCAAAGAGTAAAAACGGGACCCTATTACTAACACTCCACTGTCCGTCCTTCTTTCTAGCTAGCTAGGTTTAGTCTAGACTAGTCTAGCTAGGTTCTTCGAGCGATTTGGCCTGCCCATTGCCACTTCAGCTCACTGACTCGTCGAGCTATTTCGGTTAACTTAGTTCGTGTACGGATTTCCTCATTCCGGATTTTATCATTCCGAACATAGCTCGTCTTCGCTGGCTGAGTGACTTGAGCTGGTTTATTAGGTCAACAGTAAAGAACCACATTTCGGTTCCGTATGACATCAGTTAAGGTTAATAAACAATGATATAAATATGTTATTTTAGGAATTGAACGGCTCGACGATCACGCGGGAACTGCGTCGCGGCGCCGAATACGACTATATGAAACGCTACGGCGCGGAATGGAAGACGGCTCAGCAAGATCCCCTCACGAAACGAGCCTTCGATGTAGAACACACCAGATTCACGGAGCTAATCAAAAGTAAGTCCTCAAGGAGCAGAATGGAAGGTGCAAGGGTTCCACATTCGACGACCGTATGCGCTTTTGATCTTACGCGAGGAATTTTATTCAAATTCTGAATTATTATTAAAAACTTACTTACACTAAAGGTGCGATAATATTTCGCTTTGTTTATAATAGGCTAGTTGACTAAATTTGAAAACTTGGTTAATTATATACTTTAATATCTATTTTATCCCACAAAAAACTATATTTTAAAGAAAAAGCAAAATATTTACATTACGTATTTTGTATTTAATAAAAAGCAATTTATATTTCCCTCTAAAACTCTGAACAGTGTGATGGCGTCTTGCATGACGTCACAGTCTGCTCTGTGACATGACCACGTCATCAACAACAATGACGTGCTGCGTGTCGTGACGTCACGCGTGCCTGCGCCGCGTTTTGCGTGTTCGCTGTCACGTGACTTGATGACTAGTTGTTTCGAATTTATTTTCTAAAAATATTAATAATCTTTAACTTTTTTGTGAAATAGACTGTATTTTTCTTATCTACGTCTCTTCGTTTATAATTAGAAACTATAAACCAAGCAATTAGTTATTAATGGACACAAGCCTATTGAGACGTGCGTTGCCTCTCATGTTGTCCCTTTCTGATACACTGACATGAACATTAGTGCTGCCGCAGCTTACCTCGCCTTCTACCGTAAATCAGTGAATTTTGTTCAGCACGAAAATGCGTTCACGCTCTCTCCAGCCATTCTCCTTATAAGCCTAAGTATTTGTTGCACATGAGCCCTCTTAAGAGGCTATGTTGGTTAGACCACGTGGCCGCGTTCAAATTTGGATTGTTTTGTAGCTGTCCCTATCCGAGCCCTATCCTACCCGAGCGCGTACGGTGAGACAGCATACACTACGCGAAGTTATCCACCCGTTATTTGGACGTTTCGTAGTCCAGGCATCATTTGAAGGATACAGTATATTATGTAACCATTTTTTTAATACAGTATACTAATGAAATTTATGTGTGGGTCGTCAGCTTCCTCATAGAGCTATGAGAATTCTACGCATGCCAAATTTTAAAGCAATTTAGGTGCAATCAAACTTTAGCATTCATAATTTAGCAGCAATCATGACTCAGTTACAGCGAGTTGTTTTTAGTGTGTCAGCTGGAGACATGGGTCTCCAGCTGACACATGCCAGGAAGGCAAACCAGTGAGGTTAGGGCTTTAGACTATAGTCAGGCATTTAAAGCACAATTAAAGCAATGAGAGCCAAAAAAATTAACGATCACATTGATAAACTGTTGGATCTACGAACGAAATACCGTGTGTAAGCTGGCGACCCGTGTCACCAGCTTACACATCTGGATCTTCGTAATTATTCAAGTTACGATTATGTATTGTACCTCATATTTTAGAGCAAAATAGAAGCAATAGGCTTCAAAATTTTCGAATCTCTAGTGCTAAAACTGTTTGAGCTACGAGCCGATATGTGTGTGTAAGCTGGTGACATGGGTCGCCAGCTGACACATGTAGTATCTCTGAAACTACATAAGTGAGAACTTCGTTTTAAAGATCAGATGAGACCATACAATAGAAGCGTTCACGAGTCAAAATTTCAAATCTCATGGCTGTCTAGATTCAAAGTTATAAGCAAAAAACTATTTTCCCGCCAAAAAATTCAAAATAATCGCACGGACGCCGCTGAGCGGGCCGTTGCCGTTCCGTGCGCTACGCTATTACAATAGAGTTTCAACTTAGCCGTCATTGTTTTAAAATTCATTTTAACCTGCACTTTCGTATCGATTCAATTGGTATATTGAGCGTGTTAGACCAGGAGCCGACTGAAATAAGCAATGGTATACTACCGATTAACTTTATAGAGAGATTACGAACGACCTTCACGAATCCTGAAATTTGGCAAAAAACAAAGTCTTATGGGACAAATATAGGAACCCTCGGTGCGCAAGTCTGACTCGCACATGTCCCGTTTTTGATATTATGAAAATCAGACAAAGCAATGTTAGTCGACTTTTATAATAAAAATATATCAAATCATAAGATTTTTATTCATTTGCAAATCTAAATTTCTGAGTATAAGCAATTATTTTTATTAAAATGTGCCAATATTGTTTGCAATTTCCATGAAAATAGCTATGAATAAAAGTTTAAGAAATACAGCCTATGTCATTTTCCATCCTTTTCCAAACTACCCCTATACAAAAAATCATCATTCTGACTCTACGTTACGACGATAATAAAGGACAAACAAACAAAATCACTTTTGCATTCATAATATTATTTTATAAATAATATTAGTATGGATTGCTATTGAAAATACACTAAATACCGAGCTCAACAATTATTGGTCATAGTGATATAAACTGTATATGTTGAACATATACCTCTTATACTATGTTATATCACACCGTAAATTGTTATTTCTGATAAGTTGATTCATTGCTAAACTAAATCTTGACTTCCTATTAGTTAAATTAGTAGACTTGAATTATGCACCAACGATGAAGGGTTATATTATCACTTGACCTCAAATTTGGTGAAGGTCGTTCGTAGTCTCTCTATAAAGTTAATCGGTAGTATACCATTGCTTATTTCTGTCGGCTCCTGGTCTAACACGCTCAATATACCAATTGAATCGATACGAAAGTGCAGGTTAAAATGAATTTTAAAACAATGACGGCTAAGTTGAAACTCTATTGTAATAGCGTAGCGCACGGAACGGCAACGGCCCGCTCAGCGGCGTCCGTGCGATTATTTTGAATTTTTTGGCGGGAAAATAGTTTTTTGCTTATAACTTTGAATCTAGACAGCCAGGAGATTTGAAATTTTGACTCGTGAACGCTTCTATTGTATGGTCTCATCTGATCTTTAAAACGAAGTTCTCACTTATGTAGTTTCAGAGATACAACATGTGTCAGCTGGCGACCCATGTCACCAGCTTACACACACATATCGGCTCGTAGCTCAAACAGTTTTAGCACTAGAGATTCGAAAATTTTGAAGCCTATTGCTTCTATTTTGCTCTAAAATATGAGGTACAATACATAATCGTAACTTGAATAATTACGAAGATCCAGATGTGTAAGCTGGTGACACGGGTCGCCAGCTTACACACGGTATTTCGTTCGTAGATCCAACAGTTTATCAATGTGATCGTTAATTTTTTTGGCTCTCATTGCTTTAATTGTGCTTTAAATGCCTGACTATAGTCTAAAGCCCTAACCTCACTGGTTTGCCTTCCTGGCATGTGTCAGCTGGAGACCCATGTCTCCAGCTGACACACTAAAAACAACTCGCTGTAACTGAGTCATGATTGCTGCTAAATTATGAATGCTAAAGTTTGATTGCACCTAAATTGCTTTAAAATTTGGCATGCGTAGAATTCTCATAGCTCTATGAGGAAGCTGACGACCTACACATATGAAATTTCAGATGTCGGTGGTTTTTCCAAATTGTTCTAAATTGATTCATACTCTTGTAAATCAGGTTCAAAGTTGGGGCTTTTTATTACCGAAAAATACAATTCTTTGACGCCCTGTAACTCTGGAAGTATATATTTAAACGAAAATCTGACTCACCACCGACACATATATTTGTTTCTAGATTGTGTCTTGAAAATTTCATAGATTTTCATAGCTTAATACTCAAAATATGACTGGACTACGTTTGTATGGGCGCTTTGACAACAGCATACCCTCTTAACAAATCGCCCAGTCAGACTTGCCATAATCGTTATCTGCTGCCATTATTTCATTACATTATTTAAATAATTTAATTATTAACTGTATTGTTTCAGTGTATGGTATCCCCGAAGACAGTCTTCTTATAAAGCAACCTAAAAGCCAAACACTCACATCACAACTCTTGGAAATCACACTTCGCGACGAAAACGGAAAAAGCTTCAAGAAAAAGTTTCCATCTACAATGGCGGTACAAAAACTGGCAACACTGGCACAGCGGCTGTTTTCAAGATCTGGCTTCACCGGAAATCCCAAGCTTTACATACTCGACGAACAAATGGAAGGCGCTGAAATATGTTTAGATAACATGATGAAAGAATTAAGCTTCTTTTCTGTCAAAAATAACGACACCATCCTCGTCAGGTTCTGATAAATCAAAATCAAATTGGTTAAAATTTCGTGCAATACCTGGCAACCCTAAAAAGTTTTAGGCCTCATTAGTATTCTAGAGCAGTAACTTAGATTAATTTATAAAATGGCGACTGCTCTTTGCCGGCATTTCATTTTTTAATGAAAAATAATAATTTTATTGGAGCTTTGTAAATAATTATTACGTCGCTATTGTACCTGTATTTATTGCGGAATTTATTTTTTAAAATTCACATAAATAGATGTCCTCCCATGTATTTTTATTTCCTCGTTTTATTTCATTTTGTCTCTGTCTCTCAAAATGTCGGTATACTGCCCACTCTTAACTAGATATCTAGTGTCAAGTGAAACTAAATTATACCTCAAAAAGAGCACCGTGGCCTATATGGCTACATGCTTGAGAGGTCCCGGGTTCGACTCCCAATTAGTGGTAGGGCTGGGTAGCTACTACCTTGTTACCTAAGTCTGGCGACAAAAAGAAGTGTTAATAGCACGGTTGTGTTGCGGTATGAAAGCTAGCAGAGCCAGTGACTCATTAAGATTAGGTTAGGTGAGAATGCTTTTCACACAACGGCCGTATCTTCAATGAATATCAGGTGAGATGAAGGCCAAGTACAAACCATACATAAAAATACTTTGAACACAATACCAATCGTATAATTTTTATACAACGGCCTATTGTGTTTACATTTTGGAATAGTTGTTTATTTCCTTTTGTCGAACCTTGTTCGTCACAAAATAAGTAAATATGTTCCAATCAGTCTTTGTACACAGACATTGTAATAGATAACGATGAATTGGAGAACCATATGTGACCTTATACTACACATTGATATTTTTATCGTTCATTATATTAAACACATGTAACCTTGGTAATTCGATCTTCGTTAGTGATTCGTCAGTATTTCATAGAAATTAAACTGAGACACATGTTAATTTTTACAAATTCACGCTATTTAATCCTTGATATTGCTTAAAAAAATAGAAACCGATTTATAATGTCGTTAACTCGATATCACTCTGGCTGTCTTTAAAAACAACATTTTTTAAATGCGCAATGAAAACAAACTTCTAACACTGGCCGGCAACATCCTCCTTGATCGTCATTGGTAACCGAACTGTCAACAAAAAAAAGAGTAAATGTCAACAAATGGCTTCTGGCGAGAAATTCAAAGTTCGTCCGTGGAATTTGTGTTAAATGTGTGATTTACTACTACAAATTTTGTGATAAAAGTGTTTCGTACCATGGGTAATTGTCTCGCTAGTTTCTGTCGGCGTAGAAAAGTGCGCCGCCATATAGTTTTAATACTGATCGGTTTAGATAATGCGGGTAAGACAAGAACTGTGAATAATCTATCCGGAGAGTCCGATGATAAGGTTTTGCCTACAGTTGGATTCAAAGCTGTTAATTTAGTACATAAGGATACCCCTGTGACTGTTTACGACCTCGGGGGAGGGCCGGAATTCCGTCAGATTTGGTCGCAATATTACAGCGAGGTGCATGGTGTGATTTTCGTTATCGATTCGAGCGATTTTTCACGGTTGGACGAGTGCAAAACGGTACTCGAAGAAGTTTTATCGCACGACAAAATATCAGGTAAATATGAAATTGTATAACCATAGCAACGTGTCTAATTGCAGACTAGAGAAAATAAAACTGATGACGGCGCGGCAAATTCAAAATTATGATTTTTTCAGTTTTGTCTGTCCCATGGTTGTGCTGATTCTATTTTGACTAAATCTGTGCATTTGTTTTGCTGCAGAAAATTACTAAGAATAATCTTAAAAATGCAGCTGCAGGACTATGATCACTTTATCCAAATTCTGTTGTCTAAAGCATAAGAGTTTACCTTCTAAATTTGCTTAAATATTCTGGTTATATAAAATGTTGTTAATAACTTGATTGAGATATTACAAAACAAATAAGTATTCGGATCTATGTATGGTATTTGTTCAATATATCTAAAAATATTAAAGAATTACAATTTATTAAATATTTTTGTAAATTTTAGCAGATTTACATATTTTTAATAGATTTTGCGAGTAATTTGGAGATTCATTTAACCAAAGAGTCTAATACTAATTGAAACATACATTTTTAGGACCATACTATTGATATACTGAGAAAAACTTAACTTTTGCATGTGCTTGTAAAAAACAGAAAAATTTATATAACCTAACCCATCTGGATATCAGAACTTTATATCTTTAAACATTTGAGCACCCATTTAAAAAAATGAGTTAGTTGTATACAACTTACACAACTAGACTACCTGCCGCGGTAGCATGAGACATTTGCGACTTGAGAAAGACGTCACTTCACGTTCGCCACTTCGAACAAATGTCGTGATATCACAACTCGAACGGATGACGTTCGTATACGCGCGCATGTGCGAGTAGGTAGCAGGCGCCATTCGTAATGGCCATTGTCTGCACCAGTCTTTTGTGGGGGAAGTGAGGCATCGCGGATTGGTGGGAGGCGGTGAACGTCCGTTCTGTACTTAGTACTATATTAATTATGTGACGTCACCTTCAAATATGAGTGAGTATAGTCATTGTTCAAGTTCGCCGCAATATCGACGCGCCATTTTGTCCGTCTTCACTACTGCGACCTCGAGACTAGCGCATACCTTCTTGTTAATTTATTTAAACTATTAAATAATCTCAGGAAGTTCACCGACATAGCTCGACGAGTTAGTGAGCTGAAGTGGCAATGGGCAGACCACATCGCTCGAAGAACCGATAACCGGTGGGGAGTAAAGGTTCTCGAGTGGCGACCACGTACCGGGAAACGTCTACCAGGCCGTCCCCCTACTAGATGGACCGACGACCTGGTTAGAGTCGCGGGGAGTCGCTGGATGCAGGTGGCTCGGGACCGGTCGATGTGGCGTACCATGAGGGAGGCCTATGTCCAGCGGACGTTTCCCGGCTGATGATGATGATTAAATAATCAGTTTTTGGTTATAAATACAGTCCACTCGTTCATTTCACAACGTGCATTGTGAAACAGTTACATTTAAAGGTCAAATATCGATACGATTTGTCGTTAAAATATGTCAATATCTCTCTCACCACTCTAATGCGCCTCATGGTAACCCGTGAAGGATGCGGGAAGTTGCTGGATGTAAGATGTGTCGCACAATGGTGGGAGACCTATGTTCAGCAGTGGACATTTTCCTGATGCTGCTGATATACATATGTCGATTCGTTGGAACGCAAACTCTATATCTCTGTCTAAGTTTTCTTTAGTCTTTGATATTACTATACATTATATGTATATAAAACTAATTAGTATTTTTATCAGTACTTTACCTTTACTGTTCAATGAGTTTATGAGAATGACATTTTGGTACCATTCATTCGTTGATCCGTGTGGTCTCGGCTTTAGAATAGGTTTACATTTACACCATGTCATCCCGCGGGTGTCGTAATAGACGACTAAGTCCTGTGATCAACATCTTACTGCGATCTCCAATCTGCCGGACAAAACGTGGTGATTATGAGATTGTATCCACTGATCCTGAAATCTAGTCATTTGTGTCCGAGATATGACTGTTTTATGTATGACGGGTTTTGCATTTGGCCTTCATCTCACCTGATGGTAAGTGACGATGCCTTAAGCTAATGATGCGCTGGCTGCTACCTTTCACACCGGAACACAACAGTGCTATTAACACTGCTATTTGGCGGCAGACTTAGGTAGCATGATGGTAACTAGCCAGGCGGACATAGAAAATGCCTTACCACCATCTAAACCGATAGTGTACCCCGACTGGGAATCGAAATCGGGGCCTCTGGATTGTTAAAAGTTTCCTTAAGTTTGACAGCTGTCAGCCGAGTCATGTTCCTGAGATTATCAACTGTGTGAAATAATAAGTGGTCCGTTTTTTAATCGGCTGTTCCATAAAAAGTAACCGTAAAGCAAATTCAAATCATTTTATTGTGACACACAGGTTACATGATGTTAAAATTAAAAAATAGTACTCCGTGGTCTACCAGCTGGCATACAATATTTCTAACATAATTCTCCGTCAATAATATAATATATAATAATGTCACGTTCATTTATAGTCATTCTTAAGTACAGTACGACTCTAGAAAGAATCTATTTATTTATTGTAGCCACGGATACCAGAATCAGTGGATACAGCTTATCGGCACCATTGGGTATTATTATCCCAGGATCCTTGGCGACAAACCCGTGAATATGGCAAATCCCTTCATAGAAAGTCCCACAGTTCTCTCGAACACACGAATTGTTTTTACAAATAGGTACTTACTTGCCCTTTGACTTTGAGGCCCATGTCCTGTCCACACGTGGACTTGCTAAAATAATGATTGTGTATTTGAACAGGCAAACCGATCCTGATATTAGCCAACAAGCAAGACAAGTCTGGCGCCCTGGACGACATAGATGTGGTTGAGAAACTCAACATAGAACCACTCGTTAATAGGTAAGATATCCCGATCAGCCGCCGTAGCACGAACGCGTGAGAGGTATATGTCATACTTAAACGTCAAATGTCTATAGGATGCAGGGGCGTAGCTACCGCCGGATCTGGCATATCAATTATACGGGGCCACGGGGCCGTAGCCCAATGTAAGCAAAAATTAATAAAAACTTCCCTTTTTTATATATTTCACAAATGACAAAAGTAAAAAAAGCAATTTCTTTTCAACAGTTGGCAACATCGGTTATCGGCTGCGGGATTTCCCCGTTTAAGTCATTTACTTCAACGGGGGAATCCTACAATAATCGATGTACATAAGGATATGGTATTGAAACAAAAGTATCGATACTATACTCATGAGTAGTATAACAGAAGTAATCGATACTGGTATCGTACTTGTATGAAAAGTATCGAGTTACTCAGGTATCGAATACTTATGGAATTCAGTGTAGTGTAAATAAAAATACTTCTAAATAGTTTTAAATGGCTGTATAAATTTAAAAAAGTTACGATCCAAAGTCATCTCCCGTGCAATCAGACCAAAATAATAATTTACTAAACCTTAAACCCAACAAGTTTTTCAAAATTAAAACTGATAAAAAATTACCTAAGAACTTCGATGGAACAGGAACGCCGACATAGCTCGACTAGTCAGTGAGCTGAAGTAGCAATGCGCAGGCAACATCGCTCGAAGAACCGATAACCGGTGGGGAGAAAAATTTCTCGTCTACCGGGCCGTCCTAGGTGGACCAACGACCTGGTTAATCGCGGAAAGTCGTTGGATGCAGGTGGCTCGGGACCGGTCGATGTGGCGTACCATGAAGGAGGCCTATGTCCAGCAGTGCACGTTTCCTGGCTGATGATATCTCTATAACTTGATTTATATGTGTCGGTAGGTATCGTTGCCCGACCCTAGTGGAGTCTTACAGCGCCCAGGTGGAGCACCCGGGCAAGAAAAGCAAGATCGACCCGGGGCTACGCAAGGGCTACCACTGGCTCCTAAACTACATTGTGAAGCGGTACGGCGACATCAATCTACGTGTACAGACGGACATACACGCCGATCTGGAACGTCGCAAGAGGATGTTACAGAAGGCTTCTAGCAGGTCTCGTGTTTATTGCACATACAAAAAACAGTTGTACAGACAATAATTAACTCGTTCAAAAGGAACTAGAAACCGACTTCAACTGCCCTAAAAGTCAACAGCGTTCATCCCCTGAAACGTTTACGTTAGGGAAACTTATCTGGGTATATGTTTAGTTTTTGTTGATTTTCTCAAAAAGCACTGAATCAATTTCGGTAATATTTATATGGGACCACCTCTGAAGTGTGTTCTACCAAACAAAAAATTAATCATTTTAATCGATCCATAAATTGGCGGAGTTGTCGCGTAACATACAAATAATAAAAAATATGCTGTCGAATTGAGAGCCTCTCCATTTTTGAAGTCGGTTGAATAGAAAATAAATTTTACAAATTGAGATAATGGCCGTGACGTATTGTCTAAATGTTGGACTAACAGTTCGGAGGTCCCGGGTTCGATTCCCAATGAGGGTACCTATCGGACACTATCGGTACTTTGTTTGGTTGGTGCTAGAGCAGGTCCCGGGTTCAATTCCTGGTGGGGACACAAATATCACTTTGTAAGACTTTTCCCAGTTTGTTTAGGACATTGCAGTCTGAATCACCTGTATGTCTCTGTCTGTCTGAATCTGTCTGAACAGTGATATGACTGCGTGCTTCGTTAGTCACGTTAATCCGTTGTCACCGGTCACTATCTACGACAGGCAGTAGCTGCATGAGACGTGGCAGAGGACTGTGGCGGTGCAACAACTCTCACACTGGGGTGTGTGAGGTCCGTCATACATCTTACAACCTGCACGATAAGATGAAGGTTAGCTTGAGGCGGTGAAGGAAAACATCGTGAGGAAACCTGCATGTCTTGAACAGGCATGTGAAGTCCGCCGATCCGCACTGGGCCCGCGTGGTGGACTATGGCCCATACACTCTCTATAGGAGAGTAGGCCTGAACCCCTCAAGTGGGGAAATATATGGGCTGTTGATGTAGCTTGAGGCTTCTGGGTACGCACGCTTACCACCCAACGGCCGTATCGTCACTTAGCATCAGGTGAGATGAAGGCCAAGTGCATAAAAAACCTGCATTAAATACAGATTTTTATTGTTTGTTTGCTATTGTATTGCAGAGCGTCACAAACGTTCACAGCGCTCTCTGATGACATAGCCACTCAGACAGGTTTCGAGAACCCCAACTTTGAGTTCTCCAAGTCGCCGGAGAAGGGTCTCGAGAGTGCGCTGATCGTGGTGCAGCCAATGAAGAACCACAGCCTGGATACCACGCTCACTATAGAGAGCGTAGACTCGGAGAATACCAGCAACGCTAAGACGAAGTTGTCGCCGCTGTTTGGCAGGTAGGTGAAGGTTCAGGGATGGATTACCAGGTGTTGGCAAAGGATTTGGCCACTTCAACGACAAACAATTATAAGCTAGTGTCGAGCTGTTGGGTAGTAACGTCCCACCGGACCCGAGTCCAGAGAGCCGGTCCAGGTCCTCCCCGGCGCTGGGGTCGATGACAAGAGGGTCTACGAGACTTTCACCTCTGGCTTGCCTTAACCGGCCGGCCAGAGTGGACAGCTAGAGCTGCGTGCTCGTAATGGCGTAATAACGGGGAAACTGCGTGTGAAACCGGTGCCACATCTCTCCACACCCTCTAGTCCACCTTGACAATGTTGCTACCTTTGTCGACAGTATTGGTGACAGTATTTTGGGATCTCACCATCTGCCAACATATTCAGTCCAAGGAAGTCCAGGCAGACGTCCGTTCCGTCCCCATAGTCCTGTCTAATGCTCCACCTAGCAGCCATATATATTAGTTACCTATCGCCATAGTGCTGTACCTCTCCGGGGTTGTCTTTGAGCGGGTCTTGCTGTTGAAACGTTCATAGAGAAAAGAATAGGTGCGTCCTATCCTTCTTTATAAAGTCTCGAAGGGGCCTCTACGTGTTGGCCCCATGAAAAAAGACTGGGAACTTCTTGAAAAAGAGTGACCCGCGAAATTAAGGGCTGACTGACTACATTCTGCACCGAATCGCACGTTCCTATGCTAATATCCATTTATGTCACTCAGAACCGTCATATACTAGAGCGAGAAAGAGAGCAGGGGCATGATCGCCTCGCCGATTCATCTCATCTCTCAACTGCGATCCAGGAATTCCTTAACTGCATAGAAGCTTTTTTCCTAATACCCAATCACATATCGGTTGGAAAAGCATAGAAGTTTTCTTTTCAATTTTATTTGTTCCATCGATTCTTCATTGTTGATGTAACTTAGAAGGTCTCGTGTTATCAGGAGTAACAACACGTCTGGAGAGTCTGAGACGGTTCGGATAGAGCTGGAGCCCCGCACTGAGTACCGCAAGCTGTCGCCACTGGTGCGGAACTCCAGTGCAAACCACATCGACTTCCAGAACCGGCCGCAGTCCAGCCCAACTTGCAAGAAGAGGACCGACAAGGTACACTCGCACGCTATGTTTGCCCCTCTGAAGCTGGCGCTCCGGAATTTCGCGCATTTTCAGTCGGAATAGGTGTGTATTATTTTAGATAATAACTATCCTTAGATGACATAAAACACTAGGACAGTTCTTTCCTGCTGCTAACTTGCTTTGCCTACTTATACGTTAGCATTTGATACTGCGCAGCCTTTTGTAGCTAACTTCAGAGGGGCAAACTCTTTTAAAATGGTTGATGGAATGATGAGTTAACACTCCTTCTGCTGCGGCTCGTCATGTCACGTCACCACGCGTGTCTTGCGCACTCGTCACCAGAATGTTTGTCGCTTCAAAATGTTTAACTTTACTTTAGGCCCAGTCAGCCGAGATATTTTTTGCTTATTCTTTCTTTTGAGGACATCTTGGTGCGCAGATTTAAAAGTATTCTACATCAGAATGTTACGATTTTTCTTTGCCTTGCGTCGGAGTCGTGAATTTTTTGAACCGGATTCAAAAAGGAAGGGTATGTTACACTGTATTTTTTAAATATACGTGTACCGGTTTCTTCGCCAACTGTTGACCGGTTTCAATTTTTTTGGCTTGTAACATTGTGTTTTAAAAATCACGTGTCGATGCGTTCCCCCATTGGATATTGCCACTGACTTTGTTAACAGATGAACGTTTCCAAGAACAACACACAAGAGAAGAGCACGTCACTGCAAGAGAACGAGATTGGTGCCTCGCGGGACGAGTTGGGACTGTACCTCGGAGACGGCGCCCGCGCATGGGATGAGTCCTCTGAGAAGAAGCAGAAGGTGCTCGTGGATGATGCTGAGCTGTCGCAGATGCATCGTGAGATATTCTTGACTGGGAGAGGTGAGATTGTTTTGTGTTTGAAGTGTTTAATATTTAGCCATATAGCTCTTTACTAGAGCCGTTATGAATGCTGAATAAGTAAGTCACGGTCCAGCTGAAAATCAGCGCTGTGAGCTTTGGGTCACAGCATCGGCCTGAGCTGGTGCCGTTTTCCAACTTAATTTTGCTGTAAATATTTGTTTTTGTTTTCAGTATGTGTTTTTTCTTCTTCATTATGTGTTGTATTTATATTTACCTTGGAATAAATTATTTTCTTTCTTTATTTCCACGTGCAGACTACAAGGCATCTGCGTCGTCTGACATCACCACGCTGCAGTCACAGACGCTCCCTGCGAGCGTGCGCCCCGCGTCCGCGTCCCAACTCGTGCGCAGGCAGCTGGAGATCTGCTCACAGCACAAGCGCAGACTTAGCCTTAGATGTAAGTTACATTTTTGCTCAAACGTTGTATAGCACCGTGCGTTACCTTTACGGTTTCTTTTCAATCGATTTCAAATAATTAACGCGTTCAAAATGAACTAAAAACCGACTTCAATTGCCTTAAAAATTTGGACTTGGTTGATTTTCTCATGAAGGTCTCCAGCTTGCAGGTCGGGACTCGCACCACGAACGATTTGAATGATGTACCGTGGCTTGAATTGAATATTAGGTGTACTTGTTCATGACGGCTCTGCAATCATTTTCCATTGATTGCCCGATGATGCCTGAAAGTGTAATTAACCATGTGTGTTGGGCCCGTCAGACATGTACCGTAACAAGACGAGCCCGGAGCGCGTGTCCATGCTTATCTACGAGCCGGGCAAGACTCCGCAGCGCCATCTAGACAAGGGGGACTTTGAACACTCCAGCATCAACTAGACGAGGTATTTATACTTACTTATCAGCCCGTGACTCTCCACTGCTGAAGATAGGCCTCCCCCAATGTGCGCCACTCCTTCCGGTCCTCCGTCGACCTCATCCACTCGCTTTCTGCTATCTTCTTGAGGTCGACAGATAGGTATTTATACAGTCAAGTTTATTCCGTACACTCAAGTACAAAAATATGTATCCATTTCCCCCCCTCAAAATTTCATATTCACTTTTTTATTGACATTTCTCTCGACGCACTGTACGGGAACAGGAAAAGCTGAATCAAATCCGGCCTGCACCTATATATTATTCAAAAAATCCAAGGAATAATCTAAGTACAGTGTAAACTCTATGTAACGCCACTCAATTTAACGACAAACTCCCTAAAGCGTCGCAATCACTCGGCTTTGGTTGGTTCAGCTTGTCTTCCATACAACGATACACTCTATATAGCATTACACCCACTCTCAATAACGACAACAATTAAAAACAATGTAGTAAAAAGTACTTGTTTATTTGCTAAAATTAATAGAAACTGTGCAGCTGTGACCGTTCTTTTGTCGCTGTATTATCCTAGTCCGTAATAAACTCAACTGTCGCCGTCATATATCTGTCGTAGCTAATAAATAACCGGTAACTACGGCTTATCGTGAAGAAACACGGAATCATCTTACTTTACAGACGACCCGGGGCTCTATTTTTGATTTGCTTGTGTGAGGTAGCTTCTTTGCACACGACCTAATTCACGATCGACTACAAGTCGCAAGAAAACAGGTTTGACCGTATTTTTGAATCAGTCGCCTCAGGTGTGGCCAATATAACTTAAATGATTAATTTTAACCGTTTTACGCAAAAAAATTACCGGTAAGGAAAACGGAACGCAAAGTTCATAGAACAGTTCCTACTGTCAGTATTCGACGATGACGTTGTCCCGACCACTCGTTGCGAGAAGGGCGATTCAAAAATACCAAATTTCATAAGTCAAACGAAAATCAGTAGAAATTGAGCGCTCGCGGCGCGTAGAGCGAATCAAAAACAGAGCCCCAGGTAATTCTGTGATGTCCTAACCTAACTGGGCATAGTATCACAAACTGATTTAGACAATGCCCCCACGGGGAATCTAACCCGGGATCTAGCCTGTGTTTCGCGTGAGACTAAAAAATAAATTATTACAATTTGTTTCAGGTACATATTTTTACAATGTTTCTGTACTAGAAGTACTGTTATTTTTTTATTAATAAATAAGCAAATGTACTACTTTTGTTTTGTTATTGTCAGCGGTGTGTTTATAATATATATTTCATGTGCTCTGTCTCAAATCAGGTGATGTTACATTTGTAATTAGCTAGCATTGTCAACATCTTGTTGTTAAACACACACATAAAGTCGCATTATATTGAGCAACAAGAATAATGTTTATGAGTTAAAAAAATACTCTACTCGATTTTTTTATTCATAACATTAGATCGTGACGTAATTGAATGATGCTACCGCGATATTTACTTTTGCGTTACGCATTATATTTACACCACTCGAAAGGATCTCAATTAAATGGGACCTTATATAGCTTTCCAAACCAAAACGATATACCGACTGTGAAATTTACCATTTGTTTTATTATGTGGCATTAATTCGTTTAACAAGGAATCTGGGATATAAAATATTGTAAATTTGTTTGTAAAGTCACACAATTGCTTCTCACATGGTTTCAGACAGTCTATGAAATGATAATAAATACATCGTGTATACACTGTGATTTAACTCTATGTATAACATCTAATTAACTGATCTAACAACAGCAACAATAAAAACTGAAATATCTTTAACAAGTGCAACAACAAAACAACAACTTCAACAGTAAGAACAACATAATTACAACAGCAGCAGCAACATCAGTTACAACAACGACAGCTGTTGCTCTTAGCGACAACAATAACAACAACTTTAACATTAAGAACAACAATACTACAACAACATCATCATCGACAACTGTTGTTATTATCGACAACAATAAAATCTGCAATAACGAAAGCAACGACAGTTTCACGTTAAACAACAAAAACAAAATGTGCAACAACAGCAATTCTTGTTTTCGTGGTAAAATATTGAAGTGCGTTTTATAATTTTGTAACAAATAAAATCACAGTGTATAATACAATAGAGATATATTATAAATGTTATATAATGTGTAACAGGGTAAATTAGAACTATTGTTAGATGCGAAATGATGGTAAATCTTATGTAGAAACTGTGACAAGATATTTATTTTGAAATGCGTGTTTCAGAAAACGAACTAACCTACTACGCCTATGCGTATAAATTTTTCAATGCTGAACCACTGTCGTTTTCATATGCAAAAAATTATAAGAGAAATAGAAAAGCTTTTAACGGATCAGTATAATA
This sequence comes from Carcina quercana, assembly GCA_910589575.2. Taxonomy (NCBI): domain Eukaryota; kingdom Metazoa; phylum Arthropoda; class Insecta; order Lepidoptera; family Depressariidae; genus Carcina; species Carcina quercana. The sequence goes on along the minus strand of OU342451.1, from coordinate 1,827,607 downwards.
CTTTAGATATACACGTTTTAAATTAATCATATTGTATTTGGTATTTGATTCAAAAGAATTTATGCTCTAATTCGACAAACCACGTGATAACATAAATATCACTGCCAAAGATCGAAAAGAAATTCTAGTCACGGTGTCAAAAACACTTCATATAAATAATTCATACTTTAGGTGAGCACATTTATATTCGAGAGCCTCATTGTTATTTACGTAATCAATTCGCATCGGATTGGGATGGCTGGTGATCACACTGCGATGTCGGTGTTACTACTGTCTTGCTTGACAACGACAACTATTATTGCTATGACTATAACCTGATTCTAAAAAATGTGGATGAATATTTAACTGGTATTATACTTTTTTAACAATTTCAGTATGTATTAAATTCACGGTCGATTTGAATAATAATTATCCTTAAAAACTACTATTTGAATATGACGCCATTTGCTAACTAAAACAACTGCGAAAGTCAAAAATATCTAACAAATTCAGTGTCATAAAACAATATGTTACATTTTTCGTCGGAAATGGAAGGCTAAAACATTGTTCAAGAAAACGAATACACGAAGTTTGTGCGATGAAACAGTTCTTTGTATTACTGAATTTGTTTGATGTTTTAGTAAAACTTTCGCCGGAGACTATAGTCTTAAGATTTAAAATAAGTAATTGTTGGGTCTAGTACCTTTTTCGTTACCAGTATTTGCAACAATCGAGATAAAACCATTCCATGTTGAGTATTGTCAAATTGTTGTTGACAGCTCATCTGCTTGTGCTCATTCGAATACCTCTTCACACTGCGATGTCGGTGTTACTACTGTCTTGCTTGACAACGACAACTATTATTGCTATGACTATAACCTGATTCTAAAAAATGTGGATGAATATTTAACTGGTATTATACTTTTTTAACAATTTCAGTATGTATTAAATTCACGGTCGATTTGAATAATAATTATCCTTAAAAACTACTATTTGAATATGACGCCATTTGCTAACTAAAACAACTGCGAAAGTCAAAAATATCTAACAAATTCAGTGTCATAAAACAATATGTTACATTTTTCGTCGGAAATGGAAGGCTAAAACATTGTTCAAGAAAACGAATACACGAAGTTTGTGCGATGAAACAGTTCTTTGTATTACTGAATTTGTTTGATGTTTTAGTAAAACTTTCGCCGGAGACTATAGTCTTAAGATTTAAAATAAGTAATTGTTGGGTCTAGTACCTTTTTCGTTACCAGTATTTGCAACAATCGAGATAAAACCATTCCATGTTGAGTATTGTCAAATTGTTGTTGACAGCTCATCTGCTTGTGCTCATTCGAATACCTCTTGTTTTGTTGTCTCGCTGATTTATATGACAGCGATGGCAAATAAAGGAATGCAACGTTTCTCATAACCCGATTCAAATGAAGTAAAAAAATAATATCCGAAACCGGTTACGAAAATGTTGTTTACTAATTTTCATTTTCCAATTGATGAATTGTTACAAATGCACCATTAGTCCTTCATAATATTTAATTATACTACTGAGACACTAATGTAAGAAAACCGAACCAAAACTGGTTACGAAAAGCTTGTTTACGAAAACGAAATTAGGTACATTTGCAAACTCCTTTATTGCATTTTGCTACTTTAATGAAGTAGTTTTGATTAATATTTAGTTATGCTACTGTCACACACTAGTTTGAAATAAAAACATTATCATCCATTCATATTAACTACAATTTAGCCAATTACGAGCTCTTGGCTTGTGTGTCAGCAATTTAAAAATCAGATTTTAACATAAATTTAATTATTTACAAATTAATGACTAAAATTTTTAATTCCTTATCTTATATTTAATTATTTCTTTTAAACTAATTTTTCAATTTAATTAGTAACTAAGAATTTCAACATTAAATACTTTAGGAATATTTCATTTAATTAACTACTCGATTCATTTATTGTGGTTATTAACTACTTACCTTACAATTATTTTCTAGGAAGTTTGCATTATTAATTTACGGTTTACCTGCATGTGTGGGTCGTCAGCTTCCTCATAGAGCTAGGGGAATTCTACGCATGCCAAATTTTAAGGCAATTTAGGAGCAATCAAACTTTAGCATTCATAATTTAGCAGCAACCATGACTCAGTTACAGCGAGTTGTTTTTAGTGTGTCAGCTGGAGACATGGGTCTCCAGCTGACACATGCCAGGAAGGCAAACTAGTGAGGTTAGGGCTTTAGACTATAGTCAGGCATTTAAAGGACAATTACAGCAATGAGAGCCAAAAAAATTAACGATCACATTGATAAACTGTTGGATCTACGAACGAAATACCGTGTGTAAGCTGGCGACCCGTGTCACCAGCTTACACATCTGTATCTTCGTAATTATTCAAGTTACGATTATGTATTGTACCTTATATTTTAGGGCAAAATAGCAGCGCCAGGCGCCAAAATTTTCGAATCTCTAGTGCTAAAACTGTTTGAGCTACGAGCCGATATGTGTGTGTAAGCTGGTGACATGGGTCGCCAGCTGACACATGTTGAATCTCTGAAACTACATAAGTGAGAACTTCGTTTTAAAGATCAGATGAGACCATACAATAGGAGCGTTCACGAGTCAAAATTTCAAATCTCCTGGCTGTCTAGATTCAAAGTTATAAGCAAAAAACTATTTTCCCGCCAAAAAATTCAAAATAATCGCACGGAAGCCGCTGAGCGGGCCGTTGCCGTTCCGTGCGCTACGCTATTACAATAGAGTTTCAACTTAGCTGTCATTGTTTTAAAATTCATTTTAACCTGCACTTTCGTATCGATTCAATTGGTACATTGAGCGTGTTAGACCAGGAGCCGACTGAAATAAGCAATGGTATACTACCGATTAACTTCATAGAAAGATTACGAACGACCTTCACCAAATTTGACGTCTAGCTAGAATCTAACCCTTCACCGTTGGTGCATAATTCAAATCTACTAATTTGACTAATACGGAATAAAGATTTAGTTTAGTAATGAATCAACATATAAGAAACTAGCTTCTTCCCGCGGCTTCGCCCGCGTGGACTTCAGGTTTTATCCCGTGAGAACTACATGGCGTAGTACTATAAAATATCAAACTGACGCGAGACTTCCTGTCGATGACGTACCATTATTCTAAAATCGCGATCAAAATACGGGGGTGGGGGCAAGAGGGTGCAACATTCTCAGACCTACCAAATATATGTAAAAAACATAAATTTGGTCAAGCCGTTTCGCAGGAGTGCGACTATAAACACCTTGACACGAAAATTTAATATATTAGATTGGATTGGGGGATTTTTTAAAAACACTGAAACACGTCATTTTTATTTTTAGTTCATAACACTGAGTATCAATTTTCATGATATTGACTTCAAAATCAACAGAGTTCCCATACAAAATTTCATCCCCATTATATATCCATGAAACACGTAATCCTTCCTTTGTTTGAAATCTAATCGCTTACCAATTTTCATGGGGCATTATTTTTATTCCTTGTTGATTGCTGTGCAATTGCATGGATGTCAAACAGACTCATGCTTTACTATATCTGATTAGCTCATCAATTGAAAGGCTCCAGGTATACATAGAGCTGTAAAATAATTTCAATATCACGTTTTATCTAGACGGTGGCGCCATCTATCGGTGAGGTGTTAAACTATTTCGACAACCGTAACCACAGAAAACAAACCTAAATGAATTAGTATTCAACTAATTTTATGGACTTTATATCGAATCAACAGCCTAAAAAATAAGTTTCAAGCTTCTAGCTCTAAAAATAACGATACCTCTATACGACTTTTCATCTCCCCTTTCAACCCCTTTCAACAAAACCCTTTTTTCGCATTAAAAAGTAGCCTATGTTCTTTCTCAGGGTCTAAAGATTGTCTGTGCCAAATTTCATCAAAATCGGCTGAGAGGTTTAAGCGGGAAAGCGTAACAGACAGACAGAGTTACTTTCGCATTTATAATATTAGTAGGGAAAGTAGGGACTAGTAGGGATAACACTTTACGGTGTGATATAACATAGTATAAGAGGTATATGTGCAACATATACAGCTTATATCAATATCATCAATAATTGTTGAGCTCGGTATTTAGTATATTTTCAGTAGCAATTATTGAATAAAACATGATCTATATCATTTCTCAAACATTTATTTTTAGTTATTTTCATATACCTCTTATATTGTGTTATATCACACACACCGTAAAGTGTTATTTCTTATATGTTGATTCATTACTAAACTAAGTCTTGATTCCGTATTAGTCAAATTAGTAGATTTGAATTATGCACCAACGGTGAAGGGTTAGATTCTAGCTAGACGTCAAATTTGGTGAAGATCGTTCGTAATCTCTCTATGAAGTTAATCGGTAGTATACCATTGCTTATTTCAGTCGGCTCCTGGTCTAACACGCTCAATGTACCAATTGAATCGATACGAAAGTGCAGGTTAAAATGAATTTTAAAACAATGACAGCTAAGTTGAAACTCTATTGTAATAGCGTAGCGCACGGAACGGCAACGGCCCGCTCAGCGGCTTCCGTGCGATTATTTTGAATTTTTTGGCGGGAAAATAGTTTTTTGCTTATAACTTTGAATCTAGACAGCCAGGAGATTTGAAATTTTGACTCGTGAACGCTCCTATTGTATGGTCTCATCTGATCTTTAAAACGAAGTTCTCACTTATGTAGTTTCAGAGATTCAACATGTGTCAGCTGGCGACCCATGTCACCAGCTTACACACACATATCGGCTCGTAGCTCAAACAGTTTTAGCACTAGAGATTCGAAAATTTTGGCGCCTGGCGCTGCTATTTTGCCCTAAAATATGAGGTACAATACATAATCGTAACTTGAATAATTACGAAGATACAGATGTGTAAGCTGGTGACACGGGTCGCCAGCTTACACACGGTATTTCGTTCGTAGATCCAACAGTTTATCAATGTGATCGTTAATTTTTTTGGCTCTCATTGCTGTAATTGTCCTTTAAATGCCTGACTATAGTCTAAAGCCCTAACCTCACTAGTTTGCCTTCCTGGCATGTGTCAGCTGGAGACCCATGTCTCCAGCTGACACACTAAAAACAACTCGCTGTAACTGAGTCATGGTTGCTGCTAAATTATGAATGCTAAAGTTTGATTGCTCCTAAATTGCCTTAAAATTTGGCATGCGTAGAATTCCCCTAGCTCTATGAGGAAGCTGACGACCCACACATTTTACCTGCGGCGTTGGTAGATTGCGATAAATTTACCTTAAAGTTATTTCGTAATACATTGCTTTAATTTAAGATATTTTTTCGTTTTTTCGGTAGTTTACGTTCAATTACCTTAATTTCTAATTTACCATAGCTACCTTTGTAGATTGCCCTCAATTTCTATTTTACCATATCGTTATTTTCGTGGTAAATTGTATTTCATTTGGCTTAATAACGAGTATATTTAGTGTTTTGGTTCACATTATTAATGACTATCTAGGAAATTACGCGCTCTTGGCTAGCTAGTGTGTCAGTAGTTTATGGATCAGTTCGTATTTGTCATGTGTGTGAAATAAACTAGATCCTTACAGAATAGCAAGTACTGGTTCTTTTTACGCGTTTTCCAAAAAAGAAGATCGGCGAAGAATCATTAAAAAGCCATGAAGAAGATCGAATATAATCAAGTCAGTATTAAAGAATATTATTTTATGTCGATTCTCGAAATTTCTCTTAATTTTGTTGATGCGTTTATTTTTACCAATTTGTTTTACGTAACATATCAAAGCTGTCATTTTGACTTATAAAAAATATAACTCGGGATTGTCTTTACCAATAGTCAACATTCATTCAAATGTGTTTTACATAACCCATTTCCCACTGTTACCTCACCATTCCAACAAAACAATAAAAGATAGGGTTTTTAAAAATAATGGCGCTAATTTTGCGTTGAGAATTGTGAATGGCGTTGTATTTAAATGGAAAAAAATATGTATTGGCTTCTATTTGATTATTTTTTCAAGAAAAAAATAATCTCAATAAAACACAATTCATAGTCGAAAGCCTGTAAAATTACAGGGTATGGATACTACCGTCGTCATACTGCGATCACCACCAATCTCCTACTAAGATCTATCTATAGGAGTGGCTCATATCTTTTTGTAATAAGAACTTTTTGTAATCAGCAATAATGATTCGTCATAAACACAAGAATATGGCAACGGATTTCTGTGATTTGTTTTGATGATTGTGACACGAAATTTATTTAGGACACTGGTAACAAAATATAGCTAAGATAGCGCACTGAAAGGGGCACTTACAGATGAGTATTTGAGAGAATGTTGAGCTTTGATTCATCATGACATTCTCAATCTTTAGTTCAATCTATTATTTATAACTACTGCATCAAGTAAGTTACATACAGTTGCCATTATATCTACACTTTGCATTTTTTTTAATATAAAATTTTCCATGTTTAAGAGACGTTTTTTCTTCTTCTTCAAAATGGCGGTAGTCACAAAAACGTCATCTTTCATTAAGGCTAATGATAACCGTAAAAAAAGACATTCCTACAGTATAAGTTTCGTACGCAATTTTAATATTTTATGATTTTTTTGATTTGAAATAGTATTACAAAATTTAGTATCAAACAATTTACGCACGCAGTACAATAGCTTTGTAAGAAAGTTTTTCAGTATTATAAAAATAACAGGCGTTGTTTTTTAGAAAACACTAAATTTTTTTCAAGCGTTATATACTAACAACCGCCCAGTTTGCAAAGAGGCTGTGAAACTTATGAAATACGATAATTTCACTCTCCTTCGGGAGCATGTGGTCTACTTTTTCCATGTCTATGTTTCCCGTGAGTGGTAATTTTGGGAATTATTTGTGATAGTGGTCATTTTGGGAAGTAATCATTTTGTGATGGTGAGCGTGAGACGAGTGACTTAATGGGATTTGGGAAAAAGTTGGGAATGTAGACCTAATGCACCGGAAGGCACTTTCTACCTAGTTCGTTATTAAAAATTTGTATGTAATGTATGTAAATAAAGTCAAAATTCGAATGTTCTGTGCACTTAGCTTTAACCAACATAAATTGAATGTTCATATTTTGGTATTATGATGGGGTACACTTAATTGATTTATTTAAACAGTGTGAATCTATTATTCGTGCGATTTCGAGCAGGAAGTGAAAGAAATATCCCCAAAAGATTTGTGCTGGTTGAATCTTGCATGGAATAATATTTTGTCTGTAACAAAGTACATATCTACTAAAATAAATAATTTAGTTTTGTATTTTGTGTAATGCATAAATAAAAGTTAAATTCAAAATTGGAAGTTTAATTAATTATTATTTATTTACAAAGTATTCGAATGAGTCCTTACGTAAGTCTCATCTCGATGATGTATCGTATGCGAAGACGTAGCCAAGAAAAAATTATTAATCGTGTCCTTGAATTGTCAAACTAGTGTATGTCCATTACCCTGGAGGTGTCAAAATAGTGGATTTCATTATTGGATTTGTCATCTTTGAAAGAGCTTTTCAGTAAATAACCATGTGTTGTCGACATTCATAATCCTCGAGTTTTTAAATCAAGTATCAATACTCAAGGGACCGAAAAAACTATAGATATATTGTGAAATAAAATCAAAATGTATGTTCACTACAATAATTTATTTCTGTATATTAATAAATATAGTTACTAAACAATTATCAAGACATAGTGGCCAAAGTGGAATAGATAATGTGTTCCTTTTTTAAGAAACGAAAATGTAGTAATTATTGAAATTTATGTGATTTATAGCCTGGCGCCATTTTCGCTACCCCCAAACTTACTTACGTTTCTCATACAATGGCAGTGTAGGTATACGTAAATGCATTTACTGTAAGTTTATTTTCCTGTGGGTTTGCTTACGTTATAAAACAAACAAAAATTCTTAAACTAGGCAAACATTCTATTCTGATTCTGAACTAGGTTATTGAAAATTTATGCGTGATTGAGTTATTATTATAATAGTGCCTTATTAAAAAATAAAAATAAAATCTTTTATCATAGATACAGTCAGAATCAAAGTTATAAACTAAACATAGCAGTAATATTTATCTTATGATTTTACTTAAGTTACACTTTACTTCACAAAACAATAATGGTAAAATTTAATTAAGTAAGCATAACCGAACCAAGGTATATATACAAGGTTCAATTTTATCAAAGAATTATAATTTGTTTTTAATTGACGAAAAAGATAATGTGATCCGATTGTTGAATACAGCCATACAAACCATACATGAAGTATGATTTTTAACAAATGTTGAAAATGAATTACATATTGAAATTAAAGCAAACCACAGGAAAAATTATACCTATTACGTTATGCAGTAGGTATACGTAAAGATTCAAAAACAATATAAAATTAATCCCAAGGCCTCTTACCGTTTTGGCATAACTACTGTCAGCAATTTCTTTTAATTAACAAAACAGTGGCGACCCATCCAAAGCAAAATATATTTATTTGTTAACTAAAATAATTGGTTGTATTTATTTGTAAAATGTTTTAATTTTCAATGAATCGGAAATTCTACTTAATGGTTTCATCGGTAGCAGTCATTTTTTGAAACATTCAAAATGGCGGACAGTAGATGTGCCAGGCAGGCCTTACAGTAATATGTTATAATCTCTTTACGGAGAACGCTCAATACAGACACATATGGCATAGCTATATGGAATTTAAAAAATTATCCTAGTGATTACAAAAATTGAGATCATGTAAAAATGCTACAGTATAGTTAAATAAAAGGACAGTCACTAACATACTGGTTTCAAGAATGGGTTGAGCTATACATTTTGGCTTCAGAAACATTCCTTTATATTACTAACCAACAACAAACACATTACTTAAACGCTGCAGTAGCGCCTTCAAACATTTTTCAAAGCAACTATGCAATACATTTCCAAAACCGAAGACGGAAGTTTGTACTCATTGCTGTTTTTTAATATATCGTGACGCCATGGATTGAAATGGCGATTTTGTATCAATCATTAACAGCCTATACACGGCTGGATTCGAACCCTCAGGTTGAGAGTCCGCGCCTTATCCAATGCGCCACCGACGCTTACGACGATTTGTATAGTTACATTTAAAACCACAGTGTATTCCGCTAAATACGTTTTGGAATTGCTGAAGTATATATAATTATTTTAAACAAAGTTCATCCCAAGATTGATAAGAAGTTAAAATTTCACTCAATTATGTATTACATAATGGGTTATTACCAATTTTACCAGAATTCTTCCCACTTTTACCAAATTTCTTCCCACTTTTACTAATTTATTTACTTTTAAAATATTTATTTACGGGTCAGAAGGAGGTCAGTTCAGCGTTTTACCCCCGTGGTCATAAGCGACACTTGATTAAACCCCTTTTATGGATGAATTATCGTAATTTTAAATTTTGACATAAAGTCAAATTTTTATTATTTTGAGCAATTGACCGAAATTGGAAACATACATTTATCAGATTCTAAAAGTACGAAGGTTAACTCAAACGATTTATACATATTTGGTGTGGAGAACTGTGACATCATTTCATTCGACATTATTTTCTTTTCATTCTTCACTTTATTCGACAAGTCATTAATAAATGACGTCACCGCTCTCGTATATTCAATTTCATTTCCAAAAGTTCCATTACTTATACAATGGGCCTGCATGCAGTAGCATAAGTAATTGAACTTTTGGAAATCTAACACCCATCAGCTCAGCCATGGGACAACTTCAGTGGAACTACTGGGAATACACGCTATACATTTCATCGGAAGTGGGATATTATATACAATACAAACACGACTTAAGGCGATCCACCTCCATCAAAATTTTATACAACACTTCTGTTGCAATAATCTTTTAAAATATAATAGCTGAATTTGTGTAGTAACTATCTAACAATAGTACATCGGATTGTGATGTCGCAAAGTGAGTATCATTAACATACAACTTCACAGTGAATCATTTTAAACACTTTTTTCGATTATTGTTCGGAGCGCCATCTATGAACCGTTAGCTGCGTAACGGCTATTGTATCTAACTATAAAGTTGTAAATTAATGATATTTATTTCGCGACACTATAATCTCGTCTTCTATTTAGGTAAGTACTTATCAAAGCCAGCTATTCTATTTTAAAAGATTATGGCAACAGAAATTTAGTATGGAAGCATTAGGAGAGGGATAACGTTAAATATTTTATGTATACGTCAAAGTTTCATCAAATTTCATTTGTTTTCAAAATCCAGTTCGATTTTCAAACACATACAATTACCTATACCTTATTTAATAATATTTTACATATTTATTGTACTTATTTACTTCACATTGTTTATTATATAAGGACTGATATAATTTATTACATAATATTATTTACATTCTAAGATATAGTAATTTGCAGTTAACTCTATATAAATAGGGTTAAATTAATATGCTATTAAAAGCCTTCTTCATTGATTGATGTATCGCCCAAACAAAACTAAATTGCTTCAGCTAAATTAGTTTTTAGTCGGCCAACTTCTGTTTTTTTTAATACAAATATGCTTCTCATCAGAAAAATGGCAACACCTAGCAAGTTTATGTTTTGTAAGGATTATCAGAAAAATGTGTATATTTAGGAATATATATGTCAAATGTCGTTTAATAGTGAATAATATGAGGTTTTCAAATACTAATGTTAATGTTCTAAATTCAAATTACATTTTCATAGTTTTTTCTTATAATCCTTACAAAACATAAACTTGCAAAATGTTTCCATTTTTCTGATGAGAAGTAGTTTCTCAGTCCAATGTAAATACGTATGAATATAAACATTTTTTTTTCATACACATTTCATACAGCATATCCCTATTATTAACGCCATTCTTAAGAAGGTACTGCACGAAATTACAAACTCAATAACGTTTCTGACATCTCAATAAATAATTTTTCACGCAGTCAAAAGTTCTAAAGTGACATTTAAAAAAAACTGTCAAATTGATATAGCCTCCTCCTTTTTTGGAGTCGGTTAAAAATTTCGTGCAGTACCTTCTTAAACAATCTATATTATTTTGAATTAACTTTACTAACATGTTCAATTTTTTTTAAAATCCGATACAACAAGTTTTTTAAAATCTCGCGGTGGCGTCCGCACAGCTGGCGCTAGAATCGGGCCAATGTTTATAAAACTATATATATATATATATACAATATACATAAAATAAATTCGGCTACACTTTATGACTTCTGTAAGAGTGAGTACTTAACCCAGTACATATGTCGCAGTTGGATGGTTTAATAAGCCGTTATACACGACCGCTAGCTGTTTCTATTCTGCTAAATTAAAGGAAACAAAGAATTAAAACAAATATTATACAACAAATGCTATTACACATTACAAAAATATTTAAAGTGATAAATTATAAAATAGGATTCTTGGCGCGAACTTGAAAAATGGTGGTTCATTACAATTTTGTTAATTGGTTAATAATACTGTTGTGTGTTTTTTGTGTTATAATGGTGTGATATAGTGCAAAAAGTGTCACATACGGTGTTATAGTATCAATTACGCAAAATTGCGAGGGTTTCGACGCGATCGGAAGAGTTTACCATGCCGAGTACATTCTGCATATGGATTCTTTCGAATAATGTTGAAACCAAGGCTGGCCTTTGAAATTCTCGTCAAGAATCCAAAACAAGCGATAAAATGTACACATTATAATGAGAAAGCTGAAGAAATGGCTTCGGCATAGTTTATAACCTCAAAATTTGTTCACCTAATTTTACTCGTCATTGGCTAGATAACCACTGGTTAAAGCCATTATATAAAATATAAAATTTATAAAATAGATAATGTACATAAATGGTTTCCTCTCTTATATAGCAGTGCCTTCAGACAAGCTCCTGGGGTCATATCATTCTGTAACAACTCTGTGTAAACTTATGTAATGCATTACACAAATTGAGTATTGTTTCACTAAACACCTAATCCAACTGCGACTCATATACAAAGTATTCTTTATACAAGTGAAGTACTTCCGAAAGTACTGCTTTAGAAGAAAGAAAGCGCTTTCGCGAAGGACTTAAGAGATATATATGACTACAAGTCTTGTGGCAGCGATATATGAGTAGTTTGCCATTGGTTCGCCATCGTTAGGCGAAGCCTCTAAAGCAAAAATACTTTTCAGGATTCTCTGGTTTGTTAGTGCTTTGTTGAGACATGTTTTTAAGCTATTTATTATTTGAGTACTCGAAAAATAATGTCTGAACTATTTTTTTTCTAACTTCAACTGGTGACTAGAATACCCGGTAAATCACCTTAACTAGTGCTCCCATCGAGGCGCAGCGCGGGTAAAGGGAGGCGGGACTGTCTGGCCAATCAACGCGCTCGAATAGGCGGGTTTTAGTAAGGTTTTTAAACCCCATTCAATTCTCTGATTGGTATGGGCGGTCATTTTTCTATGGCAAACATGGCAACTTTTGTGGGTTAACACGCTTTCAATCTACGGCCGTCTCATCATCAGAGAAATAACCTATAGGTTCTAACAGCATTTTCGAGTAGTCAGAATAAACCCAGCTTATTCTAACCACCTCCAATTCTATCTAGAACTTTGCCTTATTGACGAATCATCGTCAGCGAAACTCGCTCTATTCTTCCTATCGCACCTTTTCTGATGCTGCCGTATGAAAGCACTGAGCCTGTTCAGCAGAAACTGTTTATCGTGTCCCTCTAGGACCAGTTGGTTCTTCAGAACCGATACCATATGCCGATTCGCTGTCGCCACAGCCCAATAGTAATACAAGAGGAATAACAACACAGCGAATGCCGGCACAGCGAACGTTGCTTTGCCGATTTCAAATATTATACTCTGCAAAACTGTTGGGAAACTCTCAAAGGTTTTCACGACGAATTCCCAAACCGTATTCAGATCCCTAAAGGGCCCACAATTCCTCGAAGGTATCAATTCTGCTATGGAATACGCGACCGGCGCTATAGACACTATGAAACCAAGCAGCAGTACTGTCATGAACATACTTTTCGATTTGGACGCTTTATATATAACCGGAGATGGTGTACAGTTTATCAGGCATGTAAACTTTTTGATATAGAACATTATAAAGTAGAATATCGTACCGATGATTGGCAGAAATGGGCAGTAAAATGACCCCATCCAAATAACGGTCTGTGTGTAGACTATGTCGAGAACATGTTTGGGCAAGTAGAAATATTGCTCGCCGAAAAACTTCAGGCATTTGCTGTTAGTGTGCCTTGCTATTAGAGCTCTCGGCAAGTTAATGATGAAAGTCGTTATGAATTGCACAACGAAATCCGTCAAAATCAACTTGTAGAACTGTTGGCCGACATAAGTTTCCCAGCATTCGATTTGGGACGGATTGTAGATATTAAAAGAGCATAAGGTCTCGTCCCTTTCAGTAACAACCCTGCTATGCAGCTTATAAATAAATATGAACAGTGAAAACAGCCTCAGCAGCACTGTTCTTAACAGCGTAATTATTACGGTTCTAGCTGGCATATAGTTCTCAAATTGAATCAAATAACTGAATATCTCCGGAACGATTATATTCAAGAGAACGATGCATAGAAACGGGAAGAATTCCCAAAAAGTCGTCTCCAGTTGGGTCCAGTATTGGATGCTTTGGAATGCCGTCAAATGTTCAGCTTTAGTCCCGTTAACTATATCTGAAATCGGCGTCACGTTATCTGCTATTTGACTAGAGCTATTCTTGTCCATCGAGAAGTTGAACGCGACGACGATGAAAGCCATTGAAGCGACTACAATTATTACCACGAATATATTTATCAGGATTCTCTTTAGGCACAGCAGTGCCTCTCTTCCCACGGTCCGAAGCAGTTTTTCTTCCTTATACTTCTCTTCTTCCAAGCAACCTTTGATTTCATTATAAAGTGCCCTGTGCTTGGTATAAGAAGATTTCTCGTTGTGAATGCAGAAATCCCAACCGCCGAATACTAAATTGCAGTAAAGGTAAAACTGTCCTTCGCTTTCTACCAATCTCTCTTTGAAACCTTTCGCGCCGGTTCTGACAATCGCTATCAGAGAGAATAACGCCCAGCAGATCGGAGTCAGAATATACGCTAAAGGCATGTTGTAGTAAAGAGGCGTCTCCCAGAGTTTACTCAAATAATACTCGTAGATTTTGTTAGAATATACGCCGTAGAATAGGATGGTCTGCTCCATTATGCCGGTCCCTTGAATTACATCGAGGAAAACGTTGGAGTGTGTGAGGTTTCTCTCGAAGTACGCCTGCGAGCAACATGCGGTCGAATTCGGCGCCGCCAAGTCACAGCTGTCGAAATCTTCGATGAGAACAATTTTGGGTATTATCAAGAAGAGTACAATTAAAATGCTTATAGTTAAGTTTAGGAATAGCAGCCATTTTAGGAATAAGAAATAGGCTACGACGCCGGTACCGAATTTCCCCTCGATTTCCCTCATGGGCGACTGCCAGAGCTCCAGTTTTCCGACTAGCTCTGAGAACCGGATACGGAATCGGTGCCAGACTTTTCTTTGTCGCCAGTGAAGTTGCTCCAAGCCTTGGAGGCGAAGCTTCGTTGCATTCTGTGAATGTTTTAAAGAAATTATCATTTTTGGCAGAAGTCCTCGACATCCAGTCCAGAAGATAAGGCCGTTAGTGGGAAAGCATGTTCATTCAGAAGCCGCAAGTGAATGAGACACTGAGAACAAGTAAATGCGTTCAAAAAGAACTGGAAACCGACTTCAATTGCGCTAAAAGTCTACTTTTACTGAGGCAAATTTAAGATTTATATGGTTTTCTCATAAATGCCGCCGTCAGAACTGGACCAAATTGAAATGGGACCACACGGAAAGCATCAGCTTTCAAATAGAAAAAAAAAGAATCATCCAAATCGGTTCACCCAGTCAAAAGTTCTGAGGTAACAAACATTTATTAAAAAACATACCCATAGAATTTAAAATCTCTTCCTTTTTTGAAGTCGGTTAAAAACTCATTTACCTGCAACCTAGCTTTGAGCTCTCTCTTCTGATGCATGGGGACTGGCATCGCCTTGATCTGCATGATTTCGTCCCACGTTCTCTCTTCGTTTGACAGATTTTCTAAAATCAACAAAAACGTGGCAAGTGAATTTCTACGTACGGCGCAAAAAAATATTAGAAAGAAGACAAGACGCCACAAAACGTCTTACTTTAGTATTCTGTCAGTGCTATAGTGAGCATGCATGACCATATGCCCAGAAGCCTCATCCTGATGATACACTGGCTCAGCTACCTTTGATACAACATCGCTTTAAACACTGCTGTTTGCCGGCAGACTTAAGAGACTTTGTTGGTTAGACCACGTGGCCGCGTTCAAATTTGGATTGTTTTGTAGCTGTCCCTATCCGAGCCCTATCCTACCCGAGCGCGTACGGTGAGACAGCATACACTACGCGAAGTTATCCACCCGTTATTTGGATGTTTCGTAGTCCAGGTATCATTTGAAGGATACAGTATATTATGTAGCCATTTTTTTAATACAGTATACTAATGAAATTTCAGATGTCGGTGGTTTTCCCAAATTGTTCTAAATTGATTCATACTCTTGTAAAACAGGTTCAAAGTTGGGGCTTTTTATTACCGTAAAATACAATTCTTTGACGCCCTGTAACTCTGGAAGTATATATTTAAACGAAAATCTGACTCACCACCGACACAGATATTTGTTTCTAGATTGTGTCTTGAAAATTTCATAGATTTTCATAGCTTAATACTCAAAATATGACTGGACTACGTTTGTATGGGCGCTTTGACACCAGCATACCCTCTTAAGTTGACATGGTGGATGCTAGCCAGCATGTCATAGCACCGGGCGCTACCACTAATCATATAACAATTACAAACCTGACAGATCTGGCAGCATGGACAGGTGTATATCCCGACTCTGCATGGTTCTGGCAAACGTTGACTGCCTCCTCTCATTCTGAGACCGGGCGCGCTTCGTTGTCGCTGGGAAGTAGATAGAAACATACATTTTATTGTACTCAGATATGGTAAAATATTCAAACAATGCCTTGAACAAAAATCTAACGAAAATCTAAGAAAAAGTCGATGTGGCCTGCCCATTGTCACTTCAGCTCACTGACTCGTCGAGCTATGTCGGTGACCTTCGTTCTAAGATACGAACGATTCGATAAGATACGTCACGTTCAATTACGTGACGATAAGATGTGGATATATTTAATAGTTCATTAATCAGTTTTAGAAGAAAAATTAGAGAGCTACATCAAAATTAATAATAAGTGTATCTGGCGTAAAGCGCAGTGGATAAGGCGCGGACTCTCAATCTGAGGGTTTCGGGTTCGAATCCAGCCGTGTACCTATGAGTTGTTTTTCAATTCTAGTACATTATCCGATTGCTTAACGGTGAAGGAAAACATCGTGAGGAAACCTGCATGTCTTGAACAGGCATGTGCACTCCGCCAATCTGCACTGTTCCCGCGTGGTGTACTATGTCCCATACACTCTCTGTAGGAGAGTAGACCTGAGCCCCTGCAGTGGGGACACATATACGCTGGTGATGATGATGTATCTATTCACACAGTTTGTTTCATGTACCTTATGTTTGATTAGTTCGGAAACTGTATGTGAGCGTTCTTCTTACATGTTTCCTTTAGTTATAAGACTGTTTCTGAATAAAATAAATAAAGTAAAGATAAGAAGGTTGGGTAGACATGCGCACGCGCCGCGCTTGGGCCACGCCACCGCCGCCGAATCTCTTAGACACCAGAGATTTTTTTCCCTTCTTGTGCAATTTTACACAATTGCTTTGGCAACACTGGGTTGGAGAAGAGTATAGCGGGCGGGTGAGGTGAAAAGCAACGAGCGACTGTCGTACGCTTTTAAAAATTTTGCCCAAAAATTTCAATCTTTTTCTTTTGAGGTCAGATCCTTACAAACCAAGTCAACAAAATAACTTTCACATTCATGATATTAGTAAGTATGGATGTATTGTTTCGTTTATTCTTATAAAACTCTTGTTTATGCATCTGTTGTGTAATATATATTTTTAAACAAACATATATCCCATACAGGAATATTCCACGCCGCGTCACGCCGCCGCCGACCCTTGCAGGACCACCACGACGGCAAATTCAGGTTCGGCGCACATATCTAGTTCAGGTTTTTTCCCGTGTATTTCGCAAAAAGTGGTGGCGTCTAGATGTCAGAGAGGAAGTCAAGACCCATCGTTTACTATCCTCGGCCTCAGCCTGTAGCCTGGTAGAACCTGACCTGTACTGAATGATAAGGTACTCACTAGTTCGGGCCTGTTTGGACGGCAGCAGCGTGGCCAGTCGTCTCGTGTCTGCTCGCTGCAGGTTCTCGAACAGCTCCTGCTCCTGGCCAGGGTATGACTCCTGGTAGAACTCTCCCCCCGCCTCCTCCCACCCCGCGCCACGTGACGCACGAGCCTTATTCTTGCCTCCCGACATGGTTAGCGCATACTATCTGAAAAGATACATTTTGTTTATGAAGCTGCATAAAGAACAGGTACATCAATTTTTTTATCATTTATTCTAGCTGCCTCTGTGGCCTAATGGCTAAATCGGAGGTCCCGGGTTCGATTCCCAGTGATATCCCTATACTCGTTTTGGTTGGTGGTAGAGCATCTTCCATGTACGCGTGGCTAACTATCATCCTGTTGCCTAAGTCTGCCGCCAAACAGCAGTGTTAATATCACTGTTGTGTTCCGGTACGAAAGATAGCCAGGATGAAGGCCAAGTGCAAACCCATCATACATTTTTTTAAACCGGTAAACATCCACGATATTTACCATCCGGGGTATCAAGAAACAGATGTGACATATTTCGATTTCACTTCTCTCATGCTACCTCATGAGACTGCCAGTAAATCTAGGAAAGGCTTCCTTGTTTTTGGAGCAATGTCTGCCCATTGCCACTTCCGGTTTATTGATTGTCGAGCTTTATGGCTATGCTACGAACTTACTCATTCCGGATTTTATCAAGTAGAAAAGATTCCGAGCATAGCTCGCTTCATAAATCGCTGTGATTCTCCAACAAAGAGTAAGAGTATTGTGTATGGGGGAGAAAGTAACTAGAAGTTCTTTTCTCATCTCATTAAACATTTGGACGCCCATTATAGATACATGATGACCCTTATATGTAGATCGCTACATAACTCTCCATAAAGTGATAATTACCATTCTTGACCGATGGATATATGATCGCAGAAAGATTTTGTTGATATAAGGGTAGGCACCGTTGACCATCTAATTATTCCATTTTATCGGCAGGCATTTGAAGAGTTGAATATGGAACCAGTTATTGTCTTCTAATTTCAAAATGGGTTCCACACATGAATAAAAAAATCGATCGCTAACGGCAACACACAACAAAAATATTATTTACCAAAAACGCAAAAAGGGATTTGCCATAATCCTTACGACGGCGATCACAGTAAGATGTTAGTGCCTGTGGAATCAGCTTTAAAATAGAAAAAAGCTACTCACTTTTATCACTGAAATATTGATGACTTTGTTCTCTTAATTTTGTATACTTTTTAATAATAAAACGATCACTTTAAACCAATATTTAATAAAAATAAATAATAATAATAAAATACTTTTGTTTGTTTGCTTCACGGTGTAAAATATGTAGATCTTGCTAACAAAACTAACGAAACAAAATGGCGGAAGGGGTCAGTACTGCCGTTGGCAAGCCGCCGGCAGACCTGCTTTTCAGCCTATTTCAAGTTATTAATCGAGAATATTCATGTAATGTAGATAAATCTCTACATAAGTATATTTTTCCTCAAAATCTGTATCGTACTGAAAACAATATTTCCTGTTATGATACAACAAAGCGCGTTTATTAATAATAATTGTGTCGTCATACGTGTGACGATTTTGCAATCACGTTTCTTTGCCTAATTTATCTATCTATATTCTATATTATCGTATTATTGTTCTATATGTAGAAGTAGCTATTGCCATATGTATTTTAAAATATTTTTAGTGTATGGGTCTGCGCTTGGCCTTCATAACACCGGAGACTAAGTAACGATAAGGCTTGTATAGTATGTACTCACACCCTATGTTTGCAACTCTGAAGTCCAATTTCAAACATGTACAGACATATGTGTGTTTATTATTTTCGATAATAACTATCCCTAGATGACATAAAACACTAAAACATTTCTTTCCACCCGCTAACTTGCCTTGCCTCCCATTTATACGTTAATAATTGATACTTCGAGGTCTTTTGCGGCTAACTTCAGAGGGGCAAACTTAGTTTGCGAGTACTATAGCATATATTCAATATGAACATCACAGGCAGCCCCATGGGTCTTAGGTGCATGGCCGCCGAGGAAACTCCCAAGTGTTCACGACCTGCCACACAACGGCCAACGATCCTAGACAATCCAGGATCACTCCAGGACGCGTGCAGGGATATCAAGTGCCTTGCTCACTTCTGGGAGATCGACTGGCTATACTAGCTGGCTCCACTTCCACTCATGCACAATCGATAAAAATGGTTAGTGTGACATTTCTGAATTCCATGGTCAAAAGTTATTTAAAAAGTTTACTTGCCAAAACTGTATTCCAACATTGTCGCAAGAATAAATACATATTAAAAGATAAGATTAAAACCTATACATTGGTGATTATCTTCAACTAGCATTAATAAATACCTGATAATGATAACACTAAAATGTGTATGACCGGGTGGAAAACCTGGCTCGTATAAAACATTTTTATCTACAATCTCATCATCACCAGTCTATATACGTCCCCACTGCAGAGGCTCGGGCATACACTCCTACAGAGAGTGTATGGGCCATAGTACACCACGCGGGACCAGTGCGGAACGGCGGACTTCACATGCCTGTTCAAGACATGCAGGTTTCCTCACGATGTTTTCCTTCACAGTTAAGCAAAGCCGAGTGGTCATCCCCAATGTCGTCTCGCAGGTGTTGTAAAAGGGAAGGGAAAACTATCTAGGAAATGAGCAGCAGAATATACCTATGTAACAACTGAGATCATCAATCTTCCTGCCAAGCATGGTGATTCTGGCAAATCCTCTCATGGAAAGTACTATTAATGATCTTCGAGGACGGCCAGCAATTTTTTTTAAAGTTTGAGGTCTTTGAGATCTCCAAAAAAGGGAGTTTTTTTGTTATTTTTTATATTATATTTGAATTATACAATTTATGGATACAAAGCCACATATGATTAAATATTCCCCGAAAACTACAACTTGGGATTCTTCAAAAGAAGAGTAAATAGGCACCTTCTAGATCAACACGTAACATCGTCGACCTCATCTTCACTTAGCATCAGGTGAGATTGAGGTCAAGTGTTGGTCTATCTTCCATAAAAAAAAAATAAAAAAAATATGAAGAAGCCACAAAGAAAAAAAACTAGAATTTAAAATATAAGAGAGTAACAATGGTAGTATCTCTTAAAAAGAAGGCTTATAAAGAACACCTATTTCAACTTAATCTGACAACACTGGAAGGGCAAAGGAAACGAGGTGACCTCATTGAAACTTATAAAATACTCAATGTACACTACAATGTGAGCAACACCAGAATCTTGTTCACTATGAGCCAAAACAGTCAATTGAGAGGGCACTCAATGAAGCTCACCAAGCCTCTATGTACGAGAAACTCTAGGAGACACTTTTTGCCTAACCATGTACTGAGTTATTTGAACACTACCCTGAAAGTTTAATAAATGCTACATCAGTGAATTGTTTCAATATCAGATTATATAAACATTTACAAACATTAAAACAAGTGTATATTTAGCAAATAATAATATATGAGGGAGGAGCATGACCAACAGTGGACTAATTTAGCAGATGTCTTCTTATCATGATCAGGGCTTCCCTTCCCAAACTTATTTGTATTGTGACACCCTTGAGAATTTGCCATTTTTTTGACAATACCCCTCAACCCAAACCAACCAGTGCCAAAAATACCCACCATTTCAATAATAGTCGAATAATCGGGTATCAGAAAACTTTCTATCTATATATCTATTTTGACATTTATTTTACTGCTGTCTGGCTGCTAATGAGAACACAGTGAGAAGGATGTGCTTGGTTCTCTGAGCATAGTTTCTCAAAACTTCTCATTGTACATGACACCCCTGGGATATGGCTGCACAGCCCCAGGGTGTCACAACACTCAGTTTGGGAAGCCCTGATGTAGGTTGTAAGGGCGATAACTGACCTCACAAGTTATTCACAGAGATCCTAGTGTCAGAGTTGTTGATCTACTATAGTCCTTTGATAGCTCATGTAGCTACTACCTGTCGTAGATAGTAACCCCGACCAACTATTGATACTGCTGTCTTTTGCAGGGCTAAGTACAGAAAATTCCTTTAAATGCATCCAAACCCCGTCACTGTCAGGCTGTTACATTAGACCGCAAGATAACTAGGCAAAAAATGATGAATGAAGATATTCAAATACGATAGAAGTGCAATAAAGGGCTCATGAATCAGCTTGAAGCCTCTCTATATAAAAACAAATGGCTTGGTAAAGTTGACTTAGTGCAGATAATTTTCTATCCGATTAGCTCAGTTATTTGTATTATGGTGTTTGAAATGTAATTAATTGGTTGTAATGTGTAATCGGCTCGGCTGGGCAGCGTTCGGGAAATTACGGCATATCTTCTCGTCCAAAATACCTCAGCGTCTAAAGACAAAAGTCTTTGATCAGTGCGTGTTGCCAGTGATGACATACGGAACCGAAACGTGGTCTTTTACTGTGGGCCGAATAAACAAGCTCAAAGTCACTCAGAGAGCAATGGAACGAGCTATGCTCGGAATTTCTCTACGTGATAAGGTCCGGAATGAGGAAATCCGTAGACGAACGAAGGTCACCGACATAGCTCGACGAGTCAGTGAGCTGAAGTGGCAATGGGCAGGCCACATCGCTCGAAGAACCGATAACCGGTGGGGAGTAAAGGTTCTCGAGTGGCGACCACGTACCGGGAAACGTCTACCAGGCCGTCCCCTTACTAGATGGACCGACGACCTGGTTAGAGTCGCGGGGAGTCGCTGGATGCAGGTGGCTCGGGACCGGTCGATGTGGCGTACCATGAGGGAGGCCTATGTCCAGCAGTGGACGTTTCCCGGCTGATGATGATGAATGTGTAATGTGTAAATGTAATGTGTTGGTAAATTTTTTAGGAGATTGGGATGACAAATAGGTTAATTTTGTTAACATGTTAAAAAAATTGGGTTATGAATGGCTTAAACATTTTCAATAAAAATACAATGTATACACTAAAGTTCCACTGAATGCAATACAAATTTAGATAAAACAATACATATGCAATAACTTATAACAATAACTTATGTCCAGTGTGATAACGTATCTGAAAATATTCATATTTTCCCTCAACAATAAATTAAACGATGGATTTAACGAATAATTTTGTGGAAGCCGGAACGTAGCCCAAGTAGTTTATAATAACAGTCTGCAGATGATTCAGAAATAGAACCTGTTCCGTCTATTTTGTTTATTTTCTCAACTGATTTAGGGCAAAACTGACATCGAAACACTTACCCCCAAAACAATGAAACTTTACTGCATATTTAACATTTTCAACACGTCAGTTTACAGACAATACATAATAATATATTATTTTATTCAAGAACACTTGTATTTGAAACTATTTTATTCAAATAAATAAAGATAACACATACGAACAAGTCGAACAACTCACAGTTCCCAAGGAGTGGTACTGCGTTGCGTTTCGAAACTACAGTCCGGTTCTACTACAGTTTGCAAATGTCAAAATTTAAAACACAACAACAATAAATTAAAATATTATATGTTTATATCGAAAATAATTTAGTTTTCATAGTGAGAACAGTTTGACTCATGTAGTTGTTTACGCTTATTTTTTGTTTAAAATGAAATACACAAAATAATCACAGGAAAATTTTAGAACGCACCTTTTTAATTGGGATGATCTGTCAATGGGTCATTCCATTGTTCACTTTTATCGTTGTTATTTTCTAATTAGTTTTATGACTCATTTCAAGTCCAAGTTAGACACAGCTAATGCAACGGTACAATTTACACCGAATCAGAATCTCTAGTGAAAAGCAAAATAATAGAACAATGTATCGATCACTTATTTAAATAAAAATCCATTCTAACTTGCTTTTACCGTCTTAAACAGGATATCTATAAAAAGTCCGACGTTTTATAATTGATTTTCCGAGGAAATGAAAGGGAATGGAGTCGATAAAAACACCTCCGATTCAATATCCGCAAAGAAATCAGCAAAAAAGCGACCGCCCGCCATTCGCGTAAACAAATTTCTGAAGGAAACTCCTTTGGTACAATTTCCGGCCGGCTTCCACATTGGCTCGGTTTCGCGGGAAATTCGCTTTCAACCAATCGGGGTTGAGATTTTATAATCTTAGCCAATGGGAGGCAATCGTCGCGAGGCCCGATCGTAATTGGGCCAATCTGATTTCCGGTGTTTGTCGCGGCGGGATCTGCGCGGGCCGCCCTGGCTGGACCGGGATGGCTGGAAGCGGTCATGACACCTGTGCGCACCATCTCCACCGATCACATCTCGCGAAAAGTAATGATTATTTCGGTCCAGACGGCTGTTTCCCCTCGCTCCCGCTGTGGCGCTGCGCGGCGCACCAGAACGGTATGGCGAAGATTCCGCTCACAAAAATTAAAACGTAATCGCTCGCGAAAACAAAATTCCCTCAAAATATCCATTTATACTGAGATTTTTGGACATAATTTGTGTAGTTTAAAGTTTGATTTGTGTGCAGACGGACCGCGGTGCTGCTGAACAGTTTCGTCCTGAGTTTGATAAGTGCGACAGTTTTATCTGGAAACGTGCGGGCGGGCCTAAGGGTTGAAACCTGCCACCAGAAATAGACCATATTTTTCATAAAAATGTGTGTGCAGTGACTGTTACGATTACAAACCAACAATGAACTGTTTCGAAGAGATAATATCGACCGATTGTCGAAATCTGGCCCTTATCCAACATGTAGGCAGGTACTGCGAGAGATCGTGGCCCTTACGATAGATTTCAGTTGCCTATCATGGACTCTTACGGAACCATTTTGTTATTTATGAATGACGACAATAACATCTTGTGGTGTTAACGCAAAATGCTCAAAACATTGTACACATCGTCGACCGCTAGCGGTTGTTTGTCGTTAATCTGAAATCATCCACTAATGGCGTTGCGAAGACTGCTCCTGCTTGCCGTAATCGCCGCCGTCATAGCCGACTATCACCATGAAGTCGAAACAGAAAATAAAACGAAGAAGGCCCTGGCGGCGGAAAGGCAGAAGAACGCATCGATACAGTCGAGAACCGCGACCCCAAACAAGGGCTCCTTCCAGAAACTGAGTAGCCTTCTCAACCGAACCGAAGATCGAAGGCAAGGCCGTCGTCGCGGGAAGGACAACTTGAACAAACTTCACCTGCTAAACCGCAAACAGAAGGCGCAAAACGACGACATGATGAACGATAACGAAGGCGCAATAGCGATTAACCAGAAAACAGTTTCTGATAACGACACAAACACGCTCCAAGAGAAAATGAAGGTGTTGCGCCGTGAAGGTCCAACCTACGAATACGTGAACAAAAACAGCCCCTTGTCCCAAGTGAATGGAGTGTTCTGTAACTTCGAGAATAGGACAGACAATGAAGATATGTGCATGTGGACTTGGAATACCACTGTCTCGAGTCATGGATTAGGGTTCAAGGTTGTTACGGCTGCTGACCTGATCTCCATGAACGAGACCACTAGAGGACTGAAGTTCTCTGGCCCGCAGACCGACGCTGACGATAATGCGGAAGGTAAAGTTGCAGCGTTTGATTGTTGTCTAAACGCATGACTGTTTTTGCTTTAATTAAATACGCAAGCTTTAGCATTTTTATGTCATTGAGAAGTCTCTTGGCGACTGAAGGCTTTTGGCTGTATAATGGTTTTATTTAAATGTACTGTTAACGTGTGTAGTTGTTGTGTTTTGTCATTTAGAATAATTTAGATTCCCAGAAATGAAAATGCCTCTTCTGCTATTTAGTTAGGGAACATGTCAATAGTATCAGGTGTACTAAGGAAGTAAGATTTCCGTCAGTTTCATCAGGAGCACTAAATTACGGTTCTAAATTGTTCTGTTCCGATTACGAGGGGCATACCGAAAAGATCGGTAATCGAGTACTTTCGATTTAATTAGATTAAAAACTCTTTTTGATGAATAAACACTGGTTAGTTGAAAATCGAATACAATTGACAGAATTTAAAAAAAATTTTTTTTTAAAGAACAATATCAGTTTGAAATTGATAGGTCGATAAAAAAATGGAGCTTACAAGAGAAAGTTTCCGTGCCATAATTTTTTACAACTTTCGACGAGGATTATCTCAGGGACAATGTCTCGCTGAGCTTATATCTATATACAAGAGTGAAGCGCCTAGCCAGACGACAATATATCGCTGGTATTCTGAATTCCGGCGTGGACGTGCTTCTCTTGGCACCGTACCTTCCACAGGCCGGCCAAAAACAGCGGTTACACCAGAAAATGTCGCTGTTGTGCGCCGAATGATACAGGATGACCGACATATTACATATGAGCAGATTCGGGCTACTTTAGGGATAGGTATGACTGCGATACAAACTGTTTTACATGGTGAACTGGGAGTGAGAAAGCTAGTTTCCCGCTGGGTGCCCCATAATTTGTCCGAAGAGCAAAAGGCGGCTCGTGTCAATTGGTGCCGGTCTACTCTGCAACGCTTCAACGGAGGAAAGTCAAAAGCAGTTTATAACATTGTCTCTGGTGATGAATCATGGATCTATTCATATGAGCCAGAAAGAAAGCATCAGTCGGCTGTCTGGGTCTTCGCAGGTGAGATCAAGCCAACAAAAGTTGTCCGCTCTCGCAGCGTATCGAAGAAAATGGTCGCTTCGTTTGTCGCGAAAACAGGACATGTAGTCACAGTTCCCTTAGAGGAACGGAGAACGGTTACCGCTGATTGGTATACAACGGTTTGTTTGCCACAGATGATATCCGAACTCCGTAGAGGTAACCCGAAACGACGCATAATCCTCCATCACGATAATGCGAGCTCTCACACCGCTCAGAAAACAAGCGAGTTTTTGAAGCAGGAAAACGTTGAATTAATGGATCATCCTCCATACAGCCCTGATCTGAGTAACAAAGATTACTTTACATTCCCTAGAATCAAAGATTTATTGCGTGGTCAGCGGTTTCAAGGTCCAGAAGAAGCAGTGGAAGCATACAAATCGACGATTTTGACCATGTCAACTTCGGACTGGAATTGCTGCTATAATAATTGGTTCGAACGAATGCAAAAGTGCATTAACTGCAACGGAGAATACTTCGAAAAGCAATAAAAATAAATTTAGTTATTTCCTGTATGTATTGTTTTATATTCCCGATCATTTCGGTATGCCCCTCGTACATTTGCGTAGTTAATAATAAAAACAAACAATGATCACAGCATAGTGGTAAAGCACTCAGATTCTTAGTCAGCTGTTACGATTCATCATCATCAACCAGGATACGTCTACAACGAACATGGGCCTCCCCATGGTGCAGTAATGTTACGATCACTTTCTTTCAAATATTTACATCTAAGTGTTGGAAGTTAACTTCGTAATGAAAGGAATTGTAACAGAGTTTAATCTGCAGGGTTGGACTGTCCATACATGCATGGCGATAGCCACCTGGGCCGCAGTCTGCACGGGCTCTCCTGGCTTAATCTCTGTCCTGGAAAAAAGTTCACCTTTGTGTAAATATTGTTGCCACCTCACATCTTCTTGCATCTTCTTCAGCTTTTAGCCCTCTAGGCAAGCGGCGCGGGCCCTTAAGAGGGTATGCTGTTGTCAAAGCGCCCATACAAACGTAGTCCAGTCATATTTTGAGTATTATAGCTATGAAAATCTATGAAATTTTCAAGACACAATCTAGAAACAAATATCTGTGTCGTTGGTGAGTCAGATTTTCGTTTAAATATACACTTCCAGAGTTACAGGGCGTCAAAGTATTGTATTTTTCGGTAATAAAAAGCCCCAACTTTGAACCTGATTTACAAGAGTATGAATCAATTTAGAACAATTTGGAAAAACCACCGACATCTGAAATTTCATTAGTATACTGTATTAAAAAATGGTTACATAATATACTGTATCCTTCAAATGATCCCTGGACTACGAAACATCCAAATAACGGGTGGATAACATCGCGTAATGTATGCTGTCTCACCGTAAGCGCTCGGGTAGGATAGGGCTCGGAGAGGGACAGCTACAAAACAATGCAACCTTGAAACCGACCACGTGGTCTTACCAACATAGCCTCTTAACTGATCTTGCCACCCTGAGGCCCAGTCCAACCCTGACTATCTGAGCATTATTGTTCGATGTGTTTTCATCGAATTATTGTTTATTAACATGAATATGTTCTTAGAATAGTCTAGAGTCTTGAAATAGAGGTATTAAGTCAACCAAAACTGACAAAAGCATCACGTATCTACATAATTATTTACGTTTATGTTTCTCTCCATTTGTTATGATTTTCCATTGCATTCTTACACACATTTATTGCCGCAAATGTAATTTTATATAAAAATTTAAAAGGACTAAGACTCGACTTGACGAATTTATAGGCAAACTAAATAATAGGTAATTTTAATTGTTGCTTTCTTTTTGCTCTGTTTGCTATTGCTATGTTGGAACTTATTGCTTTCTTATTGCTTTTCGCTCTAACTTTCCTTACGAAATTATTAGCAATATTTAATGTTGCAAAAACAATTGACAATTCTTTAGACACTAATGGCTGATGCAGTGTTTTTTCCTACAAAATTTTCGTTCGTATTTACTTTATGTTTTTTTCTCTCGAATATTAAATATTGTTCTTCCGCATGTTTTGTTTTATTTTTGTTTACATTTCTACACTTGTAACATTGGGTTGTTCTTAATTTTTTCCTATGCTTTTTCTACAGCTTTGAATAGAGGTAATTTAGGCAAAGATTGGATAACACTTAATCGGTTTTAGAATACAATCTTAAAAGATAGCAACCATCTTCTAGCTAGCATGAAATGTGTGATTGAAAATTATGGTGATTATGGCAAATCCCCTCATGGAAGGTCCAACGTGGCAATCTATGAGGGAGGCTCAATCCCAACAGTGGACTTACACAGCTGACAATGCATAGTTACAAGGAGATTGTCGTCGTGTCACCGCGTAAAATTCTAAATTAATGGTAACAATTTATTAAATGCACTGGACATCTTGTACTGGTCAGTTTTAAATAACTATTGGTTTTTAGTTTTCAACCGACTTCAAAAAAGGAGGAGGTTCTCAATTCGACGCGTATGTTTTTTGTGTGTGTGTTACGCGATAACTCCGCCAATACTCGTAGTGAGCCGATTTTGATAATTCTTTCTTGTTTGGTAGAGCATACTTCAGAGGTGGTCCCGTATAAATGTTATCGAAATTGATTGAGCGCTCTTTGAGAAAATAAAAAAAAACAAATTTTTGAGGCAATTGAAGTCTGTTTTTATGTTCTTTTTGAACGCGTTAATAATTACCTTAAACAGACGTTCATCAGACGATAAAATCCAAATCACTAAATTTTCCGTTAAAATTTAAAAACACATAAAAACTCTTTGGTTATATTTTGCGAAACGTACGTAGTTCACGATGTAAACGCAATAAACAGTAATCTGAGATATCGAATATTTATAGGCATAACTAATTTCGTCCGATGTGGAATTTTCCGAGACTGTAACGAAGTCCATACAAAGTCAATATCGATACGCCATGAATCGCCACTGAACTAAAGGACGCTGAACGAAAACTCATATCAATTGTACTTTTTTTAAATTACATCTCTTTGGTTACTGGCCACTACCAACTTCATGGTCATTCTGACAAAACAAAATCTGATGTCCAAAGAGGAAACATGTAAAAGATAAAAATCGGTTTGCGAGACACACGATTCACTTCGACTTTTTTTATTTGCCTATAGTGATAGAAAAAAACTTTGGAGTGCTCAATTGCTCATTTCTTTTATATGAATTTTTGGATTCTTAGTGCGAACTTGAAAAATGTTGGTTCATTGCAATTTTAGTAATTCGTTAATAATACTGTTATGTGTGTTTTTGTGTTATAATGGTGTGATATAGTGCAAAAAGTGTCACGGACGGTGTTATAGTATCAATTACGCAAAATTGCGAGGGTTTCGACGCGAAATATGGATTATTTCGAATAATGTTGAAACCAAGGCTGACCTTTGAAATTCTCGTCAAGAATCGTCAAAACAAGCGATAAAATGTACACATTGTACATTTTATTAAAAAGACTAAATTTTTAATTCAATTGAAGTCGGTTTTTAGTTCTTTTTGAACGCGTTTATTATTAATGTAAACTCTCAACTGTAATTGCTTATGAGTAACGTTGAAAAATCCTTGATACTCGTATCAGTTTTCAGGTCATTTCGTGAAACTGGGCCAGTAGGAATTAGCGCTAAAGCAAGGGTACTGCAGTTGCTGCAATTCAGGCCGCATTTGTGGCAATCTGTACCTACTTATTCAGTTGTTGTATCTGGAATTCTGGATATCGTAAAAATCGATGTTTTATTTATATGGAAAAATAGCGCTTAAGCCGAAAATACCTGACGTCAGCTGATGCTCTTCAAACTGCTGAATCAATTTTTACCAAATATAGTTAAGAAACTTGCTTTCACCTAATAAAAAAAACCAGCCAAGTGCGAGTCTGACTCGCCCATGTGTAGCAGGGTTCCGTAGCAACAAGTAACATAATATAAAAGCTCTTGTAGTTCGTTGTAACTTTAATCAATTATAATAGTGTATTTTTTATATTTAAGTTGATTGAATGAAAGGTAAATTGCGGTTTACGATTTATGACGTATTAAAAAAACTACTTGCTAGATCTCGTTCAAACCAATTTTCGGTGGAAGTTTGCATGTGCAAAGTGGCTGTGACATATGGACGGACGGACAGACATACATGATGAATACATAAGGGTTCCGTTTTTTGTCATTTGACAGACACAAGGACATTGGCGTCAAATTTATAACACCCCTGTATTTGCGTCGGGGGTTTAAAGTCAGCTAAATCATAAAGTAAATATTGTTATGTGGTGTACATGCACCTCATGTCACCTCCTCTCACCTGGCAAGTAACCGCCTCCGTGGCCTAATGGCTTTATGTTGAATTAACAGTCTGGACGTCCCGGGTTCGATGGTTCCGGGCCTTATCGTCACTCACCATCAGGTGAGATGAAGTTTAAACACATGAAACATTTAAAAAAAGTTATGGTAAGGCCGTTGAATGGAAAGGGTGCTCACCCAGAAGCCCCGCCCAACCTCATGAGGCGCTGGCTCTGTTACCATGTATACCGGAACACAATAATCCTATTAGCTTAGGCAGATTTGGCGGCAGACTTAGGTAACATGGTAGATAGCCAGTCTGACATAGACAAGTAAATGCGTTCAAAAAGAACTGGAAATCGACTTCAATAGCTCTAAAAGTCTACTTTTACTAAGGCAAATTTAAGATTTATATCGTTTTCTCATGGATGCCGTTGCATTGACAGAACTGGGCCAAATCGAAATGGGACCACGGAAGCACCACCTTTCAAATAAAAAAATAATCATCCATATCGATTCACCGAGTCAAAAGTTCCGAGGTAACAAAAATAAATAAAAAAACATACCGAAATTGATAACCTCAACCTTTTTGAAGTCGTTTAATGACCTACCACCAACCAAACCAAGTACGTACCGATGGTATCCTTTGGTAATCCAACTCCTGCCACGGAGGCGGTTGAATAGTCGGTCAATAACAGAGACATTTAAATATAGTAATAGGTTATAGAGCGGTCATTGGGAAACGTTTCATATAAACATTTTGATCTCAAAAGTCAACGGTATGTCAAATGTCTTGTACGGCCGCGCGACGTGATGTGACACTAAATTGAGTAACTTATTACCAATTGGTAATAAGTTTTGGGATCAAAATGTTTGTTTGCGTCCGGTCTATTAATATTAAATGTCTTTGGTCAATAACTAACTTGCATCTTAGTATTAACCCCTGGCAGTGGCACCAAGTATATTAACAATGTAAACAGATTTATATCAAGCACCACATAAGCCGGATGTCTCTAAATATATCAGTTATAGGTCACTTCCCTTTCGAGCGCAGTGTAGCCAACGGACTAGGCTGAGACAGCATGCTTCTCTGGGCAAGGCAAATATATTCATACAGTTTCTGACCGCGGCTTCCACCGCATGGACTTTAGGCCCTCTTCATGAGAACTACTCCTTCGATCGGGATAAAAGTAGCCTATAAATCATTGGGCTTTCGACTATCCCTCTACAAAAAATCATGCCATTCTGACATTCTGTTAGGTCATGAATGTATTTTTAGTGAATTAATCCAATGTTTTCATAGATTCGCGGCGAAGACAAATTTAAAAAAGCAGTTAAGTGTGTGTCGGGCTACGTGCAGTGTTCCGTAGTTGCCCTTCACAATAACTTCAAACATCCAATGACAAATAATTTTGACTGCAATTTGTATGAAACTTATAATATGGTCGACTATTGAAAATGAAAAAATGAAAATGAAAATATTTTATTTCATAAACTAAAGTTTATTTATTTATTCATTTAACGCTGGAGCTTGTTAGGCATAGAAATACCGGTGGTAGGAAGCCCCGCTCCTCCGCTTTACACCGTGTTTTAAATTTATGAAACGTATACAATATAAACAAAAACATATATACTATTTAAATCTAATTAATTAATAAATATTCCAGTGTGTGTGCGCGCGTGTGTGTGTGTGTGTGTGTGTGTGTGTGTGTGTGTGTGTGTGTGACGTATGGCAGGTGAATCATTATTTTATACTACGTTACTGACTCGAGAATACTTTCTGTTTCTTCATAGTCCAAAGGCTTTATTGCTAATACTATTACTCGTTGTAAAGCCACCTTAGTCGTGATAGTTTTCCTTTTAAGTTTAGTATATTTGCTGCTACTGTAAAAATGTTCAGATTTTTAAATGCAATAGTTTAGTCCCACACAAAGGGGTAAACGCAAAAAAATGATTACGTGTATGGGACGACCGTACAAAAAAAAATTTTTTTTTAAAGATATTATTCTACTAATTTGTTGGCGTGATTAATATGTATACCCGTAGCAAATAACAGCTTTCTAGTAGTATAGGGTCTCTGAGCTAAGCCGCGGACAGACCGACGGACAGAGCGAAACTATAAGGGTTCCTTGTTCGACTACGGAACCCTAAAAACATAAAAAATTGTCCAGACGTTCTTAAGATATATTAATGGTGTAACTAAATATGTTTTATTTATACAGATTAACATACAGAAAATCATAAACAATAGGTACCTATAAGTCACAACCATATTTACATATATTTGTTGTTATAGCGTCAACACAAATACACATGTTGTTAACATTTCAACTGTTTACCGATTACGATATGAGATACAGCCCGCTGACTGATAGACGGATGGACAGAGGAGGTTTATTAATAAAGTTCGGTCGCTTACCCTTCGGGCACAGAACCCTAAAAACCGTATTAATTTTCAGGGAACGAATGTTAAGAGGGTATGCTGGTGTCAAAGCGCCCATACAAACGTAGTCCAGTCATATTTTGAGTATTAAGCTATGAAAATCTATGAAGTTTTCAAGACACAATCTATAAACAAATATCTGTGTCGGTGGTGAGTCAGATTTTTGTTTAAATATATACTTCAAGAGTTACAGGGCGTCAAAGAATTGTATTTTACGGTAATAAAAAGCCCCAACTTTGAACCTGATTTACAAGAGTATGAATCAATTTAGAACAATTTGGAAAAACCACCGACATCTGAAATTTCATTAGTATACTGTATTAAAAAAATGGCTACATAATATACTGTATCCTTCAAATGATCCCTGGACTACGAAACATCCAAATAACGGGTGGATAACTACGCGTAGTGTATGCTGTCTCACCGTACGCGCTCCAAATTTGAACGCGGCCACGTGGCCTAACCAACATAGCCTCTTAAAATGTTAGCAAAGACATCGTCGAGCCGTGACGCTGTAAGAATGTTTGTGAATGAGATCCACCCTGGAATATTTTCTAACGCTTGCTAGCAAAATGTAAAACGTCATTCAATTTATAAAATACCCAATTAGCTAAAAGCGCAGCGAGAAAAGCTTGACAGAAATAACTTAAGCCGTCTTCAAACATAATGCTTTCTTTGCCGCTCATCAGCCTAGCGATGTATTTCTAGGTCTTATTTTAAAGCTAAACTTAGATCTAAAGTGCATCTAGAACAAAGGGACATTTGTTAATTGAAAGATGTTGAGTTGACGTTTTATATACCTCTATATTTGTGTTAAAAGTAGCTGGAGCGCTCATAGCCTAGAGATTTTTGTTTTTCTTAATATTTATAGCTTCCTATCATTTGTTATTAATAAATAATAACACCACTTTGTGTCGCAATTCTTTCAGAAAAACAGATGTATTTGGCTTTGCCGTATTTTCAATACAATAAGGCAAAAAACCGGTCATGTGCGTGTCGGGCCACGTATAAAAAGTAATTTTGAGTGAAAATTTTCTAAGTATATTTTATAATTTGGTCGCCTATTACTCGTTAACCTGTAAAGCCAGCTTTGTCGTGATAGTTTTCCTTTACAGTTTAGCACATGTACTACTACTGTGAATTTTTTCAGATTTTTAAAAGCAATAGTTTAGAAGAAAGGGAGGAGAGGGGATCACGCTCTGACAATAATTGATCGCTTTAAAGCTTAATATCTAACAAAATGAACCCTCAATCAAAAAGTCGTCCTGTCAGACCCTCAATGTTTTACAAAGACCTATTCAACTATACCACACACAATGGGGTAGACCCGAAAAAAATTTTCATCCCCAAGTTACGTGTCGTTACGGAGCCACCTTCTAAAATATTTTTTAAAAGATTTTATTCTACCACTCTATCGGCGTGATTAATATGTATCATCATCATCAGCCGGGAAACGTACACTGCTGGACATAGGCCTCCCTCATGGTACGCCACATCGACCGGTCCCGAGCCACCTGCATCCAGCGACTCCCTGCGACTCTAACCAGGTCGTCGGTCCATCTAGTGGGGGGACGGCCTGGTAGACGTTTCCCGGTACGTGGTCGCCTCTCGAGAACCTTTACTCCCCACCGGTTATCGGTTCTTCGAGCGATATGGCCTGCCCATTGCCACTTCAGCTCACTGACTCGTCGAGCTATGTCGGTGACCTTCGTTCGTCTACGGATTTCCTCATTCCGGACCTTATCACGTAGAGAAATTCCGAGCATAGCTCGTTCCATTGCTCGCTGAGTGACTTTGAGCTTGTTTATTCGGCCCACAGTAAAAAAAAAAAATATGTATACCCGTACCAAATTACAGCTTTCTAGTAGTAAGGTTCTCGCCGCTAAGCCGCGGACGGACAGACAGACAGACAGAGAGAAACCATAAGGGTTCCTTGTTTGACTACGGAACCCTAAAAACCACATGAATGTGACGATTGAGGGCCCGATTTTATCAAGGTATTTGAACAATAATCGAAAGAAGTGTTTAGAATGGCAATGGTGATTCACTGTGAAGTTGTATGTTAATGACACTCATTTCGCGACATCACAATCCGATGTCCTATTTTCAGATAGTTACTACACAAATCCAGCTATTATATTTTGGAAGATTATGGCTACAGAAATTTAGTATGAAACTTTGATACCTCCATCACGTTAAATTATTTTAGTCAAGCAAAAAATACGTGTCCGTTTATTTGCTATCCATTTGCTATCCCAAAACATAAATAACATCTGCGACCATTTACTTTGAAAGGCTGTATATTGTATTTTATATGTTAATATACATATTACATATATATCTGTTAATATATAATTAATTTGTTCCACGACCTACAAAGTTTGACATGAATACTGTACGGCCTGCAACGTGGGCTTGACATTTCGGGATAGTCTGACTCGACTTGTGTTCGTGGGTGTGCAACGCTGAACCAAAGGAATTAGGTATTATATAGCTTAGTTA
Organism: Carcina quercana; assembly: GCA_910589575.2. NCBI lineage: Eukaryota > Metazoa > Arthropoda > Insecta > Lepidoptera > Depressariidae > Carcina > Carcina quercana. The sequence goes on along the minus strand of OU342451.1, from coordinate 1,792,450 downwards.
GGATTTAACGTTAAGACGCCAATGAAGCAAAGTCTCCGTAGAATAGTAGGTATTTGAATATGTTATTGCTGTCGCGATTCGGTACGCACACATACAGCCTTTCACATGCTTTCACTCACACAAATAACGCTGCATAACATCCCAAAGAGGCCCCTGCGAGCCGCGCATAGTCGCTACCCCTCCGCCTGGGCTAGAGTGTATTTTTCAAAATTATAATAAACTTGACGTGAGCGTGCGTCAACCCTTGTTTTACGTTTTGAGAAATTATTGTTCGCATATTGGTTTAGTCTCGACATACTGTGGTTGTATTTGATATAATTGACTAGTAAGTACCTATCACATATAAATACAATATAAATTATGGCGTTGCTATTTTAGGGTTCTACGGTCAACAAAGAAACCTTTTAGTTTCACCATATCCGAACGTTCGTCTTCCAACGATACTTTAGGTGACCTAGAGGTGTTTTAGTACCTAGAGTGCTAGAGTCTAAGGACTAACAAGTTAAAGCGTTCAAAAAGAACTAGAAACCGACTTCAACTGCCCTAAAAGTCTACTTTTATTAAGGAAAATTTAAGATGTATATTGTTTTCTCATGGATTCCATTCTAAGAACCGGACCAAATTGAAATGGGACCACATGGAAAGCATCAGCTTTCAAATAATAAAGAATCATCCAAATCGGTTCACCCAGTGAAAAGCTCTGAGGTAACAAACATTTAACTAATAGAATAGAATAGAAATAATTTATTCGGCATACAGATTACAGTACAGTTAAAACATTAATTTTAAATTTGCTCTGCTGCACTGCAACGCCGAAATACACACTTAACATTCCCAGTCTCAAAAACTACTGAACCGATTTTGATGAAACTTGCAGTCTTCCCTAAGTTTTACAATACCTAGGTAAACAAAAAAGGGATTATTTAAATCGAACTTGTAGTTCCGGATATATAAAAAATAAATTAAATAAAATAGCCTTTATTGCTGAACTAATTTTTTGTTTTAATTTTCTTAAAAATATGCTTACTTTATACGTTACTTATCTTTTTATATTAAGTATCAGTAACCGGTCGTTCCTACATTTCAGCTTGTCTTTCGACATAGGCCTCCTCTAAGGATTTCCACTCTATTCTATCTTTCGCTATGCGGGTCCATGTTGGACCCGCCACTTGTCTGATGTCGTCCTCCCATCTTCTAGTCTGTCTGCCTCTTTTTCTTTTGCTATCTCGTGGTTGCCATTCAGTTATTAGTCTTGTCCATTTCTACATACTCTATTTCTCCATTATTTACTGTTATGGGCTCTGTTTGTGAGGAATTTGACATTACTTTTGTTTTCGTTAAGTTCGTTGACAGGCCTGCTTTCTCGCTCTCTTCCGCTAACTGTTGGAACATTGTCTGTAGGGTTTTCGGGTTTTCCGAAACTAAGATCAGGTTGTCTGCAAAGTGTAGGTGACTCAGCTTTTTGCCATTTATATTTAGTCCTTTATTCGTCCAATCCAGATTTGTGAATATCATTTCCAGGATAGCTGAAAATATTTTTGGTAAAATTGGGTCTCCCTGGCGTACCCCTCTCTCAATCGAAAATTCTTCGCCTGTAGATTCTAGCTTCACTTGTGCGGTGCTTTTTGTGTATATGTTTTTCAGTATTCTTATGTATTTTGCATGTACGCCTTGTTTTTCCAGTGCGTCCCAGATAAATCTATGTTCGAGTGTGTCGAATGCTTTGTTGAAATCCACGAACCCTATGTGTGTTTTTCTTTTGTGTGTGTGTTCCGGATATATGCGAGGACAAACAAACATACACTTTAGAAATTTGGCACACTTCTTTAGAAGCTGGTATAGACTAACATATATGAAAACTGGGCAGTTCTGGAAATATTACATACATACAGGTCGCATTGATAACCTCTTTTTTTGAAGTCGGTTAAAAAACTGTAATTTCACGACACCTCACACAATAGAATAGACGAGTTAAAAATCCCGTCTTAAGTGTATGAGATGTATAACTGGGAAAAAATATTTCAAGTTTTTATTTGTCGACATGAATAATAATATCGTCGAAATCTATCGTATTTCCTACTGTCATACTTCATATTATACTATTATATTTTAAGTACCTCAAAAGGAAAAAAGGAATCCTTATAGGATCACTGTGATATCGAATACTCCAGTCTGCTGTCCCTTAGATCTGTCAAATAATGAAACTTATAGGTCAACGCAATAAAAAGATATAGCTGTATTTTAGACCATTTCCGTACAAAATGCAATGAACCCAAAATCTATACGGTATTTCCCGTTGACCTAATGTCTTGAAATTTGGCAAGAAGAAAGGTTTTACAGCACAACCATAGGAATAAATCTGAATTTTTTAATTGTAACACAGTAAAATTGATTTTTTAATGTTTACAAACTTAACTTCGTAATATGTAATTTAGCTTAGAATTTCATTTTCGGTAGAGCATTGTTGGGTGCATATTACCATACCTATTATTTATGATTTTCAGTATGTCATTAATTCATATTCTGTACGGAATCCTCGGTGCACGAGTCCGACTTGCTCTTGACCGGTTTTTGAGTTGTTGGAGAGCCATTTCAAGCTCTTGCTGGCTGATCTCCGGGATATCTGTGTCGGGTCATATAGTCTCCGTAGCGATTTGTACATGCGATGTCCATATAACTTCTCGTTCTCTCTCAAGACTTTCAATAATAATAAATAACAAAAAATAATATAAAAAAGCTTTTAAAAAAGTTATAAATAAACGGATGTCCATGCAATAAATGTTATGTTTTTTCTGTGTTTTTTTTCTGTTTAGATATTTTACAGTGGTACGGAACCCTTTGTATGCGAGTCCGACTCGAACTTTAACATTAAAAAAATATTTGAAACATAAGTCACTTATTCATAAATCATATTTAATTATTTACACGTAACAAAACGTAACAACAACTAAGAATTTCAGGGAAAATGTTCTGTTCTAGAGATAAAATAAATTTCCTTAGAATTATTTGTCTTTATATTTGTTTATTTAGATCAATCTAAACATTAAAACTAACAGGTAAAACCATTATAGCTCGAGAAAGGGTATCTATCGATATATTTTTCCCACCACTATTAGTCGAAAAAATCGATAAAGCTTATTGACATCACTAATGCATGCTTACTTTATTTTTATACATATAATACACAGTATATAGTTGTGATATAGTGTACCCTGCCTCCCGAACCGAACTGTGCGAGAAGGACAGTTGAAGCTTTTTTTGGTATTTGCCTAGTTTTGCCGTGAAATTAAGGGTTTGGGATATAGCTGTTTTCTCAACGAAACGTTAGCCAAATTCAATCATTTTGATCTTATTCTCTTTATCAAAGAATAATCTAGGCCCGTTGGTTTTGCTTTTTCTGAAAATGTTACGTTTACTCTAAATAATGAGTACCATAAGTTGAAAGAAATTTTTTCTGAAATTTTGAGTTTTGAGATGCCCATAATTCTAATTGTAGACAAAATATTGAAAAAAGCAAAACCAACGGGCCTAGATTATTCTTTGATAAAGAGAATAAGATCAAAATGATTGAATTTGGCTAACGTTTCGTTGAGAAAACAGCTATATCCCAAACCCTTAATTTCATATGAAATTTTTTATCTGCTGTTCCCTCTTAATTAATAGCAAAACCTACCTAACCTAAGGATGCCCACGTAGATCAAAGAGCGTGCAAAAAAATTGTACGGGGAAAATTTGCTTTTTGCCTGATATTTTGCGTTCGGATATGGCGAAACTAAAAGGTTTCCTTATTAACTGTAGAACCCTAAAATGTCAATGTCATAATTTAAGTCGTATATATATATTCGTATTCGTTATCGGGGCAGGTTTCCGCAACTCGACGTCAGGTGCGCCTATTTTGCGTGTTGGGGTGGCGTGCCTTATTCATGCCACCCCAGCTCCAACAGAAAGCCCAACAACTTATTTGTGTTGTTGAAGGCCTCTGGGAGCGACCTCGGTGTTCCGAGGTACTTTGCCCGCAGTGTTGCTACTCCTCCGCACTCCATCAGGACGTGAGCAGCTGTCTCCTCGGCCTCCATGCATGCTCTGCACAGAGGGCTGTCAGTGATACCTAGAGTAAACAGGTGCTTGTTGTAGAGTCCATGACCTGTAATTGCTCCTACAATCAGGCGAAGTTGACATCTACGTAGTTGTAATACTTGTTTGGTGAGGCGACGGTTACAGGTCGGCATGGCCTGTTTCGCCTGTCTGCAATTTTCCCTTGACTCCCACTCATTATGGTGAGACTGCGCGGTATGTTGATGTATCCATGATCGGAGCTGTGAGAAAGGTAGGGCCGCGATTGGTTCAGGCCCTGCTATCTTCATGCTTGAGGCCCTTCTGGCCAGTTCGTCCGCTGCATCATTACCTCTGGAGCCACTGTGTCCCTTGATCCATTGCAGGGTTATGCAGTTCTGTCTGCTTGCTTCTGCAAGTGAATCGTGGCATTCGCGTATGAACTCAGATGTAATTGTGTTGCTGTTTAGTGCCTGTAGAACTGAGGCGCTATCTGATAGTATGCGAATGGGTGTATCTGTTATTTTCCGTTTAGTGATGGCTTTAGCTGCATGTGTGATGCCTGCGCATTCAGCTTGAAAAATCGTGTTGTAGACTCCAAGAGGCAGTGCTACTCTGATGTTGAGATCTTCCGAGAATACACCGAGACCGGTGCCAGACTCCGTTTTGGAACCATCGGTGAAGACACGAAGCTCTCTGCATCCGAACTCTTCATCAGGGGCCTCTTGGAGTTGTATTTTATATTTCTTGTCAAAGACAAATTGCTTGGCTATTTTGTCTTGGACGGCGTTAAATAGAGGTTGTTCCTCCATGATATATATATATATATATGATAGATACATGTTAATTGTATCGGTCGGTATTGCGTCGGTGGAGAAATGTATTAGGCGCGGGACTCTCAATCTGAGGGTTCCGGGTTCGAATCCAGGCATGTGCACTCCGGCAATCCGCACTGGGCCGCGTGGTGGACTATGGTCCAAACACTCTCTGTAGGAAAGTAGGCCTGAGCCCCTGCAGTGGGGACACGTATATAGGCTGTTGATGATGATGATTATATGTCAATTATATCAAATACAACCAGACTAAACCAATATGGGCAGAAGAAATTGGTCTAGGATGGTTCACGGTTGCCTTGAAATCGCCTATTCACTCTGGCCTTGAAGATATTCAGGTTGTAGCGCGCGGAAAACACAAAAACCGGCAGGGAATTCCAGTCCTTAGCTGTACGCTGTATAAATGAAGAAGCGAAATGCTTCGTGCGAAATGGTAAAATGTCAACTGAACTGGTAAACATTGCGTATGACTAAAGAGAGGTTTTTATTTTGCTCCAGGTCATTTCCTGTACCTCCCCGTGGACCCTACGATGGAGAACATGGTGATAAAGTCGCCGCCCTTCAGAGGACTCTGGGAGTTCTGCAAGGTGAGCTTTATAATGTACAAGCCGGGTTAGCATGAGAGCGTTGACAGTGCCCATTCTAACTAACCGCTCTCGTGCATCGCATGCATCTCCACCTCACGTTGCAAAATAATGCATATTTTTGAATTTAGTCAGCAAAAATAATTTAATCGATCAAAAAATGGTTGCACATGACGGAGCATAAAATTAAACACAAACCCTTTTTTTAAACAAGCAGCTGTCACCACAAACTCTCAATCAGTGTGAGGTAGCTCACTACGAAGCCTCGATATAAAATGCCAAATCCATTAGCGGATGTACGCCTGTACACCTTAGCTGCACTCTTTAAGCTCAAAATTTTATTTGTTGAGTAGAGGTGGTGTGAGCTGGGCGGTATATTCAAAATCCGACAAGTGAACGGACTTTAGAACTTTTATAATTGAAGGCAGCGGAAAAATGAGGCTGCTTAATCTTACGATAGTCTTTCTGGACTATAATATAAGTTAGTAGACTTGTGTAAGTAATGCTAGTGAAACATCACATGTGATGTCACCCGACTTCGCACTACCCAGCCCAAGCCCATCTCAAACATCACGCACGTATGAAAAGCGATGCGCACGGCGCGTATCTCAGGCGGTGTTTAGAGTAATGTGTAATGGTACATGCAAATGTACAATTGTATATATTCACAATGCATAGATTCAAGAGATAAATCTACCAATATTAAACATCCATTTAAAAAATACCTACTGGAATGTGGCCCCACTGATTTTACTAAATTATGGTATCAAATATCTAAATTAACAAAATAAATATAGTATCAATATTGTAACCATATCGTTTATTTATATATATATATATATATGTTTGCATGTTCACCTTTATTATCCTGTAGTCTCTCATCCTCAGTTGATCGCCTAACATCATCATTTAAATATTTAAATAGCTAATACAACAGCTATATTTAAATAGCTTGCCCTGCTACAGACTTGACCTATTGAGGCTGCTACTCGTATAACAAAAACCCGTTTTTGGTCATCATTTTGGTCCGATTACATTTAGGTGTAAATAAGTGTTACTAAATTGTCATTGTTTCAAATAACAAACAAACACACAAACAAACAAACATCCTCTCACCCTAAACGCATACACTGTCTCCGTTCCGTCGTGGGTAAAAAATACGTCACATTAATGTCTAAAGTCAGAACTTAACTCTTCCTTCATACCAATTCTTAAAGTAGCAGATTCATGATCTTATTCAATATATTTGTATTGGTTTGCTGTCCAGTTTGAAGCCAAGCTGCACCAGGGGAAGATGCTGAATGCCAGCATCCGTCTGGTCTCCGAGTCCACCGTCAACGAGGTGCAGTGGATTCTGCAGGAGGTTGCTGGGAACAACTTCGAAATGTAAGGGTTACCTCTGTCTCTTTGTTTTTCTGTGTTCTCTGATTTTATTTTATGGGAACCCTGAGCACATTAGTAAATGATAAATGTATTTAATTATTATCACAAACCCAATGAGTGACCCAATTAGCAAGCAGCTTGAGCACTTGGCCTTCATATCACCTGATGGTAAATGACGATAAGACCGTTGGATGGTAAACGTGCGCACCCAGAAACATCAAGCCAATGATGCGCGTGCGCTGCTACCTTTCATGCCGTAACACAACGGTGATATTAAAAGTACCGCTTGAGTGACTTGGTGGTAGCTAACCAGGCGGATATTGAAAATGACCTGCCACCAATCAAACCGAGAACCGATAGGCACTGGCCACTGGGAATCGAACCCGGGACTTTCAGATTCTTAGACCAAGCGAGTAGCCATAAGCCACGGAGGCGGTCAAGGCAACTTTTAGCATCATCATCATCAGGCGGGAAACGTCCACTGCTGGACGTAGGCCTCCCTCATGGTACGCTACATCGACCGGTCCCGAGCCACCTGCATCCAGCGACTCCCTGCGACTCTAACCAGCTCGTTGGTCCATCTTGTAGGGAGACGACCTGGTAGACGTTTCCCGGTACGTGGTCGCCACTCGAGAACCTTTACTACCCACCGGTTATCGGTTCTTCGAGCGATGTGGCCTGCCCATTGCCACTTCAGCTCACTGACTCTTGGAGCTATATCGGTGACCTTCGTTCGTCTACGGATTTCCTCCGAATTAGAAATTCCGAACATAGCTCGTTCCACTGCTCGCTGAGCGAGTTTGAGCTTGTTTATTCGGCCCACAGTAAAGGACCACGTTCCGGTTCCGTATGTCATCACTGACAACACGCACTGATTAAAGACTTTTAGCATACTCGTAGTTCAACATATTCAGCCTTGCATTTCGGCTGATAATTACGTTGCAATGTTTATTGGAATCAATCCCCTTGATGCCCAGGTGGTACCCGATGCGGTTCCTGATCGGGAAGGTCCAGCAGGAAGTGAGGATCATCATAGAGATCACGAGACCCAACTACATCAGCCTCGCGCAGCCGCTGCCGCACATTGCCATAGACAACATACGTATGGTAGAGTGCTTGAACGAACCGCCGGTCTTCAACGGAAACTGCCAGCTTGGACAGCTCAAGTGCAATATATGGAATGTGAGTAGCTTGCTAGTAAGGAGATAATTCGAAGAACAGTGCATCTACCTTGAGTTTACGCAGGCGATAGCGTGTATCGTTAACTATCGCTCTGTCCTTGTCACCCGCATCTCGACTGAGCAGCATTTACGACAGTATTCGATATACGTTATCGCCTGCGTAAACTCATGGTAGATGCACTGGTCTATTGTTATCAATGCTTTGTGCAATAGAGACAGCTGCAGCTCCAACAGAAAGATCATACTCTTATTTGCGGCGGCACGGCGGCACGTCAGTGCTCGCTGAAAGTTCACCCTTTGACAACTAACCATTGCTTTCCTTTTTTTGAAGTAAAGTTTCTTTACGCACGCTTGACCTAGGGAGTAAGCTGGTGAATGCGTAACGAGAGCGTTACGAAAAGTGTGATCGGGCGAGGCGAACGGAAGTTGAGAGGGAGATATAAGTTAGTGAAGATAGAAAGAGATGTGTGATGGGTTTGCATTTGGTATTTATTTCAACTGATAGTTAGTGACAATAAGGACTTTTGATGGTAAGCGTTCGCACCCAAAAGCCTCAAGCTAAAAGAAGTACTGGCTCTTCTACCTTTCATACCGGAACACAACATTGCTATTAACAATGCTGTTTGGCGGCAGACTTAGATAACATGATGGTAGCTAGCCAGTCGGACATAGAAAACGCCAACCACTATGCCACCATTTCATGAAATGATCGGATTCATGATGTGGGCAATTCTAAGATTCATTATTATTCATTATCCCTTCATATACAGTACTCGCACGCTATGAAGTTGACTCTCCGGAATTTCGCGCGTGGACAATCGAAATATGTTCCTATTATTTTCGATAATAACTATCCCTAGATGACATACAACACTAGGACATTTCTTTCCACCCGCTAACTTGCCTTTCCTCCCATTTATACGTTAATAATTGATACTTCGCAGTCTTTTGTGGCTAACTTCAGAGGGGCAAACTTAGTTTGCGAGTACTTACTGCCTTGGTTACATAAATTATTCCCTTGCAGAAGGAATCCTGCATCAAGCTGCAGCAAGTCTGTGATCTGGTGAAAGATTGCGACGATGGCAGTGACGAGACCCATAATTGTGGTATGTTTCACTGATCACTTGTACTAATTTTCTTCTATATATCACTGATCACTTGTACTAATCTACTTCTATGTATCACTGATCACTTGTATTAATCTACTTCTATATATCACTGATCACTTGTACTAATCTACTTCTATGTATCACTGATCACTTGTACTAATCTACTTCTATATATCACTGATCACTTGTACTAATCTACTTCTATATATCACTGATCACTTGTACTAATCTACTTCTATGTATCACTGATCACTTGTACTAATCTACTTCTATATATCACTGATCACTTGTACTAATCTACTTCTATGTATCTCTGATCACTTGTACTAATCTACTTCTATGTATCACTGATCACTTGTACTAATCTACTTCTTTATATCGTCTGAGGGTTCCATTGTCTATCATATACAAACTATCTTTGTACTAAAAGGCACCAGGGAAAACCCAGCAAAAGCTTGGGACTTACCATGTCTTCTACAATATCTTTCTGTGAACGCCATGCCATTGTGACTGCGTGCTTATAGATAAAGCTCTCCTTTAGTCTAAAACATAATTATCTGTAATGCTTGCGTACCATGAAGGAGACCCATGTCCAGCAGTTGACGTTTCCTGGCTGATGATGATCATCTTATTATTAGTTTTATGCTTATTGTTAGATTTTGTGACATTTGCACGCCTAACACGAGTGCCAACTCGACACCTTTTGTAACACCATCAAAAAAGATTTTCTTGCAAATAAACTTCTCTTCTCTGCTTGCGGAAAGCCAATTTGCCTTATCGATATATGGGCTTATGTCCTGCTCATCAATCATCATCAACAGCCTATATACGTCCCCACTGCAGGGGCTCAGGCCTACCCTCATTCAGAGAGTGTATGGGTCGTAGTCCACCACGCGGGACCAGTCCAGCCCAGAAGCGTCGGTGGCGCATTGGATAAGGCACGGACTCTCAATCTGAGGGTTCCGGGTTCGAATCCAGCCGTGTACCTATGAGTTATTTTTCAATTCAAGTACATTATCCGATTGCTTAACGGTGAAGGAAAACATCGTGAGGAACCTGCATGTCTTGAACAGGCATGTGAAGTCCGCCAATGCGCACTATGGAATAACGTAGGTTTATTATGGTGAAGTAACAACAATGATGTCTTTCTTGACAGACAAAATGCCGTATGGATCGTACTGCAACTTCGAGCAAGACAACTGCGGATTCGAAAATGTTCCTCAGTAAGTTTCTTTTATAATTAAAATATTTACACATATTTGAGAATCTATGATACAACTCAATTACAATCTACACGCAAGTGACCCGCTCAAGGATCGGTAATGTGGCGCGCGCGAATCCACTCACATATACGCTAAACAAATTCATTCGTTCGATGTATGCAGATAAGAACTGATATCACGACATTTGTTTAAAATTTGCCTGTGTTGCGGGTGTCGAAAAAGGAGGCTATAGGAAAAAATCTGGAGTTGGACAGAAGCGTCTACCTATGTGACCACACATTACTGGTAAAACCAATTTGACTGCCAAGCATGGTGATCATGGCAAATCCATGGCAATTAGCAATCTAGAATATTTAAATAGGTAGGTCCGACTTCGACAAAGAGGTCAACCGAAGAATCCAACTCGGCTGGGCAGCGTTTGGGAAGTTACGGCATATCTTCTCATCCAAAATACTTCAGCGTCTAAAGAAAAAAGTCTTTAATCAGTGCGTGTTGCCAGTGATGACATACGGAACCGAAACGTGGTCCTTTACTGTGGGCCGAATAAACAAGCTCAAAGTCACTTAGCGAGCAATGGAACGAGCTATGCTCGGAATTTCTCTACGTGATAAGATCCGGAATGAGGAAATCCGTAGACGAACGAAGGGGGAGTAAAGGTTCTCGAGTGGTGACCACGTACCGGGAAACGTCTACCAGGCCGTCCCCCCACTAGATGGACCGACGACCTGGTTAGAGTCGCAGGGAGTCGCTGGATGCAGGTGGCTCGGGACCGGTCGATGTGGCGTACCATGAGGGAGGCATATGTCCAGCAGTTGACGTTTCCCGGCTGATGATGAATCTAGAATATTACTTCTACTTAAAGAGCGCTTCGCCCTTGTAGAGCCTAATTTGTTTCTGCCCTATCCATAGACTTACCATGCAATAAATCATGCCACGGATACTTACTCCCGACTATCAGCGCTGCGCCCCGATGCAGGAACTGATTACATCCCCCCTACACGCATTAATAAACGCTTTCGAGAATTTCAATGAAACTATCTTTTCCACAGGCCAATCCTGAAGTGGTCACGCCACCATGGCCCGACGCCAACAGACAAAACTGGACCCAACTACGACCACACGTGCGGGCCCACGGACCCCAGCCCCACCATGGCGATCCCTCCCCTGTCCCCCGCACACATAAACCACACGCTGTCCTGCGTCGGTTATTACTTCTTCGTCAATATGAACGTGACCGGACCAAACAGGGAGAAGGCAGATTTTGCGTCCACAGCTGTCATGAAAACTGTCGTGTTCAACCCACCGCCGAAGGTCCACGGGAATATAACGTCGAAATATTACAACTGTTGCATGGTGGGTATTTTTGTGCAGCTTTTTATAGACCCTATTGCTAAGCCTTCGCTGTCCGTCCGTCTGTCTGTCAGCGGCCTGTGTAATGTGGTTAGAGGAGAGACAAAAACGTCGTTGATCCTGGTCCGATATAAACTCGTTTATTATCTGTATTGCTTGATCTTAAATACTAATGATTAATCTAGATTACATCGTATTAGGCTAATTGGAACTAGACGATGAAATGGTTCGCTGAACCTTTTAAGAATGGAGATGTAGCGCAGTGACACTATGCAACCTTAAAGTAAATCATGTTCGATCATGTATGGAGTATCTCTGTCACCTTTGGGATGGCTCTGCTAAATACCAGCTTGCTGCCCTGGACTCGGTGGAACGACGTGCAAAGAGGCTCATCGGCAGTAATTCGCTCGTGGAGGCCAAACTCCAAAGCCTTGAACACAGGCGAAAAGTGGCCTGCCTTTCTGTATTCTATAGGTTGCATTTTGGAGAGTGCGCGCAAGAGCTGTTCATGTTGATTCTGCCATCGCCATTCAAGTATCGATCCAACAGACGAACAGCAGGACTCCACCAGTACGTAGTTGACATTCCTATGGCTCGCACTAAGCGCTTTGCTTCTAATTTTATCATGCGTACAGCCAGGGAGTGGAACGCGCTGCCGGCGTCTGTATTCCCTGAAAACTATAACTTGGGTGTCTTCAAGTCAAGGGTGAACAGGCACCTTCTAGACCAACGCGCACCATCGTAGGCCACATCGTCGCTTACCATCAGGTGAGATCGTGGCCAAGCGTTGATCTATACTCTGTAAAAAAAGTTATTGACCCACTACACCTGTATCTCAACTACCTACCTACCTAGTCCAAGCGTGTAGCCATTGTGTGATGTTGGTAAAAATACTTACGGGAATTATGTTCGACTTTCAAATATTTAGAGCTGTATGTCTAAAACTCCATCTACCCCCAACAGATACGGTTCTACTACCAGCAGAACGGTCGCAACTACGGTTCCCTGAGCGTGGATCTGGTGGAACTGACGAGCAGAGGGAACATCACCACGTCATTGTGGTTCTCCACCAAGGATAAGGGAGAGAATTGGTACAGGGCCGCCATCTTTCTTCCCAACGTTACCAGAAGGTAAGCGATGTTTGTCTTAGTTTCTACTCAATCCAAGAGGATATATTAGCTAGGACAAGAGTATATAAGTTAGTAGCGCAGTTGGGTAGAGCGTCAGTCCTTGAACCATCGAGGTCTGGGGTCGATCGGCTCGTACCAATGAGTTACAATTTGTTATTTGGAATTTATATACGAATGATAAAAATCATTACCATTGGCTTTTCGGTGAAGGAAAACATCGTGCGGAAACCTGAACACTCCTGAGAAGAAATTCAAAGACGTGTGTGAAGTCTACCAATCCGCACTGGTCCCGCGTGGTGGACTGTGTCCCATACACTCTCTGTAGGAGATAAGCCTGAGATCCTGCAGTGGGGACGTATACATATAGGCTGTTGATGATTATATAAGTTAACCATAGTATTTTGGATATATTGGTTTAGTTTTACAACAAAAACTTAAACTAAAGATGTCGAAATGACGAATGGGAAAAATAAAGACGACATTTGTCATTTTCTACTTAAATATTTAAAAAAAAAACTGGTTTTGGTACAAACAAAATCATTCCAAGCAAATTCTAGAATCTTTTGACTTTGACTTTGCTTAACTTTGCTTTTAATGAAATGAAATAAACTTTATTGTGGTAGTTGTGGTATGCTGTGTTGTTAAATAAGGTTAATCATTCAGCACATCTAGTCAGATACTGACATACAATAATAAGTAGAATTATTTACACAAACCTAATTCTTAAACGGTCTTAAAGTCACCTGCGAATTTCTCTCCAGATACTACCTGCAGTTCAAGACTCGGATGGGCATGCGCATATACTCCGACTCGGCCATCGACGACTTCTCCCTGGCGCCGGAGTGCTTCGGCCTGAACATAGACCCGGGGGAGCTGGGAGACTACAACTATTACGACCCTATCTTCGAGGAAAAGACTACTCCTCACAAGGCCTTCGCTGATCAAGTCTGTAAGTGATTCTCCTCAATGTCCCTGGCGAGGGTCCTCTCGTCTCGGAGACTCCTATATAACTTTGCGTTGATGAGTTTAATGTAAAATGTATGTAACGGAAACGATTGTTTTATCTTGAAAATCGTAAGTTTCACATTAATTATGTATAGAAAAAATATTGTGGAAAATTTACTAATCAATAAATAGGGTAAAATGTCGATCTTTAATAATAATTCTATGTCACTATATCAAACAAACCAATTGAACTATATCAAACAGCATAACAAACAGTTTTTTCACAAAATCTTATACTCTAGAAAGAAGCTTCATTCTGAAAATGTTCTCGCTAATGGAATCCGGTTTCGGGTTATGAGCAAAATGCTGGAAAAAGGAAACTAACACCCCCTGTAGAACTATCGGAACATTTAAAAAACAACTCAAGGAGCACTATTTATCCCTCATTTAAATAATAGGCAGTTTATATGTACATTAAATATTTATTTATAATTTATATATTATGTAAATCGTGTTTTTCTTTATTGTTATGCATTTTTCCTTTTTCTATATACATTATCTTCTTCTGTAATATATACTTTTTGTTTTGTTTATGTACATGTATGTAGGTCTACTTACAGTATATTTATTTTTTGAAAGCTCCAGTGTGAGTGCCGGGAGATATCTCTCGTTAGGGATAGACAACTCTAATTTGTACAATTTTAGATATAATTGTCTTTGTAATTTTTATTTTTATATGTACTAATATACAAACAAAAAAACCACTATCCTGGCGGAGGTGGAACTGTCCCTAAACAATTTCTAAAGCTTTTGGATTTACATAGGTTTATGCCGCTGATTGTTCTTTTTGGTCCTGTTCCCATTCAATAACCTTGAACAATTCTTCCGTAGTGTACCGCTTCACTACCTGCGGCGCGACGGGCCCGCTCGGTCCGACGCAGGCGCAGTGCGACCACGCGTACAACCGCTCCCACACCAGCGTGTCGGTGCTGGCCACGCCCCCCCACCAGGGCATACAAGTGTGGGAGGTGCCGGCCGAGGGACTCTACACGTGAGTCTCTTACGTCATCATCAATATTTTTACTCATTGTACTGTCACAGATGTCGCAAGTTACCATAAAATGATTGGATTTCTGTATACTAAATAGTTAAGTAATACCTGTCCAAATAGCTGTTTGCCTTCCTAACTGGTGAAAAAAGACCTGTATTATATCAAGCGTCCAAATTTTCTCTCTACGTTACGTTATCACCGTTATTTGATTCCTCATTACGAACCTTATCACCTAGAGAAATTCCGAGCATAGCTCGTTCCATTGCTCGCTGAGTGACTTTGAGCTTGTTTAATCGGCCCACAGTAAAGGACCACGTTTCGGTTCCGTATGTCGTAGACGAACGAAGGTCACCGACATAGCTCGACGAGTCAGTGAGCTAAAGTTGCAATGGGCAGGCCAGATCGCTCCAAGAACCGATAACCGGTGGGGAGTAAAGGTTCTCGAGTGGCGACCACGACCAGGAAACGTCTAACAGCCGTTCCCCTACTAGATGGACCGACGACCTGGTTAGAGTCGCAGGGAGTCGCTGGATGCAGGTGGCTCGGGACCAGTCGATGTGGCGTACCATGAGGGAGGCCAGGCCGTCCAGCAGTGGACGTTTCCCGGCTGATGATGATGAAGATATCTAGAGCGGAAACATGTTTTTTTGTCAAAGTTGTCATCTGCTTACCTTTAAGATCTGAACTGAACAATGTAAACTGGTAACTAACATCTTGTCGCACAGTATAATAGCGACGGGCGCTGCGGGCGGGCTGGGCTCGGCGTGGGCAGGGGTCTCACATGGGGCTCAGGTGCGCGGTCTATTCGAGTTGCATCGCGGAGAACACGTCTACATGCTGGTTGGACAGCAGGGCCTCAACGCATGCAAGAAGGTAAGTAGAGAGAGAGGAAGCAGGGAAGGAGAATGTGTGCATCAGATCCTATAAAAGAACAATACGCTTGAAAGAGATATATTTGCCGAAAGGCTTGATCAGAACTGTAAAGGGATTGTTAGTTTTTAGTATCAATAAAGTTGTGCAATATGGTTTCATCTTATATAGCTCTGATCAGGCGTTACATCTAAGCCCATTTCCATCAAACATGGCCACTGTAATTGCCATTATTTCTTAAACTCTTCCACCCCACTGCTCCTCAATATCCTTTCTCACATTCCTCAAGTTTTTCCTTTCAAGAACGTCTTTTGCGCCAGTTGTTCAATCTGGTCATTCTACCGCGACCGTTATAAAAAAAAACAATTTCAAAAAGGAATTCAATTCTAAAGCCGTCAGCTGAAATAAATGCTGACGTTTAGAATTATACACACTGTTAACAAAAGTTCCTGTCGCAGACGCTGTCAGCGCAAGAGAGCCAGGAGTGCTCTCGGAAGCAGATGAACGAGTCCCTGCAGGTGTTCACCAGCAAGACGCACGAGGTGCGCAACACGCACGTGCACGACGGAGGAGGGGGAGGAGGGGGCGCTACATACGTGTTCCTGGTGAGTGCACAGCCGCTGTCAGCGCAAGAGAGCCAGGAGTGCTCTCTGGTGCAGCTGAACAAGCCTGCACAGAAATTAGTCATTTTTAAACTGGGTAGTTTGAGAAAAGTGTCTTAAGGACCTGAACGACTGCTAGCGCTGAGCGGACTTTTGTTCCCTTCTACAACAGTCATTGATGACAGTCCTAAAAAAGGAGCTATCCAGACCACAAGTTGACTGTTAAATATTCTGGTTCTGTCTCTGTTGGCAATACAGAGTACCTTTCTACATGAGGTTAGGGCTGCAAATTAGTTTTTTTCTGTTTCCGATAATGATGGTATTTGCCGCAGAGGGACAAAGAGGGCCAAGCTCTGCCGCTGCTCGTGGCGGGCGGTGGGGGAGGCATCTCAGTGGGCATCTTTAAGGACGACGGCTCACAACACGGGAAACCGGTCACCAACTCCACTCCAGAGTCGGGGTGGATGTACGGAGAGCCAGGACGCACTTCCGGTGAGTTCTTAAAAATATCGATTGTCTTGTCGTCTCTTAATTTTACTGTAATTAAATATTATGTGGCGCATTACACACGCACAGGTCCCGGGTTCGTTTCCCGATGGGGGCATCACTTTATAAGACTTTCTCCGGTTTGTTTAGGACATTGCAGTCTGTATCACGTGATTGTCTGAACAGTGATATGACTCCGTGCTTCGTTAGTCACGTTAATCCGTCGTCACCGGTCACTATCTACGACAGGCAGTAGCTGCATGAGACGTGGCAGAGGACTGTGGTGGCGCAACTCTGATACTAGGGTGTGTGAGGTCGGGCATAGAACTTACAACCTACACGTTATTAACAATAAAATCTAACCCGATATATCTAGGTGCTGGTGGTGGGTGGGTGTCTCGACCGGGGCCTATCACGCCGGGCTTCGAGCTGGTGCGTGGATCTGCAGTGCGCGAGGGGGGCACGGGAGGGAGGGCGTGTGCGGGGGGTGCGCACGGGGGTTTCGGGGGCGGCGGAGGGGGCTGTCTACGTGGCGGAGGGGGAGGCGGGTGGCTCGGTACGTTTTTATTATACCAGCGCCATCTAGGGGCGTAAATAAAGTACATTAAAAAGGTGATATAACGGACGCTTGATGGTAACGTAGAATTAAAAGCGTTCCTGTCTTATATGTAATAATTAAATTTAACTTTTCGGTGAAGGAAAATATCATGAGGAAATCTGCACAGACCTGAGGATAAATATAAAGGTGTGTGTGAAGTCTACCAATCCGCACTGGGTCCGCGTGGTGTACTATGTCCCATACACTCTCTGTAGGAGAGTAGGACTGAGCCCTTGCAGTGGGTACATATCCCAAGTAACACAGTGAAGCAGTATAATGGCTGACTTACGGCTTTCATGTATCATTTTAGCATTACAGCTAGGCTTTATATCAGTTTTATAAAAGTTTATACGACTACTGTAATGCTAATTTGGGCACAAATTAACCAGCTTTAGGTTGTTAATCGGCTGTTTAATAGCATTACAGAAGCATTTAATAGCAATACACCAGCATTAGTATGGTCCATACAGTTGTTGATAGCATCACAGAAGCATTATACGAGCATCATTATGGACTAGAAGCATTATACTAGCAATGTTTTTGCTAATGAAGCGGCTAATCGCATTACAGAAGCATTATATTAGTATTAACATGAAAATAAAAGCATTTTTAGAGTCCTTTAAGTGTTTACATTTAGAACTTAAATGAATCTTATATTATTGAAAAAACATCCTTAATGCCGCGGCCCTAGTTTTAAAATAATAAACGTTGTAATTTATTTCATCGTCTCGCGATATGAACGATGGCGACGACGACAAAGTCAAGTATGATATGAGTTCAACTTGGCGTTTCATATTATTTTTGTTTTTCGATGTCGTGCCTCCAAATTTTGCTGCGAGATGTAGTTTACTGTCAATGTCTATATTGGTTTCATTCAAAATTTTCAGGCGCTTTCAATTTATAGAGTTTTTGTAATAAAATGTTATAAAAGTTATGTGGTACATAATAAAAAAATGAATTTTTTTGGTGTAGAACGAAATTATTGCATGATAAACTTAACAATTATGGTATAACAGTATTAAATTTAGCTATTACTTTATTATAGGTCTATTAGTTTCTATCAATATAATATTTTTTTGGTTAAGGTGTATTAACAAAATGGCGTCAGTCTATAACAGTTTGGTGAATAATTAAAATGCCTTTTTAATACCGTAAGCTGTGTAAACACTCACACGTGAACAATTAGGATGCCAGCAGTCAGAGAGAAGACTTTTGATAAACTACTATAATGCCATCGTCTGTATTGTGGTTTTCTATGTGTTCACATGTAGTCAAGTAGATTTCATGTGAACTGATTTAGTTCCGTTACTTAGCTTTAGTGATCCTTGATCAAAACGACAAAACCCATTTCATTTAATCTGAACAACATTTATATACAGCTTTATTAAATAAGTCATTCAACATTAAAAAACCGCTCAAATGCAAGTCGGACTCGCGCACCGAGGGTTCCGTCCAGAATACAAATAATTAATATACTGAAAATACCGCTTCGATTATTTATGATTTTCATTTTAATGTACCCAACAATGCTGTGCCGAAAATGAAAATTCTATTGAAAAACCAACTTTACTTTGCAACTAAATGATATACCTGATGTATAACTTTCAGCTGCAAAGTTAAGTTTGTGAACATAACAAGATTCTGCTTCTTGCCAAATTTCAGGGTTCTAGGTCAACGGGAAGTACCCTATAGGTTTTGGTCCTTTGAATTTTCTATGAAATGGTTTAAAGATACACCTTAAACAACTACATCTTTTTGTTGCGTTGACCTAGAAGTTTGATCTTTTCACAGCTCCAGGGGACGGCAGACTTGAGTATTCGATATTAATAATTCAACTTGATACCACCACGCGTCCCTGAGAAAAATGGTCTTGACAGACAGACAAACAGATGGACGGAAAACAAATCCGATCCGAAAGGGGTTTCTTTTTTCCTTTTGAGATACGGAACCCTAAAAAATGATGTTGTCGTGATGGAATGTATGGTGGACAAATGATGACAATTAAGAACACGTAATATGAATGTATTTAAAGCTATACGCATTTCAATAACTCACACGTATGTGGTTAAATAGCTGTTGGGTGTATAACAGCACTCAGTTTCACTTTTAAAATACAAGCATTACAATAATTCAAGTTTATGCTGTTCAGCAGCACTAAGCTTTTACTTACTACTTAAAATGCTATAATCCAACCAAAGGCACTGAAACTATCTAACAGCTGTACAGCGAATTGGCGATGCATTATAATGGTTAAAGTTTATGCTACTAAGGAGCATTAGGCATTTAAATACTACTTACAAATGCTATTGAAGATCCAAAGGCACTAAAAACAGCTGAAAGCTATACAAAAGCGTTTTGGTATGTTGCACTCAAGCTAAATACATTATACAAGCATTTTGCTATACCATTATCCAACCTTTATACAGCGAAAAGTATTATAATGGATTTGAGATGCCTATATAGGGCTATAGACTGTTAGGTGAACTTTTATAAGAGCTTATATAGACCTTAAGTTCTACATAACTTCACGAGTAGTTATTTATAATGCTCCTTGTGTTACTTGGGATATATAGTAATGTACATTAAGACAGTTTTTATCTGACCAATGTGCTATAGGATTATTTCTGAAGTCCAGTTCAAGTTGATGAAGTCGCGATCAACTTTTGTCAGACAGTAGCGTTACAACTTTGACATGAAGTGACTGATCAATGCTTGTTTCCTCCAGGGGGCAACACGAACGAGGGTGAAGGGAACCACGGGGGCGGAGGGTGGTCCTACATCGACGTGACTCGGGCCATCAGGGATTACAGTGAGGTGACGGTAGCGCAGCGCACCGGGCCCGGCGAGGTGGTCATCATGCCCGCCATACACGTCAGTACATATATTTAAATACTGAAGAATTACTACAACCTTTTCCTTAAATTTTATTTATTTCATAACTAGCTTCTGCCCGCGGCTTCACCCGCGTGGACTTTATTTTTCGCATTAAAAAGTAGCCTATGTCCTTTCTCAGGGTCTAAAGATTGTCTGTGCCAAATTTCATCAAAATCGGTTGAGAGGTTTAAGCGGGAAAGCGTAACAGACAGACAGAGTTACTTTCGCATTTATAATATTAGTAGGGATTTCACGAGAAGTAACTCTCTATGCCGATAACATAGTTTTTTTTAAATAATGGCTTTAACCACTTTATTTAGCCAATGACGGGTAAAATTAGGTGAACAAATTTTGAGGTTATAAACTATGCCGAAGCCATTTCTGCAGCTTTCTCAATAATATGTATAATTTTATCGCTTGTTTTGGATTCTTGACGAGAATTTCAAAGGCCAGCCTTGGTTTCAACATTATTCGAAAGAATCCATATGCCGAATGTACTCGACATGATAAACTCTTCCGATCGCGTCGAAACCCTCGCAATTTTGCGTAATTGATACTATAACACCGTCCGTGACACATATTGCACTATATCACACCATTATAACACAAAAAACACACATAAGAGTATCATTAACCAATTAACAAAATTGTAATGAACCACCATTTTTCAAGTTCGCGACAAGAATCAGAACATAAATTAACGTTTGCTGAATTTGAAATTGGAAGTACTTACATCAACCTTCATCTGACGTTGATGATGATGTTTCAGGACTGTGGCTGCGACTACCGGTGCGTGGCGCTCAACGAGTACCGCAGCGACGTGCGGTGCTACTGCCCTGCCTCTTGGACAACTGACGCTCACGACTCCACCAAGTGCATATGTGTGTAATACCGTATAGAATCTAATAGGGACTAGGATTTAACACGTTAATTAATCCAAACGACGCATAACTTCAGTCGGACGTAGTTTGACGTTCCGTAATCCCTCCTGCACCGCTCTCATACCTCAGGACATGAATATTAACGATTTCAAGAAAAAAACTCATGTAATGGAGAAATTTTATGATGACTTTAATTATTTGTAATTCTTCACGTTTTTTTGACATTTATATTTTAATTTTATTTAAGGTATGATTTAAAAAAAGATATTTAATTTATTTTGATATTATTTTTCACTTTTATGCCATGTACACTCATCGTTCGTTGAATATTTTCAAACCGGAATTGAATCATCATCATTCATTGATCAGCCAGGAAACGTCCACTGCTGGACAAAGGCCTCCTTCACGGTATGGGCACAGTAACAACGGTCCCTAACCTGGTAGTTTAGTTGTGTGCTGGATG
The DNA here is from genome assembly GCA_910589575.2 of Carcina quercana. Lineage (NCBI taxonomy): Eukaryota > Metazoa > Arthropoda > Insecta > Lepidoptera > Depressariidae > Carcina > Carcina quercana. The sequence goes on along the minus strand of OU342451.1, from coordinate 1,770,834 downwards.
TTGGAATTTGGTATATAATTTTATTGTTGTTTATTATGTTGGTAGTGGAGGACTCGTGGCCGCGCATATCCTGGGTGCTCATCATAGTGCTGTCAGTGGCGGTGTTCGTGTGTGCTCTAGCCGTCCTATGCGTCTGTCTTTATCTATGTAAGTATACTTATTACAGGACAGCGTATTACATGTATATAATGGGCTTGCCTTTGCCAACCTCACTTCAAGAAAGTGACGAAAGGGATGTGCACCCAGAAGCTTCAAACTCTGGCTCGGCTACCTTTCATACTAACAACATCCAGCAGTGCTAGAGCTAGCTAGGCGGGCACAGAAAATGCCCGCCCTTCCACCAATCAAACCCAGTGTGAATCGAACCCTGGACCTCCGAATTGTAAGTCCAACATTTGGGCATTAGGCCACATAGGCGGTTAAAACATGCAGAATAACTTTCCAATTTTTCCCGTTTCTCTTTTTAACCTATATCCTCTTTTTAACCTTAATCGTAACTATCGACTATTCAACATCCCAAATTTCGCAGACAACACCTACCAACGCAAGAAGGAAGCTGAACTCCGTCAGAAACGTCTGTTGGAGCAAGAGGTCCAGCTGCATCGATTGCGGAACGCTCCGGGCAACAGCGAGAATCCCCTGACCATGGCTTTCAACCCTCACTACGGCAGCGAGAGCATGCTGCCCCAGGGGATAGACGTCAGAGGTCTTCCCCAAGTGTCCAGGGAGAGCTTGAAGCTGGTCAAGTTAGTAGATAATTCAGCTGCATTAGTTGACTTCTAGATATGAGCGTCTCAGAGGACTATGGCTCAAAAATTCTGACAGTAGGGTTGGTGAGGTCCGTCAGCGATCTTCATAGAAGATCATCAGCTTCAAAGATCCACTGTTGGGTATGATCCTCTCTCATCGTCTCGTTGGACTTTCTACGAGGAGTTTGGCAATTATCACCAGGATTGGCAAGTGGATTGGTGATAGCCAGGAAGATGTTGTCCATTATCCTCATAGCAATAAGTAATACTGTAGAACCTATTAAATTCATGTTCGCCCGAAAATGGATAGACTGATCTTAGTTTTTTAAAGGAAAATTAACTTTCTTATCTATATCCACCAGGGCCCTTGGCCAGGGAGCTTTCGGTGAAGTCTACCAAGGGCTATACCGCCACCGTCAGGGCGACACGGTAGAGATGCCAGTGGCAGTGAAGACCCTGCCAGAACTGTCCACTGGCCAAGCAGAGTCGGACTTCCTCATGGAAGCAGCCATCATGGCTAAGTTCAACCATCCCAACATCGTCCATCTCATTGGGGTCTGCTTTGATCGACATCCGAGGTAAGTTTTGGACGGCTTCTTTTATATGTCGCCCATCCCGTAGAATCACTCCAGGTGTGCGCGTGAGCTTTTCTGGGCCAAACAGTTGGCACCACTTCCATACAACCGCCAAAACATGGCTACCATTCGAAACGTAGCTTTACTCATGATAAAGTGTCGAGCGCTTGAGCTTTATTTATGGACATATCTACAAGGATGGGCCTGCTGTCCTCCTGTCTTAAATAGCCGTTGTGAATCGACACTAATGTGGTTTCCATTCAACAAACCTAGTCACCTTATCATGATATCATTTTGGCTTTAGCCGGGGAACTTCTTATGGTGGTCGGTCCCTGACTCTGAAACCAATATGTCTTGATCCACCAGGTTTATAGTCCTCGAGCTGCTAGCTGGTGGTGACCTGAAGAACTTCCTCCGAGAGAGCCGACCGAAGCCTGAGCGCGCGTCAGCTCTCACCATGAAGGATCTGCTCCTCTGCTCGCTGGACGTATGCAAAGGATGTAGATATCTTGAAGCTAAGAGATTCATTCACAGGTAAGAACAGGAACTTAGGTCCGCAATACAATTTCATCATGTTGATGCATGGTTGAATTCTGTAGCGCATCCCCTGAACTTTCCCTAGACGTCTTTCCGACAACCACGGCATGACTTTCATATGTTTGATGTGTCTGACGATGGCAGACGTTGGTCTAGAGCGTCTCTGTTCATTCTCGACTTAAAGACGCACAGATTGTGAAAATACAGCCGCGGCGCTGGCAGACCGTTTGAATCTGGCTGTATGCATAAACTTTAGAAGCGAAACGCTTGTAGGAGCCATGAGAACTGGTGGAGTCCCACTGTTCTGTGTCTGTACTTGAATGGCGGTGGTGGACTTGAGGTGATGCTATTCTAAAGTGGAAACCGTATTGCCACAGAGACATAGCAGCGCGGAACTGCCTGCTGACGTCACGGGGGCCTGGCCGCGTGGTCAAGATCGCGGACTTTGGGATGGCTCGCGACATATACCGGGCGGACTATTACAAGAAAGGTGGCAAGGCCATGCTTCCAATCAAGTGGATGCCGCCGGAGGCCTACATCGATGGGCTCTTCACTATCAAAACCGATGTCTGGTGAGCCCTTACCTTTTGTCAGAGGCAGAGACTTCGTTCTCTGGACATAGGCCTCGTAAAAAGTAGCATAATATCTGTTTATATAGAGCAGAAATTGTTGTGTGTGCCGGAACCTAATTTCTTCTACATAACTAGTTTGAGTGGACGTATCCGAAAATAAGGGATGTTCCGAACTTGTGTTATGAAGTTAAATAACAAAATACGTGAAAAAAGTGTGACAAGATACAAAGTGATGGATGATGGTGTGCTCCGAGTAAAGTTATCTTTTTATTTCATTAAAAATATTTGTTTCAAATTCGGCCTGCGCTTGTACACTATTTACAAAATCAAGTAATAATCTAAAGATGTATAAAAAATACTAGAATTACATTTTGGCATTTGTTGTACTTGTACAAAATCATTCTTTTTGTACTGAGTGACAGCATAAAATGACATTTTCTCGACGCCATCTTTGTTTTCAACGTTATGTCTTGCCTGTTTCGTGCGTTTCATGTTTCATGTTTTTGTACAAATAAATAAACTTAACCAAAATATACAAAAATGTTAACTACATAACTTTTATTTGATAATGGCCTATTAAAATTATAAGTGTACAAGACCAGGACTTGGTTCCATACTTTCGCGGAACGTGTCATTTGGTAAATCAATGGAAGTGACGATTGAGCTGATAATTCGGAGGCCACGGGTTCAAAGCCCAGTTTAAAAAAGTTTATTTTTCACCAAATAGGAAGTAGGAGACTGGAGCTCAAACTAGATCAAGGATTGTATCTGAGGTATCCAGGTCCTATCAATCTCAGTTAAAAGAAGACAAATAGTAATATATTGTACTTCACATTAAGTCTTATAATACATAAATATAGTTAGAGAAAACGGTGTACAGTTTGAAGTTAAACTAATGAATGAAAAGGGTGTATGAATGTTGATGGGGTATGTGACAGAAGTTATGAGAACTAGGTTTCGTTGGTGTCAGGGTGTTCCATATGCACTATTAAGTATTCTGTGGTTATCTCAGGTCTTTCGGCGTGCTACTGTGGGAGGTGTTCTCACTAGGCGTGATGCCGTACACAGGCTGTGCGAACCGGGAGGTCATGGAGATGGTGTCCGGTGGGGGGAGGCTGGAGAAACCTTATGGTAAGACCAAGAACCTGGATGGTAAGGCTTAGAATTGGATGCAAAAATAGGATTACCAAAAATTGAGGTCATTGAGATGTTCACCGGTGGGAAAAGGCTGGAGAAACCTTATGGTAAGACATAGAATCTGGATGTTAAGGCTAAGAATTGGATGCGAAAATAGGATTACCAAAAATTGAGGTCATGGAGATGTTCACCGGTGGGAAGAGGCTGGACAAACCTTATGGTAAGACCTAGAATCTGAATGGTAATGACTAGAATTGGATATGATAATAGGATTACAAATATGATATGAGTGAAAGAGACGACGCTGAGGAGTAAACGAGACGACTATTGAACTTAATGCAAAATAGCGTCCATCAAGGCGTATCAAACGATTAAAGTCATTGCATAATTATTATGGGATTTTATAAAGTTCCAATCTATGTAGCAGTTCAAATGTTCAGTTCATTGAGATTTCAGAATAACATGCACTATAAAATGTTAACGCGCCTGAAGCGTAAAATCTTCTAAATAAACTTTAGGCGGGTACAATTCTCCTACTACTTTTTGAAGGCCTAAAATCCCATTAATGATGCGTCTAAATCTAGACCAGTTGTTATAATTGCATTTACGCGATTTCGTAGAATTCTAACGCCACTTGTGGTGTAGTATGTAGCACATATACTCTTATTATATTCTATAATCTATTATCACTTCAATATTTTTCAACAATGTGTCCAGTGAAGTCCCCTACTGTCATGTCGTGTTGTTGTAGCAAAGGGACTTTTAATGGTGAACGGTTTGTGCTAACGTTTCATGTTATTTACAGGGTGTCCTTCAGACATATACAGGATGATGTGCGAATGCTGGAACCCCAATCCCATAGAGCGTCCCACCTTCGCCCATATGTTCGACAGGCTGCAGAGATTCATGCAGGTAGGACAGGATTTATACTTCAAAATAACTGGTTAATAAATACATTCGTTCGTAGACGGCCGAAGGGGTCGTAACGGAGAGTCATAATGACTTGAGTTTTTGTATAGCGCTAGAAGGTCTGTAAAAGGACATAGGCTGCTTTATCGAGATCGAACGAGTCACTTCTACGGGATACTTTCTAAAGTCTACGCTGACGAAGTCCCGTACAAAAGCTAGTTATTTATAATTACTGCTGCATAGTTTCATTTCGTCGTAATTAATTGAATATACAAAATGTTATCTATGTTTTTTCAGGATCCAGAAATAGTGGGAGCCCCTCTCCCACTTGTGAGGTCACTGATCCCACAAGCGCCGGAAGCACAAATCTGTGCCAACGGACCTCAGGTATGAACCGAGCTTTATCCCAAAACATATTCTGCTAGAGGTGGTAATCTCTTTATAAAACGTAGCTGATCAAAATGTGCGAGTGGTCTACGTATTGAATATTATAAAATCACTTTGTGTAGAATTTATGTCATTTTAATAGCTGATAATGTGGCCTGAGGAAGTTAATAAAAGTGATTGATTCAAGACTTTAAAATTTCGAGTTCAAAATGTGTGCATAAATTACTATTGCAAAGAGTATCACGTCATCATTGTGTAGCATCAAATACAATTTCATATAGTTCGCAAAAATTTGAATAACCTGTTGACCTAGTTTAGTCAACCCCTTACACACAGATTAAATAAAAAATTAAACTTAAATAAGGAATACTAATTTTTAACTATTGTTTTTTCTTATTTTCCAAATGTTTTCGCTCTGGCTACTAGAAGCAAGTAACTGGATTTTTTTCAATTGAGAAAATACTTTTATTCGGTGTTAGATTCGTGGTTTTTAAGGAAGCAATTGCTTGCGAGTGGCGCATGATCATACCCTCCATTTTGTTTTTGTTTCTATATATTTTTATTTTCTAACTACCCTCCTCCTTGAATGATAATCGCGTAGAATTTTAGAGTACCCCCCCGTAGTTAGACAGAGATTCATTGGAATGTTGGAAGTTACATATTTTTACTTTATTTTTGATAGAGACAGCAATTTTTGTGCGAAACATCATCTTCATTTTACTTGCATGTCACATTCAACTGTTTTTAACATTTAAAACAAAATTAACATGTCTGACATCATCAGCCATTCGCTTGTCATCGGTGAGACCAATCATCATTTCAACGAATCTCTTTTCCGCCGGAGATACTTTAATAAATCTTGAGTGTACTTGCCTAGTAGCTATAGCGGAAATCTGTACCTATATAATCTATTTCTTTATTTTACCTTTGTCCCTTTGCATTGTGTTTTGTAAAAACTTAGTGAAACAATGTGAAATTCATGACAACAATGAAACCTTAAAATACTGTTCAGGATTTCCGCCATCTTGGATTTTTATGTCCGCCATTTTAACAAAGCCCAGTGAACTTAATGCACGCGTAGATTTCAAAGTGGAAAGACCCAGGGAGATTTTCGAAATTTCAGGATAGCAACTGAGTTTTTAAATCTCACGAAAGCGTTTCCATGATTTTTTCTAAGCATTTTTATCTCACAGGCACAAAAAAAGATTATAAAGGTTAGGAATCCAGTAAATCGAATCAAAGAAACCATAACTATCATGTGTACAACTGTGACTACTCCGAAATTGTTCAGTTGTGCCCCTCTGTGCGCATCAAACTGCAAAATATTGAGACTCAAGTGTTAGGTGTCAATATTTCCGAAACCTGAAGGTTTTTAACGAAACCAGTAAACATCCTCGATCACATGTAATCTAGGTGAGATTGTGGTGAGGTGGTATCATTTTTTAAAAAAAATGGTAACAAAATGTTTATCTCAGTTTATCAGTTGATGTACACTTTTTTACTACACTTTCGGTTTGTAGTCTAAACTTGTTATCTGGCCAAATTCTTGAACATCCAATTTCAAAAAGAAGAACTGTATTAATTGCTTTCAGTAGTCCGTGATTTTATTCCCAAATGTATGTGTCTTACACGAAAAAGTTCTATATTTTTTTGAAATATTTTTAGATTGTTTGAGGTTTGAGTTTGTTGAAAATAGAGACATTAATTTCACACACATTGGCTACCTTGACATCTACGATATAATAATTGATGTTTATTATTTAAATTAGGTTAGACCGTAGGGTACAAAAGAATAGATTCAATGCCAAAAAGTCATGGAACGAACAAATCGCTAAATTTATATTAAAAATTATCTACCTGCGGTCTGTGTGCGTGTACTGAGCGTGGCATGTTGGCAGCGCGCGCCGGCCTGTGACTACCTCGTGCCGATGTCACCGCAGGACAACACGCCGCCTACCACTAGGTAACGCCGCCATCTTGACCAATGGACGGGCTGGCAGATCGAAAGAAAAAACTACTATTCGAAATTCAAAATAATACTGAGATACCTGGAACTAATTAATTTTATTTAAAAAAAATAATTAAAAAATTGTCATTAGATTACATTGTTTGTAATAACTGATCAACTATGAGTTTTTATGTACCTCGTAGTTGACATATGCGTGTTTGCGTGGCAGAGTGCAGCCCATAAAACATTGATACAATGTATGAATTATTAAAACCAAATGTAACCCCACAGCTCCAGCTTGAGATAATAATGTCATCTAAGTAAATCATACATTTTATTTCAGAAAATCTTGGAAATAACAGTTATCAGTCTTTTATTAAAAGACAAGTTCTAACCCAAATGAATATGATTTAGTACAATTTGATCGTTGTCAGTAATGGAATCTGTTGTTGTTGAGGAAAATGCTTATATGATAATCTGGTTGAAATGAAATTTTTCAGTCAGCCATTGGTACAGTTCATTCAATGAAAGTCTGCCAGCCGCTTCATTGGCACAAATTTCACCTGTTTCTATTAAAATTACTTAACTATTATTAATAAATGTATCCTTCACGACTTGATGTTGTCATAGTAACAGATATGTTTAAGAATTTCCCCATTGCCTTTTATGATAGTCATAGTTTATCCTCATAAACATTAACTAAGTTTTTGACAGTATTTTTATATACTCAAGCTATTTGTAAATTGAAAATATATTAAAAGAATTAAACCCAAACAAATAGAAGTTTAAATTTAATTATAATAAGTAATGTTTATGGATAAATTGTGACAAAAATTAAGTTAATAACAAGTGTCTATGATATCCAACTGCTCTATAGAGACAGAGTAGTGAGGCAGCATGCTTTTAGTGAGAAACCTTGAGCCCTTTTAAGTGAACCACAATTTTTATTGAACACACATAATTATTTGAAAACTACACTTAATCACAAAATCGTTAGAAATATTAGAAAAATAAAAAAGTTGTACCTAAATAAAAGCAACTAAAAATACAAACAAAGTTTTCCATCAAGTAGTAACATTGGATTCACAATCAGAGTTGTATAATGACACATTGTTTCTAGCTCAATGGATCCGCTAGTACCTCATAGCAAATCGCCAACGGCGGCGCAGGACAGAGAAGAAACGGAGGATTTACCATATCCACCTCTTCTGAAAGGTAATGTATACACTTTCTTTCGTTTCGTTCGTATAGTAGGTATAAAATTGTAAACAAACACCAAAATACATTACAAGATTACGGAGCGGGGCCTTCATGATATCAAAGTAAGTATTTCTAAGTTGAATGTATTAAAATTTAAAGACAATACGCGATTAAGGCTACCACATCAGTTTAGATTGTGGTCAAGCGTTGGATTATCGTTAATTCTTAATAAAAAGTGTATCTATAAAGTGGGACAATTTGGACGAACAATTTTCGGTCAATCTACAGAGTGCGCCGTGTCACAATCACGATTTTGGCCAATCAAATTGCTTTTATGTTGATGATGAAAAATCTGATTTCTGTATTTGTTTATGGTTATTTCTTTTGGATTGAAACGAACCATAAAGTCATTTTTGACATATGTTGACTTTGTATGATTCGGACATTACCTCTCTTATTGTACATTGTACTTCACCCATTCACCCCTTTCGTAAATCATAATAAATGCCTCTATAGTATAGAGTCTATACACTATACACCTCCTACTCCATTTAACATAACATGATAAAAACAAGAGCTTTATTTGAAATATTAGTCAGATTTAGATTAGACAGATTAGTCCGGTCCGATTTTTAAGAATAGCTATTTTTATCGATTCCTAATTCTCGAATAAGGAAAACTGTTATATTAGATATCAAAATAGTACTAGTAGCGCCATCTATCTGTTATCATGTATAAACAATGTTACTGTTGTGTCATTGTAATAAAGTTTTTAGTCTGTGCTGAACACTCGACGAGTTTCATTAGGTTATGGGCCCAGACCCAGTATTTTCGAATTTAAAGTAGTTCAACTGTCAGTTTTAAGTTAAATTTCTTTAAAAATGAGTTCTAACTTTGTGCTAAACGTACCGAAATTAAAAGGTCGCGAAAACTATAGAGAGTGGGCGTTTGCGATCGAAAATTTGCTTGTACTTGAAGGCGCGGATGCCACCATCACTCAAGATGTCCCCGCCGGTACCGTCACAAAGGCAGAAGACAAGCTTAGCGATGGAAAAATTAAAGCGAAGATAGTGTTAACGATTGATCCATCGTTATATGTTCATATAAGAGAAGCGAAGACTGCGAAGGAGTTGTGGGTAAAGCTGAAGTCTTTATTCGACGATTCAGGATTTTCGCGGAGGATTACTTTGCTTCGTCATCTTATTTCCATCAGATTGGACGACTGTGAAAGCATGACAAGTTATGTAACGCAGATTGTGGATACATCGCAGAAATTAAGTGGCACTGGATTTAACATTAACGATGAGTGGGTAGGTTCATTACTTTTAGCCGGTTTGCCAGAACGTTTTTCGCCAATGATAATGGCGATCGAGCACTCAGGTATTTCCATCAACGCAGATTCCATCAAGACAAAGTTGATTGACATGGAAACACACGAAGTGAGTGAAATGGAATGTAACACTGCTCTTGCTGCTAAAAGCGTACAAAGAAAACACAACGGCAAATCAAAGAGTAAAGGATCGTCATCAAATGTCAAAGTGACAGCTACTAAAATTATAACCTGTTATAAATGTAAACAAAACGGGCACTATCGCAATCAATGTCCTCAGAACGACAAAAAGCAGTCTAATGCTTTTAGCGTTGTTTTTCTTAGTGGGAAATTTAGTCAGACTGACTGGTATATTGATTCGGGAGCGAGTATGCACATGACAGCGAACGAAAACTGGTTGAACAATATTTCGTATTCGTCGAGTTTGCCAGACATCATAGTTGCGAACAAAACAAAGGTTCCAGTATTGTGTTCAGGAGAAGTTCAAATTACTACAAGCCACGATTATGATATCACAGTGAAGAATGTCTTATGCGTGCCGACACTTACAACTAACCTATTGGCGGTCAGTGAATTAATCAGGAATGGGAATAGTGTATCTTTCGAGGCAGGACGTTGCCTTATTCACAATATGAGGGGCGTTTTGGTAGCGGAAGCAGACCTGATTGATGGTGTTTACAAGTTGCGATGTAATACACAGAATGTTATACTGGCAGCATCGTCAGTGGTTGATGGTGACATATGGCACAGGCGGCTGGGACATGTCAACAGCAGTGATATGAGCAAGATGAAATGCGGCTTAGTAAAGGGATTGGACTATCCAGATAAGTTTGTTATAAACAAGTCGGGCTGTGAAGTTTGTTGTGAAGGTAAACAAATGAGATTGCCTTTTAGTACTACAGGTACTCGAGGAACCGAAACACTTCAGATCATACACTCAGATATATGTGGTCCTATGGAATGTAAGTCCATTGGTGGAGCTCGATATTTTCTACTTTTCATTGACGACTTCAGCAGGATGACCTTTATTTATTTTCTGAAAGAAAAAAGTGAGGCGCTGAATTGTTTCAAAGAATTTAAATCACAAGTAGAAAATCAACAAAATAAGAAAATCAAAATTCTCAGAACTGACAATGGTCGAGAGTATTGCAGCAATGCTTTTGAAGATTTCTTGAAGAGTGAGGGCATTATTCACCAAAAATCTAATCCATATACTCCGGAGCAGAATGGATTAAGTGAGCGAGCCAACCGAACTGTTGTAGAGAAAGCAAGATGTTTGCTATTCGAAGCTGATTTGTCCAAGAGATTTTGGGCAGAAGCAGCAAACACAGCTGTTTATTTGAAGAACAGATCTGCAGCTACAGGCTTAGACAAGACTCCATTTGAGATTTGGACAGGAAACAAACCAGATTTAGGACATATTCGCATCTTTGGAAGTACAGTGATGGTACACGTGCCAAAAGAGAAGAGGTTGAAGTGGGACAAGAAGGCGAAAGAACACATCCTTATGGGTTTTTCAGAAAATGTAAAAGGTTACAGAATTTATGACCCCCGCAGAAATGTTATTACAACAAGCAGAGATGTCATAGTAATCGAAAAACCAAAAAAGAAGGATACCAATATAAATATCGTGCAGGAGATATCAGATCCAGTGGGGGAACCTCATGAAAAGAAAGAGGAGATATCAGATCCACCAGAAGAACCACCAAAAGTTGATGAAGAGAAATCAGATTCAGGGCAGGATTTTATTGAATCGGAAGAAACAGATCATTCAAATAGAGAATCTAATTGTGAGGATGCAATCTTAAAAGAAGAACCAATAGTGCAGAAAAAAAAGCGGCAGAGAAAGATGCCCCAAAGATATGGTTTTTCCAACATATGTGTTAGTGATGACATGTTGGATGACGCTAGTGGATTAACACTAGATGAGGCACTACAGGGTCCTGAGAAAGAGCAGTGGCTACGAGCAATGAACAAAGAGTTAAGATGTTTTGAAGAAAATAGTGCATGGGACTTAGTAGATGCTCCTACAAAGGGCACAATAGTGAAGTGCAAGTGGGTTTTGCGTAAAAAATACGACAGTGAAAATAAAGTTCGTTACCGCGCTAGGTTGGTGGCTAAAGGTTGTAGTCAGAAAGAAGGAGTTGACTATGAAGAAACTTTTTCACCTGTTGTTAGACATACCACATTAAGATTGTTGTTTGCATTATCAGTTAAGCTAGGACTTGATATTACACATTTGGATGTGACAACTGCTTTTTTGAATGGTAGCCTCGAGGAGACAATCTATATGCAAAAGCCTGATGGTTTTGATTGTTTAAAAGATGATGGTAAAGTTCTTAAACTAAAAAAGGCCATTTATGGTTTGAAACAGTCCTCGAGAGCCTGGTACAAAAGAGTTGATGATTGTTTGACTCAAATTGGGTATAAAAGATCAAAAATTGAGCCTTGTTTGTACAGTAAACATACAAATGTAGGTAAAACATTTATTACTTTGTACGTTGATGATTTTTTTATTTTTTCAAATGATAAAAAGGAGACTGAGAGTTTAAAGAAAATTTTATCTTCACAGTTTAAATTGAAAGATTTGGGAGAAGTTAAACAATGTTTAGGAATGCAGGTTATTATAGATAGAAATAAAAAGGAAATTAGTTTGAGCCAACAAAGCTATATTAACCAGTTGTTATCTAAGTTTAATATGACTGAATGTCGAACCGCAGATACTCCAATGGAGACAAAATTAAATGTTGATTGTGGGAATAATAATTCGAAAAGCCGATTACCATATCAGCAATTAATTGGAAGTCTGATGTATTTGGCTGTAATGACTAGACCAGACATTACATTCTCAGTGAGTTATTTAAGTCAATACAATAATAGTTACAGTGATGTCCACTGGACATATGCTAAAAGGGTTCTAAAGTATTTAAAGAAAACTAAAAGTTACGGTTTAAAATACTACTCTAATGGGAACTGTCAAATTGAAGGTTTTGTAGATGCTGATTGGGCCAGTAATGTAAGTGATAGAAGATCCTATACCGGGCTTTGTTTTATGTTAGCAGGATCTGCAATTTCATGGGAAACTAAAAAACAACGGACAGTTGCTTTGTCAAGCACTGAGGCTGAATACATGGGTATTACAGAAGCATGTAAAGAGGCATTGTACTTAAGAAATTTACAATTTGAAATTACAGAGAACTTGTATACAATACTTGTGTATAATGACAATCAAAGTGCTAGGAAATTATGTTATAATCCTGTTTTCCACAAGAGATCAAAGCACATTGATGTGCGCTTTCATTTTTGCAGACAATGTATAAATGATAATCTAGTTAAGATTGAATATCTGTGTACGTCAAACATGCCAGCTGACTTGCTTACTAAGAATGTTACATCTATAAAACACTATCATTTTATGGAAATGTTAGGAATAGTGTGTTTAAGTTAATGTTATTCTTAGTGTTTTGATATAGTGGGGGTGTTATATTAGATATCAAAATAGTACTAGTAGCGCCATCTATCTGTTATCATGTATAAACAATGTTACTGTTGTGTCATTGTAATAAAGTTTTTAGTCTGTGCTGAACACTCGACGAGTTTCATTAAAAACATCTTGAGGTAACCTGCACACTCCGCAGAAGAAATTCAATGTGTATGCACGGTCCCAGTGGCTTCACTTCACACCCAAACTATCCTAGACTATACTCGTATGCCACACACTTGCTCACAGTATCACGAACGTATTTCATGGTAGGCGCTAAGCGAGCAATAACCTTCCTGTCGCTTACGACTAGTGATGCAACGAATATTGCTAATTGTACAAATAATAGTAATCAAAATCGTAACAATACTATTTACCAACAGCATCACAAGACTATGGCAACATTCAAATGGTGTCGCGGACCGCCGGCGCAAGGCGAGGCGACGCTTCTTCTACTTCGGCGGGAGAGACGAGAACCACAAAGTTTCTGCCGTCTAACTCTACTGACAGGTCAATACATGTATAAACAACAAAATCTTCTGTTGGCTATTGCCTCCCTTATAATGTATTCTATTGCAGAACCCTCGGAGCTAGAGTCCAACTCCCAGTTAGCAGTGTTTTTTTAACTTTATCTAACGTCAGCTCCATATTTTTTATTTCGAATAAGTTCCACAGTACATGATAGTCTTTGGCACGAGACAGGATCTGATAATTGTCTAAAAATAAAAGATTCTGTTAACAGATTATAGATTTCGTCTTTTCTTTCTTTCAACAATGCTTATTCAAATTCAAATAATCTTTATTGCACACACACACAAAATAAAAAACAGAAAAGAAAAGAGAAGAACATAATTGCTTATGATTTTTACAGCTTATGATTTTTTAAAAATATCTATGGAGTTGTTTAAGATTTTTCTTCTCTGCGCAACTCCTTAAAAGAGCTGGTAGAATAATAGTATTGCCAAAAAAATTAATTTGAAAATAAAACTTGGGCAACCACAGGTTGCTGGACGGCGCTTCTATGGATGACGACACACTGGAAGATGAGAAGCCTGACATCTGGGAGACGTCCTTCACGGAGCCCAAACCTGACGCCATCTCGATTGATCCCAAGCAAAGCATTGATAATGGGCCTGCTGTGAGTAACCATTTCAATACTTTGTTGTTGTTTTTTTCTTCAAAAAATAACGGGCTTTCACAATACGAGTAGGTAAATTGAGATGTTTTAGATCATTTACAAATAAGGGCAAAGTAAATTAAACCGCCTCTTTGGCCACAATCTAGAGATCCGGGGTTTGATTCCCAGTGGGTATTCCCAGATAGTTACCCTATCGGTACACTGTTTAATTGGTGGTAGGGCATTTTCTTTATTAGCCTTTAGCCTAGCTAGCTAGCTACCACGTGTAACTAAGACTGCCGCCAAACGGTAGTGCACTGCAATAGCACTGTTTTGTTCCGGTATAAAAGCTGTCAGAACCTCCATTATCTTGAGGTTGCTTACTTGCCATCAGATGAGATCTAAGGCCAAGTGCAAACCAAATATATGTATAAAAATGTAAAGCACAATTTTTTTAAATATTCAAGTAGTCATAATAAATATTAATTTCATATTGTATACATTGACGACGACAAGTGTATCCTTCTTCAACAGGTCGACAAACTCATAAGTATTACGCCGACTTCACCGAAACCACCTGAAAACGCTCTAACCAAAGCAATGGAATCAAACGCTCTGGAAAAAACTAACAAGAATACACTCGTTCCAGAACGTAAAACAGCCCCAATAGCATCCCCTGATCCACCGCGGATCAATGCTTGGGGGAACAAAGATGCTCCCAAATTAATCCCTAAAAGCAAACCTCTATGCCTCGACGCAGCGCAGTTGGAACAAAATCTCAATGCATTAAAGATGAAAAGTGGATGCACAGATTTAAAGATAATGCCCAACAACAATTTACCAGGTTACATACAAGTAGTAAGAGCTAATGAGCTAATTAAATCGAAAACAATAGATATAGACCCTAAGAAGGCCGTCATTCATGATCTTCAGTCACCAGAGGAACCTAAAGAAGAACCTAAAGGGAAATTGAAACAGTCGAATTCGACAGGGAGCTTGTTAAATGGCCCGATGACGGACGTTCCGTATGCTGACAGCGATAATGCGTCGTCCAGTTCAGGAAGCAATGCGCAGAATCAAATGAAAAATCAGAAAAATAAAGCAAACAATCTTGATAAAGTTGTCGCTAATGACATTAAAAGCAAAATCGTGAAAAAAGTCAGTAATGGCGGCAATGAGTCGGAGATTAGCTGTTAAATTGAAGATGAAAAATCCCTAGAAAGCTCGATTGTGATTAAGAGTAGGTTGTGGTGTTTACGAAAACTGTCGGAACGTGTCGCCGTTATAAAAAAAAACTTGGACTAATTAAAAATATAGAATGAAGATAACGTTAACTGAATAGATGTAAATATTACGTTTTAAAATTAGATTAATTAAACAGCAGTGCGAACCTAAGTAAAAAGATGCTCGTGAAATTAAAATAAAGTGAAACTTTTAGTGGGGGGAAAAAGAAGATACATTTTTGAGTATTTTTTGTTAAGACGTGTAAAAATATATTGTTTTTATATATTTGAAAAATATATTAATAGAGAGATACATAATAGTAGAGAAATTGGTTTTTAACAAATAAAATGGCTTCCTCGAATGCTTATAGTATAGATTGATTGTATTGTTGCTCAATTTGCTCAATATTTTGCGAAAGTAGTCCAATTTTTTAAATATCCGATTATAGATTTTCTACTAAGATCTGAATCTGTTGTGAGAAATGTTTGTATTAACGTTTTTTATATCGCTTGGTAGCATTTTATTTTTTTAATTAGTAATAACGTTACTGTATTGACTGAAACAGCGATATTGATACACAAACACATACAAACATGCTTTGCGTGAGTATTATCCATCGTCATCGTAATTGGTCAGAAAGTAAAATGTTCATTATTAAGTATCAAGTATTTTAATTACCAGTCAGTATTACAATTTCGCTGTTTCATTAATATAAGATGTGCAGTATTTATTGCTCCTATTTACTATTAAATAAAAACATATTATTGTGGAAATCAAACGCACACCGCAAAAACAAAGCATTAGATTTATCTCAAAATTAAATATAAGTGCAAAGAAACGAATTATAAAAAATCCCTTCGTCTGTTACTTTTGGATTTGTTTAGCGATTGTTATTCGATAATTACAAATAAATTGCTCTAAAATATATAAAATACTAAAGTAAGTCAAAAATTGAATTGAACTTTAGCATTTCATTTTAACCACTGAAAAACTCGTAGATAAAATTTATACTGCGTATTGAAAAAATGTATGTATGATTACTATTTTATCTCTGAAGTTAAATTTATTAAACTAAAATACGGCTTTGAGTGTAAGTAAACAGATCGTGTTGAATATTGCCAATCGAATTTCAATCGCCTTTTTTTTAATTTGGAAAAATTCCTAGATAAATTAAAAGAACTATCTAGACAAGTAAAAAACTGTAGTAGCGCTTAAAATGTTTGTAAATAATATTAAAATATGTAGAGATTTGTGTACATCCGCCCTCAAACACATATACATTTTAAAATAAAATTAAATATAAAAATGTTACGTTAATGCTAAGTAATGTAGTAAAAATCATGTATTTATTATGTATTTTTAATTTTTTTATGACTTCTGCGGGAGCCAAGACACTTTTTTGTAGCCAATTTTTTTGAGGCAACCGCATTGTTAGGATTCGGCCATCTTATATACACCCTAGAGAGTATTAAAAAATAGTTTTTATTATACAAAAGTCATTTATTTTTCAAATATACGATATTTTACGCGTGACCGTGGTCGAAAGCTTTCAATTGATTTGTTGTCCAAAAATACAAAATGGTAAAATACTGAATATTTGAATTAAAATGACCGAAAAATATATATGACTTTAACAAAAACATTGTGTGGTATTCACATAAGACAATGCTTTAATTAAACTGTAAGATAGAATAAGAATTTATAGCATGAAGGTTCAATACACATTATTATTATTTAAACTCAGAGTAGTGCCATTTATTTAAATTTTATTTAAGTGCCTATTTAAGAATGCATTTAGCTTTTGTTTTATATAAATTGAGGCATGAAATGACAGGGTAATGGTTCGTTGATTTCTAATGTTCTTGTGGGCATTTCCCAAATGGAAAATATTGGGATTTAACAGGAACGTTTTATATACTATATGGGCTCATTAAAACGATCCTGTTCGTGCCAAACTTTTATTTTTGAGAATTTTTTGTTGAAAAATTTGGGTAATGCCTTCAACTATTTTATTTTTAATAAAGTTTATTTCAAATGTAAAATGTTGATGGCGAATCGAAAAGTAATCGGTGTATTAGAATCACTGTCAATATCTATTATTATCCGTTTAGGTGTTGGCAACATTTGCCAAAATGGGTGGCATTTTTTATTAAAAAAAATGTTATGAGTGCCAAATTATTTTAATTGACAAAGTACAAGGGTCTTAAAATTATAAAAAATTTTCCGTGATAAAATACTGTTTTTTTTTAATTTTTTGAAAAACATTTGATGTCGTTGCTACACGTCTGAAATACCCTGGGACTTTGGTTTGGGAATTTGACGAATAACGTTTTCCAGTCACTTTTAATGTTGCTCAATTTAGAATATTATTTTCAATTAGAAAAAAAACTTTACTTTATTTTAATATTAAAAAAAAAAGAAAAGTGGTTGTGAAATAAATATAGTGCGGTTGAAACATGAGAAATGAAGTTCCTTTTTAAAAGAAAAGAGAGTGACTTTTAAATGTTATTCTTCATGGTTTTTTTACGGGCAAAGTAATAATAATTAATAACGTGCAGCCCAAACAAGTGTTTATTTCTTTTAAAATCTCTAAAATTAGCGTATTTTGGGTACTGGTTTTAAACAACGAAATTTAATTAAAAAATCAAGGAAAGAGATTTTATTTCTGTTAAGTTTATTATATAGAAAGAGGTCGATGGTCATACATAACCCCTTCTTTTATAAGACAAACACTATCAAAAAGGTTATATTAAGGTAAATAAAGTATTGCACATAATTATATACTGATCTAATACTTGATATAATATTTGTAAGCGCTACGAGCGAGCGGCGTGCATAACGTGTAATTTATAAAATAAAGAACAACCAAAAAAGTGTAATTGATATTCAAGAATAAAATCATTAATAATAAATGTAAATTATTGGCTTTTCTTTTTTGAATCCCCTTTTTTAAATAGTGAATAATTATTACAATGATTTACATTCAGTTAGTTACTTAAAACTAATAATTTCGACATGAACGAGATGGAATTTACATTCGAAACATAGCCAACAACTGAATTCGAGCCATATTGTTGAATTTGCTTCCACCTATCGCCATTGTCACAGCTGATTGTCTCCGGAGCTACTTACTATGTCATATCTGATCTATGATATAACTATGTTTGGGATAGTTTTGGGAAACGGTGACCCACAGGTGCCACACTTGAAATAATGAAATCTTTTTGTTTAAAAAGTGCCTAAAAATAGAGGATTTAAATTTAATTTCCACCTCTTTCCTCCATCATAAGACCTTTGTCCCCAAGTATAAAGAGCGGAGCTTTGAATTCCGTGTGTGGAAACCTGGCTACCGTTTTCTGACATGGGAAAACCAGTAAATGCGTTCAAAAAGAACTGGAAACCGACTTCAATTGTCCTAAAAGTCTACTTTTATTAAGATTTATATAGTTTTCTCATGGATGCCATTCTGTAACAGGACAATTAAGACCACACGGGACGCACCACCTTTCAAATAAAACAAAAATCATCCAAATCGGTTCACCCAGTCACAAGTTACAAACATAATTAGGTAACAAATATAATATAAAAAATCCCCGAGAACCTCCTTTTTTGAAGTCGGTTAAAATAATGAACGAAGCTGTAAATACATTGTGTGGAAACCTGGCTACGAGGCTTCCGAACTCGGTGAAAACCTTAAAAAATACTTTAGCTGTCTGGAAATATATATCGAGAAGATAGAAACAACAGTATATTTATATAGTTTTTATTCATTTCATGTTCAATTGTGTTTTTTAATTAAATACTAAACACCAAGTTACAAATCCTACGGAGAGCGCGCAACATTCGAATTTGGTTCGAATATTACATTACAATACATTTAATTCGTTTCGCTTGAAGCCAGACTCGTAATTATATCTCAAAAGAAAAGAAAATACATAAATACGTCGTGTAATAATAGAAGCTATAAAGGAAAATATACAACAAAAACAATTAAAGATTTTTGCAGATTACGTTTAATCATCATGTTTTAAATTATTGTCACAGAAAAGATTAATTGAAATATGTTATTAATAAAAATAAAAACTTTCAAAATTCCATTCAAAGAAAATAGCTAAATGATTCATAAATAACTAAATATTATCGAGAAAGTTGATTATAGTTTTATTCTACAGCATTTTATATTATATTGACGTAATTTTATTACAAGTACTTGGACATCGTTCAGATATTTAAAAACAATAAATACACTGCAAAAATAGCATCCGTAAGAACAATTTTTTTTATGAATAAAAGTTTTTTTTACAATCGCCATGTGATGATTAAATATTGCACAAAAATATAAAAAATGAGAGTAAATAATGACACACCTACAACTAAAACTTTACTAACTAAAACATCTCGATGTATGAATGATATGAGCAATGACACTATAATTAATAATAATAAAAAATCGTAATCATAATTAATATACGGGCACTACAATTAAACTTTAACGTTATCCCTCTCCTAATACTAAATTTCTGTTGCCATAATCTTTTAAAACAGAACAGCTGGCTTTGATAAGTAATTACCTAAAAATAGGAGACGAAATTATAGTGTCGCTAAATAAATATCATTAATTTACAACTTTATAGTTAGCTACAATAGCAGTTACGCAGCTAATGGTTCATAGATGGCGCTTTGAACAATAATCCCAAAAAGTGATAAATAAAGTTTGTGATTCACCGTGAAGTTGTATGTTAATGATACTCATTTCGAGACATCACAATCTGATGTCCTATTTATTTTAAAAGTTTATGGCAACAGAAATTTAGTATGAAACTTTGATGGAGGTGGATCGCTTTAATAAAATACACGAACACTTCGTTAAACACTTTCAGTGAAACAGATTTAATAATAATAACAATTCAATTTCGTTTTTATTGAAATAACAATTTACATAAGCAATAACCTCAATTCATATATACAATAAAATCGTGGAATAAAAATTAAGCAAATTATTATGCATAGTAATGGATAGAAAACATTATATTAAGGCTCGTCGAACAAATAAAAATAAATGACTTTCGTAAAATAACCATCAATTTATTGTTAATCTAAATAACTACGTAATCAATTTAAAATATCATACTACAGACAGTAAAGCACGTTTTAGCGCGAATTTAAACTGTCAAAATTCCTTTTTTTTGTGAAAGATTTGAAAGTCAACCAAGAAGTTATACAATAGCCCGAAAGAAAATCGTTGAAATACAGTAAGTATAAGAATTACATGGCATGTGAGAAAAATCGGAACACCGCCATCTAGTTTTCAAAGTAAGTACTTATTGTTAGTGCTTAGTTTGTGGTTGTATAATTCCTTGATCTGAGGCCGCATTATTTTTTTGGTTCAATAATATCCATCAGTGATATATAATCATTGTTCCCAGTGTACTCTATAATATATTTTGGCGCCATTTTTATTTTCTCACCTATCAACTGGTTCAATGCACTCTACAGCTAGAAATATTTAAGTTATTTCAAAAAATCTAATCACAAACTCACACTTTAGAAGAAAATACTTATAATTGTAAATATTAAAAGAGAGAATACAGTTATAATAAGTTTTAATTTAAAGAATAGGATTTATCCCAAACTAATTTAACATTAGAAATACTTAAAAAATTCAAAGATCTATAGAGCTTTTAAAACCCATGTTTCCCATAAACTTAATACTGTAGTTGAAAGCTGTTGTTCTTTCTATATTTAACAGTAAAAGCGTGTGCAAAGCATTTTAACGACGTCTTCAAAGGCTATTTCTATAACTTCTGATTGACACAATTCTATAATAATAAAAACCCGATACATTTATAAATTGATGGTTCCTATCGAATGTTATTCGATTTACACTCTCTTAATACGCCTTACAATCTATAAATTCCACAATTCCATTTGAAACAATCAACAATCTACCACATGCTCCATTCTCACATCCCACTCGTACGATTATCACATTTCCATACATCGATCGTGTCGACATCTACTACCACGTTAAGTACTCAAAACTACGCTGGTAACATTCATTAAATTGAACGATATATAATATATGGTACAAAATTCATTTAGATCAAAGACATTTAATATTAATAGACCGGACAAAGCAAACAAACATTTTGATCCTAAACTTATTACCAATTGGTAATAAGTTACTCAATCTAGTGTCACATCACGTCACGCGGCCGTACAAGACATTTGACATACCATTGACTTTTGAGATCAAAATGTTTATATGAAACGTTTCCCAATGACCGCTCTATAACCTATTACTATATTTAAATCTCTCTGATTTAGATAGATTATTTCCAGTTGAACAACTATATCGATAGTGGATAGTCATTTTAAAGAGGGCATATCGTGTATTAAAAAGAGACAACAATAGATAGTTGCACGTCTTGTAACATCGCCCGGTTTTTGACAACTGAAATGGTCGTTAGTTGTTCTGAAGGTTAACTAATACAATACTAAAGAATAGCTTTTTTTAAACTAAGCTAGTTTTGACATATAAATTGCGACATAGAATGTATATCGATGTCATTCTATCTTATGTCAACTGAATGATGTTAGAAAGGCCAGAGTATAGTTATCTGTAACATACTAGGGTCAATGTGCCAATAGTTAACAAGTTAAGACAAAGGTATACATAGTTTTACTGAAAGAGTATGAAATAAAAATATCGGAATACCTGGATGCACCACTAACTGACCAGGAAGCTCCCAGCCTGACCGGGAAATATTCCACCAGTTGACCTTTTAAGAAATGTGAATATAAAAACAATGGGTCGTATTCAGAGATGACTGTCAGTTGAGTTCTCAAAAGAGTCAATAGATGGCGTCGAAGAGGTAGAAATTGATCTGTCAAAAAACATGGCAGTACGTACACACATACCAAAAGGTCTCGTTAACCTTTTTGACAGATGTATTTACACAGGAGTTATATTCTCTTTGGTAGGCGTACGCAGGCTACGGCTTTGCCTCAAGGAATTTAGTACATAAACTCCATGCTTTCAATTCATACGAAAAATATACATTTGACAGTTTAATATTTGCTACGACGTCATACGACGTTGCCATCCTTAGAAAAACGAACGAACGAAGAACCATTTCTTACAATCAAAGACATTTAATATTAATAGTAATAGACCGGACAAAGCAAACAAAAATTTTGATCCTAAACTTATTGCCAATTGGTAGTAAGTTACTCAATCTAGTGTCACATCACGTCACGCGGCCGTACAAGACATTTGACATACCATTGACTTTTGAGATCAAAATGTTTATATGAAACGTTTCCCAATGACCGCTCTATAACCTATTACTATATTTAAATCTCTCTGCTTACAATACAAGGTTTTGTGTGCTTTGATCAACTATTGGTACAATATAATTATGAATGCAATTAATGATATTTAAGCGTATTTCGAGTACGTAACAAGGATCGTATTCTAAAAGTCGTTATCGCTGGACGCGTCGTAGGACTCTACAATCCGGTGCGCGGGCGCCTGGTAGCGCATGGTGGCGGACACCAGGACCGGACCGTGGAACGACTGCGAGCGAAGCACACTGCTGCGTAAAACAAATAACAACGTTATACCATTTTTAATAATAACACATACTAATAATTATCAGCCAATGAGACATAAGTGAAGCAAACAAAATGTAGGCGTAAGCAACATGTGTTTACGCTTTTTAGCAGAGAGAAATCTATTGAAAAAGTATCGTCACACGTCGGACACTTCAAACAAATGTCGTGATATCGGCATACATCGAACGAATGACGTTTGTATACACGCGCATGTGTTAGTAAGTAGCACGCGCCATACGTAACGGTTGTTTGAGTCAGTCTCTTGCGGGGGAGGTGAGGTATCGCAGATCGGCGGGAGGCGGTGAACGACCGTTCTGTACGTACTCGTAAGTAAATCGGTTTAAGGTAAATTCGACGATAAGTTTCGTAGTAAATTTCTTTTACCATAATCTTTTAAAACAGAATAGCTGGCTTTCTGCAGTAATTATCTATAAATACGGCATCGGATTTAATGTCGCGAAATGAGCATGATTAACATACAACTTCACAGTGAATCATAATTTATTGTTGTGTTATATATTTATTGTTGTATTATTATTATTATTTGGGTTTTTATGCCTCTTTAATAAAGACATTATTATTATTATAATTTTCGAATATTGCTTGATACGCCATCTAGGGACCATTAGCTGCGTAACGGCTTTTGTAGCTGACAATAAAGTTGTATGTTAATGACATTCATTTCGCGACACTATAACCCAATCTCTATCAGGTAATTACTTATCAGAGACAGCTATTTTATTTTAATAGACTATGGCAAAAGAAATTTTGTATAGAAGCAATCCGAGCGAATTCCCGTTAAAAACAACAACAAATAAAAGCAATGAGTCAAATCGAGCACGATCCAATAGGTAAACTAAGTCAGAATGGCTTGGTTTAACTAGCTGTTTTAAAAAAACGCGGACTTTCAATTATTTCAACTTGACTACCACCTACCACCATGTTAAGTCTGCCACAAAATCATAAAGTTAATGGTTGTGTTATCTAATCTTATATACATATATATAAAGCTAAAGTTAGTACGTTAAGACAGGGTTTTCTCTATCACCACCAACTCCGATCAACTTCCCGTTGGGGTAGTGAATACCCCTTGGTCTCCTGATGATAGTAAGGGAGTTTGGTTGCCATGGGTGGAAGTGGGTGGTTGTGTGTGGCAAAATTGTAAAAAATATATATCTGTCCTTGTTTAAATCATGTGAACTTCACATGAGTGAAGAAGTTCACATGAGAATGGAAATTTCTGTAATGATCTAGAAAGATTACATTTACTCTACGTTTATGCCAAAATAAATGACCACCCGTGCGAAGCCAGGGCGGGTCGCTAGTTGTATATAACATAGCGATCGACTCATAAACTTAAGGCGCCTGGGAGAGCTTTCAATATAACGGCTTCAACGTCACTTTACATCAGGCGAACCAATTATAAAAGGTATCGTTTGAAATTCTACCAGAACCCAAGTTCACAGAATGCTACATTACAGTACAACACATAACATCTTCGATTAGCCACTCATAGGCATAACACCAGATATATCGAACACACAGAAATATTATTTGGTTAGCGTAAAAATTTCTCAATTTGACCCAGCATCTTTGTTGGTTTTATATTACTATATTTGTATTATACAATTAACTACCTCTTTTTCAACCGACTTCAAATAAGGAGCAGGTTCTCAATTCGACGGATATGTTTTTTTTTATAAAAAATGTTTGTTACCTCATAACTTTCGCCTGGGTTAATCGATTTAAATTTTTTTATTTATTTGACAGCAGGTGCGTCCTGTGTGGTCCCATTTTAATTTAGTCCAGTTCTTACAATGGCATCCATGAGAAAACCATATAGGTCTTTTAGAGCAGTTGAAGTCGGTTTCTAGTTCTTTTTGAACAATACGAAATAATAAATACTGTTCCTTTCTTACAGTGCTATTCATTTTTCGAAGTCAAATTAAGAATTTTTTGTCCTGAATAAAAACAAATCAGTAATTTAAACATGTCCGCGAGATATCTGAATGGTTTCGAGGTTTTACCTCTCAAAGCTACAGTAATAATTTTTGAAACTAGACATAATTATCCGTATGAAAAAATCAGGATTCTTACTATGAGAAAAGGCGACCATAATTTTAAACCTGTATAAATAAAAGCCCACAGCCCTTACTGCCAAATACATTCGACCGAAACCCGATTAAAGTTATAATTCCTCTACTCAATCCAAAACGAATAGAGTATAAACGTTATTCCCGGAGTAAGGTTCTATTATTTAATAGGTAATTATTCAGATAAAATCTTGCGGACACGGTGTATAGTAGAATATTGATTATAAAACATTGTGGCATAAGCTTGTAAACTGTAAAGTACAAGTGAAAAAATATATACAGATCGCAGTGGTACATTTAAAACATAGATAAAACAGTAAATATGTAGTAAAAAAGCAATTTGATCATTGTCGTACAGAAATACTTACAAAAATACATATTTATATAGGCTTTTGATCTATATTTGCAAGAGTGCTCTTCTTTTTAAATTCTCAATATTTTTAAAACATTAAAAGAATCAATAAAACAGGAATAACATAACGAAAAATCAATATCGAAAAACGTGAAAAGCATTGAAGTGAAGGAAGCAAAGAGTCTGCATTGCAGTCCGCACACCACAAAAAAGAACGGTGCTTGGAATAATGACAGCTGTCAACATGACACATGTCAGTTTGACATTAGACTAACCTTACAAGATGGCCGCCGTCACTAGCCAGAATTGCATGCATATGACTGTCACGCTCTAGAATTTATAGGAAATAATTTTGATTCAGTCACACATATATATTTGTACTTTAAGCGTTTCTTCCTAGATAAACATGTTACTAATAATTCTAACGAACATATTAATAAATAAAATTCCAAAAATAATATTCACACATAAACTAAAAACAAACATCAATTTAATTTTGTAAATATTGCAAATGATAACAAACTTTGTTTTTTTTTTAAATAAGTAGCACTGCGCCAATTTCATAATTCTAAATTTAAATTCACCTTCAATTTTTATTCAAATATAATACACGAAATATACATGCAGATCTTAATGTAGTAATTTTTAAAAATCATAATTTGTCTGTCATTGAATTTTTTTGAAATGATGTCAAACGGCCGTGGCGTCGACTGTTTAATAGATTCACTCCTTTTCTCTCCTTCTTGTTGTAAAAGCATAAAATCTCATCCAACTATGCATCAACATCTAACTGCGATTACCTGTCGAGTGTGGCGATTATGTTAAATTGCATATTTGTTAGCAAAAGTGACTTCTTAGTAAGTAAATTGAAATGTATTTAGTTTCTAATAGTTAGTATTAATAGTTATGAATTTATGATGGCAGAAATCAAATAATGT
Organism: Carcina quercana; assembly: GCA_910589575.2. Classification (NCBI taxonomy): domain Eukaryota; kingdom Metazoa; phylum Arthropoda; class Insecta; order Lepidoptera; family Depressariidae; genus Carcina; species Carcina quercana. The sequence continues at coordinate 1,744,668 of OU342451.1, read as the reverse complement.
TCAATTCTCCGAAGCTATTCGATAATTTAATTTTACTATCTATGCTCTAGTACATAAATAGTCAATTCAAACTAAACGTATTAACAATTTCAAATTTAGAATTCAACAATTACGTTCCTGCCAATTTTTTAGGGTAAGATTTTTCCGACGAGGAAAAGGCAAAGTCCAAAAACCATACAGCCATGTCTTTGATTTGATTTTAAGTTTATAAAAAAAGGTCGTAGCCATTTCTTCAGTTTTCTCAATAAAATGTATAATGTGTACATTTTATCGCTTATTTTGACGATTCTTGACGAGAATTTCAAAGGTCAGCCTTGGTTTCAACATAATTCGAAAGAATCGATATGCCGAATGTACTCGACATGGTAAACCCTTTCGATCGCGTCGAAACCCTCACAATTTTGCGTAATTGATACTATAACACCGACCGTGACACTTATTGCACTATATCACACCATTATAACACAAAAAACACACATAACAGTATTATTAACGAATTACTAAAATTGCAATCAACCACCATTTTTCAAGTTCGCGCCAAGAATCACCCATTGCTGCCAAAAAGACTTCGTTCTCTTTTTTAAAACTACTCCTAGTTTTTTAATAGACATTTGAAGGCTCTGGATACTAACCTCGCGGTCTTGGGCGCGGGTTTGACGGACTTCCCCATGGCCGCCGCCTTCCTCGGATCGTACGATGCCCTCCGTTTCCACTTCTCTAATTCCTGTTTCTTTTGTTCTGAAACGGTTTTATAGTTTATGTAGTAGATTATATTACTGGTATATAATCAGGGTTAATGAAGCGCAGGTAATGTTTTAATAGTAAGGTATGTTTTTAATAAAGTAGGCGAATTAGAGAAATTTTACTTGTTTCGGTTGGGAGCAAACTGCATAGCACGTAAACAATACGCAGCTTAATGACTGATCCTCTGTTTTTTTTTGGCCTTTGTCGTTTAAGCCCTGAAATGTCACATTGACAGTGACATAACTTTGTTTACATCATTTCTGTGAGAATAAAAACTCAGCTTTAGCAGGGAGACGGTACACGTTTCCCGGTACCTGGTCGCCATGGTATAGACTAGGCATGGCGAACCATTAACGGCACGCAACAAAATATTTCGGGCACGTCACTGTCCACGAAATTCATTATGCACTACGAAAAAAAGTGTAAAGTGTAAAGTATTATATGACTAGAGATCGCGTATTAAATATTTCTCTACGTGATAAGGTCCGGAATGAGGAAATCCGTAGACGAACGAAGGTCACCGACATAGCTCGACGAGTCAGTGAGCTGAAGTGGCAATGGGCAGGCCACATCGCTCGAAGAACCGATAACCGGTGGGGAGTAAAGGTTCTCGAGTGGCGACCACGTACCGGGAAACGTCTACCAGGCCGTCCCCTTACTAGATGGACCGACGACGTTAGAGTCGCGGGGAGTCGCTGGATGCAGGTGGCTCGGGACCGGTCGATGTGGCGTACCATGAGGGAGGCCTATGTCCAGCAGTGGACGTTTCCCGGCTGATGATGATGATGATGATGACGCTTATATATGAAACATTGCAAAACGTTCCTATTTTTTGTGGTAAATTAAGAGTTTTGAGTTTATAGTATTTATTATTTTCCCAATAATCGGAAAGTCAAAATTATTCGATGGCACGTCTATGACCTCATTAAACTATTCTTTTGAAAAATGTCACGTAAATATTCGATACCCTTGGTATAGACTTACCCATTTCATAATGCTGAGCACTTCCCTTGCTGACGGCTCCAGAATTGAGGACTCCCACGTAGGTCTTGCTCGGGTCCCGTCTCAAGAAGTTCTTGGGCGAGTTCTCGGGCTTGTATTTGCTGATGTCCAGGTATCGGGGTTGGATCTCCTTGGGTCTCCGCTGGCAGATGGACGTGGTGGATGATGACATTGAGTAGTCACCACTGTGCCTGAAGTTTAGTAAAAGTAAAGAGTGTTTATTTCTTAAATAACTTTTACAGAGTTTTGCAGGGGCCTTCCAGAAAGTAGTCTTTCGACACTTGTGTTGGAAGTGCACCGCGTCTTCCAGACGGATTTACACAGTATTATTTACAGAAACAGAAACAGAAACAGAAAAATATTTATTTGACTTAAACACACACAACACAATACAAAATACAATTAATACATACATTACGTACAATTACAAATAGTACATTTAAGGAAAAGACTTATTATTATGTTAGTATAAAACTTGAGAGGTGTCAAGGGACACCCGGATGGAACGAAGTTCCTTTTGATTAATTAGTGAAGGAATTGTAATAAAATTTTACAAATTTTATTACAATGTTACAAGGTTTGAACGGATTTTTAACATTATATTTTAAATATGGTTTTGTAGGTTTTTTCATTAGATTTTTTATGTACGTGATACGTTTTGTTTTTAGCGACATCTGTCATTGAGTAGCGGCAACTAATCAGAGCCATCTGTCGTCACATAGCTGTACTGTTGGTATCGTCTTACTACTACGTACGTCGTACTAACAGATGACGCTAACTTACTATAGCAAAAAGTGTCGGTGACAACTTTTCGTAAGAATTTTTTCCGTCTAGCCCCCTTTCACAACGCGCGATAAGGAACTTAGTTCCAAAAATTGACCTGTTTTAAATGTTATGGTTTTCTTTTAATCTTAGTTCCTATTTTAAGTTTGCTATGCTCATGTGTGTGTGTGTGTTTGTGTGTGAGTTGCGAGAAGAATTGCACACTCCTATGCCCTACGGATACTGAAGTGCCTTGGGATCGGTTTAGTGTGGCCACATATGAGTGTACAATTAATGAGTATAGCAGTATGGTACATAATCTAGCCATATTTATGTCACTCTTGATTCCCCTCCCGCTCCCCGCCAAAGAGACCCGAAAATCGTTTACTGCGCAGTCAAGATCACTTTTCAAGTTGTTTGGAATCCGAACAAATCGAATATTGGAAGGTAAGCAATCCCACGGCGTAAGATTAAGGGCAGATTAAGATTAAGGGCAAAAACAAATACATCATACACAAAAAGCCTTCGTCGTTAACACTCAAAAGAGACTAAAGTGGCCGTTTTTAATTCCGATAATTGCTTACCTCTGTTTAGCTTGTACCGGCGCGCTCCTCTCTCGCTTTCCCGCATTGTGTCTCATTACGACGGGAGCACTCTCCGTCCCGCTCTCTCCTTCCGTGTCACTCGTACCCGTCGTTAGAGAAGTTTTCTCATGACTGTAATTTCAGATTCATAATTCTAAATTTGAAATTAACTTTTGCATTTATGATATCTTTTGAAATAGAACAGCTGGATTTGTGCAGTAATTATCTAAAAATAGGACATCGGATTGTGATGTCGCGAAATGAGTATCATTAACATACAACTTCACAATAAATCACAATTTACATTTTAAGACACTTTTTTCGATTATTGTTCAAAGCGCCGTCTACGTAACAGCTATTGTCATCATCATCAACAGGCTATATACGTCCCCACTGCTGGGGCTCAGGCCTACCCTCCTACAGAGAGTGTATGGGCCATAGTCCACCACGCGGGCCCAGTGCGGATCGGCGGACTTCACATGCCTTGTTCAAGACATGCAGGTTTCCTCACGATGTTTTCCTTCACCGTTAAGCAATCGGATAAATGTACTTGAATTGAAAAACAACTCATAGGTACACGGCTGGATTCGAACCCGGTACCCTCAGATTGAGAGTCCGCGCCTTATCCATTGCGCCACCGACGCTTCATAATGATTTATGAAAGATCAATTTCGAGCTCCTCCGCGCCATCTATCGAGTCATTTAAGTACTCAACTGACATACGTCACTGAGAGTCCCTCATCGCTTGAAATGGCCGTGACGTCACAAGTTACTATATTGCCTAGAATTTACGACAGTGTTAAAGTTCTCTTTGCTTAGAATTGAGCATTTTCTGTTGCCCGTGTAAGTGGACAATGTTACCCACCTAAATATAGAGGAATTCCTAGGGCTGCTTCCGTTTGTGGTGGAATTGGTGTCGCTGTCCAGGATGAAGGTTTTCCTCTTGTCTATGGCGGACTCGTCTCTCTTCATCAGAAAGTCTATGTTCTCTTTGGTCGGGGTTATATCGTCTATTATGAACGTTTTCCTTTTGTCAGCGTCCCTTCTTTTTAATTTCTCCGACGGTTTGTTCACCTTGAAAAATAAAGTTTTGACTTTGTGTTTTTGATAATTGCATTGTGTTTATGCAGCATACATCTGTTATTTATGTTTTATCAATTAAATAAAAAATATAGAACTAATAGTGATTTGGAGTACATTCTCGTTTTTTGAACGTGAACTGCGGAGCGTTGTCTTAAGATGATTATTTAGTTATCTTACGGTAGTTATAGTTAGAAATAATAACACTTGAACGTCGAATAAATAAGTCACGGTCCAGCTAAAAATAAGCGCTGTGGTCTTTGCGTCACAGCATGGGACTGAGCTGGTGCCGTTTTCCAAGCTAAATTAATTTTACTGTAATTATTTGTTTTTGTTTTCCATTATATGTTGTATTTATCTTTAGCTTGGCATAAATTACTTTCTGACTTTCTTTATAGTTAATTTTATCTAATGAATCAAGTATACAGTTTTGTATATTATTTCACTACGGCTAATTCGAAAGGAGGGATATGATTTTATCAGGCTTTGTATAATAACATAGTATTATTTTTTCCCTTATGTATTAAGACAAAAATTGTGCTATTAAAAAAACTCGTGTTTGGTATCAAACGATAGTTGAGTATATTCTGAAAATAGATAAATAGTATACATATAGTACTAGCTTATGCCCCAGACTTCGACTGCATTCACTTAGAATGTATCCCTTCGGGAACTGCTTGTAATACATTGGGACAAAAAATTGCTTATTTACTCTTGCGTCCTTTCGACTATCTCTTTAAAAGACAAGACATTCTGAAGTTTCTTGCACCAACCTGGAACTGTGTGACGTATTCCCTTGCCAGAACTACATCGTTGTTCATCGCTTGCCTCCGCAGGTCCTTCCCACAGCTGGTCCTCAAGTCCAGGAAGTCGGAGTGTGTTGACGTGATCATGGGGTCCACGGGGAGAGTCTCCTCCTCGGAGGAGTAGTCCAGGGTCAGGTCTGCCATGTTGGTAGTGTGGAATGATTGCGAGCGGTGGACCGGGGACGAGTGGCTGGAAACATTTTAAATTAACTTGTAGTTTAATTTCAAATCAATCATAGTAAATCATCATCAACGGCCTATATATGTCCCCACTGCAGGAGCTCAGGTCTACTCTCCTACAGAGTGTATGGGACATAGTACACCATGCGGGATCAGTGCGGATTGGTAGACTTCACACACACCTTTGAATTTCTTCTCAGAAGTGTGCAGGTTTCCTCACGATGTTTTCATTTACCAAAAAGCCAATGGTAGGTAATAATTTTTTATCATTCGTACATAAATTCCAAATAATAAATTGTAACTCATTGGTATGAGCCATGATCGAACCCCTCGACCTCTACCCCACTGAGCTACCACAGCATTGTAAACCAAGTTGTTTTGCCCTTCTCTCCCATTGTAACGGATAGTCAGAATGTCTTGATTTTGTGTATAGGAGTATTTGCAGGACCGCAAAAGGAGACACAACTCTTTCTCCCGATCGAGCAAGTAGTTCCCGGGGGATATTGTCTGAAATCCACGCAGGCGAAGTTGCGGGCAAAAGCTAGTATTAAATAGACTATTAATGTACCTAGGCGAGCTGAGGTCATCCTTATTCTCGTGACGTTTAGCTAGCTGTTGCCTCCTGCCTTCTCTCGCGGCCTTCATGGGATCGTAGGAGGAGCGCTTCTTCCAGTTGGTGAATTCCACCTCCTTGGTGGCCAGCGCAGATGACGAGCGATGCTGGGACGCACGCTTCTGACCTGAGGGAATTAAAGAACACGCTAAATTGGGATATATATCCATCATGGAATATATTAGGTGCCACCATCTTGGAGAATTCAGTCTAAACTATTTTTTGACAATGGCACCCATAACAATGAGTTTGAATTTTTGTCATATTTTATATATAGTAGCTCCCCCCTGGCCGTCTTTATATATGGCGTGAGATCTCCACATCAATAAAAAGAACCTGGATAAATGATCTTTACACCAGCTGAACATACTTTCTTCAAACGTAGCTACTGAGAACCATCCCAGCAGCTTAATTTATGGCAGACTAGCTTCCGCCCGCGACTCTGTCCGCGTGTACTTCAGGATGTATTCTACTTGTTCGATAGGCACAGATGACGTATATGTCAAATTATTATACAGCATAAGGTACAAAATAGTGTTTTTATTCTGTTACGTAGTCTAATAATTTAAAGAAACAAAATAAATTTCAATATCTGACGTAGTACAATCAAATAGTCTTCACACCAATATTATAAACGCGAAAGTTTGTATATACGAATTTACATATTCTATGGTCGGTTGCTAGGCAACGCGTTTTTGTTATGTCAAAATTGCCCATGTAATCCCACTAATATTATAAGTGTGATTATGGACAATTTACACAATATGTCTTTAGAAATTATAGCCTATATGTTATTCTGATGTATAAGCTATATTATTGTAAAGTTTCATTCAAATCCATTCAGTAGTTTTTCCGTGAAAGCGTCACAAACATCCAAACTTTCACACTTATAATATTAGTAGGATTAAATAATAACAAAACATCATTGAGTTCGGCATATACGTTTGAGAGTTGAAAGAAAAAGGACACAGATTATATCGGTCGCACTCTTCGAAATGAAGCCTGTAAAAGCGAAGCATCGAAAAGCCGGTTTCGTGGTCAGACTTTTAAGATTTTATCTGCCTCCCGCTAAAAGATTGTCTACTGGAACCTCGAGAAATTGTCTGGCAGTACAGATATATCCAATATGGCGTCTTGGGACTCACTATGATAAAGAAATCGCTCTGTGTAATCTTGCAAAACCATGTACCATCCGCGGAAAAAAACTGAGATTTACATATAGTAAAAACTTTGTTTCAACTGACCTTTCTCCATATTCTTAGGCTGCATTTCTCTCGTGGAAGATCTAGATTTCGTAAGTCTATTGAAAACGGCTTGTCTGGTTGGTTCCGATATCCTCCGGCTCTGGTGATTGGTCGGTTTGCTTCTCTCTTCTCTCGCTATTGGTGGTTCGGACATTCTCGCGCTCACGGCTCGCTCCTTATTGGTCACTCTAACTGAACTCCTTGCCAATCCCGCCCCGAATTTCCTGTGCATCTCCGGCGTATTCGGACACTTTGGTGAATTCGCTGGCGCAATCGATTTCAAATCCGGCGAATCGATTCTACCCCTAATCAATCTTTTACTATACCTGGATTCCTGACTAAAATCGTTATCCGATTCATCGGATAGGTACTCTGTATTCCCGCTAGATCTCCTAGTGTTAGCTTTTACAGGTTCCAGATAATTATTATTTTTATTGACGGTGTTGAAAGAGCTTGACCTTTTTATCGACACCCCAAACGCTTTCGGACTCTGGCCTTCACTAAAGACTCTCTGATGTTTCTTGTCTTGGCAACGTGTTTGATCGATATACGAAGCTTCCAAGGCGTTGTGTTTGAGCACAGTTTTCAGGGAGACAGTTTGGTTCGCGTTATTGACGTCCGTGAGGTAGTCAACCGGATTTCTGGCGTCAAACGATTTGTTTCGCGAGTGTGTCTTTCTGTGTGGTGACAGTATCGCTTCAACATCGTACTGCGGCCGATTCGACAAGGTTTTGTCGTCAGAGCTGTTACTTAATAGCCCTCTTTCGGACCCAGGGCTGTTCATATTGGCGTCTTTACGTCTATCCGTGTCTAAAGACTTAGACGCTGAGTTTAGTAGTTTCTTAGTGCTCTCGGGAGTTTTCGTGGACCCAGTGATGACGTAGTGTCCTGGACTTCTCAATGGAGATCCGTCAGGGTTGTCTCGTCTTCTCAGTCTGTAGTTGAGTGAATTGGACCTGCTAAGTTGTGAGACGGGGAGTCTGGAGACGGCGGTCTTCTCGCTGATGAGGCTGGAGGTAAGTTGTGGCGGTATGTTGGTGAAACCGCTCGGGCGGTTGGAGTGAAGCTTCGCCTGTAGATTGGTGATAGCATTTTGAGTTTTCAACAGGTACGATTCCGTCTCTTGCGCCGGTATTAGATCCTGTAACAAAACAACGACGTTTACCAATCGAGTTCGAGTAAGCATTGTCTTAGAATTAAACGCAGGACTTCTGACGAGTGGTTTCTTGCCATTGCCATAAAAAACAACTAATTTAATAGGACGTCATAATGGAATCTCCTTAGTGAAATGAAATAAAAATTTATTTGCAGTAAATATGTTGGTTACAAGGTGGAAGGTGCTTATTAATAGTTCTCACATTTAACCCGAGTAGGGCATCCAAATATTGCGTATTGTTTTAACTATAACTAATACTATTTTGTCACAACGTGTTTATTTACAATGTCAAAGGAAATGTCCAAATTAAAAAGTCAAAAAATGTCTGATATTTTATAAAGAAAAAATTCTTTTAACCATGTCATTAATTTTCGTTTAAATAATACACATGGTAAATTGGTAACATCTACTATTATTCGTATGCGTCTGGGGCACGTCTGTTCACCTGCTTTCCTTGCTAAGTTAAGTATTCGAGATCACTCGATTTGTGAGTGCGGACTTGAGGAGGGAACCTTAGATCACCTGTTTTTGAACTGTCCTAATCTGTCTGTTCCGCTCTACGAGAACCTTCCCCCAGAAGTTCCTCGTCCCGTCAATATCAATTATTTACTAACTCTAGTTAATACCCCATTTGTATATAATCTGTGTAAATTTATAACGCTTAATGATATTAAAATTTAGTTTTTGTATAAGTACATATATTATGGTTTGTGACTATTTATGTTGCTTCTGTTGTAAGTATGGTATTTTTGTTTTAATACTGTATTGGGTAATAGGGTATTGTATTATGTTTATTTTTCATATAAGTATGTAGTTTCACAGTTTCCACCACCTAACCAGTCCTTTTACCATATATTTTCCTTTTCCTTTTTTCTGTTAATACCTTTTTAACATTGTACAGTCTCTTTACTTGACACTGGCAGTACCATCACCTCCATGATGAAGCCATAATTCTGAAGTTGAAGTTGAATACACATGGTAATAATTTGGCAGAGCATTAAATTTTTTTACAAACATGTAATTACATTGCTTCGTTAATGCTAGTTAATACCAGTTTGTAGTAGTGTGTAGTAATAGTGAGTACACCGGTGCGAGCTCCTCGTCGATTTATACTACTATACTACTCCACCTCTCACCCCCGCCTCCGCCACCGATCTTATACATATATGTTGATAGAAACGAACGGATGCAACATGTACGAGCAAGGTCGAGGCGACTCGCGGCGCTTGTTGTCAAGTCAGATATCAAGGTCATCGAGACCTTGAACGCGTCCGGAGCGAGAGTTTAACTGTTATACTTTACTTTTTACTTGCATTATAAGTTATTATTATTATGGTATTACCTTGCACATATTTACATCATAAATGCCTTCGCAAAGAACGAAGGAATCAACTTCGTTTGCCCTCGGAGTGTCATTAACAGACAATTTACGATTTATAATTTATACATCTAATTTTGCAATCAATACTGAAATCATAAATAAATATCTGGGCGAACGAGCTTTTCTCGGAGCTAAAAAATAATAATTGAAAACTTGAATAAATAAATAAAAACACCAAAAAATAAATAATAAAAACATTTTCGCGATCGGAATACGATCTCAGATTCTCTGGACGCCTGTGATTTTAAAGCAAGCGCTGTAACCACTCCGCCATGGTTTAATATGTTTGACAGCGTGAAATTTCCCATCATATTTTGCATCGAACAATGCGAAGGAAAAAACGCATTAAAACTCGAAAACGCGCATTTCCCCAGACATGAGAGATCGATTTTTCGCCCCCAAAACCCCCTAAATACCAAGTTTTAGCGAAATCGCTGGAGCCGTTTCGGAGATCCGAATTATAACACAAGAATTGCTCGTTTAAAGGTATAAGATAGTAGTTAGTAATAATAGTGACTTCACTTTAGGATATATAGTGATATGTGACTTTAGGTGACTTACAATAACGCCTTCAAACTTTTTTGCTTGTAGACTATTTATACTAAACAACTGTGTAAAATCTCAGATTTCGGAAATTCGACGTTTTAAAGACGTGATTTTTATAAGTTTCGAGTAAATTCCTTAGCACAACGTCATCTAGAACGCCATATTAAGGTGAAAACAGACCTAAAATATAGTGATTATTTGCTGATAAAACCTAAAGAAAAGATTGGTGGAATCACTGGCCAAATAATATAATACTCACTCACTGGCAATGAGGTTTAAACTCGCGTCAAAAAGATATAATATATGACTGGTAGGCAAAGATCTAGGATCATACAGCCTTGTCTAAATTGGAATGTCTTTTTCCTTGTTTCCGCGAATGTATGGAGCACAGGCGGTCTTGTACACTTATAATTTTAAGAGGCTATTATCAAATAAAAGTGATTTAGTTACCATTTTTGTATATTTTGTTTATTTGTACAAAAACATATAAAACGCACGAAACAGTAAGACTTGACGTTGAAAACAAAGATGGCGTCAATAAAATGACATTTGATGCTATCACTTAGTACAAAAAGAATGATTTTGTAAAATTAAAATAAATGCAAAAATGTAATTCTAGTATATTTCTATACATATTTAGATTATTACTCGATTTTTAAATAGTGTACAAGTGCAGGACGAATTTAAAACATCACTTTTGCATTGCAAAATCAACAATATTTCGTTAAAATGTGAAAAATTTTGATTGGAAATTTAATATAGATAATTAACACATTCAAAAAGAACTAAAAACCGACTTCAATTGCCTTAAAAATGTTTACCCTTATAAGTAGAATGATCTGGATACACTTTTGGTCTTTGTTTATTTTCTCAAAAAGTGCTCCATCAATTTTAATAAAATGTACACGGGACCACTTCTGAAGTATGTTCTACCACACAAAAAAAGAATCATCAAAATCGGTTCACAATTATCGGAGTTATCGAGTAACATACAAAAAACATACAGTCGAATTGAGAACCGCCTCCTTTTTTGAAGTCGGTTGAAAAACTATAGATCGGGAGGGAGGGAGACAGAGAGAGTTTAACGCGAGGTATTTCGTTTCTGTCACTTCACCGGCCGAACAAATTTTTTTGGGAGAAAAATAACTTTTAGACTGATTGTCACACATCAAAGAGATGTCTAATTTTATGCACTCGGTTGTATGGCTGCATCTCTTTTATCTCATACATTAATCCTGTCAATTCTTTTTGGCAAACAACGATGTAACCAAAGCCACAAAAATTAAAAAGAAGAGGTAAGTATATAATCACAGATCACTATATATTATATAATCACGTATATAATGTTACATAGGTGTAAAAATAAGGTCTGCCTGGGCTCAGCCACTGAGCAAGTAATCAGGCTCAGCCGTTATCAAGTGGTTGTTGTGGTTGTCATGAATGACATTTTAAGAGGTTATGCTGTTGTCAAAGCGCCCATACAAACGTAGTCCAGTCATATTTTGAGTATTAAGCTATGAAAATCTATGAAATTTTCAAGACACAATCTAGAAACAAATATCTGTGTCGGTGGTGAGTTAGATTTTCGTTTAAATATATACTTCCAGAGTTACAGGGCATCAAAGTATTGTATTTTTCGGTAATAAAAAGCCCCAACTTTGAACCTGATTTACAAGAGTATGAATCAATTTAGAACAATTTGTAAAAACCACCGACATCTGAAATTTCATTAGTATACTGTATTAAAAAAATGGTTACATAATGTAATGTATCCTTCAAATGATCCCTGGACTACGAAACATCCAAATAACGGGTGGATAATATCGCATAATGTATGCTGTCTCACCGTACGCGCTCGGGTAGGATAGGGCTCGGAGAGGGACAGCTACAAAATAATTTAACCTTGAAACCGACCACGTGGTCTTACCAACATAGCCTCTTAAACGCTGACATTTCCTCTAGAACGTAATTTGACTTTATTATAAGAATGTGTTCATTAATCTATTATGTATTTGTTGTTAAATTTTTGTGTCTACTTTTAGTCTTAAGTCAAACACAATGTATATTGTTCATGACTAAATAAACTGAAACTGGTTATATATATCCTCTTAGGTTATGGACTTGTATCCATGGTCACGAATAAAACTTATTTAAAAAATACGCGTTGTAATTAATGGTGGATAATATAATGGATAACGAAATGCATAACACGATCTTAAAATATAATGAACAACGGACGCTATATCAACCGCCACTCGACGCTATCATTATAACACAGCTCGCTACTTCATCTCGTTACTTGATATAACACGCGACGCGCGGCAACGCATTGCCCTCCCAGTCCCACCACTTTGGTTATGATATACTAGCTTCCGCCCGCGACTTTGTCCGCGTGTACTTCAGGATTTATTCTACTTGTTCGATAGGCATAGAAGGCATCTATCTCCATTTCCAGCATAAGGTACAAAATAGTGTTTATTCTGTTACGTAGTCTAATAATTTAAAGAAACAAAATAAATTTCAATATCTGACGTAGTACATTCAAAAAGTCTTCACACTAATATTATAAACGCGAAAGTTTGTATATACGAATTACATATTCTATGGTCGGTTGCTAGGCAACTCGTTTTTGTTATGCCAAAATTGCCCATGTAATCCCACTAATATTATAAGTGTGATTTTGTACAATTTACACAATATGGCTTTATAAATTATAGCCTATATGTTATTCTGATGTATAAGCTATATTATTGTAAAGTTTCATTCAAATCCATTCAGTAGTTTTTCCGTGAAAGCGTCACAAACATCCAAACATCTAAACATCCAAACGTTCACACTTATAATATTAGTAGGATTATCATATTCTGTTGACTTCGCGCGCTCGCGAACGAAAGCTGTTGCGACTTATCAGACAATTGACTCGTTTGAATTTTCCGCGCTTACTTTACGTCGGTGCTGCGTATTGATGTAAATAACAATTTTATTGTGTGGCGACTATTAGATTGCTATGTACGGCGACTATTTTGCTTCAACTATTAGTGTTTAGTGTAAATAAATTTAAATAGTGAAAAAGACAGGCAAGGATCGGATTATTTATTAGACATTTTAAGTTAAAATGCCTTGATGCCTTGAGTTGAATAACTATTATATGGCAACTATGTTTTTAAGCTATTGCATAGCTTCTATCGCGGGCCTTGAGTGTGGAGACCGAATCCAGAAATTCCGTAACGAAAATAACCAAACACCCCCCACTCCGACCGGCACAGCGGTGCGGCGTTGACAGTCGTTTAAGTTCGGCAGACTTCGGCACGGTGTTTTTGTGCGTGCGACTAGACGTATGCGTGTAGACTAGCTGCTAACTGCTCATAACTGATTCTATCTCTTTTAGACACAATGCTAGATGAGACAGCGTACTTTTTGGCCGCGTCCACGAGTGAGTCCGAGCCCGCGACTACCTCGTGTATGTATATGGCACGACTGTACGAAGCTCGTACGGATCGAGACGAGCTGCTCCGAAATCGGACAAATACAGCTGTTTGTGAGAAAGTATATAGGTATCTATCATCTATGTACAACAGAATTCCTGAATAACCTACGTGTATTGTAAGATAATAAAATATTTTAAACAATATTAACTTCTCATTTATTCAATAAAAGAAAAAAAATCTTATCGGTCACCACGCTCAAAATGTGTAACTGGAATTAATATCAAAGAAAAAAATACTGCATAAATAAAATAAAGAAATAATTATAATTGCATAAGTTCATAAAAAATGCTATGCAATAGCTTCGCGGCAGTCCCCGAGTGCGACACGTATTTTTTTTAAACTATTAATGTTTAGTGTAAATATGTAAAAAGTGAAATAGATTAGGGCAAGGGTGGGCTCGAATCACGATTGAATTTCATATTTGAAATCAAAATGCCTAACTCTATCCGCCACAAAGGTAGTGATGTACCGATATGGAACTTTTTCGAAAAGTCATTCGTTGTTCGTTATATTGTAATGTTAAAAATAACTCGCTATTTTATTTTAGCATAACGCCTATAACATGATATCGAAAAATAACGGTTTTGCACAACACTAGTTGTAATTATAGGTACATAATATATTAGTCTGTGGTTGTAACAAAGACATTAATTTAATATTTAAATCTCTCTGGGTTGTAATTATGATTTGATTACGTCGCAGTAAAAGTTTATTAAAACGACACGAAATACGAGTAATTTGAACAACACCTCGCTGAAAGAGTACCCCCATTTCCATAAGTTTATTTCACGTAAGTTCATTTTTATAGCCCTTTATTTTTTTACAGCCAGGGTGAGGTGCAAAAAAGGGGGGCGGTAAGGACTTATTTCTAAGCATTGACATATATTCTACCGCAGTACATATATGTATAAGTTTTTCCGCCAGCGCCCACTTTCGTACACCCTAGACCTTTGATGAGAGTTTGAGCATCTTGCCTTCTCTTCTGATGTTAAAGTACTGACCATAAGACCGAAAGCTAAAAGCGCCTTCATCAACTTTATTCGGCATACAACAGTGCTATTAACATTGTTGTTTGGAACATGGTGATAGGCGTAGGTATGTCATAAAAATATTTTAAAATTAAACCAACTAAGTGCAGGTTGTGCTCACACACTGAGGGTTGCACGTGTCATAATAAAGCTTATTGATATTATTACCCAGCAATGAATAATTATACACACATCTTCAAGTTCTACTTTCATACCCTGACTGTTTAACCCGAGATAAATATGTCGACATGAAATTTGGAAAATATAGCACATGAACTATTTTTATACTGTGTGATGAATTTATTTGTAAGTTATCTTACCTTTGAATTATTATAAAATATGATACCACCTCATTTGAAACTCAAGGGAGATTTATTTATACTTTATACATGAGAAATTTATGTAATTACTTATTATAAATACCAGGAAATGTGTACTGATCCATACCCCTACTTGATAGACCTACAATTGGCAAGGATTGGTCAATGTGGCATAAAATAGAGAAGGCCTATGTCCAGCAGCACATGTTTCCCGGCTGATGATGATGATAGTGGTGGCTCATCAACTTGAGGTTTCTGGGTGAGTCCATACCATTAGGTGAGATGAAAATCAAACCAACAAAAATCTCTTGTCAGTGTGTATACAAACTATCTTCCCTAACTGCCTAAAAGATGGCCTTTTTGAATTAAATATTCATGCTTTCAAACATTTTAGGCAATGTTCAAAAATTCAAATCAGTTTTTTCTACTTTCAGGATGGAAGGTAAGGTAAAACATACTGGAAATGTGCTGACAGGCACATTTAATCTAAAGTTTGATTACTACTTGAATGCACCACAAATGAGTGTCGACTATTTAGTCGGGGGACTAACACATTTCCAAATGAAAGCTACTGCACTTAACACAAATAAAAACAGTGATAGCTATAATTTTGGTAACTCTAATAGGAACAATTACAGGTATAAGTTGCTCATTTTGTTTGCATTCGACAAGTTGAACGAATTCCAGGATGACTGCAGACAATACATGATCTACCTGACAAGCACAAAACTGAACATTGCAAACAGGGGCTGCAACAGTGATTTAAAATTCTGGCATGTGTTGTGCGATGATGAACTGACGGGAGCAAATACCTTCAGCTTCGATATAACTGCTGTTGTACAATTGGTTCCTCAACCGCCTTCGTTTCAAATGATAAGCGACGACGAAGAATTATTAGATTTCGAGATCCGTGGAAAAGATGGCTCAGTCCGAATGCATAAAATCGTAATGGCTGCATCAAGCCCTGTGTTCAAGACAATGCTCACTGGTGATTGGCTAGAGAAAAAAATTGAATTCGTCGAATTCAAAGACACGAGTAAAGAAACCCTGCAACAGTTGAAAGAGTATTTATATGCAGGGAATATCCCTGAGACAGGATTGGAGGAATTACTAGCACTTGCAGCTATGTATGGGATAGAGGATTTGGTTAACAGATGCTCTGTTAAATTACTGTTTGCAGTCACAGAGGCCAATGTCACGGATCTGATGGTTCTGGCATGCAAGTACAAGACAATGGTTCTGTACTTTGGTATTGTGAAGAATTATCAGCAGGGCTATTTAAAACCTACTGTCGTCAACAATTGTTTGGGCAAGGAATGGATGTGACTTTGATTTTAAGATAGCTTGTTGTAACTTAGGTTATGTTATAATTAATTACAAGATTGTGCATGAGTGTTGTTTCAATTTGAGAAAATCGCTTCTAATGCTCAATCTAATTGCGGCAATTATTATTTTAATGCAAATTATATACTATCTTTCATTTTAAAAAGCCCCCCCCCCCCCCTTTTTTTCTTTCTTTCTATTTTTGTGTGAAAATCCTTGTGTGTGCGGTTCACATCTACTTAAAAAGTTTCAAGAGTATCTTATTGTTTCGGAAAAAAGTGTCTGTGACATACGGACAGACATGACGAATCCATAAGGGTACCGTTTTTTGCCATTTGCCTACGGAACCCTAAAAATATGTCTTCTATATATACTTAATAAAGTAAAGTTGGGTTAGATACATCTTTTATAACTCGAAAGATATTTTTTAATTTGTCTCTGCCCAGATTATCACAATAAGTGTTAAAAAATGGGATAAATCCAATTAAATATTACATAAATATAATTCATTTCCTCCTACATTTTTGGTTTGACTCAGGGATTGATTGATTTTGTTAATATATTTCTCTAGTAATAAAGATTGTATGCGAACTTAAATTTATTTATTTTTCGTTTCTTCAACGAAATGTGTTTTAGCTACCAATTGGTATATAAAAATAAAATGGTACAAAACAGATACTTAAAAAATAATAAAGAAGTGTTAAGAAAACTACGTTTATCTGAAAAATAACTTTAGACTGGGCCAATCTTTCGTTATTAACTTAAACTAATTATTGAAAGGTTTGTTTCTTAATTAATCTTAACAATTGATGTAGAGTTAAAATAAAAGCTGTTTTTGAGTGTTCCGAAGCCTATTAAGTGTTGAGGGATATAGTTATTTTCGGGCGACCTGTCTAGTCTTTCTGTAAGCTTCTAATAATTGATTTGATTTTTTTTACATGTTACAATTAATATAATATAAAACTAGGAAATTTACAGTTCACCATTAAGAGCCTTTATATGTCCCCGCTGCAGGGGCTCAGGTCTACTCTCCTACAGAGAGTGTATGGGACATAGTCCACCACGCGGGACCAGTGCGGATTGGTAGACTTCACACACACCTTTGAATATCTTCTCAGGAGTGTGCAGGTTTCCTCACGATGTTTTCATTCACCGGAAAACCAATGGTATTGTTTTTTATTATTAACAGTTATCTGTGTAAAAGATTAATAATAATAAAAATAGCACTGTTGTGTTCCGGTATGAAGAGTTGCATTGCCAGCGCCTTAATAGGTTAAGGCTTCTGTGCACGCTTACCATCGAACGTCCCCATTAGGTGAGACGAAGGCCAAGTGCAAACCCATCATAGCAGATAACAGACAGAGTCGTAGCAGAGTCATGCAACTTTATGCGCAAACGCATCACTTGTTTATTTCTTTGTGAGCAATGTGTTTCAACAGAGTTTAATGCCTTATTGTCACTACCTAAGTACCTACATAATGACTACAGCTTTCGCACAATGGGTGGGCCTGTTGGAGTTTGCATCATCATGTTCTTCGGATCTAAACACAGCACTAAGGCACATAATAGGCTAGATGGCACCAAATCAGATTGGGGTTGCATTGTATTTTAAACCATAAAGGGCATTATGAAACTCCTATAAAATTTAAAATATCTAACATTATTGAATTTTTTTCTGGACTTTTACAGCTTATAAAGCCCGCAAAAATTCCAAAAATACCAATACTTGCTCGAATTAATTTTTTTATTTTACATTTTATTTTATAATTACACTGTGAAGCTTTTTTAGTAAGGGAGTGGTCACATAAAACATTATTTTACGAGATAACTCAAATATTGTTAAAAGTTTCATACATTATCTTCTTCAATGCCTAGCCGTGACGTCACTCCTAGGTACCGATTTGTATGGAGCGTTGTTACACCACGTGACTAGAATCACTTTTCGACGGGTTATATTAGGAAAACTAGAAGTCGTATCGAAAAATCTTTAACAAGGCTATTTATTTTTTCACACGGTCTAACTTTCAGAGGCCAAGTCTTCTTGAACTCTTCAACCGACTCCGAAAAGAAGGACTTGGTTTTTAGAGTTCCGAACTTTCGATGAAAAAACAAAACCCTTATGGTCTCACTGTGGTCACAGTTTATTCGCTCAATAAAAGTTTCATACGAAATATCTGTTGCCATAATCTTTTAAAATATAACAGCTGGCTTTGTGCAGTAATTATCTAAAAATATGACATCGGATTGTGATGTCGCGAAATGAGTATCATTAACATACAACTTCACAGTGAATCACAATTTTTATTTTTAAGCACTGTTTTTCGATTATTGTTCAAAGCGCCACCTATGAACCATTAGCTGCGTAACTGCTATTGTAGCTAACTATGAAGTTGTTGTTGTGAATCCATTCTAGGAGCATATAATCGCCATCTAGGGACCATTAGCTGCGTAACGGCTATTGATATTCATTTAGCGACACTATAATTCCATCTGGTATTTTTGGTAATTAGTTATCAAAGACAGCTGTTCTATTTTAAAAGACTACGACAACAGAAAAAGTTGTTTCAAATTCGGCCTGCACTTGTACACTATTTAAAAATCATGTATTTATCTAAATATGTATATAAAAATACTAGAATTACATTTTTGCATTTATTTTGATTGTACAAAATCATTCTTTTTGTACTAAGTGACAGCGTCAAATGTCATTTTATTGACGCCATCTTTGTTCACCATAGTCTTTCCTGTTCCGTGCGTTTTATATGTTTTTGTACAAATAAACTATATATACAAAAATAGTAACTAAATCAATTTTATTTGACAATAGCCTCTTAAAATTATAAGTGTAAAAGACCAGGCCTTGGCGCCATACATTCGCGGAACGTGTCATTTAGTATGGAAACATTCTGACAGAACGTACGTTCACAGCCTCCCACCGATCCGCGATACCTCACCTCTCCCCGCCAGAAAGTGACCCGCTCAAGGATCGGTGACATAGCGCGCTTACACATATATACAAACGTAATCCGTTCGATGTATGGGAATAGGAACCGATATCACGACATTTGCTTGAAGTGTCCAGCCTGTGCTATGGTATCTGTGTTCTTCCGTTGGTCATAGCTGTAGTAGACAGGATGGTGGGCAGCTGACCTCAACATGCCCCAACTCTTAACCGTGTCACAAAGCGACGTTTAGACAGACAGCTCACGTTAGGTTCGGCTGGACAGGACAAGGCCGAGTGAAAGTAAGTCTTATAACCGCCTCCTTAGCCTAGTAGCTGTAAACCGTTGACTCATGGTAACTTGGTAATACATTTTCTACGCCCATCTTGCTAGCTACCAACCAACATGTCACCTAAGTCTGCCGCAAAACAGCATTATGCCTCCCTTCCGATCGTAACGTAGGGCCAGAATGACTTGATTTTTGTATAGGGACAGTTAAAGGGAAAGGACATAAATACTTTTAACCCATCATGCATTCGGATACCCGGCCAAGTGCAAGTCAGACTCGTGCACCGAGGGTTCCGGAGTATAATAATAATTAACATACTGAAAATCATATATATATACATATATTATAATAGGTAGGTAACAACCACTGAATAAAGCTCTTCAATGTCAAGAATAATCTTTATATATATAAAGCTAATGTTAGTACGTTAAGACAGGGTTTTCTCTATCACCACCAACTCCTATCAACTTCCCGTTGGGGTAGTGAATACCCCTTAGTCTCCTGATGAAAGTAAGGGAGTTTGGTCGTGATGGGTGGAAGTGGGTGGTTGCGGGTGGCAAAAATGTGAAATTCAAATGAGTGAAGTTTACATGAGAACTTATGAAAAGTTCTGAATATTTCTGTAATGATCTAGAACGATAACATTTACTCTACGTTTATGCCAAAATAAATGTCCACCCGTGCGAAGCCGGGGCGGGACGCTAGTATTCTTATATAGGTTCAAATAATTCGTAATCGTACAGTCGAGATATAGTTATTTTTATTAAGAGGCAACAGAAATACACATTCTGTGAAAATGACAACTCCCGCTCACGGACAGACTGCGGAGACTTAGTAATTACGGTCCCGTTGGCTACCCTTCGGATACTCCCCCCCCCCCCCCCCCCCAAAAGCCAAGAGCCATCCAGATCAAAACATCCCTCTTGTTGCCTTGATAACGGGTCCAAAAAAACATATGCCGCGATTTCGTCCATATTTCGAGATTCTTGGCGCGAACTTGAAAAATGGTGGTTCATTGCAATTTTAGTAATTCGTTAATAATAATGTTATGTGTGTTTTTTGTGTTATAATGGTGTGATATAGTGCAATAAGTGTCACGGACGGTGTTATAGTATTAATTACGCAAAATTGTGAGGGTTTCGACGCGATCGAAAGGGTTTACCATGTCGAGTACATTCGGCATATGGATCCTTTCGAATTATGTTGAAACCGAGGCTGGCCTTTGAAATTCTCGTCGAGAATACAAAACAAGCGATAGAATGTACACATTATACATTTTATTGAGAAAACTGAAGAAATGGCTTCGGCCTAATTTTTATAACCTTAAAATTCTAAGAGAGAATATCATTATCAAAGACATGGCTATATGGTGTTTTGCCTTTGCCTTTTCATGGTAGGAAAAAATCTTACAAAAAAAACATCCATACTTCGAATTCGGTGACAGAGGTAAACAGCCTCATATACTTTCGCTAAAACAAACGTTAGTTTAACCGTTAAATAACGCAACAATACCCATACATTGTGTCATCAGACATAACTTTACAGTTACAACATGAAAAACGTCACCTGCTCCATGTCGTATTGCTACAATATAAATGGAGTAATTCGTAAGATCGTTTCTTACGAATGTCTTAATTGTTACCTCGTCGAGTCATTCGCGTGAAGGAACGTTGTTTTCATTCATGGTGGCTCAAGGCCCATATCTTTACGTAACTGAAATTCGGTTGAAGTAACAACGATAATAGTTCAAGGGCCCGCGACCGATTTGTACGAGTATATAATGGTTTCACTCATTCATTCGTGAATGATTAATCTCGCGCAATAACTAAACAATAGGCTAGTTGACTAAATTTGAAAACTTGGCTAATTATATACTTTAATATCTATTTTATCCCAAAAAAACTATATTTTAAAGAAAATCAATATTTACATTACGTATTTTGTATTTTAAAAAAGCCATTTAGATTTCCCTCGAAAACGCTGAATAGTGTCATGGCGTCTTGAATGACGTCACAGCTCGCGAAATAACCTGCTCTGTGATATGAAAACGTCAACAACAACAATGATGTTTTGCGAGGCGTGACGTCACACTTTCTTGCGCCGCGTTCTTCGTGTTCGTTGTCACGTGACCTAATGCCTATTTTTTTTCGAATTCATTTTCTAAAAATATTAATAATCTTTAACTTTTTTGAGAAATAGACTGGTTTTTTCTCACCTTCGTGTCTTCATTTATAATTAGCAACTATAAACCAAGCCATTTGTTATTAGTGGACACAAGCCTATTATGTGACGTCCAGCAATCCAGCCTATGGCGCTAGATGGCGCTAGCAGAAACTCCACTAATCAATTCAAGGATTTTTTTTGTATAATCTCAAAACCTATTTCTGTGAAAAATGACTTGTTAAATTTTATGGCTATTTGCTATCTAATTTTGACGCATTAACAAAGTACGAACATGTCCCTTTCCTTCATTATGACGACACGGCTCTTCAGTGCTAAAAAGTTGCTGACTAAAGACAATGGAAGGAAAGGAAAAACAAAAAAAAGGAAAAGAATATTGTCACAAAAATACTAAATTACGTTTTTGTGTAGCAGATATGCCTACACTGGTACACTATTTCAAAAATTCCAAAATCTAAAGTTACATATAAAAATACTACTAGAATTACATTTTTGTTTGTAGAAAATCATTCTTTTATGTTCTAAGTGACAATTTCAAATGACATTTCTTTGACGCCATCTTAATTTTTGGTTAGGTATATATTTTTGTAAGTATTAATGTTTTTATTCGAAAAACAGGACTAAAATGGTAATTAAGACGATTTCTTTGATATTATCAACAGCCTATACAATACTATACATGTCCCCACTGCAGGGGCTCAGGCCTACTCTCCTATGGAGAGTGTATGGGACATAGTACGTACACCACGCACGACCAGTGCGGATCTTAGACTTCACACACACCTTTGAATTTCTTCTCAGGAGTGTTCAGGTTTCCTCACGATGTTTTCCTTCACCGAAAAGCCAATGGTAATGATTTTTATCATTCATTCATACATTCCAAATAACAAATTGGAACTCATTGGCACGAGCCAGGCTCGAAGAACTGACGCTCTATCTTGATGGCTTTCTTTGATAATCACATTCAAAAAGAAGAAGAAGAAAGAACAAAGTGCAGTCCCGGGCTCCATAAGTTTCGTTCTTGGAAAGCCACTTTTCCACGCTTGACGAACTGCCGTCGTGTAGTTACGACCTCACGGCACATATACAACGCGATTAAAAAGAGAGAGAAAAATCGAATAAATTAAAAATCGAAACCTTATTATAATTCGATAAGCATTTGACGCGTGGGCATCGACAGGTACCAAATTGATAGCAAATTAGTGTCAGCGGGACAGAACGGAACCGGGCTATTGGCTAATTAATTTCTGTTTTTTTTGTGGACATGGACAGTTAATGTGATTAGGAGTGGGACCTTGTTTTGTACTAGTTGAGGTGTTATTTTGTACAAGTGTCGATTTTCGGGAAATTGAAGAAACAAATTAAGTGCTTATTGGCCTATTCTTTACTTAAATTATTGTAAATCAAAATGGCGGATTCATAGCGCCAAATTGCGCTGTATAAAAAATCTTTTCAATAACCTATCGAGTGGGAGGATCAAAATAATGGGTTTTATAAATGGTTTACAAAAATATGTACAACGAATGTATATGTTTAAAGTTTGAAATGTAATTTACGCAGCCGGGTTTTGAATTAAATTGTTGATACCTATGTTCCCGGCAAAAAGAACACGCTATTTCCATTATGTTCTTATCGTCTACACATTAGGTGATATGAAGGCCAAGTGCAAATACATTTTATGTAATAAGATGGAATTTCGTATTTTCTCTGATCAGAAATAATGGCTATCTAAGTTAATAGTTGAACACGAGCCCGAGCGCGAGCTCAATTTTATTTGAGCGCCACAAAGAAACGCCACAAACCGAAGTATGAGCCCGGGGCGCCAGTCTTGTTTGCTAGTAATTTCTCTTGTCTTGTTCCTAATATTTCGCGCCTATCCCCCCCCCCCCCCCCCCTCCCACCCACACACACACACACACACACACACCCGCACCCACACACTCATCTTACACAGGTATACACTTTCACACAACTAACCTAATTTCTTTAAAAATGTATACTGTCTTTATCTTAATAATTTTTACAGTACCACTCCTAATCTAATAACTAAATCTGTTAGAGCGAGGCTACCTAACACAACTAATACTAATTATTCTAACATTTATGAGATTATGTAAATAAAACAATTTTCTTTTCCCAATTCTACTAAAAAAGTATTAATATCAACATGGATCACTTATGGACTGTTTGAATAAAATTTTCTTTCCTCTTTACAAGGACTATCCGGCACGAAGGACCAGCCAGACAACAACAAACAATAACATCGACAGAATAGACAATGGCAAGTTTTTTTAAGTCGTGTCTCGGATGCACGCCCGCTTGGTCACGCCTTGTATCCTGCGTGGTGCAACTTGTGCCTTCAGGCGGTTGTGCTTGTATTTACATCGATTTTAAAAACCAATAGCCTAGCAAGCCTAGCCCTCACGACGTGGCAGCAAACTATATAAACTTCTTAAATTCATCAACTTCCTACCTCTTCTACCTTGTTCTTCAAAAAGCCTTCTTTAAGCCAGCCAGCTCTTACAGCCATGAAGAAGCCATGAATAATAGTATATTTTGAAACTAGTGAATAAAGGACGGATTTAATGCGAGGGCCATAGATTAATCACCAGCAAGCAAAGGATTCTAACGACTGAATCACGACCGTAGAGAGCTGTGGGTGCTCGCTCCGCTCGTGATTCAAGTGTTAGAATCCTGAGCGGCGCGAGTGATTCATGGCCCTCGCTTTAAATCAGTTTTATTCCAGAGTTGCTTGCAACTAGTGAATAAACGACGGGTTTAATGCGAGGGCCATAGATCAATCACGAGCAAGCAAAGGATTCTAACGACTGAATCACGACCGTAAATAGCGTGGGTGCTCGCTCCGCTCGTGATTCAAGTGTTAGAATCCTGAGCGGCGCGAGTGATTCATGGCCCTCGCTTTAAATCAGTTTTATTCAAGAGTTGCATACTATACTTTATACCATAGCCCATGTTTACGAGAAAAAAATATTTTTAATTGAAAATAGATATTTAATGAAGAGAAAAGAAAGGTTTTAATAATAAATCAATATTTATTACTAAGTAACACAAAACTTTTTGTTCGTATAACTTACAGTATTCAAAATAGCGCCAATTTACTATTGGCAGCAGATTCGAAAACGTCGTCCAATCAAAATTCGAGGAAGTGTTTGCACGAGGATTTTGTATCTTAATAGCAAAGATATGAGGGTCGAACATCGAATGACACCAATTCACTGTTTTCAGAATTCATTCATTCATTTTAAAATTCATTTTTAGCGCCATCAATCGCACCAAAATTCGCAGTTCGCTTGTATCTCGTACCATCGGACACAGTAAGGTGCAGGGCATGGTTTACACCTGTGCATGGATGACGTCACATCCTCTTTGTGGCCCTTTGTCTCTGTAATCAGGTGTTTCGTACAAAGGTGAATCGAAACGGAACGGTTCCAAAAGAAGTTTATTTTATAACTAGCTACTTCCCTAAAGCTAGCTAAATTATCACACGGGGTCTACTTGTTTGAACGAGACAAAAATCCAGTCATTCTGACTCTTCGAAATGACGTAGAAAAAGTCAAACAAAACAAAGTTGAGAGCTACTGAGCAGAATCGTTTGAGCATTAGACTTAGACGCGCAACACACGCAGGTCCAGGGTTCGATTCCCGGTGGGGATTTTGTCAAATATCACTTTGTGTGACTTTCCCCGGTTTGTTTAGTACATTGCTGTCTGTATCACGTGATTGTCTGAACAGTGCTACGACTCCGTGCTTCGTTGGTCACGTTAATCCGTCGTCACCGGTCACTATCTACGACAGGCAGTAGCTGCATGTGACGTGTCAGAGGACTGTGGCGGTGCAACCGTTCATAAGAAATCTCAAAATAGATAAATTACAGTAAGACGTAGAATAGAGGTATGGATCGCTATTTCTTACCTATTAGGCATACAAATATTACATTTATACAATACAAAATGTCAAAATAATGAAGAAAATAATATTTCAATGTCAATATATTATAATATACAATTCAAATGTCAATATAATGATTTTTCATTAAGGAAATCTGAAATTCTGTATAACACTTCTCTGACAATAATCCTCGCAGTTTGCTTTTGAAAACAAATCTGCGTATTTTAGATACATTGGTAATTTAGAAGGCAAAAAAAGAATGTATCCCAAAAATCCCGTTATAGTTGAATTTCATGAAAAACTTTTTGTATTTTACTCAACAACTGTTTGTATAAATCGATTCTAGGCCTAAAGTAACAATTTCTCAGTTATCTGCTGCTGAAAAAAAAAATTATTTTCGAAACTAGCAGTTTCTTTTACATACATTTTCTGTGGGTTTTTTACAAGAAGTTGTAAAATAAATAATTCATAATCATCAACTATAGTAAAACCACCTGCTTATAAATATTTACGGATTGGACACAACCAGAAGCTTGCTTCCCAAATTCGCTGAATGACCTCCATTTAAGTCGAACAATCAGTTAAAAAGCTGTTAAAATTCACATAAGTGGGCAGAATTAATGATAGTTTTATTCTACTGGTATAATATACCGTTTTGTAGATTCTAGGCTATAAAATCTATTATTATTTATAAACCCGTATGTGATGATGTTTTGGAATTCAAATTGAGTTAGCCTTGAGAAGCGGATGAACTGGCTATTGTTACAGAGCATATTCTTTTTGGAAACACATAAAAACTTCCTTATTAAGAGAATAAGTAAGCAAATAATCATAAACTTATATAGGCCAAAGAGTATGTAATATACGTATACTACGTCATAAGAGACGGGACTCCATACAGCGAAAATAAACCTACCAAATCTCAAACGGGGCAAAATCAACATCTATTCTCCACCATACATGATGTAGGGACAGTGGCGCCTTTGATGCTTTGCCATGTTTCATACAATTTGTCGTGAAATAATTTGGAACTAAGTTTCTTCAGACTGATATAGGCAGTAGCCACGTTGCCAACGTTGGGACCAGCGCGGGTTTTGTTGCCCATTGTACGTGATAGAGTGGCGACCACGTACCAGAAAACCTCTACCAGGCCATCCCCCTACTAGATGGACCGCCGACCTGGTTAGAGTCGCTGGATGCAGGTGGCTCGGGACCGGTCGATGTGGCGTACCATGAGGGAGGCCTATGTCCAGCAGTGGACGTTTCCCGGCTGTTGATGATAATGTATGTGATTGTGTAATGAAATCAGCACCTTATTAAAAACACCCTTAGTCAGCTTTTCGGCCGACGGGATGATATAGGCTGGTCATACCGTAAAGCTACTACGAGTATAAAACAGATAAATCTTGCCAGAAAAATTTGTAAAAAAACGTGTTCTATGACACATAATCTCACATCCAATCTTCACGCAAAAAATACCCAAAAAAAGCTACTAGCGATAGTCAAACAATACGACCTCCATATATGGGCAGTGAGTCCACGCAATGACTCACTAGATTGATGCCTGGTCGTCATGACATCATATCTTCTGTTTACCTGCCTTTTATGTCATTAATTATATTATGTCATGTTCCCATATGATATGGTTTCACCTTGATTTGACCAAGATAATCTTGTGCGTCACTGGCGATGGTTGAGTGGAAGGTTTGGAACAAGAAAGGCTCGACCTTAAATTTAAGTGGAAGGCACGTTGGAAGGTTTTATCTTAAGGGGATCCAGCTCGATTATCTTAACGCGAAGAGGTGGTTTCATTCTACGTCGGAACCACACAGCTTTAGAGCTATATTTTAACGGAAATCTGACCAACCGCAAACACATATTTTTGTTTTTAGATCATGTCAGAACACTTTGAATGAAATGCGCCAGCTGTCTCTTTGGGCGCACATCCTCCTAGCTTTTGATGGTTGCAATTAATGCCAAAACATCGGTAATTTAGAGGCCATTCCGGCTTATGGTAATATCAGGTAACTCTACACTATATTTCACACATTATACTTACCCAGCTAGGAGCTACGCCCATCATTTCGCGGAACCTTGAATTTCGCAAAGTAAATATTGAAATGTTCGCCCACGCGAGCGGCCAGTATGTGGGGTCGCACCTTTATATTGTGTGATGAACTCACATTATGTTAAAACGTACTAATTTGCAGTCTTCGAATTTGATCAAGGAATGTATGGAATATATTCTATATCAAATAAGCGTTAAAAATCATCAAAGGACACTCGCAATGGGATTGACCTATTTCGCAAATGCAAAAATTGGCAAACGACTCGGCACGGACGGTCGTGCGAACAGATGATTCCACTTCGTTACCATATCATAGTCACCTTTAGGAGGATTTGCTGTTGTCAAAGCGCCCATACAAACGTAGCACCGTCAGATTTTGAGTAATAAGCGATGAAAGTCAATGAAATTTTCAAGACACACTCTAGAAACAAATATCTGTGTCGGTGGCGAGTCAGATTTTCGTTAAAGTATAAACTTTCAGAGTCACAGGGCATCAAAGTATTGTATTTTTCGGTAATAAAAAGCCCCAACTTTGAACCTGATTTACAAGAGTATGAATCAATTTGGAACAATTTGGAAAAACCACCGACATCTGAAATTTTATTAATATACTGTGTTGAAAAAATGGCTACATAATATACTGTATCCTTCAAATGAACACGGGACTACGAAACATCCAAATAACGGGTGGATAACTTCGCGTAGTGTATGCTGTCTCACCGTACGCGCTCGGGTAGGAAGGGCTCGGATAGGGACAGCTACAAAACAATGCAACCTTGAACGCGGCCACGTGCTCTAAACAGACAATTCTCATTTCCGTCAACACACTCCACAGTAACCAGCAAGATTGAGTGTGATATGGTACCAAAGTAATTAGCTTCATATTTTCGCATCTGATTGTACATAACTAATTCGTTTCCCGTTTCGAAACTGTTTGTAGCTACTTTTTCGAATCAACAGACAAGGGAAAAAAACACAGAAATTCTCAGTTGACTGTCTCTTATATTTCTCCTGAACAATTGAATAACAGTAACATTGAGGTACCTAATTCGTTGACAGTCGCCGGTAAAAGTGTTTATCTCAATAAATAATTCATTGTATCTTATTTAACTATTTTTGCCCGCGGCATTTTTTGTGACGTCAGATTATATCCCACGGGAACAACGTAATGTATCGGTTTAAAAGTTAGCCTACTTTCTCGTCCTTCCTCTGTGATATCTGCATGCTAAATTTCGTCACGATTGCTTGTGCCGTTGAGGTGCTAAGCGGTAACAAACAAAATCATTTTTGCATTCGCCAGATGCAGCCACGTGATGACTGAATGCGTATATGTTATTATTTTAGTTTTTGTGTTATAATGGTGTGATATAGTGCAATATGTGTCACGGACGGTGTTATAGTATCAATTACGCAAAATTGCGAGGGTTTCGACGCGATCGGAAGAGTTTACCATGTCGAGTACATTCGGCATATGGATTCTTTCGAATTATGTTGAAACCAAGGCTGGCCTTTGAAATTCTCGTCAAGAATCCAAAACAAGCGATAAAATGTTCACATTATACATTTTATTGAGTAAACTGAAGAAATGGCTTCGGCCTTATTTTTATAACCTTAAAATTCTAATATATAATATCATTATCAAAGACATGACTGTATGATGTTTTGCCTTTGCCTTTTCCTGGTAGGAAAAATCTTTTAATTTTTATTATTATTTCATCATAAAGTAATGGTAGTTTTAAAATAACATGCATAGTTCTATAAATAGTCATATAAACTCAAAACATGTTGTTAAAATATGTTGAAAAATGATGGAAACAAAAATTTTCTGACTGTTCGATATATAAAAAACTTATCTTTATATTCTCTCCAATGCCAACTATAGATTGGCCCATGAGGTGTATAATTGTATATGAGTTACGTCGCCGACTGTACCCAGATGGTCATTTAGATAATTTCTTAGCCGCGGAAGTGGCGGGGACGGCGTTAAGACGTGACGCTTCACACTTTCCTCAGCTTTTTTATTTCAATATGTGCCACTCGCGGTTCGTTATATCTGGTACTATATGGTCTAGGAACTATAGGAAAACCCAGTGATTGAACGAATACGAACGAAATCTTCTAGGTACCACCGCTGGGAATCGAACGCGGGACCTCCGGATTGTGAGTTCAAGTGCCATTAGTGCCAGCGCTGTGCTAGAAAAATTATAATTTTTTTAAAAAATATTACGTTGTTTTTAATTTTATATTTTAAAAAAAATTTAATATTTTTAAATTAATTTTAAGCGATTAGATTTTAAAAAAATGTAATTTCAAAATATTTTTTTTATGTATTCTATTAGGCCCCGGAGGCGGTGAAATATAATTGTCTCCTAGACTAGCTTACTAACGGATATAAAACGTTACGATAAAGTGCAAGAAAACTCCCACGACCTTGATAAAAGCATTGTAAATAACTGATTGCTATTTCGCATGGTTACATTGCAAAAACAACACAGAGACTCATCACACGTGGCAATTCTACTAGATGGTAGAAATGTACCGTAACTGGCAACACGAAGAGTTCAAAGTTTGAAAATGGAAGTCGGAAGCCGCGCGAAAGTCCATGAGAGATTCCCGCGTTTTTCTTGACCTCTTTTTGAGGCGCGTAGAAAATTGTTGCGATGGTTGGAAAAAGTATGATTATGGTGTTAAAACATTCTACTGTTACTATTAGCACTATCACTAAGTAGTAATTTTTTTTGTTCTTGCTCTGAATGGGTCTGGAAAAATCTGGATGGATTATAAGCTCTGGTCAGCAAAAATTCCTAATGTAAATTGCTGACTGCTTTCAAGCTAGATATACCGAATGAAGTACATACTAAATACACAGTCCAGTAATAAATTTTAGTAAATATATTATGTTGATTTAGAAGTACTATACTAAGTTAATTTTAAAAAGCTAGTATATTTATAAAACACTAAATTTCGCACGGTATGTTCAAAAACACGGTGCCTCCATCTTACGATCCCATTTGATTGACGCCATAATTATTTTTTGGTTTGGTGTTGCAAATTTTGTGCGTATTCAATGTTTTTCTACTATAAAAAAATTCCAAAATAGTTATTAAACACTGTATTCAATGATTACATTTAAATATTAGCTGTGTAAATCCAGGCTGGAGCTTCATACATTCGCGGAACATTTACTTTTTTTTAAATATTTCGACGTACCTTAAACGTCCAAGTACCAAAGAAAAAATATAATGTTGGCAGACATGAATGGCTAATTAGTAATAAAACCAATGTTGCAAGCGTTTAATACAACTGAGAATATACAAAATTGCCGGCCTTGATACAGTAACTAATTGCCAAATCGTGGAAGAAGACAGAATTAATGCACACACGCTAAACGAATGTGTGAACTGATTCCGTAGCCTTTTTTAAATACCGAGAAATTCAAAATGTAACCGCCACCGTGGCTATACACTTGGACTTGTACAAACTTTTCATAATGGACTTGGAAGCCAACAGAGCTATTGACACTGTTATTTGGCGGCAGACTTACATAAACAGTAGTGGTTTGCCAAGAGGCCGTGGCAAAAGAGCACACACAAAAAATTAGATACAACGTTTAGAAAAGATCTAGGTACAAAGTGATTCTAATTTCAACCAATTAGTAATTAGCAGAACAGTAAATAAAACGCATCGGTAAATCTAAAATGGCGGACGTTTGGAGCGCTGCGATTGGTCACCGACGGACGTTGGTTCATCGGTGGATGTATCGCAACTTACCACCAATTTACATCGTTTGCAGCGTGAGAAAAAAATAGATATTAGCACAGAGTGCGACCAAACACGTCATTCGCTTCCGCTCACTCACACTAAAGCTTCTAATTTATTTGGGTCTATGACTTATTTCGAAAGATACCCAGTTCATCGAAAATCAATTTGATCAAAAGGTAATTTAGCCGAAAGACCAAATGCACCTAATTAATTTAGTACTGCGTACAGAACGGACGTTCACCGCCCCCCGCCGATCCGCGATACCCTACCTCTACACGCAAGAAACTGACTCAGATAATGACCGTTACCGTGAATTCAACGTATAGCGCGCGCAAATAACTCACACATGCGCGTGTATACAAACGTCATACGGTCGAAGTGACCGACCTGTTTTGTACCCTAATTTTCACCGTCCGGCCATTGTTACTATTTTCCGAATTAATGCCAAATGAACGATCGATTTTTGATAAAAAAATAATTAAAGGCTGAAAAAAGCGTGTGTTTAGTAAAGTTAAGGAGACAACGGCAAAGTGTGATGTGTGTTGTAACGGTTCTTAGGTCATACTTGTTTAACTGTCTCATAATCTGATGGTTGCACATTAAAAACTTTTAGGTCTCCATACAGAGCTTTACGATAATGGTACCGAAAAGCGCCATCTCTCGGCACTGTACAAAACTATGTAATGAATATACGCGCCATCTAGCAGAATTATATGGTACGATTTCGTTGCTATAAGCTTTGTGAGCCTAGTACTGTTGTAAGGTTCTAGTCTATTCCAATAGATGGCGCAGCTACTTTACGTTTCTATAGTTGAGTATCTGTTGAGTGTAATTAATGAATAGATGGCGGTGGTTTAAATTAAAGTTTTTATTAATAATAAATCATACATTTATGCGTAGATTATTAGCATAATTATGACATTTATAATTGCATCTCATAATCTGATGGTTGCACATTAACTGTAGCATGGAGACTTAAATGGGGCATTTGATTGTTTGAGAGGAATGTAATAAATTGAGGCCTGACATATGTTAATAATAATAATAATAGGTAAATAAAATCAATTTAATCCGGCACACGGCTATATTTACACACACACAAAACATGCAGTATAATATAAAGCTAGATCAATTGATTGACATGGTAGTTGCGCCGCACTTCCATGGCAGGGCTTCGGGGCCACTCGGCGATGCTTTGAATTGGCCGGTTGCGGGAGCTGCCCACGCGCGTGTTGAGAGCGGCGGAGCGCGCATGCAGGACGACGAGAGAAGGTCGGCGTGCGGCCCACACAATGCATGCCGCTCGCACTGCAGTATGTAGGCAACTTAAAAATCGTGCGGTACGCGTTGTTATGCTGAACGCGTATGGTGTTCATTGCTGCTTTCGTGTGGTTCGCCCACAACTCCGCCGTGTACACATTCGTGCAATAAGTCATGAAAAGCAGTCTTTGACTCGGTCGCTGCATCGGTAGAATTTTCAAGCGATCATATGAGCGCGGGCACTAGTCGCTCGGCGCTGTTTCTCGATGTCGTCAATGTCAGATAGTTCGCTGCATAGAGCGTGCCTCAGGTGGGTGAAACTGTGCACTCGCTGCAGGTCTACACCACTCATGAAGTGGCAGTTTACTCTTGACTAAACATACTCTTTCCTAAAAGGAGTATTCTTTCACATAATAGTGATCTTTCTGGTTAAAGTTTTCTTGAAAGGTTTGAAAGTAACAAATATCACTTGGTTGTTTACATTCGTCTATATGCACAATATTGTGTGTTTCTCTGCTGATACCTGTATGTGTAGACATTGGATCCCTTCTGAGGACAATGCCTGAGGAATATAATGAGCGTTTTGTGCAGGCTTTTGGAGAAATAAGATGGTCTATCTACCGGGTTGATAGTTGCGCTTGCGTTGCCCTGAAAAGAGGGATTGTATTGGTTATACCTTTTATTCATAATGCTATTATTAAGAATACTAAGTGAATTATCAATTTAAAGTAATTACATGTCTTACCTGAGGAACAAATTATCAATTTTAGTTATCGTTTCCGATTTTAGAAAATTAATTGTATGGAAATCAAAATGAACATTTGTTTGATGTTTATTCGCGGAGTCATAGCGTACTAGACAATAAATGCACAGATAATAAATACGTTTTATAAAAGTTCATACAGACGTTTTCTGATGTTTGTCCATAGAGTCATAGCAGATTAACTAGTTGAGACACAGATTATAAAACCACTTATGGAGGAAGAGGGGTTTGGCGGGGTGAGGGGAGCTAGTTTTGCTATGATGAGATAGTTATTTCGTTTTATTAAGTAAAATACGGATGTTTAGAGCTGCAAATTATATATGTAGGGAAGGTTATGTAATTTAACAACAGATTTGTGTATTGAATAATGATTAAATCATCTATATTTTAAGAAATTACAATGTTACGGACCGCGTAATGTTTTGGCGGGAAAAAAAAGGAGGTGATCACCATCGATGTCATACAATGCGGAGGCGGGAGCCCAAAAGTTAGCCCACTTTGAAAATAGGAGGGTCTTCACTTAAATCAGAACTTAGAGCAAAGAATGAATTGTTCATAAAATAGTAAATGAAGATTAAAAGAAATAGAACCCAACTGGAGATGTTAAGATTTAAGAGTTTTGTTATGTATGAGAGTGTATGCTAGTTATGTTTAGAAGGGATTTAGAGTGCTAGTCATGTAAATTGAGTATTGTTTTGAGTTCTCACAAGAGGTTAGCTAAAGAAAGGATGAAATAAGAATCATGTTGTTGGGTAAGCTCTGCTATTAATTAACAAGTTTTAAGTTTAAACTATTAGTAAAATGTAAATAAGCTAGATGAAAGAGGAATCCTAAGGGATTTTAATCAATGAAAAAATAACTAAAAAATTTTATGTTTTTAGATTTTGCAATTTTCATACAAGAAAATTACACAAATTGTTGTTATGATTAATCAATGTATGTCCAGGGTCCTACACAACAGGAGAGTGGATGTGGAATTCGGGGCGTTGACGAGTCAGTTCGGGACTGGACACGAGAGAGGTCGGACGTGAAATAAAATGGGGTGGGGCCAGCCAGGGACTTCGCGCCCTTTGGCTAGGCCCCAACGCGAAAATAAAAGGAGATAAATAGATAGAATATTATTTTTTTTTAATAGCTAAAAAGTTTAAAATAAAAATTTAAGTTGTAAAATAAGGGAATCTCTGCTTGTCCGCGGAAAATTTAATTTATTTTATAGTTTCAGTCGTAAAGTTTCTGCAAATGTGTTTTGAAGTTGTTTTGTAAAATTAAGAAAAATGAAAAGTGCGCATTAAAATTTTCTTAATATTTTAGTGACGGCTAATTTAGGTCTTCAGTCATAAATTCCTTCACGAAGCAGAAAGAACTCGTCTGACTACGATAGGTAATCTAACCTAACAATATCTGTGAGTATTATATCTTTATTTTTTTTTCCCTGATAAATTTGAAGTAGATTTGAATAGGATTTGTGTGCACAGTGTGTATGTATTGGTAGGGAATTTGTAGTCATAATATTTGGAGCTAGTAGCTATTTTCAAGAATCTAGAACGTGAGAGATTTTAACTTAAAATTCCTATTTTATGTTGTAAAACATAATTGACATGGTAGCTGATAAATTGTGATTTAGCGGCATTTGAATTTTGTTTTAATGAAATGTTGTAAAATTATTTCAATTCAACCTTCAGTAACTTAAATTTACAAGAATAAGCTTATAGTCGAATTTTGCAATTATTTGATACATAATATGCTGGTTCTCACTTCATCATGAGAGAAAATTAAAAGGAGGCTAAGGGTAACTCTAGGCCAGAGCTAAATCATTAACATTCGGGTGTGAATCTTATTAGTCAGAGCTGGAATTTCATAGCCTCTACATTTTCACATCGGTGGTTGGCTTGAGTTTTGTGAAATGCGTGTATGTACTTCTCAGTCTTTTATTGGTATTATATTAAAATAAGTCATCTACTGATCGCTACGATCAAAGAACTTTTGTTTGTTACATTCTAGGTTAAAAGGATTTGCTAAGAATTTGGTAACTCACTAACTCTATCTCTCTTTCATTTAGATAAATAATTATAACTGTGTCACAGGCTGGAACTTAGGTTATAGGCTGAGAGTTTTGAGTAATTCAGGTTATTGACTGTGTATTAGATTATACTATGTCCGAATTCGTCTAGATGGTGCTAGGTTTTGAGTAAGCCCTAGGGAGCCACCAAGTTAAGTTAAGAATGGTGGCTTGCCTTTACATAAATTCCTAGAAGATTCTAGTTAATAAAGATGGATGTTTTAAAACCTGGTGTAAAAGCATTCTCGAGTTTAATAACACTAATTGATTCATTGGAAGTGTAGAACTAACTTATTAAAATTCATACAGTGTATTTGATTGCATAATGTCTGTATGTAAGGATTGGTGATAGTTCGGTAAGTGTTTTTTATGCTAAAGCTGATTCTAATAAGCTAACGAGTGGATCTGTTTAGGAACCCTAGATCTAGGAACATTTATGCCCTAGGTTGCCAGTATATGCACTGTTTTAACGAAAAGGTTATGTTGTAAGAATGATTTTGATGTAAACTGTGAGGGATTGAATTTATGTAAGTTTTGTTTGTTGACAATTGGTCGTATGATTTTATATTTAAACCTAACTTGTCCTAGATCTAGATTAACTATATGACCTAAATTTCTTAATAACATTTGAGTTCAGTTGTACTAATTTAACTTTCATCTGTGTGATATGGAACGAAATTAGCTCGTGAATTATAAACTTTTGATTTATATTAAAGGCTAAAATGGCTGAGGTGTTAGATGCATATTAACTAGAATTTGTTAATATTTAGGTCTGTCTAGGTATACAAGGGATATCTATTAGTATTTAACTCCAATTATAGGACTTATGTTTTAATCTACATTAATTCATGTGACAGTAAAGCATAACTGTATTATTGTCATTTGCTAAAACTGGTTGAACTGTTTTATTGTCATAACAATTAATCTAGGAATTCAATCTAGGTCTGTTTTAAGCAATCAAGGAATAAAGTTGGACGAGTATATACTAGATCAGCGTGTGTACTTGACTTGATGATCAGTGAATGTGATATTGAACTTTGAATAAGCACGTTTCTTTATTGAAAGTCGGTTGAAGCGAGAATTAATTATTCTTTAGTCTATAGTCAGTTATGGTAGTGTTGGAATTTAATTGTACATTAACCAAGTTTGATTGATTTTAATTAATTTTATTTAATGATAACCTATCATTAAATAGAGAAACAATTTTAGGAAAATTCCAAGCAATTTGTACCCATCTATATTTGTGGACTTGATTGGGATCTGTGTTCATGAGTGATAGTCACCATAATCCTTGTTGAGAGTATGTAGAATCTAAGTCAGGGAATAAAAGTAAGCGGGCAAGAAATTGAAATAAATGGCTCTGGCTAAAATTTAATGTGTAACTTTAGTAATGTTAAATTAATTTATGTGTGAGTTCTTTTGAAGGCATGTAGGGATAATATCCACCAGAATGGACATACCTGAGTGAATAGGTTAAACAACTTTGTGTCTTTGGTGAGGTTTTGTAGATAACTTCACATTTGACTTGTTGTTTATTCGAAGCAACTCAACTTATATGAAGAGAATAAATTGTATGTATTTTGATTTTGCCAAATCATCTTAATTCGGCTATCATTGGTCTGATGACTTTTGCATATGATTCACATCAAGTACTATGGAGATTTTTCTAGGTTATGAAAGTGATATTACTCGTAGGAGAGGATTTATTGAACGCAGTGGTTGCGTGGGGTCTGAAAATTCACAATGGAATGGACATGTTTTATTGTGAATAGTCCCAGATATCCTATAAATAATGTTATCTATAAAATGTTGTTGATATGGCACCAAGAGTTGACAAAGGAATCAGGTCATTTTATTGTCAATGGACTTAGATTTTTAACTATGTAAGATGAGTTTGATTTTACATAAATGATTAAAGTTTGGTATCAGATCATGATAGCATAGTCAGTGATGTAAAGGTGATAAACCTACTATGATTAATATCATTGTTGAGGATTGGTCTGGTGTATTTTAGATAAATGAGAGCGCCACAGGCTGAAACATGGTTTCTGATATAGTATGTTTATATTATTATATGATGAGGTATAACACTTTAATAGTAATTTTCCATCTTTCCATTGTTTTGAAAATCTATTTGAGAATAGAATTCCAAAAATTAAAATTACTTGGCTTTGGTTTAATATTTCAAATCATTTTTATATTCTCACAGTATATAAATTTATGAACAAAACTTTGAACTGTTATATGGGATAAATATGTAATTCCACAATCTCCAAGGAAGTGATATTAACAATAGTTGATATGCTTCATTGTATTGAATATTTACGAATTCTAGAAAATTCTAGACTGAATATGCATTTAGCATAATTCAGGTTATTTGATGTACCTACCCTAAATAAAATACAAGAAAACAAAAGGGTGTACAATTATTAAATTCAACATTGACTTACAAACAAAATATTATTACAGGTTCCTTTTATCTTTATAAAATTAAAATATATTTAGATCCTGTCCCGACTGACGATGCCTTTGTTTAAATATCCTGAGAGAATTGAACCGAGCTTAGGGAAATTATTTAACTGTATGGATTCAGTGGTGTGCGAGAGGTCACTACCTAGCCATTCGTGTTCCTGGTGTTTATGTGTAGGACATGAGTAAGAGGGTAGTGCCCATACTGATTGCGAGCCGCATATCTTTCTTGATAGAATGTCGTGCTAGAGTTTTAACGTGGTCAGTACGGGTTGCGTCTAAATCCGC
Source organism: Carcina quercana (assembly GCA_910589575.2). Taxonomy (NCBI): domain Eukaryota; kingdom Metazoa; phylum Arthropoda; class Insecta; order Lepidoptera; family Depressariidae; genus Carcina; species Carcina quercana. Next base: position 1,706,421 of record OU342451.1, on the reverse strand, counting down.
CTCATGAACCCCATCAAGCTTGGAGTGGACTCAGTGAGCTCATCGTATGCTCAGAAATTCCAGGAGCAAGGTTTACTATGGCAGAGCGTCATCTCAGACATTACCAAATCTACGTTTATAACTGCCTAGGGACGTCCTCGTTCCTAGGCGTGGTATTTTTCCAATTTTGACCATAATAATGTACTTCCTAGCCACTTTTACTATGAACCTAATTGATATTATATCAAGTCCCTAGTATGTTATAACTGCTTGGTTCAAGAGTCTTTAAATTCAAACTACTGACTAACCACCATGACATTGGACAGACTGAAGTATTCGATGTCTTCTGGTGGTATTGATGAATCAAGGAAAGGTGGTCGTAGTGACTTACGCCTTGAGGAGGCTTACTACATTCACTCATATTATATCTATTATACAATAACATCAGATTTTGGAATTATTGAAATATTGTATCTACTGTCTGCGCTGGAGCGCCTTAAATTGACATAGCCTGACATGGCTGAACTGTACAACTCTTCTTTGAGTACTAAAACCATCTCTTTGATCCCTGGCACACGCGGTGAGCTTTGGCCTAAATGTATATATATATAATCCCTCTGCACACGCCAAATAGAGCTTTTGCATGGATCATTACGACGTCTTGCCCACGCCACCTGCTTTTGCAATAAGGGACAAATGAGTTACCATTATAATTCGCAACAAGCTGCATTGTCAGCCATTACAGGATTTTCATATACCTGACATTGGATTAATGACCATTTTGGATTTTAATGTGAATTTACTTCTTTTAATATGAATGAAGCAGAAGACTTCTAATATTGAGCTAGGGGAGCTCTGACCACCCCAACAAACAAACCAAATTTAATATCTGGAGGTTAGGGTAATGGCACTACGAATTCAGTTGAGGTCAATGCTTATGTTATTAAATAATCTTCGATAGTAAAATGATTTTATTCACTAAATATATTCACGCTATTACAAGTTAAATACGTTTGCTATTATAATTGTATTATAAAATATCATGATAATTATTGCCTAAGTTTTATCTTATTCAAGTATTTACCTAACTGGGACCGTAGTTGGGGAGAAGGGCGGCCATTACTGTTAGGAGAGATGCTATTTAAAGGATTAAATAAATTTAATATGTTTTTGTTTATTAAGCCTGAGCGAGTATAATTATTGCTTAACATTTCTACAGCCAATTAAGAATATGTGTGTTTAATTTAGACATTCCATTTTTATTGACTGGTTCTTTTAAAATTTAGTTAAAAATTACATTACAGTGTGTTAGTTATTAAGATAGAGATATAGGAACAGAACCTGCATGCCTCTAAAAGAACTCTGGGTTATGAAGCACTTCGTGGATCCTAGTTTATCCACTAGACGATATCATGAGCCAATAGTATAGTTATGAAATATATGTTATTTTATATTTATTTAAAAGTTTATAATATATTAAATGGGATAGTCGTTACAATTAGATGTGGCCGTGACCAGGATTGATGTGCAGGATAATTTGTGTGTGATTGTATGTGTGAATTTTCATAACTATGCTATAACCATATAAGATAGGCTGATCAGCCTACAATTTGTTGCCGTGAAATGGAAGAGGATTTATGCGGAGAACTGTTATTTACTCCTTGTATTAAGACAAACTATTTATATATCCTAATTTGTTTATATAAAATGAAAGATGGAGTTAAGAGTCTTGGGGGTGATAAATAATTAAGGTTAAGGTTGTGGCCGAGTGTCTTGTAAAAGGTGCCATTAAGAAAATTGGGGGTGGGAAAACTATATATTTAAGGTTGTAACAACATTTATGTAATGTTTTCTTATAAGCAGCCATTTGTGGTTGGTTCCTTGTGTTTATTTTAAATTAACATTATTTTATATGGTAAATTAAAATGTTATGTTTTCCACTTGATTTTATATATATTTTTTTCAGGAATGACTTACTCATAATTATAGTGAGGGCAGTTTTGGACTTCATAATACGGATGGTAAAATTGGTTATGTTGTGATTTCAGAATTATTGCGGGAGTGCCTATTACACGTATACCTAGTGCATAATGCCTAAGGTAACAAGCAAAACTAAAAATCCAAATCAACCCAATCTTCCTTCTAATGCCCAACAAGGGAAAGCAGGGTCGCAAAATAAGAGTGCTATGGAAGGAATTAGGTTGGCAAATAGACGGTTGAGGCGCCACATTGCTATTCTAACCGGGAAGTTTGAGAAATTAGAAGATGAAATTAAAACGAAGTCCATGTGTGAGTCTAGGCCGGAAGGTGAAAAGCGAATTAATTATACTATTCAAAATATGAATGAGAAACCTAAGTATCCGGGAAAATATAAACCGCATCCTGTTACGTTCATAGAAGACATGATTGCATATATAAAAAAATTGCCTGCTGATGTACCAGTTGTAGACTGTATAGTAGAGTGTCTTGAAGGTGATGCCAGGAATTGGGCAAGAATTTACAAGGAAAGATGGATGAATTTTGAAGATTTCAAGGCAGATTTTCTAAAAACTTATTGGGGAGAAGCTGAGCAAAATGCGTTGAGGAGGAAAATCGTATGTGGCAAATGGAATCCTGGAACCGGAACCATGCTTGGGTATTTTTTAGGATTAGTGGGGGAAGCGAAGATGCTAACTTTCACCATCCCGGAGCAGCAAATAATAAATGATATTATTCATCATTATCCAAAAGAGGTGCAATATTCCTGGTCAACTGTTGGAGAAAAAACCATATTATCCGCAACAGAGTTTTTGAGGAATTTGGATGACATAAATCAACAAGATCAACCAAGTCGTCAGGGAACAGCTCCGGCAGTAGGTGCGAGATGGAACCAGAGGAATCGTTACAATAACTTCAACCAAGGATGGGGAAGGAATGCTGTTCAAAATTCGTCCAGTCATCTACCGCAAGCGAATCAACGGGGACGTCCAGCGATTGAGTCAAATGTAACAGAAGTTGTGGAGGAGAGATCGAGTCCTGCTGAAAATGTAGATTTAAACTAATCGGGGTCGACGGAGCTGTCTCCACCGCGATCCACAGGGAAGGAGACTTAGCTATAGATGTAAAAGTTTTAAGGCAAATGTGTAAAACTGGATGGGAGCCTGGACAATCCTTAGGTTGTAATGATAAGGGAATACTTAGACCTATTGTAATGGAAGGGCAAACGAGTAGGGAGGGATTAGGATTTTATGATAAACGCGATTTAAATCTGCATTCAAAAGAAAAAGTGGTCCAAAGTGTTGTACAGGTTGTTAAATGGGAATCCGAAGTAAAAGAACAGGACACAGTATTGTTAGAAGAGCATGTGACTTCAATGTTTGATGAGGAGGACGTTATTGGTGAAGAAAATTCCGATGTGTTGAGAGCTGAAATCATAGTTAAAATCTTTGAGGAGGAAATAGTGAGCTTGGTGGATACGGGGAGTGACATCACTTGTATATCAGAATCATTCTGGGAAGAACTGCAGGATAAAGTCAAGAAAGACCAATTGAAGACATTGCCAGTAAAACCGGTACAGATTCGAGGAGCCGTTGGACAAAAGAGCACTAAAGTGCAACAGCTGGTGTTACTACCAATAAAACTTAAGGAGATAACAGTTGATACTGGGTTCTTGATCGTGCCCAACTTGATTAGGCCCGTAATATTAGGATTTGATTGGTTAATTCAAAATGAGGTCATGATAGAACTTCAACGACCCACTGTTGGTATGGTCATCAAGAAACAAGGTCAAGAGGTTTACATCAAATTTAAGGATTCAAATTTAAATTCAGGCCAAAACGTAAATGAGATTAATATTGATACTAATGTTATAGATGAAGTAAAGCCAGGAATGCCTTTAGAACGACATCAATTGGAAAAACTAAAACAAGTCTTACTAAACCATAAAGAAGTCTTTACCAGTAAGCTGGGACGAGCTAATTGTTATGTCCATGATATCAAAATGTCAGAGCACACGCCATTTATCAAGCGATCTTACCCAGTACCATATGCATATCGTAAAAAGATGGAAGAAAAGTTGAACGAAATGGAAGAGCAAGGAATAATATCACGGGCCTCCACACCATACAGTAGTCCTTTAACGTTTACCTTGAAGTCAGATGGTACGATAAGAGTTTTGCTGGATGCGAGAGAAATAAATAAGTATATGGTAGCGGAAGCTGAAGCTCCGCCAATGCAGATAGATATACTAAATTCATTCCATGGGGTTAAGTATATTAGTATTATCGATCTCAATAACGCCTATTTTCAGCTGCCCATTTCAGATCATAGTAAAATGTATACTGGATTCACATTTAATGGAAAATCCTACATTTATAACGTTCTACCGCAAGGATTAAAGACAGCTGTTGGTAGTTTCAGTAGAGCAATGGATATCATTTTAGGGCCGGATGTGCGGGAGTTCTGTACCAATTATCTGGACGATCTCGCTATTTTAACAAGTGGAACCCTAGAGGAACATTTAGGGCATATAAACGTCATTTTGGGTAAACTAAAGGACGCTGGTCTCACGTGCAACTTCCAAAAATGTAAATTCATATGCAAAGAGGTAAAAATGTTAGGGCATATAATAACCACGGAAGGTATTCAAACTGATCCTGCAAAAGTAGAAGCTATCCAGAAGTTCCCAGCACCCAGGAAGGTTAAGCATTTGAGAGCATTCCTCGGACTTTGTAACTACTACCGAAGATTCATCCCTGATTACAGCACGACTGCAGTGCCATTATATAACTTGTTGAGAAAGGAACAACATTGGAGATGGGATCAAGAAGCACAGACAGCATTTGATAAGATGAAGGAGAAATTTTTGAATACTATTATGTTACATCACCCAAATAATAGTAAATCTTATTATCTGCAGACAGATAGTTCCGGTATAGGCCTTGCAGGAGTGTTGTATCAGTATGATGATAAAGAAGAAATGAAAATCTTAGGGTACTGTAGCAAGTCACTTAAAGGACCCGAATTGAGATGGACTGTTACTGAGCAAGAGTTTTGGGCAATCATTTACTGCCTACGAAAATTTGAAACGTATTTGCGAGGAGCAACAGTTGTTATACGAACTGATCATAAAGCATTGACATTCGTGAAGACTTGGAAACTATATAATAGCCGGATTACGCGTTGGATTTTGTATCTTGAGCAATTTAATTATGAAGTAGAACATGTAAGGGGAAAAGACAATATAGCAGTTGATATATTGTCCAGGTTTCCACCTCACGGGGGTTCCGTGCAGGATGACAAAACAAAATGCCCAGAAATAATGTACATGGAATTGGGGAAAAATCGATCTTTGACAAATAAATTAAGAAATATTGCTAATTATCAAGAAAATGATGATGATGTAAAAACAATAAAAGGGGAAATTGAACAACATGGGGACAAGATTGGCCGAATCGCTTGTCATTGTAAAATTGAAAATGGGATATTGTATTTTGTGAAACCTACTGATCAAAGTAAAATAGTGTATTTGCCAAAAGAATTAAGAGAAGATGTGGTTCTTCAAGTACATAACGAAATGGGACATCAAGGAGCATATAAAATATTACAGTACATTAAAAGTAGATGCTATTGGGAAAATATGAGAAGAGATATAAAAGCAATTATTCGTTATTGTCATATATGCCAAATGTCAAAGAGTGATAATGTCAAATATTTTGGAGAATGTAAACCAATTGTAACTTGTAATGTGGGTGATATTGTGATGGCAGACTTGTACGGACCCCTACCTTCAGGAAGGTTTGGAGCCTCGTATATTCTGGTAGTTCAGGATTCATTTAGTAAATATGTAAAGCTTTATGATTTACGGAAGGCAACCTCTAGGGCTGTTGTGACTAAGATTCGGCAGTTTGTACAAATAATTAAACCAAAGGTCATCATGACAGATAACGGAAGTCAATTCATTAGTGATGTGTGGAAAAAAAATTTAAAAGATTGGGGAATTAAACCCATATACACCACTGTTCGAAACCCACGTCCTAATACTACGGAAAGAGTTAACAAAGAACTAGGGAGAATATTCAGAACCTACTGTCACAACAATCATAGAGGCTGGGCTACATTATTACCTAAAGTGGAGGAATTATATAATAACACTTATCATGAAAGCACTGGATTCACCCCTAACGAAATATTGTATGGATTTGGAACTAAGTTAACTATTGACAACAGTTTGGGCACTGCCGTAATAACTAAAGAGGTAGAACATGTTCGGAAACAAGTGAGAGAAAATTTGCTTAAAGCCAGTGAAGGCAGACGCATTAAATTTAATAGAACCCATAAAATGGTGAAATTCGAAATAGGTGATTACATTAAAATTAGAAAATGTAATAAATCTGATGCTAAGTTAAAGATAACAAAAAAATTTGAATTATTATATGAAGGCCCATATGTCGTAGCAGGGGTTCCCTTTACTAATGTATATATTTTAATGGACCCAGTAACCAAACAGGTTAGGGGTAAATTTAATGCCATTCACCTATCTAGATATTATAAGTAGTTTTAATTCCTGTATTTTGTCTGTATTTTGTGTTTGAAGATTTAGTTAAATGTTAATAGAGTTAAGTAAGAAAAGAAGAAGATGTAATTGTTTTGTTATTTAAATTATAGGATTCATACAGTAAATATATTAAGTAAGTTTTAAATTAGTAATTCAGTTTGTACAATATTAATTATTTAATTAAAAATAAAGCCTAAACAATGTAACTAATGCTAAATAGTGGCAGCAAAGTTGTAGTCTAGCAATGAAAATAAGAAATTAAACATATATATAAAAGTTCAATTATATTTTCCAATAGATTTTAAAAGATAACAAGTAAGAATAAGGTTTTAGTATAAGTATTGTAATGTAATAATAACATTAAAGAAATTTGGAAAAAAAATATAAAAAAAAAAAAATAAGGAGGTCGAGGATAGTGACACAACAACCTTCATCAGGGTGATTAAAGAGCCTATCATTAATTTTGCAATTATATTAGGTGCATATCATTTTTGACTGAAGTTAACTTTAATTATAAGAAATTATTACTAGGCGAATCCCTCTGGTGAACATTGTTGTTGGGGCGAAGGGCGGTCATTATCAAACAAACACACAAGTGTTTGTTGTAAATTGGGGGTTGGCCCAAGTCTTGTTGTAAAACAACTGGGAAAACCTTGAATAATCAATTAAAATGATTTAGATTTTGGAAATCATGGTTATTGTCATTGAGAACTTCATATTGTCCATAAATTTTATTTCACGTTCCAGGGTTGCATACAAGTCTGCTACCTAATTGGGCGGCAGGGTTGCGAGTAGAGCTCTTTGATTACATTCGGTGATGGTCATCCTAGACGGCTTTGGATGGATGTTGGCGTTGCTGCAAGATCTCTACCTTCACTAACAAATTTAAGTAGCTTTTCTTTATTTAATTATTGACAGTACTAATCTGTGTGCATTAACAATTATGCTTACTAAATTTTATATCTTCCTCATCTAAGGTAGTGGAACTGGGATTCTTCAGTCATTCATCAAGTTGTAGTTGCAAGTGAAGAACAGGCAATGGTTAATTTTACCTAAGACATTTAAAAGTATTTTAATGGTTATATAGGGATTCTAGGAAGAGAGGTTGGATGCTGCAAAGATGAGATCAGGCCTGCAATTCACCTGGAGGATGACTTATAAACCGTCTAACTGATCCATCACTCTAGTTATGGAATTACTGTGGAACTTGTTGTAGGGATGGTTGAATATATCTCACAAGTCCTACGACACGAGCCGAACTTCATATTTATGACTAGAAGGCCGGCTCAACTTAGGTATATAATTGATCAGATTAGTTCAAGTAATTGTTTGCACTCGCTGAGTTGGATATGCCGAAACTGTTTCAGCGGTGTTGTGAAATCGCAACAGAGCAGCTTGCGAGTAGGAGTCTGCGAGGCTGCTACGGCTGATGGCTACTCCGGAGTTGCAAGCTGAGTCACAACATCGGCCTCTGGCATCGAGATCAAGGCAGTCTTCTTGGCGGACTTCTGGGAGGAAGACTGCACCGTGTCACTTACCTCCATGTGAAATAACATTTAAGTATCACTCCATTGCTTATCCTTAATTAGCGCATGCTAACCTTTCTATCACCATTATAACTGAAATTGTTCCCTTTCCAGCCGGAATTAAGTTGGAAGGTAAAGGTATACATATGAAGCTTGTTTAAATTTCGAATTTGGGAAGAGAATAGGAGGGAAATTAGTTGTATATAAGTTAAAATAATAATAATAATAATAATAATAAAAGGGGGTTGTAAGTTGTAGAAGGGGGGGATATGTACCTTCTTTCTGTTTCACACCAACTGAAATAGCTTTTAAAAAAAAAATATTCCAGGGGAAAGCTGGTGAAGTTGAGGACCTGGCGAGCAACGGGTGACTGGTGCAGTCGACGGAGTTTGGAGTCGCCCTACAGGGATAAGATTTGGCAGGTTCTTTAACTGAAGGAAGCAGGTACCGCAGAGTCATGTAATATGCTTGCGAAAAGTAGTTAGTGCAGACAATCAACTCAAACAATCAATTCCGATCTCATATAGTTGTAAATTCTTAGTTCGTTACACTACCAAGAATTTAGGGGGTGATTGTAACGGTTCTTAGGTCATACTTGTTTAACTGTCTCATAATCTGATGGTTGCACATTAAAAACTTTTAGGTCTCCATACAGAGCTTTACGATAATGGTACCGAAAAGCGCCATCTCTCGGCACTGTACAAAACTATGTAATGAATATACGCGCCATCTAGCAGAATTATATGGTACGATTTCGTTGCTATAAGCTTTGTGAGCCTAGTACTGTTGTAAGGTTCTAGTCTATTCCAATAGATGGCGCAGCTACTTTACGTTTCTATAGTTGAGTATCTGTTGAGTGTAATTAATGAATAGATGGCGGTGGTTTAAATTAAAGTTTTTATTAATAATAAATCATACATTTATGCGTAGATTATTAGCATAATTATGACATTTATAATTGCATCTCATAATCTGATGGTTGCACATTAACTGTAGCATGGAGACTTAAATGGGGCATTTGATTGTTTGAGAGGAATGTAATAAATTGAGGCCTGACATATGTTAATAATAATAATAATAGGTAAATAAAATCAATTTAATCCGGCACACGGCTATATTTACACACACACAAAACATGCAGTATAATATAAAGCTAGATCAATTGATTGACATGGTAGTTGCGCCGCACTTCCATGGCAGGGCTTCGGGGCCACTCGGCGATGCTTTGAATTGGCCGGTTGCGGGAGCTGCCCACGCGCGTGTTGAGAGCGGCGGAGCGCGCATGCAGGACGACGAGAGAAGGTCGGCGTGCGGCCCACACAATGCATGCCGCTCGCACTGCAGTATGTAGGCAACTTAAAAATCGTGCGGTACGCGTTGTTATGCTGAACGCGTATGGTGTTCATTGCTGCTTTCGTGTGGTTCGCCCACAACTCCGCCGTGTACACATTCGTGCAATAAGTCATGAAAAGCAGTCTTTGACTCGGTCGCTGCATCGGTAGAATTTTCAAGCGATCATATGAGCGCGGGCACTAGTCGCTCGGCGCTGTTTCTCGATGTCGTCAATGTCAGATAGTTCGCTGCATAGAGCGTGCCTCAGGTGGGTGAAACTGTGCACTCGCTGCAGGTCTACACCACTCATGAAGTGGCAGTTTACTCTTGACTAAACATACTCTTTCCTAAAAGGAGTATTCTTTCACATAATAGTGATCTTTCTGGTTAAAGTTTTCTTGAAAGGTTTGAAAGTAACAAATATCACTTGGTTGTTTACATTCGTCTATATGCACAATATTGTGTGTTTCTCTGCTGATACCTGTATGTGTAGACATTGGATCCCTTCTGAGGACAATGCCTGAGGAATATAATGAGCGTTTTGTGCAGGCTTTTGGAGAAATAAGATGGTCTATCTACCGGGTTGATAGTTGCGCTTGCGTTGCCCTGAAAAGAGGGATTGTATTGGTTATACCTTTTATTCATAATGCTATTATTAAGAATACTAAGTGAATTATCAATTTAAAGTAATTACATGTCTTACCTGAGGAACAAATTATCAATTTTAGTTATCGTTTCCGATTTTAGAAAATTAATTGTATGGAAATCAAAATGAACATTTGTTTGATGTTTATTCGCGGAGTCATAGCGTACTAGACAATAAATGCACAGATAATAAATACGTTTTATAAAAGTTCATACAGACGTTTTCTGATGTTTGTCCATAGAGTCATAGCAGATTAACTAGTTGAGACACAGATTATAAAACCACTTATGGAGGAAGAGGGGTTTGGCGGGGTGAGGGGAGCTAGTTTTGCTATGATGAGATAGTTATTTCGTTTTATTAAGTAAAATACGGATGTTTAGAGCTGCAAATTATATATGTAGGGAAGGTTATGTAATTTAACAACAGATTTGTGTATTGAATAATGATTAAATCATCTATATTTTAAGAAATTACAATGTTACGGACCGCGTAATGTTTTGGCGGGAAAAAAAAGGAGGTGATCACCATCGATGTCATACAATGCGGAGGCGGGAGCCCAAAAGTTAGCCCACTTTGAAAATAGGAGGGTCTTCACTTAAATCAGAACTTAGAGCAAAGAATGAATTGTTCATAAAATAGTAAATGAAGATTAAAAGAAATAGAACCCAACTGGAGATGTTAAGATTTAAGAGTTTTGTTATGTATGAGAGTGTATGCTAGTTATGTTTAGAAGGGATTTAGAGTGCTAGTCATGTAAATTGAGTATTGTTTTGAGTTCTCACAAGAGGTTAGCTAAAGAAAGGATGAAATAAGAATCATGTTGTTGGGTAAGCTCTGCTATTAATTAACAAGTTTTAAGTTTAAACTATTAGTAAAATGTAAATAAGCTAGATGAAAGAGGAATCCTAAGGGATTTTAATCAATGAAAAAATAACTAAAAAATTTTATGTTTTTAGATTTTGCAATTTTCATACAAGAAAATTACACAAATTGTTGTTATGATTAATCAATGTATGTCCAGGGTCCTACACAACAGGAGAGTGGATGTGGAATTCGGGGCGTTGACGAGTCAGTTCGGGACTGGACACGAGAGAGGTCGGACGTGAAATAAAATGGGGTGGGGCCAGCCAGGGACTTCGCGCCCTTTGGCTAGGCCCCAACGCGAAAATAAAAGGAGATAAATAGATAGAATATTATTTTTTTTTAATAGCTAAAAAGTTTAAAATAAAAATTTAAGTTGTAAAATAAGGGAATCTCTGCTTGTCCGCGGAAAATTTAATTTATTTTATAGTTTCAGTCGTAAAGTTTCTGCAAATGTGTTTTGAAGTTGTTTTGTAAAATTAAGAAAAATGAAAAGTGCGCATTAAAATTTTCTTAATATTTTAGTGACGGCTAATTTAGGTCTTCAGTCATAAATTCCTTCACGAAGCAGAAAGAACTCGTCTGACTACGATAGGTAATCTAACCTAACAATATCTGTGAGTATTATATCTTTATTTTTTTTTCCCTGATAAATTTGAAGTAGATTTGAATAGGATTTGTGTGCACAGTGTGTATGTATTGGTAGGGAATTTGTAGTCATAATATTTGGAGCTAGTAGCTATTTTCAAGAATCTAGAACGTGAGAGATTTTAACTTAAAATTCCTATTTTATGTTGTAAAACATAATTGACATGGTAGCTGATAAATTGTGATTTAGCGGCATTTGAATTTTGTTTTAATGAAATGTTGTAAAATTATTTCAATTCAACCTTCAGTAACTTAAATTTACAAGAATAAGCTTATAGTCGAATTTTGCAATTATTTGATACATAATATGCTGGTTCTCACTTCATCATGAGAGAAAATTAAAAGGAGGCTAAGGGTAACTCTAGGCCAGAGCTAAATCATTAACATTCGGGTGTGAATCTTATTAGTCAGAGCTGGAATTTCATAGCCTCTACATTTTCACATCGGTGGTTGGCTTGAGTTTTGTGAAATGCGTGTATGTACTTCTCAGTCTTTTATTGGTATTATATTAAAATAAGTCATCTACTGATCGCTACGATCAAAGAACTTTTGTTTGTTACATTCTAGGTTAAAAGGATTTGCTAAGAATTTGGTAACTCACTAACTCTATCTCTCTTTCATTTAGATAAATAATTATAACTGTGTCACAGGCTGGAACTTAGGTTATAGGCTGAGAGTTTTGAGTAATTCAGGTTATTGACTGTGTATTAGATTATACTATGTCCGAATTCGTCTAGATGGTGCTAGGTTTTGAGTAAGCCCTAGGGAGCCACCAAGTTAAGTTAAGAATGGTGGCTTGCCTTTACATAAATTCCTAGAAGATTCTAGTTAATAAAGATGGATGTTTTAAAACCTGGTGTAAAAGCATTCTCGAGTTTAATAACACTAATTGATTCATTGGAAGTGTAGAACTAACTTATTAAAATTCATACAGTGTATTTGATTGCATAATGTCTGTATGTAAGGATTGGTGATAGTTCGGTAAGTGTTTTTTATGCTAAAGCTGATTCTAATAAGCTAACGAGTGGATCTGTTTAGGAACCCTAGATCTAGGAACATTTATGCCCTAGGTTGCCAGTATATGCACTGTTTTAACGAAAAGGTTATGTTGTAAGAATGATTTTGATGTAAACTGTGAGGGATTGAATTTATGTAAGTTTTGTTTGTTGACAATTGGTCGTATGATTTTATATTTAAACCTAACTTGTCCTAGATCTAGATTAACTATATGACCTAAATTTCTTAATAACATTTGAGTTCAGTTGTACTAATTTAACTTTCATCTGTGTGATATGGAACGAAATTAGCTCGTGAATTATAAACTTTTGATTTATATTAAAGGCTAAAATGGCTGAGGTGTTAGATGCATATTAACTAGAATTTGTTAATATTTAGGTCTGTCTAGGTATACAAGGGATATCTATTAGTATTTAACTCCAATTATAGGACTTATGTTTTAATCTACATTAATTCATGTGACAGTAAAGCATAACTGTATTATTGTCATTTGCTAAAACTGGTTGAACTGTTTTATTGTCATAACAATTAATCTAGGAATTCAATCTAGGTCTGTTTTAAGCAATCAAGGAATAAAGTTGGACGAGTATATACTAGATCAGCGTGTGTACTTGACTTGATGATCAGTGAATGTGATATTGAACTTTGAATAAGCACGTTTCTTTATTGAAAGTCGGTTGAAGCGAGAATTAATTATTCTTTAGTCTATAGTCAGTTATGGTAGTGTTGGAATTTAATTGTACATTAACCAAGTTTGATTGATTTTAATTAATTTTATTTAATGATAACCTATCATTAAATAGAGAAACAATTTTAGGAAAATTCCAAGCAATTTGTACCCATCTATATTTGTGGACTTGATTGGGATCTGTGTTCATGAGTGATAGTCACCATAATCCTTGTTGAGAGTATGTAGAATCTAAGTCAGGGAATAAAAGTAAGCGGGCAAGAAATTGAAATAAATGGCTCTGGCTAAAATTTAATGTGTAACTTTAGTAATGTTAAATTAATTTATGTGTGAGTTCTTTTGAAGGCATGTAGGGATAATATCCACCAGAATGGACATACCTGAGTGAATAGGTTAAACAACTTTGTGTCTTTGGTGAGGTTTTGTAGATAACTTCACATTTGACTTGTTGTTTATTCGAAGCAACTCAACTTATATGAAGAGAATAAATTGTATGTATTTTGATTTTGCCAAATCATCTTAATTCGGCTATCATTGGTCTGATGACTTTTGCATATGATTCACATCAAGTACTATGGAGATTTTTCTAGGTTATGAAAGTGATATTACTCGTAGGAGAGGATTTATTGAACGCAGTGGTTGCGTGGGGTCTGAAAATTCACAATGGAATGGACATGTTTTATTGTGAATAGTCCCAGATATCCTATAAATAATGTTATCTATAAAATGTTGTTGATATGGCACCAAGAGTTGACAAAGGAATCAGGTCATTTTATTGTCAATGGACTTAGATTTTTAACTATGTAAGATGAGTTTGATTTTACATAAATGATTAAAGTTTGGTATCAGATCATGATAGCATAGTCAGTGATGTAAAGGTGATAAACCTACTATGATTAATATCATTGTTGAGGATTGGTCTGGTGTATTTTAGATAAATGAGAGCGCCACAGGCTGAAACATGGTTTCTGATATAGTATGTTTATATTATTATATGATGAGGTATAACACTTTAATAGTAATTTTCCATCTTTCCATTGTTTTGAAAATCTATTTGAGAATAGAATTCCAAAAATTAAAATTACTTGGCTTTGGTTTAATATTTCAAATCATTTTTATATTCTCACAGTATATAAATTTATGAACAAAACTTTGAACTGTTATATGGGATAAATATGTAATTCCACAATCTCCAAGGAAGTGATATTAACAATAGTTGATATGCTTCATTGTATTGAATATTTACGAATTCTAGAAAATTCTAGACTGAATATGCATTTAGCATAATTCAGGTTATTTGATGTACCTACCCTAAATAAAATACAAGAAAACAAAAGGGTGTACAATTATTAAATTCAACATTGACTTACAAACAAAATATTATTACAGGTTCCTTTTATCTTTATAAAATTAAAATATATTTAGATCCTGTCCCGACTGACGATGCCTTTGTTTAAATATCCTGAGAGAATTGAACCGAGCTTAGGGAAATTATTTAACTGTATGGATTCAGTGGTGTGCGAGAGGTCACTACCTAGCCATTCGTGTTCCTGGTGTTTATGTGTAGGACATGAGTAAGAGGGTAGTGCCCATACTGATTGCGAGCCGCATATCTTTCTTGATAGAATGTCGTGCTAGAGTTTTAACGTGGTCAGTACGGGTTGCGTCTAAATCCGCCTCATGAACCCCATCAAGCTTGGAGTGGACTCAGTGAGCTCATCGTATGCTCAGAAATTCCAGGAGCAAGGTTTACTATGGCAGAGCGTCATCTCAGACATTACCAAATCTACGTTTATAACTGCCTAGGGACGTCCTCGTTCCTAGGCGTGGTATTTTTCCAATTTTGACCATAATAATGTACTTCCTAGCCACTTTTACTATGAACCTAATTGATATTATATCAAGTCCCTAGTATGTTATAACTGCTTGGTTCAAGAGTCTTTAAATTCAAACTACTGACTAACCACCATGACATTGGACAGACTGAAGTATTCGATGTCTTCTGGTGGTATTGATGAATCAAGGAAAGGTGGTCGTAGTGACTTACGCCTTGAGGAGGCTTACTACATTCACTCATATTATATCTATTATACAATAACATCAGATTTTGGAATTATTGAAATATTGTATCTACTGTCTGCGCTGGAGCGCCTTAAATTGACATAGCCTGACATGGCTGAACTGTACAACTCTTCTTTGAGTACTAAAACCATCTCTTTGATCCCTGGCACACGCGGTGAGCTTTGGCCTAAATGTATATATATATAATCCCTCTGCACACGCCAAATAGAGCTTTTGCATGGATCATTACGACGTCTTGCCCACGCCACCTGCTTTTGCAATAAGGGACAAATGAGTTACCATTATAATTCGCAACAAGCTGCATTGTCAGCCATTACAGGATTTTCATATACCTGACATTGGATTAATGACCATTTTGGATTTTAATGTGAATTTACTTCTTTTAATATGAATGAAGCAGAAGACTTCTAATATTGAGCTAGGGGAGCTCTGACCACCCCAACAAACAAACCAAATTTAATATCTGGAGGTTAGGGTAATGGCACTACGAATTCAGTTGAGGTCAATGCTTATGTTATTAAATAATCTTCGATAGTAAAATGATTTTATTCACTAAATATATTCACGCTATTACAAGTTAAATACGTTTGCTATTATAATTGTATTATAAAATATCATGATAATTATTGCCTAAGTTTTATCTTATTCAAGTATTTACCTAACTGGGACCGTAGTTGGGGAGAAGGGCGGCCATTACTGTTAGGAGAGATGCTATTTAAAGGATTAAATAAATTTAATATGTTTTTGTTTATTAAGCCTGAGCGAGTATAATTATTGCTTAACATTTCTACAGCCAATTAAGAATATGTGTGTTTAATTTAGACATTCCATTTTTATTGACTGGTTCTTTTAAAATTTAGTTAAAAATTACATTACAGTGTGTTAGTTATTAAGATAGAGATATAGGAACAGAACCTGCATGCCTCTAAAAGAACTCTGGGTTATGAAGCACTTCGTGGATCCTAGTTTATCCACTAGACGATATCATGAGCCAATAGTATAGTTATGAAATATATGTTATTTTATATTTATTTAAAAGTTTATAATATATTAAATGGGATAGTCGTTACAGTGTGTGTGATTTTATTATAAATAGAAATATAAAATGCCACGAGACAGTGGCGGGAGACTTCATTAGGGAGGACTTCTGGCCAAAAGGGTAAGTCCGAGGGAGAACAGCGACCAAAAAACAACACCAGAGCTTCAAGAAAGTGTCTAAATGTAGTTTATATTAATTATATTTTTAATTAATTAATTATCAATCAATTTGACAAATATTATATAGAACAAAAAATGCTTTTCCGATTATGAAAGAAAAAATCCTAATTATAATAGATAAGAAGCGTTTTTCACATACAAAACCAATTGCATCCCACTCGAGCAATATTATTCTCTAAACTACAAACGAAGTAACAGAAAGTCCCAAGTGGACTGAACTCATTTGGGGCAAACACTCCCAGAGCTGCGCAATCAATATCCAGCCGTGTAGGGCGTGCCCTAGAGTTCATTTCCCTTTGTACTCTCCTAGGTGACGTCACAAATTGTTTGGCACTCCTTCGTACTGTTGTTGGATAAATATTAATTTGCTGGGATATTTTGTTTTATTGTTAAGGATCGGTCCCAAGAAGCGGCTACTCATGACTTAATGGCTACACGCTAGGACTTACACTACGGAGGTGCAGGGTTCAATTCCCAGTAAAAGTACCTGTTGGTTTGATTACGCTCGAGACAGATGTGGATGAGCTCGCTTACCATCCAACGGACTTTCGTTCACTTACCATCAGATTAGATGAAGGTCAAATGTAGACCCATTCAACATTTAATAATTAAAGCGTTCATCATCATCAGCCGGGAAAAGTCTACAGCTGGACATAGGCCTCCCTCATGGTACGCCACATCGACCGGTCCCGAGCCACCTGCATCCAGCGACTCCCTGCGCCTGCTTCGGTCGGTCGCCACTTGAGAACTTTACTCCCCATCGGATATCGGTTCTTCGAGCGATGTGGCCTGCCCATTGCCACTTCAGCTCACTGACTCGTCGAGCTATGTCGGTGGCCTTCGTTCGTCTACGGATTTCCTCATTCCGGACCTTATCACGTAGAGAAATTCCGAGCATAGCTCATTCCATTGCTCGCTGAGTTACTTTGAGCTTGTTTATTCGGCCCACAGTAAAAGACCACGTTTCGGTACCGTATGTCATCACTGGCAACACTCACCGATTAAAGACTTTCGTCTTTAGACACTGACGCGATCAAAAAGAACTAAAAACCGACTTCAATTGCCTTAAAAATGTTCACTTCAGGTAGAACGATCTGGGTACATATTTGTTTTTGCTGATGTTCTCAAAAAGCGCTTAATCAATTTCGATAAAATATATATGGGACCACCTCTGAAGTGTTCTTTACAAAAAAAAAAAGAATCATCAAAATGGGTTCACAATTGTCGGAGTGACTTGACGATGCTGACTTTGAAATTCAATAAGACCACATAGACATGACCAATTGCTAAGGTGCATTCTTGCAGACGGATCGTTTCAGACATCGTGACGTCACTCTGTTTTTACAGACTCTCGCAAACATAGTTAATTTGCCGTGAAATATCTGTTTCGTTCAATTCAGGTGCTTTTGCTATGGTCTTGAATTTATGGATGCTCGGAAAACCCGTGGAAAAACCAAGTTATTTGGACGTGACATAATAGCTCTGTAGAACGTGTGGCCTCGGGTTTCGAACAACTTAACTCATATCATCCGGATGTCGCTAAAGGCGACTAAGCGAAACTTTTGAAGTTGCATTTGACTTCTTACTTTAACTGAGTACTTTAAAAACCGGTCAAGTGCGTGTCGGGCCACGCGTGTAGGGTTCCATAGTTGAACTGGTTGTATAGAAAGTATTTTTGAGTGAAATTTGTATGAAATTTTCATTTTGACCACTCCAAGTATATTTTATAATTTGGTCAGCTATTACTCGTTAACTTGTAAAGCCAGCTTTGTCGTGATAATTTTCCTTTAATGTCAGCATATGTACTACTGCTGTGAATTTTTTCAGATTTTTAAAAGAAATAGTTTAGCAGATAGAGGGTGGGGGCACGCCCTACTCTAGCAAAAATTATCACCTTAAAGCTTAATATTTCGCAAACTGATCCCTCAATTAAAAAGTGGTGTTCCGAGACCCTCACTGTTTTTAAAATACCTATTCAACGATACCCCACACAATGAGGTAGACGCGAAAAAAATATTTCATCCTCAACAGCCACCCTTAAAAAAATATTTTTGGAGATTTTATTCTACCACTTTGTCGGCGTGATTAATATGTATACCCGTACCAAATTACAGCTTTCTAGTAGTAAGTCTGTGCGCTAAGCCGCGGACGGACAGACAGAGCGAAACTATAAGGGTTCCTTGTTTGACTACGGAACCCTAAAAATCATTGATATCAAAATGTTTTCATGATTTGGCAGAATTTTTTGGACACTGTAACAATACTTGTACCACCGGCGACCACCATCTATTTGAATATTTAACACAAACCTTCCCAGAATCCATCTACTTACGTACCACCGATCTCGCATACTTAAGCTATGTCCTGTTTTAATTAACCAACTGAAACACTACCCTACCACTAGGGAATAAAGTTCCAAATCCAATCACAATATTTCTTACTGCACTCGAATTTACATTTTCTTGTTGTGATAAATAAGATTGTATCTCTAGGGGATAGAGTTTAGAATTGTGTGCGACCTAGTACATTCCTTTGTTAAGTCTAGATGGAGAGTTTTATAGGTGTCTATCCTGTAGGGATAAGGTTTAAAATGGTAAGTTTGAGAAGTGTGGACAATTCAAAAAGTCCGTCTGAAGTTGGATCTTTAATGTATGGATTTTAGGGTTGCCAATGAGTAACCAAAACCTAACTAAAAGCTGACCATAGATATATCCGTATCCAAGCCACGTCAAAAGCGCTCGCAGTTCAGTAACGATCATGCAGGTTAAGCAACGTTCGGCGCAGTCAGACAGGGGATGGGTGACCGCTACGAATGGTTACTAAAGCGCTTCCATGTTTGTAAATGCACGATAAGCTGTGGATCTCGAATGTCATATTTGACAGCAGTCGCTAAGCCAACATAGAGAACTCCTTACAGAAGGAACGTGCACCCCCCGCCGATTCGCGACACCACACCTCTCCCGCAAAGTGACCCGCTGACCTCTGTCAGAATAAGAAGTATCTCGCGCGCATACTCACTCAACATTCGCGTGTATACAAACTTCATCCGTTTGATCCGACATTTATATGAAGTGTCTCCAGAACTAAAAACCGACTTCAACTGCCTTAAAAATGTTCACCCGTAGAAGTACAAAATCTGAGTACATATTTGGTTTTTGTTGATTTTCTCAAAAAGTACTCAATCAATTTCGATAAAATTTATATGGGACCACCTCTGAAGTATGCTCTACCAAACAAACAAAAAAACATCAAAATCTATTCACAAACGGATGAGTTATCGCGTCACACACATAAAAAACATAACAGTCGTTCCTGACTCCATTTTTGAAGTCGTTTGAAAACTAATGCCTTCGAAAAAACCTTAGAGCTAGACTTGGCGGGGGCACTGCCGTGTCCCCGATATAGGTGAATCCCAGTGATCATAAAAAGATAATATAAAAGGATGAATCGAAATAACATTTTATTCATATAACACTAGCAGCAGCTATAGCACTAGTTTACTGGCAACCCTGCCAATTCGCTAAAAGTTGGACATTTAGTCACAGCGTGTAAATCGTTGCATTGTGCTAGAACAGCTCCCCGTAACTATTGAATGTGTATAACCTACTATTTTAATCAGCCGTGTAATGGTTGTTACGCAATACGGTAGTTGAATACTCAAATCTGATATTGTACACTCACACGCCATATTTGGTTGGGACCACTTACTTGTAGCATAATATAATAATAATCGTCTATTGTCATCATCATCATCAGCCAGGAAACGTCCACTGCTGGACATAAGCCTCCTTCATTGCACCCGCCTCCATCCACCACCATCCCACCTGCATCCAGCGACTCCCCGCGACTCTAACCAGGTCGTCGGTCCATCTAGTAGGTGGACGGCCTGGTAGACGTTTCCAGGTACGTGGTCGCTACTCAAGAACCTTTACTCCCCACCGGTTATCGGTTTTTCGAGCGATGTGGCCTGCTCATTGCCACTTCAGCTGACTGACTCGTCGAGATATGTCGGTAACCTTCGTTCGTCTACGGATTTCCTCATTACGGATTTTATCACGTAGAGAAATTCCGAGCACAGCTCGTTCCATTGCTCGCCAATCGCCTATTGTATAGGGATAAAAAATTAAAAACACAATACAATGCAAAAAATACAATCAGAATTACTATTAACTAAAACTGCACTAAACTAAATGCTAGGAATACCTAGTCTGAGCTATTTTCGTCCGGTGCACGGAGAGCCTGTAGGCAAAAATAGGACTGGACACCACTACAGCCTTGAGGATGGCATAAAGACGCAACTCGTGTCCTGATGACGCAAAAGAAGTGAGGGGCCCTCGCCTCGGCGAACATGCCCGACGCGCTGCACCAACGCGGCAGCCCCATCAGGATGCGGAACGCGTCATTGTAGCACCCTGATGGTGCTCATCGACCTTCTCAAGAAGTTGGTTCACAGTTGACAAGTGTAGAAACACTGGCAGTAAGCACAGAAACAGCGTTACTTCAAACTACAGACGGGCCTGTGCGTTCTCCGCTGGCTAATCGTATAAATTATACTATAGCTGGCTTTATCTTCTTCTTCTTCTTTCGTATAAAGGTGATCAGCAACCCAATTGGTATTTTCAAATTCTACCTACATAGTGCCTTGCGACCTTTATACCTCGTGGAGTAGCCAGTGCCAGGTCTTCTTGGCTGCATGGAGCTGGACACAGCGAGCACTGTAGGAGACGTGCGGTTGTCTGCCACTGACCGCAGACACAGTTGGAATCTACATCTTTATAAACCGCTTCATAATTCCACTGTTAGACTTGAGCCTGTCTTATAGATCGCTGCAAGTGATTTGCCGTGATCACCATTCTTTGCAGGCGGATTGGTGATTATACAAACCAACGTGTGTAACGTTAGCTAATGGAAACACTTATATATTTTCTCTTTTCCATTTCAAACGGAAAGTGCCGCGAACAAAAGCCAAAGAATAAATATTAAAGTGACATTTTGAACGCAGCGTGTATTGTGAGCGCGCCCTTAATTTCTTCAGTCCGCTTTCTTGCTGTAATGAGCTTTAGAGATCCTCCGGGCAAACAATGGAATCTCTTGTCTGCACGGTGCGTCGATTGGCCTTCATCTCAGTTGCATCAGAAAATACGAATTATTATTCTTATCGTGTAGGTCGTAAGATCTATGTCCGACCTCACACACCCTAGTGTCAGAGTTGTTTCACCGCCACAGTCCTCTGCCACGTCTCATGCAGCTACTGCCTGTCGTAGATAGTGACCGGTGACGACGGATTAACGTGACTAACGAAGCACACTGTCCCCGACGGGAATCGAAGCCAGTACCTTCTGCGTGTGCTGCGTCTGAAACTAACGCATAGACAAACTTTTTTTCTCGAATGGACTTGATGTTGTTGGTCCAGCGACCTCTCCAGCTTCCTAAGGGCGCTCTCTCGGGCTCGTCCTCGGCTTAGGGCGTTGCTTTGTGGTGAAGAAATCGGAGAAAATCGGCCCGGAATGTGCCGATAGATGCGGTAAGAGCTGGTTCACTTTCTTGCTTGTGAGGTGAGGTATCACGGATATAAGGCGGTGAACATCCGTTCTGTGCGTAGTACAATTAATTAGAATAGAATAGAAATACTTTAATTCTGTGATAATACTCGTAGTATGGATTTTACTACCTAAAATAACCCAACGTTCTAAACGACTTGTGCTAAACTCACGATCTTTTTCTACAAAAACCGACCGCCCAACAATGAGTTGAGTCACAGTACGTCACAAGCACGAGGGTGCATTGCTCCCGGTCGACTCCCGCGCAGCCAACATGGCGACGCGTCGTTGACAGCTTCCCAATCACTCTACACTTGCGTTTATTTATCGCTGAAATTGTCACATTCATAAATACAGTGTGTCATAGATAGGTTATATGCATCAGGATCCAAATAACTGACAAAAGACAATGAGATAAATACTTGCCTTTTGCGAAAAGTACGAACCCAAATGCCATACGCTTAGTTTAGACACATAATTGGCGACAGAGAATGTATATTTATCTCATTCTATCTTATGTCAACTCAATGATGTTAGAAAGGTTAGAATGTAGTTATTTGGATTTTGATACATATAATCTAGCTATAGTAGTCGTAAGAATGAAACTACGTGTTTTATTGGGATGGGACAAAGAGTGTCTTATAAAGGTTGTAAGTTATAACAATCGGAAAAAGAGAAATATTTATGGGCTGGGAGACTTCAGGCCTAAGTGCCGCCAACTAGTGGCGAAATATTTTGATAAAACCCTCATTGAAATGAAGAAAATACCCTAAATGTTGAGTTACATCAATTTACGTACACTAGTTTAATTTTTATGAAGTGGTTTTAAAAAACCCGATAAGCCGGCGTGATGAGCGATTAGACAAACAAAAATTTAAAAAAATAATTAGCTGTCTGTAATTTTACGAGATAACGTCATAAGAAAAAGTGAGTCACAAGCCGAACGCTTAGGCCGATAGTGCCTCTATATCGCTTATTCCGCGTTCTCGCTTGCACGCTCGCCTTTTTCGTGCGTTCATCGATTTATAAGACGTTGTTACGTCAAAAACTATTTGACATATTGAGTAAAGAACGGTGGAATAAGATCGTAGCAATGTATGCTGCCATTTTGCTCGGAGGAATTGCCTAATTGTAAGACAAACAAACAGATTTGTAAGTCACACCAAAGCAGAGGTGAAACCTTAAACTAAACCGTACCGAACTCATCACGCAATTATTTAATTACAGTTGGAAGTTACAAACAATTAACTTACATAAACACCGCCGCAGTGAGAATTGCAACAAAAACACATTACCCTCGTTTTGGGACCATCAGAATCGGGTAAAAGTGTACAAGGTTACAGTTATTCGAGTGGTCGTCGCTTAGTGCAGAGTTGCCAGATGCTGTCATGCGATATTTAATAATTGTGCATTAAAAGCTCTTTACATTAAACTTCTTTTCATCTGAATTTTTAAATTTTCTATGTCCGCCTAAGGTAGCGGTGCTAGCTCATTTGGGGAGAGCTTCAATCCTTGACCAATCGAGATCTGGGTTCGATCCTAGCTTGTACCAATGAGTTACAATTTAGAATTTATGTATAAATGATAAAATAATTACCATAAAACATCGTGAGGAAACCTGCACACTCCTGAAAAGAAATTCAAAGGTGGTGGATTATGACCCATGCACTTTCTGTAGGAGAGTAGGCCTGAGTGCAGTGGAGACATAACTATATAGACTGTTGCTGACGATGTCCGCCTGGCTACCTAAGCCTACCGCCAAACAGCAGTGTTTATAGCCCCATTGGGTGAGACGAAGGCCAAGTGCATACTTATCATACATAAAAAATACTCTTCTTCATAATCCGTTGAAACTATTTCCAAGAAAAAATGTAACACTTTCAACAGACACGTGCTTGTGGAAGCATATTAGAATGAAGAGATACGCAATCCTCTCAAAAACAGAATATGGAATTAGATATTACGTCATTCGCATCAGACTCGGGAAAAACACGCCTGCCGTTACTTTCACTCGCGACAAAGGTTCATTTAATAACCGTAAAATTAAGACTTCTCGCACTTAAATTACGTTTTCGTTCAAAAATCGGTATTCGATCAAAATATCTAATAATTCGATCCCAAAAAACCATACCACTTTATTTTTTGCGTCATTTCACGACTTTGCTTCGTTCACACTTAGTTTAGTTGTGTGACAAGTTGGTCTATGCGACGGTAGATGTAAGTGTTTAAGAGGCAACTGCTTCGATTTCGCTTGTTATGGAAACACCGATATCAGTTTCCAGGCAAACGACTGGGCTCTGAATAGGGGAAACATTGAAATCCGAGCTAGCAAGGATTCTTGTATTGAACCATGAGCGATGCGAGTGGTTCAAAAATTGAATCCTCAGCGTAGCGAGGGGACATTCAAATGAGAGTTGCTAGAATACTCCACCTTCATATGTAACAATATGCACTCGCCACAGTTCCAACATAGCTAAACTTGGTGTAAACATTGCCACAGCATTCTTCTACCGATGATTCAGACGCGCGCTTTTTCAACAACTGCCGCCATTTTTTACGCGGGAAAGTTTGACAGATGAATCATTGCGTGGAATTCCTACCTTGATTCGGAGTTTTATACGAGCCTTTGGCAGAGCAGCACTAAGGAAGGTTAGGTTAATGAAAAATGAAATTCTAGTATCCTTACTAATATTATAAATATTAAAGTAGGTTTGTTTGTTTGTCATGACTTGATTTTTTGTAAAGGAATAGTTGAAGAGCCTAAAAAGGACATCGATTACTTTTTATCCCTGTTAAACGCGGCCGAAGTCGCGGGCGAAAACTGTCTATATATCTTTAGATTATTCAAAGATTTTCAATCGACTTCAAAAAGAAGTAGATTCTTAAATCGACTGTATGTTTTTTGTGGTATCTATGTTACGCGATAACTCCGCCAATTATGAATCGATTTTTATCACTTTTTGTTAGTTCGGTAAAGCATACTTCAGATGTGGTCTCATATAAATTTTATCAAAATTGATTCAGCGCTTTTTGAGAAAATCAACAAAAACAAAATATACACCCAGATAATTCTACCTGAACTTACCTAGGGTGAACATTTTAGGGGATGAATTCTGTAGACTTTTAGGACAGTTGAAGTCGATTTCTTAGTTGTTTTTAAGAGGATATGCTGGTGTCAAAGCGCCCATACAAACGTAGTCCAGTCATATTTTGAGTATTAAGCTATGAAAATCTATGAAATTTTCAAGACACAATCTAGAAACAAATATCTGTGTCGGTGGTGAGTCAGATTTTCGTTTAAATATATACTTCTGGATTTACAGGGCGTCAAAGAATTGTATTTTACGGTAATAAAAAGCCCCAACTTTGACCCTGATTTACAAGAGTATGAATCAATTTAGAACAATTCGGAAAAACCACAGACATCTGAAATTTCATTAGTATCCTGTATTAAAAAAATGGTTACATAATATACTGTATCCTTCAAATGATCCCTGGACTACGAAACATCCAAATAACGGGTGGATAACTTCGCGTAGTGTATGCTGTCTCACCGTACGCGCTCGGGTAGGATAGGGCTCGGATAGGGACAGCTACAAAACAATCCAAATTTGAACACGGCCACGTGGTCTAACCAACAAAGCCTTTTAACTTGAAACATCGCTTTTAGACTGAATAAAGAACTTTAAATTTCGAGTTTATAATAGCACCGTGTCGGTGTAAAGCCTACAAAAGTGAAACCTACCTTACATCGTTCCACTCCACATGCGGTGGCATAATTAACTATGCAAGAATAAAAACCGTACGCTTAGATAGTGTACAACGAAGCCGACGCGATGTCAAACAAGGCTAACGGCGGTGTACACCCGCTGGTGAGTTTCTCATTAACACGCTGTTATTAGCTATTAGCTCCACCTGTTTGTTTGTATGTAATCGACTCCTTAGGACTCGTTTTTGACCCACTTTAAACGGACAGATTTAATTCAAACTTTGTACACTTATCAAGAATTAGCGACAATATAATAATTTTATAAGTTTATCTCATTATCCTGATTAGGATCGCCAGGATTAAATAATTTCCTCACACATCCTCTGTGTGAGAGCAAGTGAGACAACCACGCCCTCTGTTGTAGATTTATTATACTACTTGCACCAGTATTTTATTATGTTACAATACTAATGACGAGAACTTAAAGAAATTTTTTATTATTGACAATAAATTGAACTAAAAAATATGGAACTATGGAAAAATGGCGCTCGATCTACGAAAAATATGGAACAAAGCGCCCGACGCTTTTTTTTTTCACACAAATTATTTTTAACTTTTTAAAATGCTTTAAAAGCGTGTTTTTTAGTTGTTTTTTTAAACTATATTTATTTTACATCCGAGACACCGCAGAGAGGTTGTGTTTGTGTCTTTGTGGCGACAGCTGCAACCATTTTTTAACGATTAAATTAATTTTGCTTTTTCTCAGGAACGCATTCATTCATTAAGTTGAAATTAATATCGAATACTCAAGTCTACAGCCGTCTGTAGTCCCTTGGAGCTGTGAAAAAATCAAAACCTACAGGGCAGTTCCCGTTGGCCTTTACCTTACCTATTACCTACTTATGATTATCAGTATGCTAATTATTAATATTCTGTACGAAACCCTCGGTGCGCGAATCCGAGCCGCACTAGACCGGTGTTTAATTACAATAACCACAATACCGTTCGGGTGTACCGACACTATATAAGCAAACGGTCTATACTTATACCTACCTACCTATCTATACATACATAAACTATACAGTTTTATAAAGTTTAATCTCAGGGAGGAAGCCGCGTTCCAAATACATGCTTTGTTTGTCCAATTTCACGTGATAAAAACTAAATTAACGCCGCGTGAACACACTGGTTTAGAGTAGGACCAGCCCATGGTATCCGCAGGTGTCGTAAAAGGCGACTAAGGGAAAACTATGAGTTAGTTTAGAATCCTTATATATGTGTGTATATATATTATATTTTTTAATTATTTCGTTCTCAAATATCTTTGTTTGTATATCTTTTATTGTTATGATATTGTATATGTTTCCGCACACCACCCCTTTATCTTTCTCCTCGCCCTGGTTGACTGGAAGAGATCTCTATATAGGGATAAGTCCGACAATTCTGCTTTTATTATTGTTTTAAAATTTTAATTATTTAAGTTAAGATGAATAAAGAGTATTCAAACAAACAAACTATTCAGGAGATGGACAGCATCTACCAATAAAAAAAAACATCTTACTGTGATCACCATCCCGCCTGACATGCGTGCTAGACTCTTGAATCAACATGATCCTTTGGATGTAGTGGAATATTTCGAAATCACCCCCAATCGGCCTCAGGGCCGCACTTGTATGAGCGCTAGACTCGCACTCGCAACACACGTAGGTCCCGGGTTCAATTCCCGGTATCGAACATTGCAGGCTGAATCTTATCAAAGATAACACCGTCAACAGTATATATGTAATATCCCACATCTACAAAACTCAGAGTTTCTATGAAAAGTATGATCATTCCAGGATATCTGGGTCATGGAACCGCCTTAAGCACTTCATCGCCAGCCTATATACGTCCCCACTGCAGGGGCTCAGGCCTACTCTCCTACAGAGAGTGTATGGGCCGTAATCCACTGGCGGACTTCACATGCCTGTTCAAGAC
Source organism: Carcina quercana (assembly GCA_910589575.2). Lineage (NCBI taxonomy): Eukaryota > Metazoa > Arthropoda > Insecta > Lepidoptera > Depressariidae > Carcina > Carcina quercana. The sequence goes on along the minus strand of OU342451.1, from coordinate 1,678,663 downwards.
ATGCAGGTTTCCTCACGATGTTTTCCTTCACCGTTCAGCAATCGGATGACGTACTTGAATTGAAAAACAGCTCATAGTACATGGCTGGATTCGAACCTGGAACCCTCAGATTGAGAGCCCGCGCCTTTTCCACTGCGCCACCGACGTCCTTAAGCAAAGGTGGTACAAAGTTAGCGTCAGCTAGTTCAAATTCAAAAATCATTAAAAACAGTAACTTTATTAACAAATAAAAGTAAACAGCTAACAATAAATTAAAGTAAGATTTGGCGTTAAAATAATAATTACGTAAACCATCTTGATCAATTAGTTTAGTGGAACGAACATCGCACAGTATGTTCTTGGATCTTGTTCTTCCAACTCCTACAACATTTTAAAATAAGAACGCATTAGTTTAGCTGCATGGACTACTCAAACTAAAGAAAAATGATAATTCTACTAGGTGATGGATCAACGATAGGCTAACTAAAAATTACCTTAAAAAAGTGACAAACTAGAACACACCACTCAGACTCAGTAAAAAAATCTCTTTGTGAGACATTCCCCAATTTGTTTAGGACATTGCAGGCTGAATCACGTGATTGCCTGAACAGTAATAAAAATAAAATAAAATGTTTATTCATTTCTTCTCACAGAGTGCCACCTCACTAGTATCTATAGCATAAATAATACACAATGTAAGTCCTACAAGATAGGTGTACCTGTGAGAGACTGGTGCCTGAGATAGGTGTGACCCTGTGTTACAGTGCATCTACCATGAGTTTACGCAGGCGATAACGTGTAACTATCGCTCTGTCCTTGTCACCCGCATCTCGACTGAGCAGCATTTCCTATAGTATTCGATATACGTTACCGCCTGCGTAAACTCATTGGTGTCCAGTGCGTCTACCATGGTGTCCAGTGCGTCTACCATGAGTTTACGCAGGCGGTAACGTATACCGAATGCTATCGGAAAAGCTGCTCAGTCGAGATGCGAGTGACAAGGACAGAGCGATAGTTAACGATACACGTTATCGCTTGCGTAAACTCATGGTAGATGCACAGGCTCTCACCCACGGCGCTTTAGAGCTATAATATGATTCCGTGCTTCGTTATTCACGTTAATCCGTTGTCACCGGTTACTATCTACGATGGGTAGTAGCTGCATGAGACGTGGCAGAGGACTATGGCCTTACAACCTGCACGATAAGAGATTTAAATAAAGCGAAAAAATCCCTTTAGTAAAAATCATGATTAAATGATAGTATCAGTTGATTGTTACAACGCCCACCATTTGCCTTTACCTACCGCCCCTACGAAAAGCTCCAGCGCCCAGTAGGGGGCGGTGCTGCACCCGTTGGGAATCTATGACCTAGAGGAAACTATGTACAATTATTATTACATTCGCTAGCCCATCTGAAACGTCTGAGCTCTATCCCTGGAGAAATAAAAGTCAGAAATGATGTGGCCACTAGCGCAGTCCGATGTCTCATGCGATATTCAAACAGAGGCCTGGCAATATATTCGCCTGAAAGAATTAGATTGGTGGTAGGGTATTTATGTTCGCAAGTCTATCTGAAGTTAGTCCCGAATCTGTGCATGCTTACTACAAATTGTAAACATTGCGCTAAACGTCATTAACGTTGTGGTCGCCATTGCACCTATGTTATGTATGGCTTGGAATGGAAGGTGATTTAGCCACGTTTGACATTTGCTAAGTTTTTTTTATCTATGGAGTCCCGTCTTTGGTTAACATCCACTCATGGATATCGGCCTCCATGGAGGACTCATGGCTTAATTACCACGCTTGCCAGACGGGTTTTTCATCGCAGTATTTGGTAAACAAGAATATATTCCTTTCAGTCACACAAGAGAACAAACTCAACAAAGTGAAAGTGACAGTAATATTTTTAGTGTTACCAGATAAAATAATGATGTAACGTAACGTATGCGGACATAATAAATATTAAACTATAAAATGATAGGTAGGTGCGAAAATGTCGTATATATACATAAAAGGCATTGTAAGTACGGTTCAAATATTTCAGTTTTCAATTTGATCAATTTTGTAACTAAGCCAAAGTTACTAAGCAAAGCCATTGAAAAAGTCATCAAAGACGGCATTTTGGGAAAGTGTACCACATTTTTCTGCAGGATAATAAACGCATGATGACTTCCTAAGTTAGGAAAGTAAGTTTCAATATACACGTATGTGACTATAGTAGTCAAAAAAAAATTGGTTGCCTGTAAAGTCGGTATACGGGCGAAAGTTTTACGTGACAACGACTTTGAGTGGTAAAATAATTTTAGGCGGGCTAACCATGCCCGAGTGGAAGGGACGCGTGCCTCTCACTCGCTCTCATTGTGAGCGCATAACGTGAGCGGAGCGTAACGCAGTTTCTTGAAGTGTCACCCGGCAAACCAATTTATAAGACGTTGTCACGTCAAAACATTTTCTTAAAATATCCAGTATTTTACTTAACTGACTAAATAGTTGCTTTCCATTCATTTTCAATATTCAATACGGATGTCAAATACCTGATCACGTGTATTTATTATAGGTTAGTTTAATAGTGAGCCGTTTTCTAGTTCTGAAAGACTATACCGTAATATTTAATGTCACTTACCGGAGTTCGCCTGTGCAGCAGCGTGCCGACGGGACTAGGTATTTTAGTCGGCGTCAGCACATGCGGGCTGCGGGCTGTAACAATACATAAATATGCAGTTAGTACCACTATCAACAGCAGCAGCCTATATATGTCCCCAGCAGGGGCTCAGGCCTACTCTCCTACAGAGAGTGTATAGGACATAGTCCACCACGCGGGAACAGTGCGGATCGGCGGACTTCACATGCCTGTTTAAGACATGCAGGTTTCTTCACGTTTTCCTTCACCGTTAAGCAATCGGATCGAATGAATTGAAAAACTCATAGGTACACGGCTGGATTCGAACCCGGTACCCTCAGATTGACAGTCCGCGCCTTATCCACTGCGCCACCAATGCGTACCACTTTACTCTTACATTACCAATAACTCTGGCACATAAAAAACTATGACCTACATCGAGTACATCGTGACCTAAAAGGCGTACAGAATATGGATATTTAAAACACGGAAAACCAATAAATAATCTTCTGTATGTTACACAAAGACATTATACACTACACACAATAATTTGTTGTCATCTGGTTCCTGGTGAAGTTTACATGAGTTAGACAAGGACAGATATATATTTTTCACATTTTTGCCACCCACTTCCACCCATCGCGACCAAACTCCCTTACTTTCATCAGGAGACCAAGGGGTATTCACTACCCCAACGGGAAGTTGATCGGAGTTGGTGGTGATAGAGAAAACCCTGTCTTAACGTACTAACATTAGCTTTATATATATGTATATATATATTATAGATTATAAATGCGAAATTGTGTTTGTTTGTTCTTCCTTTAAGTCATAACAGAGAGAATGACTGGAATATTTTGTATAGGGATAGTTAGAGGTCTGGAAAAGGACATAATCTTTATCCCGATTTAGCATATAGTTCTCGTGGGATACTTTTCGAAGTCCACGCGGACTAAAGCTAGTCTTAAATATAATTCATACAATTGCCTTCGACGTTCCAATATCGTTGTTATGTAAATAGCGACCGTACCAAGGTGCTCAATCTTGTTTCATGGAACGAGTCCTCGTTGAACTTCCGTGTGGGTAGAATAACTGTCACGGATAGCTTCAAGTCATACACAAAGATAACATTCGAAATATGTTGCTACAGGTCAGTGGTTCCCAAACGGTGCCGGTGCAGTGGACCGTGTGAATAAAATTAGTGTCAGCGAAGCAAGTTACAGTTCCAAAATGAATTAAAACAAATGAGCGTAGAGCATAATGTTGTAATGTTGAACAGCGTGACGACTGTAGGATGGTTTAGGCGATACGAGAGAAGAGATAAATGTACAATACAAAGGTTGCTAAAATCATAACTATCCTTTAGCTTCCAGTAGTCGAGTAAGACTAAATAAAAATTCATTGTGTCCAATTAAAAATTACAATACTAACAGCTAGAAGTCAATGCCAATAATTTCCGCAAATATAATATCTATTGAGGGGTCTAACTGAGGATCTAAGGCACGTCAGTTTGAGAGCCACTGTCCTAAACAATCCAGAGCGAGTCACTCACTTCACCTCTCATAATGTAACATTTGAAGCAACTAACACTCTTATTAGTCAGATCGATTCACAAAGTTCAAGGAAAATAGCAATAATAATAAAAACTAGAATAAGAAAAAAATTCGATTAAAAGACATCCACACAAACATTGTAATAAACAAACTAACTTACAACCATAACCTACGAAACAAAAACTATTTACAACTGCGAGGACCGAGAACCAACTACGGAAAGAGGAGTATTTTGTTTGAAGGTGTTAAACTGTTCAATGGTCTTCCAAGGGAACCACAAGAACGGGAACTATTTGAATTCAAGACAAAACTGTTAAACCACATTCAAGGATAAATAATTAGTAGTTTTTTTTAAATAGAAATACTTAGTTATAATGTAAATTTCTAAATATCTGCATGCCCTTTTACTGTTTGTTTTTACACACTAATTGTATATATATAGTCTTAAAATTTCTTTTGAGAAATAAATAATTCTTTAAACCGAAGTCAATGCCAATAATTTCAAATCTATTGAGGGGTCTAACTGAGGGTCTAAGGCACGTCAGTTTGAGAGCCACTGTCCTAAACAATTCAGAGCAAGTCACTCACCTCTCACGACGTAACATTTAAAGCAACACTCACATTTGTAAGGTCAACGGGCCACTTCTCAACCATTACACTACGAATATTTACGTCTGGGAAGTACTGGGAACTGTCGTACAGTTCACATATTTGAAGGGGCGATATATTGGACATGCCACATAATGGTGTTTAAATGGATTTATATTGTTCGAGTCGGAAATGAATGTTCAAACCGTATGCGTTGGGCCTGCCTAGACAGCAATTAGCATTTTACTTTTTGTGTCAATCAGAGATTTGTCATAAATTATAATTGATGAAAATAAAATTTGTTCGTTTTATATTTTTTAATTTAAAAAAATATTACGCATATCTGTCAACATACACATCTTTTAAATGGACTCAGGCGGCGCGCTTATATTACCCTACTTAGGGGTCGTCCACAAATTACGTAACGCAAATTGGAGGGAGGGGGGGGTCCGGCCAAGCGTTACGGTCCTGTTACATTGGGGGAGGGGGGTGTCAAGGTTTGCGTTACGTCACGCACGATTTTATAAAAGTATTCATTAAAAAAAAATGTTTTTCACATCCCTAATTTGCGGGTACTGAGAAAATACTGGCAACACAGATTACTAAACAGAACAGTCAGCGCCGTGCTGCATAGTGCCGCAGTAGTTTGTGATTTGTGTCATTTGTCACGCTAAATTATATGTAAATGAATATATTTAAAGGTGATGACATCGAAAATAGGTGAAATTTATCAAAAGGCCTTTAAGGCATACAAAGAATGTCACTCAAGTATTTCAGCAGCCACTGCACAGCAAAATTTCAATTTCTTTTCTGAATATTGACCCTAAAGATTTTTACAAAGCACTTGTTACGTAACGGTATTGAGGGGGGGGGGGGGGGGGGGTGTCCCCAGCTAAGCGTGACGCACCTGTTACATGAGGGAAGGGGGGGGTAAAAAAATTAAGAATTTTGCGTTACGTAATTTGTGGACAACCCCTTACGAAACTACATCATTTTACAAGGAACCAAATTACCAGCAGAGGGTACACGCGGGGGCCGCACTTGCCAACCGTATGCCCATTTTGTGCATACGCGAGGAATGTTTTATACTCAAAGTTATGCGTTATTATTAAAAGTAAACCACCAACACCACTTTAACTTACACAAAAGCTGGAATAATATTTCACAGGTATACAATTTAATAAAACAAAATGTTCTAATTTTAAATTTCTCACACACACGCGTCGATATCTATTCATGTAATCATGTTATCCCTTTCTGATACACTGACATTAACATTAGTGTTGTTGCAGTTTACCTCGCCTCCCACCGTAAATCGGCACATTATGTTCAACACAAAACCGCATTCACGCTCTCTCCAGCCATACACCTTGGGTTTTTTTTACATTTCAGTTAATAGAATAGGGTTCTTATTGTACAATATTCGATCGATTTGGCTAACGCTCTATCAGGCGATACTTATTATGGTAAAAAATTTCGGCGCTAACGGTATACGACCGATAGCTTTAGTTAGCAAAGCGTTCGACACGCAGGTTCAAATTTCGATAAGTCCAAAAATTTTCACTATTAAAAAAACTTACTACGATCACCAATATAATAGCCTAATTGAAAGTTATTGTTCGTATGTAATTATGAAATGAATAGTCGACAAATGAAGTGTCGTTAGATTCGGTTCGGTTTCACGAATGTCATCGACCATGCATGACAACACTAGAAATCAATATTGCTGACACTGTACGTCGTTTTAAACTGCGTGGCATGTCTAACAATCTGTTTGAAATAAAAGTATATTAATCTTCTGTTAATGAAATGAAATCAATCAATCAAAAATCAATGCACAAATATGGTACAGTACAGGATGTTAAAGTTCACATATTTTACTAAAATTTGGCTGAAAAATCTATATTAATATTATTACGCTTACCAATTATATTCCACTATATCTAAAAATTAATATGTCAATGCTAAAAAAATTGTCAAATTACTATATCTCATTTAAACACTTTCTAGTTTAAGGTAAATTAAACATTATTGCACGTATACATTGACTGTAATTATTATTATTTCAGGCAATAATTACACTCTCACGAAATACTGGGTTTACCTGTCAAAAACATATCAAGTCTACAACTGCTTACGTGGTCTTATAGCTACACGCTCGGACGAATAATACGGAGGTCCCGGGTACGATTCCCAGGTACCCCCAGTACAGGGCAGGGCATTTTCTATGTCTGCCTGGCTATCTACCACCATTTTCCTTCTTATTTAATAAAATGTACTGTAATGTAAAACCCTTCATACTTACGATTTACAATGTATAATGCTTCATAATGAAATAGGTTTTTGTTTATTTATATTTATTTATATTTACTTTGATTGTTAACTCGTGAAACTAGCTCTACTTAACTGTACTATTCGAGAAAATTTGTAAAGGCTTGATATCTTGTGCTCTATATTTGTCTGTATATGTACTGTACTGTCTATAAGCTGTTAATTTTCCAACAAATAAAAATACAATGCTTAAAAGTATGCTACCCAACAGCAGTGTTACTTTAGATCGGGTATGAAAGGTAGCAGAGCCAGCAGCTCATTACCTTGAAGCTTCTGGGCCTTCTGTACCATCATGTGAGAAGAAGGCCAAGCGCAAACCTATCATACACTGTTTTTTGGGTCAGACCAGCTCTCCGGTTCCGTGCCTTTGAAATAAATATGACTACAATTCCCTTACCGTTTTCCGACACAAACTTGGCATTTTTACTAAAGTAACACCAGATTTTCCGCGTCACTTATCACAATGAACAGTTTCCCATTAGAAACGTAAACATCATCACAGATATACCAAATGTTCATACATTACATTGTTTATAATTTAACGTTTATGTCCGAAACAGCTGTTTGAAGATATCTTTGTTTACATTCGCCTGTTTCCAAGGTCTAAGAAATCTATTAAAGTTAATATACAAAGGGAAATAAATTACGGAATCATTACGATACAGTTTGAGCTTTATCCTACAATTATTTAATGTAAGCGTGTGGCAAAAAAGCAGATAGTAATAATGATTTGCGGTTAACGAAAGCACTGAATAACTAAACAAACTGTAATGACATTGGCAAATAAAATTACGAAGTATAATAAAATTATAGACAATTTTCTTGTAGCTACGTATTTGATGTATAAACAAAGATACTTAAATTATATATAGTAACTTAGTAATAATTTAAAAGTCTTTGTGTATATATGACCAGAATCTTTATCGTAAATGTTATATATTTATTGCTGCGGCTTGTATGTTTGAAACCGGATATACTATATCAAGTTAGTGATGAATAACTTTGAGAATATTCGATCTGAACTAAAATTTATTTCATTCATTCAATATAACATTCTCAAATACATCGCCATTAAAGGTGTACCCAATTCGACAACAAAAACTTTTTATCCTTTCTCATCCCCTTATAGTCCAAGATCCCAGAGCGATCAGACATAACTTATTTTCACATGAATGAAACTTTAGGCTCTTAGCAGTGTTTCATGTGCTTTGTCATACCTGTGTGTTTGTGGAGTTTGCCCAGTGACACCTGGACAGGTACCAGGTGAGAAAGGTAACTAAATATAAGAGTTATTTAACTTAAATTTGTATAGCTGATCTTTATATATATTTTGTAGAATATTATCCTGAACTAGTATCTTAAGTTTCAGACACTTTTCATGGACCAAAACTTTTGTCAGACGCTTTAAAGCTCAACAAAAAATAAATAAACTTTACTTATTTTTACATGTCTGATTTTTACATATGTTATTCAAATAACTATTACAAAAGTATATTACATCAGTCAGACAAATTTGAGTGACCAAACATCCCCTAAACAAGTTTTAAAACAGCGAGTAATCCATAACCTAAAATTCAAAGACTTAATTTTACCGAAAGATTTGTATGACAATGGTTACCATCGAGAGTGTTATAAAAATTTTACTGCTTTGCCAAAGAAAAATTTTGCCGCTCCAGAAAATTCAAAAAGAGTTAAAAAAAAATATCAAGTGATGTTGAAAATACATCAGTTGCATCGACATCAAGGCTACCAAGCGATCTTTGTATTAACAATGATCCATGTACACAATCTACCCCAAGTCAACAAAGTAATTCTACAGTTCTAGATTCAGATGTAGTATCAAACTCAAGTCCAGCTAATACTATATCTGAACCTATTGTAATTTCTGAGCCAAGTGTTGAACCTAGTGTTGAATTAGAATCAGTTGAGCCGGTGTCATGTATTTCTGAGGAACCTTGTGCGACATTTGAATGTGATGTTAATTCCCCTTCCCCTTAATGCTAGCAATTTACCACCATGTAAAACTGAATTATTCCAACAATTTCTCCGAGCTAATTACATTTCTAGTATATGGAACAATGCAAGTGTAAAACTACCAACCATTTTTACTCCTGAACACAATGGGTGGAAGTTAGAAGAAAATCAGTATCACTTTCATTGGTTTGATGGTGACCAATTACCCGGAGACGTTAGTGAATTCGTTAAAAATTCAGGTACTATACTTTGACTTGAAGTTTAAAATTTTTTGTAGTTATAACTTTATGTTTTTAACTCTTTAAACTGTTTTTTTGCAGAAGAAGCTGCCAACAACGACAACATAAGATGACGACGAGGATGATGCCTCGAATGGATAGTATCATGATTGGATGAATGATGAAAATTCTAATGATTTTGTCGATGATTACGATGATTAAAAAATTAAAAATATTTGCTGTAATAAATCATAGTTACATGTTTTTTCTTAAAATTATTCTAACTAGTATCTTTTTTACAATAAAATAAAAATAATGCCTTTTAAAACAAAATAGGTCCCAATTTAATCATTATCCCAAATACAGACAATAAATAAAGTTACTTTAAATATTTATTAATTATTAACTTAACATGGAAGCTAACTTTATTAAAATAAGGATGCAAAAATCTTGGATTGAAAGTAGTAAGTATTTTTAATACATTTACATTTTTTACTCTGATACGCATGCGCATAGTGCCGTCGCGCTCGCACTCCCGGCTGAATAACTTTCGTGTTTAGGGGATGTTTGGTCACTCAAATTTGTCTGACTGATGTAATATACTTTTGTAATAGTTATTTGAATAACATATGTAAAAATCAGACATGTAAAAATAAGTAAAGTTTATTTATTTTTTGTTGAGCTTTAAAGCGTCTGACAAAAGTTTTGGTCCATGAAAAGTGTCTGAAACTTAAGATACTAGTTCAGGATAATATTCTACAAAATATATATAAAGATCAGCTATACAAATTTAAGTTAAATAACTCTTATATTTAGTTACCTTTCTCACCTGGTACCTGTCCAGGTGTCACTGGGCAAACTCCACAAACACACAGGTATGACAAAGCACATGAAACACTGCTAAGAGCCTAAAGTTTCATTCATGTGAAAATAAGTTATGTCTGATCGCTCTGGGATCTTACTCTATTAGTCGTTTACAAACTTCAATTATTTAATGAGAAATGTAGCTATATAAGAATATTTTATGTTGGATCTCTATTTCTTGTCCGAAAGCGTACAACATTTGCGAATTTAGTATAAAACATGTAAAGTACTCGCAAACTAAATTTGCCCCTCTGAAGTTAGCTCCAAAAGGCTACGAAGTATCAATTATTAACGTAATAAATGGGAGGCAAGGCAAGTTAGCGGGTGGAAAGAAATGTCCTAGCGTTTTATGACATATAGGGATAGTTATGAAAATAATAACACATATTCTGACAGTATAGTACTCGCACGCTATGTTTGCCCCTCTGAAGTTAGCTCTCCGCAATTTCAAACATGTACAGACGGAATGTGTGTCTATTATTTTCTATAATAACTATCCCTAGATGACATAAAACACTCGGACATTTCTTTCCACCCACTAACTTGTCTTGCCTCCCATTTATAAGTTAATAATAAAATTGATACTTCGTAGCCTTTTGTAGCTAACTTCAGAGGGGCAAACTTAATTTGCGAGTACTATACATGCGCAAAATTCCGGAAAAGCTAGTACTGTATGTCTGAACCTTAGAGACTTCTACCTAACCTTGTGGGTTCCACGGAACACACTTTTGGAATCACTGTCTAGGCCACCACGGAGGTGTAGAATATAATTAATCGTTTAAGCATTGCAACACAATTGAAAACAACCGGCAACGCCTAGATAGACGGAGTTTCGATTCGCGTCTGGTTTTTGTTCAGTTTTTCAGGTCTTGCGTTATTGATTAATTCGTTTATTTTTTTAGGATACGTTCGGTAATGCACGAGAAATGTATGTGTTCGGTTTGTACATTAAATTATCACGGTAGCTTTAAAACTGACGGGTGTGTACAAAGGTAATTCTTTATTTAAGTCGAAATGTATCGCGACTATCCAGTGTAGCGGGGAATCGGTGAAGTGACAACTAGCGGATTAAAAAAGCGATTTTAATGTGATTGAATTTAAAAATAGTTTTCATATTCATTCCTATACTTGTACTATAAGATGTAGCTTCTTGAGAAATTTTCGGGATTCTAGGTCAATAGGATTTCATTCCTTGCGCTCGTTAAAGAAATTGACAAATTTTTGCGGCAACTTACAGTTTTAAAGTATTCTTCTCTTCTGACAGACGGGCAACGGATACCTAAAAACGATAGAAGGCGCCTCTGTTTAATTGACAACAGCTTTTTTTATGAATTTGGTTTCCGATTGAAACACTTGTACTGCTTCTGACCTGGATATCTCTACATTTGGCTGCCGGCCGAGATTGATCAGACGTCTTGTTATATCGTTTTTTAGGCGACACGCTCTCTCTATCAGCTATGTGTTACAGAGTGTCGGAGCGGTGGATGATTTTATGTCGCAGATTATATCTCTATTACATTCAACCATTAAATACAATCAAAACACGCAACATGCCACCTGTGATGTATGCGGTATAGCATACACACACTGTCTCGTGCGTCTATGGGTTGGAATGCCAAACGTCAGTGTCAGAGTGTCAATAACTGAGAGTTCACGTAGCCGTGAGTGCGGACGGTGAATAGTACCGAACGCGTGTGCATTGCCGAGCCAGTGAAGTGATGGACAACGTCGTACGAACAAACCCCTACACCAATAATCATGCCTAGTATAGTTTTTAAGTAGTATTCAGTCTTCCAATGTTTCTTGCGCCTTTTTACGCAAGCAATGTTTTAAGCAATAATTGTAGAGCAGTATGGATCAACTAATGGAGGAATCTGGTGCATTTTCAATAAAATGCGGCAATTGTTCGACTTTAGAAATCATCCCTCGGGAACTTCTTGCTCGATGAAACAAAACGTAAGTCCTATTTCGGCCCCTCAACTATGCCTATACAAAAAAAAACATTTTGACTGTCCGTTGCAATGAAAATAAAGACAAACAAACTCACTTTCCCATATATAATATTATTATGGAAACGGATTGCTCAAAATTGCTCTGAATGACATTTTTCACCAAATTTTTGGCCGACAAGTGCGCCGCTTCGGCAAGAGGTCACCCGTCCAAGAAATATGTATGAAATGAAATGATACTTTATTTGCTTAAATTAAAATATGGTTGAACAAGATGTTACAAGTTTACCTGGGGCTCTCATGCAAATACATAGAAAATAAGTGGAAGTGTAAATATTAATTGAATGTTACGATAATTATGACAATATTTAATTTACAAAGCAAATAATATTATAGGTTCATTATGTCAATATTTAAATATGTCATTAATACAACAAAGACATTTAATATTAATAGACCGGACAAAGCAAACAAACATTTTGATCCTAAACTTATTACCAATTGGTAATAAGTTACTCAATCTAGTGTCACATCACGTCACGCGGCCGTACAAGACATTTGACATACCATTGACTTTTGAGTTCAAAATGTTTAAATGAAACATTTCCCAATGACCGCTCTATAACCTATTATTATATTTAAATCTCTCTGCATCACAACAATGTAATCATGTAAATAAGAATTATTGTTTTTATTGTGTGATTACTTATAGTGTTCCTTTATTGGAAATCCAAATAAATTAAATATTAAATAGCAGAGATAAGGAGTAATAGTATGCACGTAGACAACGCTCATTATATAAAAAAAAGGAAAGAATATAAAAAGCTCATGAAATACCTCCCGTCGGTCCCGCTACTAGATGTAGAGGGCCTATAGAAAGCCAATTCATAATAAACTGTCAAATGTCAGCCATGTTAGAATTTTGGACCAATCAACGGGCAGTACGGGCGAAAATGACATGACATTTGTCACTTTACGAATTGTAGCTTTATGAAACAGATCGCGGGTCGCCGCTGGAAGTAGTGACGTACAATGGATAAATATGTCCAGATGTGGCCTGGAGAACAGGTAACGTATTATATATATTAGACAGCTATGTATGTATACAATATATGTGAGCACGATATTTGATAACAGAACGTGATACAATGTGCATTTTTATCATGACGTTTATCTGAGACGCTATCTGAGTGAGCATTAGTGCGGAGCGTAACTGAAAGGTTTACTGGACACGTATATTTGATAGTTACATTCCTGGTCAAGAGTGTGTCGAAACCTTATTCGGTACAAACATGGTAAAAGCGTCGACAGCCTAATAAAGATCATCCGGGAAACGTCCACTGCTGGACATAGTCCTCCTCCATAGTTGCATACAGTGACTACCCGCGACCTTTGACAGGTTGTCAGTGCCTCTAATAGGGGATGAATGTATCAGACGGACGGAAGGGACGGACTGTGACACAAATTCTAAATTTGTACATAACTAAAAACAATAAACTTTTACCCTTTTACGACTGCAAAATTCGACAGATAAACAAGACCAACATGGCTCTCTAACACAAATAATTTAACACCAATGGAATATGTAGTCGTATAAATGAAGGCAACTAAGATATAGTAAGAAAAGTCGAAACATACGCCACAAGTGAAACTACTTTTTTAAATTAATTTGTGCTCAAACGAAACTGATTGAAATGAAAAAGTACTCATATAAATATAATCGTTTGACATTAATTTAATTCAATACTAAACTAATTAATCCAGATATTTGTATTACATAACACATTCGCTAATTTATATTCTTTGAATTCTTGTCCTATTTGGATTCATTAAAACTAATTAATAAGTCAAAGTTTCTTTATGTTGAGCACATCTAAGATTTGCAATTAAAATGCTGTCAGAGTTTCCAGAGGATATACATAATTTAAAAAAAATACTAAGTGCAAATAGCATTCCATACAAGATTGAGCAAAAAACACTGAGAAAACATATTTCTGTATGGTAACTCCCTTTACATACACTATTATGGTTCAAAATATACAGCAATGTGACAGACCAATGGACTGACACTCTTGGGGCATGGAACTCTAAAATATTGCCACAGTAATAATATAACGCTTATATTTAATTTATGAGTCTTCAACTCAATTAAGAGAAAGTTAAAACTATTTCTTAATAGTTCTTCTTAACATTTAGATTTCAGATGCATATAGATGAGTATTATCAAGATGGTTGTTAATTTTTTGAATTTGTCCTGTCACAAACCAATTCTTGACCACTTTAAAAAACAGTGATCAAGAATAATGCATCGGGGCCTGTTTCATAAAGCGCCAATAATATAGTGCCCAATGATTGGTCGAAAAGTCAAAATGGTTGACATTTGTCAATTTATTACGAATTGTCTTTATACGAAACAGGCCCCAGGTGACTGTTAAATGATGAGTCTTTTAAGAATTTGGCCACATAATCGATAAAATGCCCCACTGCCGAATCCGCATGTTTTAGGGTTACCAGTTACATGTATGATTTAATACCTTATTTAGAACATTATGTGTGTAACATCAACAACATTGTGCCAGTTTTACAAAGGAAAACAATAAAACAAATGTTAGATATGAATGTATTGTTGAAAGATGATGTCAATTCTGTACATATGTACATATAGGTCATCATTATTATTTAAATGTAGATAACACAGTGGCCATTGCTATTTTATGCGTTTCATGGTTTTGGTATTAGCTGAAGTTATACTGAAGTAATCATGCTACGGCCAAACTACTTAACCATGTTTAACACCAGCCATATTTTTTTTAAATGTTTACAACACAAATTGGAAGGTTTGTAATTTATGTAAACCTGGTATTTTCGGGATATTTTTTTTCTGCCACTTGACGAACAGGGTATAAGTACAACGGGCTAATGTTAAGGGAAAAAACTACCCTTCATCATTCCCCTTCCTCTAGGCTGCTTGTATGCCAAATTTTATTATAATTAGATGTGCCATTGAGGCACTAAGTGGTAAGAAACAAAGTCATGTTCACATTTAATATATTATGACAATAGACCTAGATTATTATTCATAAACAATCAGAATGAAACAGTGCTATTACACAATGTACACAAAAGAAAGCTAATATTGTTAAGTCTCCAGTGGAATCCAGCCCCTATTTGAAATCTACTACTCAAATTGTGGGAGAACTAGATTGTAAGCGTAGTAATAAAAAAATTCAATAAAAATTGAAACACAGAATAAAACTTACGTTTCTGCACTCTCGGGCTCAGTGGAGGCCGATCACTATCAATCACAAATGTAGTATCTGAATCAGATGCAGTTAAAGTATTATTATTATACTTTTTCACACTCTCTGCCCAGTCTTGAATCCAGGTTTTATCCCCTTTGCACCGATTAAGGCTTAAATACGACAGCTTTCCTACAACTTGCTCTGGAGTAATATCTGTAACGACACCAGTGTCATCCCTTAAAGCCTTGTGAGCGTTTTTCAATGCTGTGCTCTCAAATTTATTATCATCAAACAGTTTGTTACTCATCAAACACACTGGGACACTTGATTCTCGCGATAAACGGTGAATGTAATCTGTTTGATCTATTTCAGACTTCGTTAAGCTGCACCTTCTCCGTGACGGCTCAAACTTAGGATGCATTTTAGAGCTTAATATTCCAGAGGTGGTCACCGAAGTGAAATTTCCGACATCAAGTTCATCTTCATCTTTAGGAGGAGACTTAGCAAAGGTTTTCTCAGTAATAGTCCGTACCCTGTTCTTTATTTTTTCTAAATAACTGCGTGTAGATTTGATTTGCTTAGATGTTTGTGCAGCTAAGTCATTTTCAGTAGGAGACTCATAGCAACACGATATTTCTAGAACATTCTTTTCTTTTGGAATGCGTGTCGGTACCTCAAAGGTTTGATTGACATGAAACGGACTACGCGGACTTCTTAAATTGGAATCTCTCTTGGGTTCTTTCGTAATGACTCTAGTGGAATCGAAAATTAATTCTGGATCTCTTTCGGTGCGTTTTTGTAACGTGTTTTCGATTGCACTGTCCAAAAGGTTTGTTCCAAATGTACGGTCTATACTCATTCTTGCTTTCTGTTCTTCGGTGTAGTTATCACCTTCAATTGTATAAGTGCCAGTTGATGAATTATCAGATTGTCCATCAACTTCATCATCAATGTACAATGGATCAACTTTGGGTGTGCATTTTTTAAACAATAAATCAGGTGTTTCAGATTGACTCCTAACTTTACGCAGAGGACTTTTAGAATGCTCCGGTGTGGACAAACCATTGTCTGGAGTTAAGATATCTAATTCAGGACTAGAAACATCTGTTAGCATCATCCCTTCTGGACTCTGATCAACTATATCTGACATTTTCTGAGTATACAGACAACCATAACTTGGAGTCCTATGAACATTTCTGGTGTACGTATTATTCGGGCTCTTTAATGGCAAATTCAACCCTTGACGCATAGTAAAGTTATCACTTCTAGACATTATGCTATCAACTATGGGACTTTTGGACGTACGTTTCGGCTGGAAATCAGGTGATTTGATATGTCTGTTTGTAACTGGACTTGTTACATTAGAGCTATGGGCTAACGGACTACTCCTCAGCTTTACAGACCCAGAAAGGCCACTATCTTCCTGGTCAGAGGAGAAATACCCTTCAGAATTGTATCCTTGAGCTTTTCTAGGCAGTTTTGCACTCATAGGTG
This sequence comes from Carcina quercana, assembly GCA_910589575.2. Lineage (NCBI taxonomy): Eukaryota > Metazoa > Arthropoda > Insecta > Lepidoptera > Depressariidae > Carcina > Carcina quercana. The sequence continues at coordinate 1,661,853 of OU342451.1, read as the reverse complement.
GCTTTGGAGCAGCTGGTGACAATCTGGTCAAGCTGGCAGACATAGATTGGACTCTCTGGTGACGAGCCTGAGATTTCTTAGCCAGCTCTTCGAGTCTTCGATTATCGACACGCTTTGCATCCCCAAAATCAACAGTGAACGCAAGCGGATACGGTTTCGGAGTGCTAGGATCGGACTTTTCGATCCTTTCCTCGTCACAAGCATCATTTTTATTAAAGCTAGTACTTTCAGAAGATGATTTAGAAATCGTTTGATCCAATGCAGTGCTTTGCCTTTCAGATAAAGGGCTAGATTCCTCAACACTAACACTCATTTTTCAAGGCGATTTAGTGACATCATATACCACAAAACGAAAACCAACACAGCCTTTGTTACACTTCAAACGTAAAAGTACAGCACTCAACAATTAGAATTAATAAAAGAATAACGTCGAAAAGTGGAACGAGAGCATTGTAGCGATGTAAACTAAAAATTCATTGCGAACTCCGCCTATAGAATCGCGACGGAAAATCACAGTAAGCGGAATAAAAATGACATGACAGATGCAAGTGACGTCCAAAAAGAAACTGGGAATTTATGGGATTCTTTATTGGCAACACCTGTGTTTTCGAGGTGAGACGTTGACCTTGTAATCTCAAAACAATCGATTTAGCGCGTAGATTTAGCTACACATTTTGCACCAAACAAGCACTTTTCGCAATAACCAATTCTGTTTTTGATGTAATTGCACTAAATGCAATAAATATCATTATTTAGCATTTCGCTTGTTGAGTGTAACCTTTGTTTTCTAGTGTCTTATTTTGGATGCTACAAATATTTTCCCTTTTGAGAATATCGCTTTTGTGTTTTTGAACGCAGTATTATATTTTTCCGGTATTGCAATATTAATTGAAATGTCAATGATTATACTTCATTGTACGCAGAATATTATTTAGAAAGATGAAATGAAAATTAAAGTTTTTACTGTGTGTACTTTATAAGGGCTCACTGCATGTTTCGTTAAATGAAATACTGGATGTGATATCATTGAGTTTAATTGGCTTATTTGGCACAGGGATTTTATCATACGGAAAATGTACATCGGGAACAAATGTGGAACAAATCGAAAATCTAAAAAACAAAAGATTTTTTGATTCAAAGCAGTGTTGACATTATTCTGTACAGCCAGCTATTTCATTGCGCATCAAGGAGGCGGCACACCATAACTTTTAAAAAATTCATTTGTTAATTTCCACACTTTCAACAGTTGCAAATGGCTCAGAATAATTTACGTTGAGCGGATCATAACTGTCAAGTGTCAAACGTCGCGGAAACATGGCAGAGGCGGCATTTTCCGAAGATGGAAAATATTTCTCTACCATTACAAACGACGGGAGATTGAGGATATGGGACACAGAAACCAATGTCCTCAAGCAGGAGTACACACCAGACTTGCATTTAACCTCGCCACCATCATGTCTACAGTGGTTTTCTGTCACTCAATCTGGGGTTCGTAGAACACGTGGTTTTTTCCATATTCCATATCAGTCTTTCTGTTATATTTACCTTTATTGGTTCTAACGTTGAATTTAGATAATACTTCATCATTTAGACCCTTTAATTTCAGTTTCAAATTAGTTTATACCTAAAACATATTACAATAATAAGACATAACCTCTTAACTTTTTCAGGGTCGCACACAAAATCAATCAAAGCGCAAAAGCTTTAGTGAATACGAGGTACCATGCGTTGCTTTGGGAACTACTAGCGGAAAGATCCTTATTTACTCTGTGACAGAAGCAAAAGTCGAAACAGTACTTGCAGATGAAAAGAACAGTGAAATCAACAAGAAGACTATCACTGCTTTAGATTGGCACAGAAAATATGGCCTCTTCAGTTGCAATAAAGAGAGTTTGGTCCAAGAATGGGACTTACAGAGTGGGAGTACTAGATATAAGTACAACATGAATATAGATAATAGTAAACAAGCTAGTTCTGTAAGTGCTATCAAAATCATACCACACAGTCAGGTAAGAATTATTACATGTTATTTATATTATTATTATTATTTGCTTGATACACTAGCAGCTCTTCGAGCTGATGCGTGTATATCACTGCACTTGTTTTAATGTTTCTAAATGCTTATCTAGTCTGTTTTTGAAACAATTCACTGAAGTAGCACTTATAACACTTTCAGGCAGAGCGTTCCAAGAATGCACTACACGGTTAGGCAAGAAGTGTTTCCTTGGGTTGCTCCTACATGAAGGCTTGGTGAGCTTCATTGAGTGCCCTCTCAATCGACTGTTCTGGCTCATAGTGAACAAGCTTTTGATGTTGCTCACATTGTAGTGTCCATTGAGTATTTTATAAGCTTCAATTAGGTCACCTCGTTTCCTTCGCTCTTCCAGTGTTGTCAGATTAAGTTGAAACAGGCGTTCTTCATAAGATTTGTTTCTAAGAGATGCAACCATTTTTGTTGCTCTCCTTTGGACCCTTTCTAAAATGTCAATGTCTTTCTTGAAATATGGACTCCATACCTGGAAGGAAGAAGGATTATAGGATAATATATATGTCGGAGATTGAACGGAACGTCAAGCCAACATCGACTTGGGTGTATTCGGACTATGCGCTGGCAACACTAAGACGTGACAGTTGTCAACTGTCACCGATGTTTCCGGCACTTTTGAACGAAACATCGGACCGTGCGGCCGTGTCAGCGTACGACCGACTTCACCGCGTTCCGGAATAAGTTATCCGCTTTAATCAGAGGAGTGTTTGATTGTTTTCGACTAATTGTAACACGATCCTAATCACAATAAATCAGAGAATACGTTGGAAGCCTTATTTCGGTTAATTTGAAGATGGAAGAAGACGAACGCCCACACAACTCCCCGTTATCAGATGTGGGATGTAACCATGAAGAAAATCGGCGCGATTCGACTAGTAACGACGAATCAAAATGGTTGTTACTGATGGAGCAGCAAAATCGTAATTTTATGGCCCTTATCAATGCCATGAAAACACCATCGTCGGCCAGCAAAGATATCCGGTTACCAGAGTTCGATCCGGACAAAGAAAACGTGGATGCTCGTGCCTGGATATCTACTGCGGACATGTGCATAACGGATCCGGACATGCAGGGTGCTCCACTCATGATGACCTTGAGCCGTGCACTAAAAGGTCAAGCATCAACATGGCTGTCCCAAGTGTCCTTTCACGGTATGACATGGAGCAACTTTAAGGACCTGTTCACTACCAGGTATGAGAGTGCTGAGACTGCTGCTGGATTCTTAATAAACCTGCAGAGTAGTAGACCGAAATCTAGTGAATGTTTGGCTTCCTATGCGTCTAAATTGATGTCATCCTTAATGTCAAGATGGAAAAATCTTTCGGTAGAACAGATTGCCGTGTCTACTGTTTTGTCACATATCTCCCAATTTGAAAATCGTGTCCAACGGCTGTCATTCACACAAAATATAACCACGAGAAATGAATTACAGCAAGAGCTCAAGGCTGTCTCTTTTATGAAGCGCAACATGCCGTCTACAAATGACCATAGCCACGACGCTAAGAAACCTCGTATAGCAACTGATGTCTCAACTGTGAAATGTTTCGTTTGTGGAAAATCAGGCCACAAAGCAGCACAGTGCCGTTCGAGAAAAGGTTTCAATACTAGAGATAACACATCGAAGACACAGAGTGACATGAAGTCATCCTCAACTCCATCTACCAGCTGCTTCAGCTGTGGCGCTGCCGGCCACTTCGCGAAGAACTGTCCGCAGAGGAGCAGGCGGGAGAGCAGCTCCAACACCACAGCCGGCCCTCTGCAGGAGAAGCGCGTGAATGTCTGCACTGTCAATGCGCCAACTGGGATGCTGCATCATGCGGGTGAGCAGTTTCATTTTACGTATGATTCAGGTGCCGAGTGTTCATTGATTAGAGAGTCGATTGCATGTAAATTTAAAGGCAAGCGTAGCTATTGTAATGTTTCATTGACCGGTATAGGCCAATCCGCTATTGTTAGTACTGTACAGATTTTATCGCAGATCGAAATTGATGATATTTCAATTGAAGTTTTGTTACACGTTTTACCCGATCACTGTCTACACCACGACATTATGATTGGACGTGAAGTGCTGGCTTTAGGTTTAGCTGTAAACATGACCTCCAATAAATTGTCATTTTCTTGGACTAGGACTGTAAATAATTGTAATGCGCCTAAATCGAATATCGACTTTGATTCTATAGACACCGATGCACCCCCCGAGTATAAACACGAATTGGTAGAGCTTTTAAAGTCGTTCGAAAGTTCGTTTACAACTGGTGTGCCCGTTTCCCGCGCTGATACCGAACCTATGGTTATACGTCTGAAAGATCCGAATAAGACCGTGTACCGCCGTCCTTACCGACTCAGTGTAGAGGAGCGTAAAGTTGTGCGTGAGAAAGTTGATGAGCTACTTGCTGCGAATATTATTAGACCTAGTTCGTCTCCGTTTGCCAGCCCCATTCTTCTGGTTAAGAAAAAAGACGGCACTGACCGAATGTGCGTTGACTACCGCGAGCTCAACGACAATACGGTACCAGATAGATATCCCCTTCCCCTGATTTCAGATCAGATTGCCAGATTACACGGTTCACACTACTTTACTATCTTAGATATGGCTTCTGGCTTTAATCAAATTCCGATACACCCGGACTCTGTGGAATGTACCTCTTTTATTACACCAGATTCTCAGTACGAGTATTTGGCAATGCCCTTTGGCCTACGCAACGCGCCGTCAGTTTTTCAACGCGCCGTTATTAACGCTCTAGGTGATCTGACAAATTCGTATGTCGTTGTGTACATGGACGACGTTATGGTTATTGCTAAGGATCCCAAAGAAGCGCTTGAAAGACTGAAGGTGGTTCTCCAAACTTTGACCGAAAAGGGATTTTCTCTTAATTGGAAAAAGTGTTCCTTTTTAAAGAAAAAGGTAGAGTACCTAGGTTTTGAAGTCTGCCAAGGAGAGATTCGACCAAACCCGAGAAAAATAGAAGCACTTACCGCTCTATCACCCCCCGAAACCGTAACTCAGTTACGCCAGTTTATTGGCCTAGCCTCCTACTTTAGGCAGTTTGTACCCAAATTCTCCCAGGTTATGGCACCTTTGTACGCTTTAACATCAAGTAATGGCAAACTTAACTGGAAACCGGAGCATGAGGAGATTAGGCGACAGATTGTTTCAGTTTTAACGAGTGAACCGGTTTTGTCTATATTCGATCCTGACCGCGAAACTGAGCTCCATACGGACGCGAGTGCAATCGGATACGGCGCTATCCTCATTCAGAAAGTCGATAACGTACCACACGTCGTTGCCTACTACAGCCAACGCACCAAGACTGCAGAGTCAAAATACCACTCTTATGAGTTGGAAACTCTTGCAGTCGTGAATGCGGTGAAGCATTTCCGACACTTTTTGCACGGTCGAAAATTTGTCGTCGTAACGGATTGCAACTCGTTAAAGTCTGCCCGTAAAAAGCTCGATCTAACGCCAAGAGTCCACAGATGGTGGGCTTTCCTACAAAGCTTCGACTTTGACGTGGTACATAGAGAAGGGAAACGTATGGTTCATGCGGATTTTCTATCGCGAAACCCTCTACCTCCGACAACGAACAAAGCTTTCGATAAAGTAGAGCCCAAACAAATTTCTGTTGTGGAAATTTCCGAGAATTGGCTTTTGGCAGAACAACAGCGAGATGGCGAAATAAGTAAGCTGGTTAGTGACCTCGCTAGCGGCAAACTTTCTGACGATGTCGCCAAAACTTACGAATTGCGTTCGGGTACATTATATCGCAAAATACAACGCAGCGGAAAGACGCGTTGTCTTCCTGTCGTTCCAAGATCTTTGCGGTGGTCTATTGTCCACAGTGTGCATGAGGGACTGGTGCATTTGGGATGGGAAAAGACTGTAGAGAAGATGTACGACTTTTACTGGTTTGAAAACATGACGAAGTTTGTAAGAAAGTTTGTAGAGAGTTGCGTAACTTGTCGTGTTTCTAAATCTCACTCGGGAAAAATTCAAGCTGTGATGCATCCCATCCCCAAGGTGGCGGTCCCCTGGCACACGGTGCACATAGATGCCACTGGCAGGCTGAGTGGCAAGAGAGATGCAAAAGAATACGCGTTTGTCTTAATTGACGCATTTACTAAGTATGTTCTTTTGCATCATACCCGCAACATCGACACCGCGAGCAGTATAAGAGCCGTGAAGCATAGTGTTTCTTTATTTGGCGCACCCGTACGACTTATAGCGGACCAAGGTCGTTGTTTCGCGAGCCAGGAGTTTCGTGAATTTTGCGATTCAGTTAATATCAAACTGCACTTGATTGCTACCGGAAGCTCGCGTGCCAACGGGCAAGTAGAGCGGGTGATGTCGACGCTTAAGAACATGCTTACTGCATCTGAAACATCAAACAAGTCTTGGCAGGATGCACTCCCTGACGTGCAGCTCGCTCTTAACTGTTCGATTAACCGCGTCACTAAGTCGAGTCCCCTTGAGTTGTTAATAGGTAGAGTAGGTCGACCGTTAGAGGTGATGTTAGCCGAAGATGTAGAGCCTATCGTTGACATAGAACAAGTTAGGGACGCCGCGGTTGCTAATATGGATAAGGACGCTAACTACAACAAAGCTCGTTTTGACGCGACAAAAGCTAGGATCGTTCCCTTTTCTGTCGGTGATTTTGTTCTTCTTCAGAACGAGGAACGAAATCAAACGAAGCTAGACCCAAAGTATAAGGGTCCTTTTAAAATCATAGAGGTGTTGGATAACGACCGCTATACGTTGCGTGCTTTAAACTCTAAACGTACTTACAAGTACGCCCACGACCGACTAAGAAAAATGCCTGATCATGAAATTCCTGTAGAGTCGGAAACTAGTGATGTAGAAGAAACTGTGTAACCCATTGACCACTATTCAACCAATTAAAATGTAAAGTTTGTGTGCTAACTTGGATGAGATATCGTCACTTGGTGTAAGTGGCATGAGTTGCTATCACTCGATTTAAGTGGTAGTAACGACTGTGTGAGATATCGTCACTTGGTGCGAGTGGCATGAGTTGCTATCGCTCGATTTAGGCGGTAGTAACGACTGTGTGAGCTATCGTCACTTTGAGTAAGTGGCATGAGTCACTATCGCTCGATTTAGGTGGTAGTGACGCCTGGTTGTGAGATAACGTCGCTCAGTAGAGTGGCATGAGTTACTATTGCTGGTTAAGGTGAAAGTAACGACCGAGACCCATAGAGTTGATGATGGGTGATTGTAGAGTTGATTTTAGTGTAAAGAGTAATTGGTTTTGGTTGTATATAGTGTGTGAATACTGGTCGATGGTCTGTAAAATGTTGTTTTTTTTATGACGTAAGCATAATTATGTGAGAATAAAGTTTTGATTTCCTGTACGATTTGTTTTGTTGTGTAAAGATCCATTTTCAAGTGAGTTAATCAGGATAGGCCGAGTGGAGATACTCTGGTATTGCAAATGACTTTTACTCTTTCAGGAGCATCACACAGGGACGTGTGACATGTCAAGATGGCCGTGTCGGAGATTGAACGGAACGTCAAGCCAACATCGACTTGGGTGTATTCGGACTATGCGCTGGCAACACTAAGACGTGACAGTTGTCAACTGTCACCGATGTTTCCGGCACTTTTGAACGAAACATCGGACCGTGCGGCCGTGTCAGCGTACGACCGACTTCACCGCGTTCCGGAATAAGTTATCCGCTTTAATCAGAGGAGTGTTTGATTGTTTTCGACTAATTGTAACACGATCCTAATCACAATAAATCAGAGAATACGTTGGAAGCCTTATTTCGGTTAATTTGAAGATGGAAGAAGACGAACGCCCACACAACTCCCCGTTATATATATATATACAACGTGATAAGGTCCGGAATGAGGAACTCCGTAGACAAATAAAGGTCACCCACATGCTCGACGAGTCACTGAGCTGAAGTGGCAATGGGCAGGCCACATCACTCGACGAACCGATAAAGGTTCTCGAGTGGTGACCACGTACCGGGAAACGTCTATGCCGTCATTATTATTTTACAATTTAATGCCCCAAACCGACACTTGGAGACGGCAAAGACACACCTTCCCCACGACGAGCAATAATCTATCAATAATAATCTAGCGCAGCTATCGGCACATTCAGGACGATTTTCTCCAATCTCTTCATCAGAAAGCAACACCCTTAGGCCTGTTGCTAGTAATAATAGTACAAGTTGAGTGCCTTCCGTGCTTGCCATTGTCCAGGTGAAGCTGGAGAAGTCGCAGGACCAACAGCATCAAGTACATTCGATAAAAATAATTAAAATCTTTTAGAAGGGTTTACATATCTTTCTTTAAACTTTAAAAATCAGATAAGTTTTAGTAATGGTTTAATCAAAGGTTCTGTGTCACCATATTTCTACTATAATTCCAATGTTATGTAATAATAATAATAGCATTATGCCATGTCTGCAAAACAACGAAACGATCTAGGTAGCCAGTTGTAATGATTGCACTACATTTTGTTTATAGGAATTGTATGTTAAATTTTATTCTAGAGGCTAAACACTAAATTCAAGTTTACTTTAATCCATCTTTTTAAGAAACAGCTAATCAACTTTTATTATAAAATTGGATGTTTACATCCAACTTGCTTATTTTTTTACCCTTACTCTATTGTTTCTCTATCTACTGTCTTTATAATGGTCTTTCGTAAATTTTGTTTTGGTCTAAAATATATTTTAAAACAAATAAAACTAATGATTGATAAATCTCCTAGATTTATATTCAGACTTTATATGTTCATGCATATTTATCAAAAATTATTTATAGTTGAAGAAAATCATAAAACAGTAAATAATATCATGACACTTTCATTTATCTTAAATGTTTAATTTCTATAAACAAATAAAAATTGTATCTATCTATACTACGATTACACTGTTCAAGCTTGGCGCCTGTACCTTAAATATATTTGCCAAAAACTCTTAACACACTTATCTCCAAAACGACTAAACCAATTTTCATTAAAATTGGTTCACAGGTTAACAATATATCTCTATTTAAAGTTTTAAGATTCTGGTCTCCATAGATAGATCCTAGAAAAGTCACACGATGGCACTCATTAGTAAATTGTTTAAAGGTGCTTAGAGAAAGTTTATCTTAGAGTTGGTAATGACTGTACGATGCATAGTTGCAGGCACAGCTAGTAATTTTAATTACAAAAATTTAATTACATCAAACATTAAACTTTTCCAGAAAACATCAGCAAAATTCCTGATAACGGCATCAACACAGCTTCGTGTGTGGAGACTCTTGGACAATGAAGCGGAGATTATTAAATGTCTGGGACACAGTGCCTCACCTAAGGCGCTATTGTCATTAGCTAGCCTTAACAACACATGCTGGCTCATTGAGGGGTCACAGTGAGTAGAGCTAGTTTTAATATGTATCAATTTCTATTACTTTTTATCACGTTTAACTGCCTCTGTGGCCTACAACCTAAAGGTCCTGGATTCAATTCCAACTGGGTGTATTTGTAGCTACTTGGTACATTTACCTGTACCATTTTACTTTTACTGCTTTCCAACAATACCGAATACATTGAAAAACAAACAAAATCAATGTAAAAATATTTTAGATAATAGTATAAAAACGTAAAAGAAAGTACTTGTTTGTGTAATAATAATTTCAATGTATAGAAAAACACCTAATTTGTATGAGAAATTGTAATCTCCGTCCCGGAGAGTATTAAGGCAAACAGATACTTTCTTGTAGGCATTTATAAAGCATTCGACCAACTATTTTGTATTCAGTTGATGTTGGTGTGCTGTATTTAGTTTATTCTCAGTTTGGCTTGCCTCTTGAGGTTGGTAACAACATTCTCCTCGTAACCTTGTATGTTTATTAACTTAACTTTCCAGAAATGAACGCCTCCTATCATTTTGGGATGTAACTATAACATCGGACAGCCTGCCTCAGCTAAACGGTGAGGGGACAACACCAAGCAAGAAGAAACGTAAAAAATCATTGACAAACATAACCATACCAACTCCTATGTATAACTTTGTGCTGGAAGATGCTCCCAAAACATTGGACTTTAAAGTGGGGAGTGAAGATGGAGGGACGAAATTGAACTTAGCCGCTGCTACGAGAAGTGGAGTTGTGCATTATTACGGACATATGCTAAATGGGTGAGTAGACTATACTATAGAGTAGATTTGCACTATTTCATCGTTGTCATCAGCTGGGAAATGTCTACAGTTGAATATAGAGCTTGCATTTGGCTCCTTGCAGTGTCACCATATCGTGAAATGATCGGTCACTTCATGATGTGGGAAATTGTAAATAGAACCACGACCATGGATTTCTAAAGAATATATGGATTCCACCTCGTCTAATGCATGAGGTCTAACCTCTTTATTGACGATAAAAAAATACACACACATATGTAACTGACAATCATGTGAGCTGCTTATGAACAGCTGAGTGTGTATAAAAAATGGAAGTGTCTCACCTAATCGCTTCATACAGCCTCTGAATTTACTGATATCTGTTGCCACAACATAAGTGACAATACAAAGAGGCCTAAGCATGTTTTGTGGTTATTAGCTTTTGGAAGCGCTGTGAGATTTTTATAATTTTCTCAAATGTGTGATCATGGAAAGCATATATCTTGCACAAGTTTTAATATTAGTTGTGTAGTCTTAGCTTTGGAATAGTATTACCACATCTCATTCTGAGAATGTCATAAAAAACTACATAGATCGATCGATTTGTTTTTGATTCGTCGATTCACAAATCTTCATGCTAAACGTAGTGATCATGTTAAATGATTTCATATGTTGTTTATGTAATAATAAAGTTTGTTTCTATATTGCCAGCACATCAACAAAGCCCATCAAACCATCAGTTACCATTCAAGTGACGACGCCAGCCGCCCAGCCTCTACCCGTGCAATGTTGCCATCTCCCTCCCACAGGGGACATAATGCTCGGCTATAGCAACTATCCAGCCATGATATTTGAACTAATTGTGAGTATTCTGATTTCCGTATTGTTAACAATTAAAGTATGTACACTTAGATAAGCTGGTGATTTTGGCATTGTCGTGTACAGAAAATCTTTTGTGTTTCATTTTATGCTCCGTCATGTGTACTCATGAGAATTATCATTACATTTCGTTCCGCGTAATATTACATCGTACCATTACACATCACTCTAAACATCACCTGAAAAATGCGCCGTGCGCTGACATTCGACAGCTCTTTTGCTATTGTAATATTTGTAATGCCATGCTCTCTAAACATCATATGCTTGGAATTAAAATACGTAGAATGTAAGCTTGATTGCCCTACTAATTTCAGTAACAATATCTGGGTTTCCGAGCTTTGCTCATAGTTCTTTAAAAACAAATAAAAACTTTATTTCTGCCTCTGGTTAGCCATAAAGAGTTAATTGATAAATAAACACACACACACACAAAAAAAGCAATTTTCCAACCGGGATTTCAACGCGGATATCTCGGACGGAATGACACGTGTGAACCACTCGGCTTAAGTGATTATGTTTGACAGCGTGAAATTTCCCATCATATTTTGCGTCGAATAATGCGTAGGAAAAAACGCATGAAAACTCGAAAACGCGCGTTTTCCCAGACATGAGACTAATCTAGATCGATTTTTCTCCCCCGAATACCCCCAAATGCCAAATTTCAGCGAAATCGTTGGTGCCGTTTTGGAGATCTGGATTATATATATATACACGAATTGCTCGTTTAAAGGTATAAGATATGCGTGTTCTATCCATCTTTAAGGTTTTGTTGGAGGATCTGAGCCAGCGCAGCGCGCCCTCACTCGCGCCGCGCTAGGTGAATTTATCGAAATTGATTGATCGCTCTTTGAGAAAATCAACAATAACCATTTGCCATTTTTGAGGCAATTGATGTAGATTTTTAGTTCTTATTGAATGCATTAATTATGTAGAATATATTCCACCAACGACATGATGTTTTTTGCACAGTAAAGTGAGATTACCCAGGTAAGAGAATAAAGGTTGTCTCCTTCGCTCTGCCAGTGTTGTAAAATTCAGTTTGAGCAGTCTGAGCAGAAATATCAAATATATTCGATTACAGACGGTAGACCTCAGATCGAAGACACAAGTGTTGATCCGAGGTGAAGGTAAGGAGACGAAGAAGAAGAACAAGCAGGCGGAGGTGAACAAGGTTCGAGGGGAACCCCCTGCTGACGTCACGTACCTAGAGCCCATGGGAGGGGTGAGCAGGAAGCGAGCAACGCCGGGGGGCAAGGTTAGTATACAGTGTTGTAGTTATATGTGTATGTCGCAATTGGATTGCCTAGTAAGATGTTTGTCATAACCACTAGCTGTTTCACTAAATAGCTTCGTTATGTAAAACAGACCAACGACGTTAAGAGTCCGCAGTAAGCAGCGCTCAACTCCGCGCTGAGATCACGCGCCTAACGCTTCAAAATGTTGTTGTTTCACGTAGAGTGAGACAGGGCGCTAGAAAGAAAACCAAGGAAAAATACGGCCCCTACCGCCCTTTCCTCCCTACCGTTCCCCGCGATAGTGTTCGGCTGCAAATGCGCATCATAATTTTGTAGTTTTTTAATTGATTTTCATAGTTTCATTTTCATTTGAAAACCACAAAATCAATTTCGAAAAATCCTTTTTCATGAGAAACTACATAGTTTATTCAATATCTAGAATAGGGTTTGACTTAAATCTAAACCATTCTTTGGCCGTAACATTCAGCCGAACTGAACAGGGTTTTGATGGTCTAAAATGCAAAACTTATACTCGTTCTATTTTCTTTATAATAACGTTTCAAGAGTCATAAACTAATTGAAAACTTAGATATATGTCATCTTATTATATTTGTCAAATGTTATGATGATGCAACGTGTTATTCAAAAATAAGGACGACAGAAGACACTGCACGAAATTTTATAGATTAAAGTCACTATGGTTAAAAAAATGTAGTATGAAATACAGATTCGAAAGCAAAAGCGTCAAAAGCAGGATTTATCTTTGTTGAAGCGTAGTTGGTTAAAGAAATATCAACACTTTCAGGTGGAGGTACCAATGGAGGAAAGACTAGCTAACCTCACGGTGGACGCCAGGAATCGAGGAGATGGAGCCGTCCATCAGAACATGGCACGTCTGCTGATGCAGGGACTACACTCCAAGGATAAGAAGTAAGATGACATATTGAGATTCTACATTATCATATTTCGAGACTGATGACATTCTAGAAGCCTTAATTTAATCGTTTCTAAAAGACCCCCCCCCCCCCCCCCCCCCCCCCCCTCCACACATACACTTCTTAATGAGAGACTTCCAGTGAAGTCTGTCAATTGATTACTCCAATGACTCGATAGATGGCGCGGAAGAATTCGAAAACTGTCATAAACCTAAAGCATCATGGCGGACAAACACACAAAACAGTTTTATTTACACAGAAGTTATATTCTCTTTGGTAGGTGTACGACAGTAGACTTTTCTTGTTCTTCAAGAAATTCAATATAAACTCCTTGCTTTCAATTCATACGAAAAATATACATTTGACAGTTAAATTTGCTACAACGGTGCCATCTATGCATGAATGAAGAACTATTTTAAAGTCCCTCATTTTTTTAGTAACTGACGGACAGTCCACGATATCCTAGCGATAGCCGTGGGCGAGTGCGGACGTTTGGTAGCATTACCTAGCCAGTGAAGTGTGAGACAACAAGACTTTTACTGGTCTGTTGTACTATCTTTACAGTTGTAATGTCCACCTTTTTTGTTTGTTAATCACAACAATATAGTTCTGAAGGCTGGGCCAATATCCGTCCATACTTGATTTAAATACTAATACAAAAATATTTATTGAGTAAAACAATTGAATTAATATTGTGTAGCTAGCCATACAGTCTGTAATAGGGGGAGCCCTGTGCGACAGGTGTAGGCTCTCTTTCTCTACGGATGACATTTTGTTTTGTACAATATTGTAACGTAATAGATTTTTTAAATATGTTTTTACGCTTTACTAAGTAGGGTGAGGGTTAGTGCGAGTGAGAGGGTGTGCGTGTATTTATTTTATTTTATTTTAGTTTATTCGGAAAACATACAGTTTGTTTTTATAAATTTACCAAAAAAAATGTATAACTATACACCATTTAAATGTTTTCACATATTTGCTTCTACATAAAACAGCGTCACTAAAGCACACGGAAATGTATTTATACATAAAAAAATCCCCAAAAATATGAGGAAAGAGAAGATATATATAATATATATATATATATATTTATGCACTAATAACTTTATACAAAATTAAAAATAATATTAGGTGACCGGATGAGAGTCGAAGAAGTCGCCTGCCATAAGTATGTATGTGCTACTATAGTTACCGGCAAAACTTGACTGCGCAGTAAGCGATTTTCGGGTCTCTTTGGCGGGGAGCGGGAGGGGAATGTTATATCAAATGAATTGAGGCACGTGATTGGCTGAACAGTCCCTTGCGCCTCCGTCACCCGGGATCCCCCCATCCCCCCACTATGTCCATTTTTGCTCAAGCTGTTTTACAGGAACTATATACGATTTACCATATTTTTTAGGTTAATAGAAACGGTGTTGTCTCGCAACAAGGCGAGCGTCGCGACGCGGACGGTGTCCGGGCTGCCGGCGGACTACGTGCCCCTGCTGCTGCAGCAGCTGTGCGACATGGCCACAAACAACACCAGCCAGTGAGTGTTGTTGTTGTTATACGTAATTATCTGGGCGATTGGCCAAAAGTACAATTGACTTTTTAATTTGGCTGAAAAATAAACTTAAATAAGGAATAACTTTGTGACCGACGCGCGATACTATCGACCCCTGAGCGGGTCACTTTCTTGCGGGGAGAGGTGAGGTATTGCGGATCGGCGGGAGGCGGTGAACGTCCATTTGTGATGAAACATGTGTTTTTTCCAGCTGTATATGGGTGTGCACGTGGCTTTCGGCGGTACTCAAGTGTCACGCGGCTCTACTGTTGGCTACCGTCAACTCTACCAACAACAACCATCTGACGCAACTGCTAGCTATATTCACGCACAGGTAACATGTCAATCATGTGAGCCAATAAAAATTCACTAGACATTAAGTAGACATGTGTAAGTGATGCGAGTGATACATGCCGCGTGATATTATCCGACCGCGTACTGTTGCATTACACATCACTTGACCATCTCAAACAGTACGCATTACATCATTACTCATAGCATGCCGCGCGCATGGCTTCGTTCTGCACCGCTCACTCGCACCTAAACCTGCGTTTTTAATCTCAGAGAGTTGTTGTAAACAAACTTATGTCACTGTCAAAGTGACATGTCAGAGGTTATAAGACAAAGGCCCAACAGAAAAAATATACAAACCAAAGATTGTATGAAAACGATGTCGTCGCTGTAATACTGGCTAAGAGATATTATGATTATTTAAAAGATCCAATAGACGCCAATGAGGGTTTTTCAATTTTTTTAAAATCATTATGTACAATTTTGAGCAATTTATTAAAATTTACACTTTTTGAGTTCCGTTAACATTTTTTGTCTAAACCAAGATAACACAACTGATTAGATAAATGTATGGAATAAAGAAATACATTACGTAAATAAAATTATAATACACCCAAATTGCTTTAACTAAGCGACCCGGAACCTTACAAGCCCTGTGGTGTTGTCAGTACTATAAAAGGATTTTCAACTAAAAACCTGTTTTCTAAATACAATAAATTATATGAACGAGATTTTAGAAAATAAATACTAAAATTATTAAACTTGCAATGATCTCTTAATCAAAATGTTAATGGTTATTTTATGGGTATTACGTTTGACTTAAATAGAAAATTTATCATATTGAAAATATTTTTCAAGTGTGGTATCACGGATAGAACGCGCATATGTTACTGAAATGCAACCATATTACTAGAACGATAAAGCTTACATTCTACGTATTTTAAGTTTCCGAGCACGACATTACATTAGCAAAAGAGCTTCCGCATGTCAGCGCACGGCGCATATTTCAGGTGATGTTTAGAGTGATGTGTAATGGTACGATGTAATATCACGTGGTACGTAATGTAATGACATATCACATTACTTTGAGAAGAACTGTTTTGCGCATTTCCAATTTGAAGTCTTATATTATAAATGTGGAAGTGTATATTTCAACACAATAAAAGGGTGTCTGTTTAAGCCGTATTTTAGACTATTTTCTAGGCGATACAAAGGAATCTGATTCCTTTCCATTGACCTAGAATGCTGAAGTTTGGTAAGAAGCACGTTCTTACAGCACAAGTATAGGAATACAGTGAATTTTTTTAAAAAAGATGACATACAAACTTACATTTGCAGTTGAGAATTGATAGTGATTTAGGCGGATGTATGGGATCACATTTTTTCAACTGCAAAATTAAGTTTGTTATTAAATCAGACTTATATTTTCGGCAGAGCTTTGTTGGGTGCATATTACCGTACTCGCATTCTGAATCGCAATTGACCAGAGGGGTCGGAAAATGATACTTTTTATCCCGATCAAAGTCGTGCTAATTTGTGCATTAGGCGTGTGTTACTAACTTTCCCGTGTGTTATATATCAGACGGTCGCACCTGTGCCAGCTCCTCAACCTCAAGGGTCGACTAGAGCTGACGATGACGCAGCGCGAGTCCAGGGAACAAAGCCAGCCCGACGAACAACCCATACTAGAGTACAAAGGTAATACTCATAAAATAAATATATATTATTTTTGATTTTATTGATCAACTTTTTGTCTCATAATTTGACTATAAATCAACTACATTCAGTGACCCTTAAACTGATTAGTAGACGTAGAACGTAAGCGATGCGAGTGATGTCATTACCCGACCGCGTACTGTTGCAGTACACATTACTCGACCAATCCAAACATCACGCATCACTCATAGCATTCCGTGCGCATGACCTATTGCGGCGCGAGCGAGAGGGCGCGCTGCGCGGGCATGGATATTCCAACAGAACGATAAGGACGGATAGAACGCGCCTATGACACTGAAATGAAACCGTATTACTAGGACGTTAAGGCTTACATTCTACGTATATGAAAATTCCGAGCATTTAATACATGGTGATATTTAGAGTGATGTGTAATGGTACGATGTAATATTACGCGGCACGTAATGTAATGACATATCACATTACATTATACATATTACATTAGATCTGACATAATTTTCTTTTGTATTTTTGACATAATATTGTATTTGTCATTTTTTTAATGCTTTGATTTCTTTTTATTTAAAATTTACTTACTAACTTAGGATAGAAATTTACTAACACATTATGGAATATTTAATTTTTTATAAAATTAAAGTTTTGATTTCATTACTGTTTGTGAGTTTTCAATTTTGATTATTTTGTTACAGATTCATCGTCTGACGAAGAAATGGAGGTTGAACATAACAGCGGATCAGAAGCGAGCGTGCAGTCGTGGGAGGGCCGGGGCAGCGCGGCGGGCAGTGGGGGCAGCGGAGGGGGGAGTGATTCCGACTAGTACATACACGCATTGTTACATATTGACGTTATTTTATTTTAATAAATAAGCTACAATTTTTTTCACTGTAGATTACTTCACAGCTGTTGGTGTAAGATCTTCCTTACTTTTCCTGTAAAGCCCATAAAGGAAGTCTCAGTTTTAGGGTTCCTCTTTCCGTCCGTGGGCTATCGACAAGGCTATATCTCAGAATATTAGAATAAGTATTATAAATAACACTTGTTTCTTGGAACTGACGGCATAAAAAGAAATTTTATTTTTCTAGTTGTTTGTAGAACAAATGCAACTAAAATGGATTCGACGATTTTTGTACGAAGCTTGGCCTTAGTGACAGCCGCCATCTTGTTTTCTTTTTCAAGTCGGCGGCACAATTCTGAGGACTATTGCATGAACAAAAAATTTAATGAAACATAGGCCTGGTTGTAGTACTTATTATGTCCATCTTTACTTAGAAATATCTGGGAAGCGTGCCGCTTTGGACACTATGTTTCCAATATGCGCTCTCTCTTCTACCTTTCAAACCGGAACACAACAGTGCTGTTAACATTGCTGTTTGGCGGCAGAGAGCTTAGGTAATATGACGGTAGCTAAACCTGCGTTTTTATCTCATCACCCAGTTATTTAATCTCGGAGAATTGTTGTAAAAAAATGGTGATACCACATGTGAAAAATATTTGCAATATGATTTAAATGAAACGTAATACCTATAAAATATTCTTTAACATTATGTTTAAGAGATCATTGCAAGTTTAATAATTTTAGTATTTATTTTCAAAAATCTCGTTCATATAATTTATTATAACTAGAAAACAGGTTTTTAGTTGAAAACCCTTTTATAGTACTGATACTGATTTAAAAAATTTGAAAAACCCTCATTGGGGTCTATTGGATCTTTTAAATAATCGTAATAGTATTACAGCCAGTATTACAGCGACGACATCGGTTTCATACAATCTTTGGTTTGTATATTTTTTTCTGTTGGGCCTTTCTTATAACCTCTGACATGTCACTTTGACAGTGACATAAGTTTGTTTACAACAACTCTCTGAGATTAAAAACGCAGGTTTAGCCAGGAACCCAGAAACGGAACCGCGCCCGGTACCTATGGATTGTCAATCCAAGCCACGTCCAAGCGTGTAGTCATTAGGCCACGGCATAATGGGCACATAATATATATAGTACTACGCACAGAACGGATGTTCCCCGCCTCCCACCGTTCCGCCAAACCTCACTTCTCTCCAAAGGGACTGCCGCAGAAAAAACATTACGTTTGTCGAGCATGGTCTACTCACACACGTACGCGTGTATACAAACGTCATCCTTTCGATGTGTGCCGATATCACTACATTTGTTCCCAGTGTCCGACGTGTGTATTGGGTTTGACATATAGATATAGATTTGCTGATCGCAGTAATTGGTAGACACGCTATATTATTTATATTCTAAAGCTTGGACCACACATGACCTTAAATATACATATATTGATTAATGAATAAACCTTAATACGTAAGTGAAGGTATTTTATTGAATCTATTAACGAATTATTTATTTATGAGTTCGTATTGAAATAGCTTAAACAAAGCTGACCTTCCACGTACTAGTTCACGTGGCCGTGGTAGCTCAGTTGGGTAGAGCGTCAGTCCTTGAACAATCGAGGTCTGGGTTCAATCCTGGCTCGTACTAATGAGTTCCAATTTGTTATTTGGAATTTATGTACGAATAATAAAAATTGCCATTGGCTTTTCGGTGAAGGATAACATAGTGAGGAAATGTGCACGCTCCTGAGATATTCAAAGGTGCGTGTGAAGTCTACCAATCCGCACTGGTCCCGCGTGGTGGACTATGCTCCATACACTCTCTGAAGGACAGTAGGCCTGAACCCCTGCAGTAGGGTAGGCTGTTGATGATGATTGTTTTTACAAGATGTAGTTTAGTGCGAGACGAGAGTATGCTGGTAAGTAAGTAGCAATGACAGTACAATTTAGAAGTTCAAAGCATGTTTGTATATCCGTCTTTCACGTCGTAACGGAGGGTCATGATTATATTTGTTGTGTCGGGATAGTTGAAGGTCTGGAAAGGTACATACGCTACTTTCTATCCCGATCGAGCATGCAGCTCCCGTGCGATACACCATACATACAAATCGTGCACTAGCTTTCACCCAAGACTTCTTCTATCGTTTACAATTATATCCCGGTCACTGCTGGTTCGAGTGAGATAAAAAATAAGTAAATTTCCTTTTCCTGACCTCCAAATATCCCTATAAAATAAAGTCAATCTGACTCACCTGTATGACGTAAAGGAAGGACAAACAAACGAACTGACTTTCGCGTTTTATAATATTAGTAGGTATGGCTTTTCGTGATTATTTATGCGATGAACATAATCACCGTTCTAGTGGAAAGGTGTCCTTATGTTAACCTCATTCAAGGTTTATTGAATAAATAGCGCGATAATGAACTTTGTGAAATTTATAAAATTTTATAGAAATCGCTCGGCATTCACAACCGCTGCAAATTATACATCATCCAACTTGACCCAAGCACCCCAGGGCAACCATTCAAATATTACAAGCGATTTCAAATTAAATAGTCCTTAAAATCCGGAATGCGGAAATCCGTATACGAACTAAGGTCACCGCCATATCTCAACGAGTCAGTGAGTTGAACTGGCAATGGACACTGGCAGGCCTCATAAATAAAATAAAAATAATTTTGTTCATATTTGTTACACGGTATGCAATAACTATATCTTACTAATAACTAACGGAACAAAACGGCCTATGGGCTCAGTTCTACCGTTGGCAAGCCGCCGGCAGACCTGCTTTTCAGCCCACGCCTGTACTATATAGCATCGTTTTTATAATAGCAAACATAAAAATATATTAAATAAGGGAGGGAGATTCGAATCGAATAAAAAAGTCCAATAATGTAATTTGGTATATTTAAGTCTCTAGTTAGTTAGTTCTACATTGACATATATATATTATTATTATTTAATCTCTTCAATTTTATTGTATAATTTTTTTGGTGCTTGCAGTATCAGCTTGTAATTGGTTACGCACTAGAATTAGAATAATGTAACTTGTAAAAATAATTTTGGAGTGTAGTAATTGTTGGCTGATCCTATAAAAAAAAGAGTACATGGAAACACTGGCCTAGTTATATCAATTATTATTATTGTTCTTAAAACTGTGTATCAAACATCGCTCGATACCGATAACCAAGGGGAGTAAAAGTAGCAGCTGGATGCAAATGGCTCGGGACCGCTCTACCGACTCAAACGACACTGCAAAGCTCCCTTGCACTTATGCCAACCTGGTATTCTGGTATTGAGATGAGCCCAAATTCGAGGGGCTCATTGAAGAGTCCCTATCCCCTGACTCCTGGTCAGATCAGCTCGATGGTGCAAAATTATTGTATTGTAATCCGACTTACAATCGCAAAGCTCCAACTCAATACGACTTTTATTATTATTCATTTCATCAGAATACAAAGTTCCATTATTTGTTAGTATTTTTTTTTATTGAAGATAAACCAACACTTGACCTCAATCTCACCTGATGGTAAGTGACGATGAGGTCGACGATGTTACGTGTTGGTGTAGAAGGTGCCTATTTACTCTTCTTTTGAAGATTCCCAAGTTGTAGCTTTCGGGGAACACGGAAACCGGTAGTGCATTCCATATTTTTGCTGTACGCACGATAAATGTGGAAGCGAAACGCTTGTTGCGAGCTGTAGGAATATCCACAGTGTACGGGTGAAGGTCTGCTGATCTTCTGTTTGACCGTATAAACTTAAAAACTATGTTAGTACAAATCAAATTACAATCTCTTAAAACCATGTCAAAATTACTTTACTATAGATGCTGCAGAGGACATGTGCAACTCTGTCCAGTGTCTCTTAAAGGGACAATCTATCCTGGCTGCTATGGCTTTCAGAAGGCCGTTGGTGCTGCATCAGTGAAGCGGCGCTGTCTCTTATGATGGCATGTTACTAGAATTAGAAGTAAGTTAAAATTATAGACATAGACATATTTTTATTGACAAACACAATACAGAAAGACAAACAAGATTCAAGAAGAAATAAATACAAAAAAGAAGCCACAACAAATAATACAAATACAGTAAAACATGAACAAAAGAAAAGAGAACACACAATAATAATAATAAATTTGTGTTGTATTGCGCTTGTCAACTGGGAACCGAACTCATCGTGTGCTGCAGCACAGACCGCAGCGATGGTTTTCAGTCGGACCCTGGGATGGCGTTGAGGAAACGGAGCGAACGGATGTGCCGCATATTTAAATATATAATAATAACCCATAATAATATAAACAATATACATACAATAATAATAATTTATATATATATATATATATATATATATATATATATATATATATATATATATATATATATATATATATATATATATATATATATATTTATCCTCTAACTCATTGTGCATCCAGCATGATCGTTTTCGCATATAATGTGGCGTCCACCTGCTTGCGACGTCCAATATACGGACGCATAATAGGAGGCAGATGGTAATTGTCTAGGATCATCTTACTAATGCGAGAAAAGTAAAAATAAAATAAAAAAATTGGACGTCATTTTATTTTCAGTCTGACTTGACTGAATATATTCGTAGTTCTGTTAGTTTTCGTCGCAAAAATTAGTGGCGCTATTGTCGTGAGCAATACTTTTATTGCTAGCCGTATTCGACGCCCTTACGAAAGTTCAGAATGCGACGTTGCCGTATTGTGCAATAATTGGGTAATGTTTCTCGCAATCATTGAAGTGAAATTAGACGAATTATTTAGTTACATTTTGGATTCCTGATAGTGCCTGTCGTAGTGACGTTCATATGACATGAGAACCGGCGTCCGCCCTTGAGACACATAATACGAAACCATTTTATGGAATCTGAGGTTCAAAAAATCCTCTCATATCCCAAAAAGAGTTGCACTCGCAAAAAACTCATAACAAACCTACGAAAAAAAGGGAATTATATAAACAACGTTGCGAAATGCGTAAAACCGATGAAAAAAAGCAATCTTTACCCGGATATCAATTATTTGCCATGTGAAAAATGTTTAGGCTTCTACTCCAGAAAACAGCTGTGGAAACATAAAAGAACATGTCAACCTTTATCTGAAACTTCTAACACCCAAGTTGAAGCCCAAAATTTCATGTTACGTAACCTTAATATAGATAAAAAACTCAAAGAAGAGGTATTTCCTAAAATGAGACCAGATAGGATATCTCTAGAAGCTAAAAAAGACTCTCTAATCTGTGCATTTGGTGCGCAATATCAGCGGATCCATCGAGAAAAGCATTTTATTAATGTTACTTCGCGGAAAATGAGAGAATTAGCTAAATTGGTAATAGAGTTAGAGAAACTGAAACCGTCTCTTAAAGATTTGATGGATTGTTTAAAGCCACAAAATTATGATTTGATTGTGACTGCGACCAAAAAAGTATCGAGTTACGATGATAAAACAGATCGCTATGGAGCTCCTACATATGCCATGAATATTAGCACAAGTTTAAAACAGTGCTGCAACATTGCAATAATGACGACATTAAAATCAGACAGCAGTGTTTTTTTTTTTTTTTTTTTTTTTTTAAAGCATTTATTTTCCATAGTACATATTACACTTTACAATATTTTATCTCCCGCCAAACTGAAAAACAGTTTGTTGGCGAGTAACGCTCTGTTCCTTGAATAATTCTATTACATTAAAGCTATTTACTATCTAAGTTCTATCTAAAAAAATCTCTTTTAGCTTACTCTTTAGTTTTGTTTTACTAGTTTTGGGGGTTTCTCTCAGCCAAGCGAGCTCATTAAATATTCTTGGCACTACATATTTATTCAGCCTTTGCCCGTAGTAGTTAACGGCTGTTGGCTGAGAGAACTTCCCCTCTCTCACGCTCCTGGTGCTGTGGCTACTGACAATAGGTATCTTATAGTCGTCACTGTAGTAGTGATCGATTGATGTTTTATATTTAATTTTTAAATCTACCGGCAATATTTTACACAACGAGTACAACTTTCTGTATTCTTTATTACATTTCTTCTTTGTTTTTTTATTAACCAAGCACTTGACTATCCTAGTCTGTAATTTTTGCACTTCATTTATATAACTACAAAAAGTCCGACCATAAACACTAACACCATAGTTGATCATGGAATCTGATAATGCAAAATAAACCGTTGACAGTGTTCTCTTGTCCACTACATATTGCAGCTGATAGAATTTTCCCAGCACACACCGAAGTTTATTACATAGTTCACTAATATGTAGTTTCCAATTGAAGTGCCGGTCGACTAACAATCCCAAGTATTTGTATCTATCTACATATTCAATCTTAGCACATGTACATGAGACCTTATTTAGATGGAGACATTCATATGTGTGGCCTATTACACCTATGTTATTATAATCAACTCTTTTTGCCATTTGGTTATATGGAGAAAATATATGTAAGCATTTTGTTTTTGCTAGGTTTATGATTATCCCGTTGTCATGAGCCCATTTCATTACATTTTCAAAATCGTGCTGTATTTTATGGCTCGCAACGTTTATGTCTTTTGATGCAAATAACAGACACATGTCATCGGCATAAACAAACACTCTGCAGTTTCTCACCACGTTCACTACGCTATTGACCAGCATTATGTATCCGACGGGTCCGTACACCGAGCCGGTGGGCACGCCCAGCGTGACACTGGCTTCTTCGCCCATGACGCCATTCACGGAAGTGCGGATTGTGCGGCTCGTCAAGTAGTTCCGGAACCACATGTTAGTAGGGCCTCTCACGCCACACTCCTCCATGGCCTGGAGTAGCACGTCACGGTCCAGGGTATCGAACGCCTTTTTATAGTCAATAAAAAGTGCCAGCACCTGGTCCCCGCTGTTGAGACTGTCGTTAACGACCTCTGCAAACTGTCCGAGCGCCGTGCTGGTGCTGCGCCCGCGACGGAATCCGTGTTGACAGTCTGTTAGTACATTGTGCTTTTCTAGGAAACTACTAATTTGCCCAACCACTGTGTGAAAACTGCTGCAATAGAAGCTGATCTTTTTTTGTGTGTGTGTGTTTCTGCTTCATGGCAATCTGTTTTACAACAATAGGCCACTTCTTTGTTTGATTACTCGGTATGTGTTTTCCTCGAGAGCCATACTTGTGTGAAAGTTCTTTTCACCCGACTCTCTTGATATCAAATCTTTTATGTAGGGTCGGTATGTCTCTCCTTTTTAGCCGGGTATGCTGAAGAGTGCCTTCTCCACTCAGAGCGTGTGCCAGTTTGTTTATATGGATGGTCAGTTTCTCCTGGTATTTCAGGCTGCTTTGAGCTATTTCTTGCCGAACTGTTTTTAGGCCGAGGTCGAGGTATATGTATTTATTACTTATACAATGAGGGATGCCAAACATTATTCTCAGAGCTTTGGTCTGGAATCTCTCCAGGATATCTATATTACTGTTGCTGGCTGTTCCCCACAGTTGTATTCCGTAAGTCCAGATTGGTTTTATGGTAGTTTTGTACACTAGCATCTTGTTGTTAGGATTTAATTGTGATTGGCGTCCCAATAACCAGTTCAGTGACCGTAGTTTTCCATCTAGTTGTTTGCGCTTTGTCCATATATGCTTTTGCCATGTAAGCTTTCTGTGTAGGTGCATGCCCAAGTATTTTGCGTTATTATCTTGAGGGATAACTTTGCAGTTTAGCATTACTGGTGGACATGTTTCTCTCCTAAGTGTAAATGTTACATGTACCGATTTGCTCTCGTTGGCTTTTATTCTCCAACGCTTCAGCCACATCTCAACTTCAGTCAGGTGGTTTTGCAACTGTGATGATGCCATTTCTGGGTTGCTATGAGTCGATAGCAGCGCCGTATCGTCAGCGTATGTCGCAGTCGTGGTGTAGTCAGTTGTTGGAATATCTGCTGTAAAAATGAGGTATAGTATAGGGCACAAGATACTGCCCTGAGGGACACCTGATTTTATTTCGTGTACTTCTGAGAGATCATCGCTGTACTTCACTTGGTAGCATCTCTTATCTAAGTAGGATTTTAGTATTCGGAACAGACAATGCGGGAAATGCTTCTTTAGCTTGAACAGGAGGCCGTCATGCCATACCTTATCAAACGCTTGGCTGATATCCAAAAAGACTGCAGAGCAGTATAATTTGTTTTCAAGGCATCTGCTAATGGTGTCGACAATACGGTGTACCTGTTCAATTGTCCCGTGTTTTTCCCGGAATCCAAATTGGTGGTTCGGTAATACTGTACTTAGATGTTCTTTCATCCTGTTAAGCAATATTCTTTCAAACAGTTTGCCAATAACTGGGAGCAGGCTGATAGGTCGGTATGAAGTAGCTTTGTGTGGGGGTTTACCGGGTTTCAGGACCATGACTACGTGTGCAATTTTCCATTGCCCAGGGAAATGTTCAAGTCTTAGGCTGGCATTAAAGATGTTAACTAATTTCATTACACCTTTATGAGGCAGGTTTTTAAGTAATGTGGCATCAATAAGGTCATATCCGGGTGCTTTACCATCCTTGAGATTCTTTATTTCTTTCGCAATTTCTTTTGGGCTGGTACTTTTTAGTGGGAGACACATTTGATTCGCTGATTCAAGGTATTCCTTGATTTTCTTAGTATGTTCGGGATTGTTTTCAGGGAGTGGTTGGAAAACTGTTTTCAGATGTTCCGCAAAGATTGTTGTCTTTTCTTTATCTGATCTAACCCATTCTCCTTTTTCATCATTGATAGGTGATATGTGGATTTTAGGGCGCTTTAGATTCTTGGTAGCCTTCCACAGTGAGTAATTTGTGTTTCTTGTTGGATCTAGATTTGAGAGATGGTGTTGAATATTATCGTTTTCTAGGGTGCTGATAAGGGCTTTGAGTTCGTTTGAGAAACTATTGAATGCAGTTTTATCACTAGGATAACCTGTCGTATGCCAGATCTTTCTCAACCGACGGCGCTCTTGGTGTTTTCTCTTTAATATCCTTTGAATATGAGTTATGTTTCAGAGGTTGTCCTTTACCTTTCCTTTTTGGAGTTGCAGAATTGGCTGCAATGTGGATAGTCATATTAAGTTGTTCCAGTTGTCTTTCAAGTTCTTCTATTGTATTAATTTTGGTCTTTAGTTCTGTCTCTGTCGTGAGTATATTTTTATAGATTGTCCAATCTGTAGTGTTCAAATTGTATATTCTTAGGGGCTGTGCTACCAGATTAACTGTTGTACTAACATTCAGTATAACTGGTGTGTGGTCAGATGTGAGATCTATTCGTGGTTCTATGTTTAAGTAGTTACTATCTATGTTTTTTACAATAAAAAAGTCCAATAGGTCTGGGAGTCTTTGTCTGTCGGTAGGCCAGTAGGTAGGTTCTCTGCCGGAATGACATTCTAACTTCATCTCTTCTGTGGCTTTACAAAGTTGTCTTCCTCTAGTATTGATCAGCCTAGATCCCCAATTTAAATGTTTAGAATTCCAATCGCCCGCACATATGAATCTGTTACCCAGTGTAGAAAAATATTTTACGAAGTCATTGGCAGATATGGTATGTTTTGGAGGACAATACACAGCGGAAAATACAGTTTCTAGTTTGCTGTCTACAAGTTTAATAGATGTTGCTTGAATTTTTTCTGTTCGGTATTCCTCTAAAGGGTAGTGTTTAATGTTGCTTTTAATAATTACTGCTGTTCCTCCATGACTGTTCCCAGTTGGGTGATTGGTTGTGTACACTGTATAATTATTAAAGTTTATGTGTGTCTTTGGTGTGAATCTTGTTTCAGAGATTAATGCTATATCAATCATCTCTGTTCTGAGAAAAGTTTCTAATTCTTGACGTCGTTCCGTCAAGCCGTTGGCGTTCCAAGTAACCACTTGGAGGTTTCGGGTCATTTTTTCACCAGGCTGCTGACTAGCTGGACCATGCGATCCATCATTTTGTCCATAATTTTTTCCATCATTGTCAACATAGAATGTTGTAGTTTTTCAAACATTATGTCCATTAGGTCAGTAAGATCGGTCAAGTCGTTCTTTGTGTCTTGTTGAGTATATTGTTCTTTGATTTTCGTTGCTTCTGAATACGTTTTAGTTAAGTGTTGATGCCCTGCGCTGTTAGTTTTATAACCCGGGTGGGGATCAAGGTTTTTGATCTCTATTTTGTTAGGCATTTGTTTTTCTTTTGACTTAGGGTCTAATTTAAGAATTATTTCTCTATACTGTTTGTACACTTTGCATCCTTTGTAGCTGGCGGGGTGTTTTTCGTCACAGTTCGCGCAAGTAGCCTCAGTGTCTGGTTTTTTAGTACAAGTTGTTGTAGGGTGAGCGCTGCCGCATTTAACACAGCGATGGGGCCTAAAACATTGGTTTTTGGAATGCCCAAATCTCGGGCATCTCTTGCATTGAATGATTTCCTTTTTCTTGTATGGGGCTTCGAAAGTAATCTTCATGTTATTCAAGTATTTCACATCGAAAATGGCTTTGTTGTTTGGTTTTGGTTCTAAATCGACATAAAATACAGGCAAGGGTTCCTTAGTAGCTCAATGTCTGATGTTGACTATTTGTCTCACTTCGTGTCCAATTTCGTACAATTCTTTTGAGATTTCTGTGGTATTTTCTGATGCATGCAGTCCGCGTAATACTACTCTGTATGCTCTCTCGCTTTTAAGCTGGTAAGTGTAGTGTGAGATATTGTTGGCAATGAAGTTCTCTCGAATCGTTTTGTATGTTTTGATGTCTTTAGGTATAATTTTTATAACGTGTCCAGACCTAAGTGTGGTCATGAGGTAAAGATCGCTTTTTACAAATTTGTTTAGTACATCCTTAAGAGAATTTATATTAATTACGCCTGTAACAAAGATGGGTTCTGGTTTTGGTACATATACTTTATCTGTATTGTTGGTTTTATTCGTAAGCTCCGTATCAAGTAGTTCAAAACTATTACGTGTAGGGATAGCAAAGTTTGAGGAATTTTTCTGTTTTTTTATTCCCGTCGTTATGAATTGGACTTGTTTCTTTCCTTTTCTTTCTCCTGGTGGGAATTTCATCCCTTTG
Organism: Carcina quercana; assembly: GCA_910589575.2. Classification (NCBI taxonomy): domain Eukaryota; kingdom Metazoa; phylum Arthropoda; class Insecta; order Lepidoptera; family Depressariidae; genus Carcina; species Carcina quercana. The sequence goes on along the minus strand of OU342451.1, from coordinate 1,633,200 downwards.
CCATTCTTCATGGTCTGAGGTTATGCTGTCACTGTCAAGTTGGGTCTCGGTCTGTGTGTCCAGATAGTCTTTCTCCTTGTTTTAATGGTTGGAGTTATAGTCATTAAGCTTTGTTGGCAGAGACGATGTTGAGTTGCTGCTGTTCCGTATAAACATGCTTTCATGCAAAGTTTGTTAGATCATGCTGTTAGGGTTGGTCGGTTTTTTGGAGTTGGATAGGGTGTGTTGCTGAATTCACGAAGGCACTAATTCCCGAGACTAATGGCACTAAAACGCACAATAAAAATCATGAATTTGTGCAATATTACAAACTCCAGTCCTTGTCGTGGTCGGGTCAGGAATCACAACACTTATTATACGGACGTCAAATTATTGTAAAAGACTCATTCTATACGATATTTGACGTCCGTATATTCAATATTTTACTTTTTTCGTTTATCTAGTGCACAAGGCACATTTATTTTAATTTCTAGTAGGCACATAAGTTGCTATAATTAATAGTAGGCACATAATTACGCGATATTTGACGTCCATATTTTAAACGTGGGCTGTTCTAATTTTAACGCAGCTAATGCAACTAGTTGTTATTTCATTTATGGTAAATCTGCCTCAGGTAGATGTGTTATCAATATGTTCTTTAATAACTTAATTATCAATAATTATCTACCTCATTAAATGTACTAAAGAAACATGTAGGTACCTACCTGTCATACAAATTAAGTAGTTCTGTTATTTGATACAAATTTCATAATAAATAACGTTTGATATGAGTATTTGTTTTATTGAGTTACATAATTGTATGGCTTAACATTTCTAAACGCTGCCCTTACATACTTTAAGCATAAAAAATCGTTGTTCGTAGTACCTACCACCTACCTACCTCATACATAAAGTAAAGTTCTTTAAGCCATTTTTTAGGTAAGAGCGGCAACGTCGCACGATACAAAGGAGTTGCAATAGTTAGATGAATGTAAAAAGAAACACGTATATTATGGGAAGTCTAATTACTGGTAATCTGGAAAGGATTCCTTATTGTTTTCACTATGACTGGTAATATACGAATATTTGTATATCAACATAAGGGCATAGAATGAAAAAAAAAGTTGTACACTGTATTTTACATTTCTTAGTTGCCCGATATTCATTTAAATAGTTGATAAAAACCGAGTGAAAGTGGTGGACGCCACAATAATGCGAAATAAAAGGACGTTTGATGGGTATCGTGATGTAAATATATATATATATATATATATATATATAAATCCCGGTATCATTTCTGCGTCTTTCCAAAAATCCGCTAATTCTGCGTCCACCTGTTTTTTTGTCAATCCCGCTTGTAGTTTTTGTGAATACTTTCCTAATAATTACATAGATGGCGATAGTAGCACTTACTTAATCGTAACATGCGAAATGTACTATACATTTTTCATTTCACCCTCCATGCTGACTCCTACTATTCTGCGGCGAATGTGGAGTCCGTTCGAGGTCAAATCTTTTATTTTAATTACAAAATGAATACCAAACAATTTAGGAGTATATTATTATTATTGTGTTAGATGGTTTCGTTGCATGTTGTGTGCGCTAAAAGCAGTCGACATTTCTTTATTAGGATTGTCTACCTATAGTTTCTTGCTACAATTTAAACTTAGAGTGGAACATAAATATTTGAACGATAAGTAAAAAGTCCGGGGGATCCAGGAATCGCAGTTCTTCCGTCGAGAGTGTGCAATCTTTTTTATTATTATTAGTTAAGATAGACCAACACTTGACCTCAAACTCACCTGATGGTAAGTGACGATGAGCTCGACGATGTTACGTGTTGGTCTAGAAGGTCTCTTCTTTTGAAGATTCCCAAGTTGTAATTTTCGGGGAACACGGAAACCGGTAGTGTATTCCATATTTTTGCTGTACGCACGATAAATGTGGAAGCGAAACGCTTCGTGCGAGCTGTAGGAATATCAACAGTGTACGGGTGAAGGTCTGCCGTTCTTCTGATTGACCGGTACTTGAACGGCGAAGGTGGAATCAACAAAAATAGCTCCTGCGCACACTCTCCAAAATGTATCCTATAAAATACCGAAAGGTAGGCAACCTGACGCCTATGTTTCAGGCTTTGGTACTTTGCCTTAAGTAGCGTATCGTTGCCTATCAGTCTCATAGCTCGACGCTCCACCGAGTCCAAAGCAGCTAGTTGATAGCGAGCTGAACCATCCCAAAGATGGCAGAGGTACTCCATACATGATCTTACTTGAGCGCAATATAGACTCAAGAGCTGTGATGGCTGGAAGTACCGTCTGACCTTCGATAGGATGCCTAGTTTTTTGGCCGCAGTTTTTGCTATGGACTCGATGTAGCTCCCGAAATTGAGATCAGACGAGATTTCCAATCCCAGGAGCTCAAGACGGTTTGTTATCGGTATGGATACATTTTGGAAAGATGGAGCAAGGTGAAATGGACTCCGCTTCGCTGTGAACAGACACGCCTGTGTCTTCGACGCATTGAATTTAACTGAATTGGCTTCGCCCCAATCGACACGGCCTTCAGCGTCAGTTCAACACGTTCTACCGTTTCCTCTCTGAGGGAACGAGTGCTCAGACTACTGGCCTGTGCGGTGGACACATAGCTCTCCGTTACTGTGCTGTCATCTGCGTACCCAAAGATACCGGGCATTATAAGCAGGTCGTTGATGTGCAGCAAAAATAGAGTAGCAGAGAGAACAGATCCCTGAGGGACACCAGAATTGATGCTCAGCAGATCAGACGAGCAGCCGTCAATGACTACTCGAATCGATCTGCCCCTCAGGAAGTCCGATATCCACAGGCACAAGCCAGCAGTTACCCCATAAGCTGGAAGTTTACTGATAAGGCTATCATGCCAGACCCTATCAAAAGCCTTCGAGATGTCGAGTGACACGGCAATAGCCTCACTGTGTTTCTCGATGGCTTCGCTCCATTTGTGAGTGGCATAAATGAGAAGATCCCCAGTGGACCGGCCACGGCGAAATCCGAACTGGCGGTCACTGAGGAGATCGTTAGCTTCCAGATATGCCAGGAGGCGGTTGTTTAATGCACGCTCCATAATCTTGCAGAGTATGGAGGTGATTGCGATGGGTCGGTAATTGTTAGGGTCAGCACGACTGCCTTTTTTAGGCACAGGCTGCACGTTAGCCAACTTCCAGGACTCGGGGACTGTCCCAGTGCTCAGGGAGAGTTTATACAGGCGTGTCAGGACAGGGCACAACTCGGGTGCACAGTTCGGCAAGACTATTGCTGGGATGCCATCTGGACCACTGGCTTTATTCACGTCTAGATTGCGAAGTATATTAAGTACCTCCTTTTGATGTAAATGGATATCCGGCATTTCGGAATCACAACGGGGTACATTTGATGGAGTTTTGTTCACAGTGTCTAGACGTGAGTTGCTCGCAAAAAGAGATGCAAATAGGTTTGCTTTCTCAATCGCGGAGTGAGCCAGTGATCCGTCAGGTTTCACCAGTGGAGGCAAGGACGGTCGGCAGAAATTTGCCTCGACAGATTCGGCAAGAGACCAGAATGCTTTACTCCCAGAAGGGTAAGAAGCTAGTCTGGCTCCAATACGGCCAATATGGTCAAACCGAGCCTTGCGCATAGTCTTCTTGCAGGACTTGGCGGCTGCGTTGAACGCTTTCTTTAATCGACGTGTGTCCGGAGCTTTACGACTACGAGCATCTGCCCATTCCAGGTAAGCGGAGTGTTTTCGTGCTTCAGCTCTCTTGCACTCCGAATTAAACCAAGGGCGAGCTTTACTCTCGAGTGACGTGTCGAAGTACGGAATGAAATACTCCATAGCTCGACAAATCACATCTGAGATTGAATTAGCGCAGCTCGACGGATCGTCTGTACTGAAACACGTTTGCCGCCAAGGATAAGATGCAAAGAAATGACGCATCTCATCCCAATCTGCTGACCTGTATCGCCAAACTCGCCTAGTTCCCTTGGTACTGGGGTCAGGAGGTGAGTAAATAGATACAGATTTCACCAGACAGTGGTCAGAGGTACCTAGTGGGGAGGAAACCGACACTTGGTATCTGTCTGGATCAGTTGTCAGCAGAAGGTCCAAGCAGTTTGCGGTGTGATCATCGACGTCCGGTACTCTCGTTGCACAAGTTACCAGCTGGGTGAGATCTAGCGAAAGAGCTAATGCCCGCGCCTCTCTCCCAGCGTGGTCGGTCTTCTGGTATGGGAACAACCATTGTTGATGATGAGTATTAAAGTCCTCCAGAAAAACGAGTTGTGCAGACGGGTACCGTTGTTGAGCAGCTTCAGCTGCTTTGCCGAGATAATCACATAGCCTCGTCGTGTCCTGATCAGTTCCATGTGACCTGTAAACAGCAGCGTAGACTAACTGGTGCGTGCCTGTATCCACCAGTAACCACATTACAGAGAAGCTTGGGTCCTCAAGGTTCCGGAGACGCCGACAACAGATGTCATCACGGGCATACGCACAAACTCCAGCTTTGCTGGCAAATTTGTGCTCCAAGGACCAAGTACCCTGGGTAATTGAGGTATGCTGTGTCTGTCGGACATCTGATCTGAGTCTCCGTCAGAAAGAGCATGTGCGGCCTCTCAGCCTCAAGGTGTTGATGGACTGAAACGAGATTGGAGTGCAGACCTCGAATATTACTGAGGTGCACTTTGAGCGCGAGGACGTGCTTCCGCTGTGGGATTCTCTTTTCTGTATTTCATGTGGGTTTTTTGGTTGGAAGAGTGAAATAGGCAGGATGAAAGAAGTGGGACGAGACGCGGCACTGCTAACCCAGTGGTGCTTACCATGTTCCCCACTGATGGTAAGCTAGTTTGGAGCGCGCAGGGACGCCCGACCCCCCCGGGAGTGGCCATCGGGTCCTCGCATCCGGTCGCCAACCGGCACGATGGAGCACCCCGGGGTTTTTCACAAGGTGGCGGGGCAGCCTTAACCAGCAGTAACCAGCCACGGCCGAAGCCTACCACCGGTAAAGATGCTGCTCGTTTAGCGCCACCCAGGGGTTACGTGTAGGCATCTAGGGCAAAACCTACGGACGCGAGCAGCTTCGACCCCCAAATGATTCAATCAACCCCCCAACCAATGACCCCAATCAAAAGAAACATGATTAGCACGGGACACCACCGATAGTGAATCATCATTTAGTGATATCAGTCACAGCGATGTCACATCGACATTTGACCAGATGATTTCTACAGCAATCAACGAATCATTTAATTTGGCGGATTCTGAGCGGACGTATTCGGACAGTAGTGACTCGGAAATAGATTATCACTATTTTCTAAAGTGCGCTCTTTGTGGAAAAGACAACAGTAATCCTTTATACAGCTACTGCGAAAAATGTTTCAAGATCAGAAAATGTTTCAAATTGAAATCTAACCGAAACAGCAAAGACAGTACAAATAAAAATTCAGTGAGCAGGATCTTAGGAGGAGAGAAGACATGACTAATGAAAACACGAGATCATATAGGTGTTACTTGCGATCACGCAAACGCTGCGCTGGAGATTCTGCTTTGGAGCAACCACCGCAAAAATATGCTAAACAAGATTTGGATGTTGTGCAGTACTCTGTTACTGGGCGTTTCATAATATACTGAACATATTGTGGATGTTTAATTTGTCCAGTTGGGCTAGATTTATTTAAAGGACCCTAATGGTCTGCCTGCAAACATTGAAGGATTTGAAAATTTGAATTTCCATTAAGATTTATCATGATAACAGCTCGGTGCTGTCATTTCTTACTACTTACCTACTGTATTTCTAAAAATAAAAATAGCACACTAATAATAATAATAGTACCTATTTTTATCAATTCTATATTTATCAATAATAAAGATGTTATTAGTATTATTATTTTCACGAATATAGTATGGTAAGTAGATTTTTCTCTTCTGAATATTGATGTTACTAGAGTAAGTAGTTATCGAAATTAATTGGACGTAGTTTTGCAAAAACGTTCCAATCCACAACATGCTCAAAATGGAGTTAATCACACCAGCGTACTTGATTAATGGCCTCCCACCATGTGACAAAAATACTTTTGTGAAAATGTAAATTATAGCTCATTTTCCAAATGTTCCAACCCACACTTTTCATAATCTATAGCACATTTTTAAGGTAAAAATGATCCAACCCTCTTGAAAAATGAGGTTAGCATAGATTAATATTTTGCAATAATGATTCAAAAAGCTTAGAACGTTTTTACGAAATAGATTTTCATTTGCACACCATTTTACAGTAATGTTTCAAAATGATTGGAACGTTTTTGCATAACAACGTCCAATTGCATTGATTTTTTATTAAAACACACACTCACAGGGCGCACCATGTGTAAGTAGGTATGGAGCACTGCGAGTGTGTGTATTATTTTGCTTCATGAAGCTGTTCTTGTCTGAACCTCCAATGAAACTTTAAACGTCAGTATTACGTATAACATTTGCTAAAGGAGATGGACAATTTTGGCTACCAAATGATAGCTCATTATGAGTGCTGTTTTATTATATTTTAATTATATTATATATATTTTTGAGGCGCATTATTAAAAAAATACCAATTCATACACGCTATTTTTCATGCGAAATACGCGCATACAGCCACTTTGTCAAGTGAAATTAATTGCGCCTCTGAAAAAAAAAAGAATTAAACAGCTTTTGAAGTGGGCTTTCATTAAATATTTTTGCTTGATTTTGACTCACTATTGTGCGTCCGGCGGCAAAATGAGTCCGCACCGCACCGCAATAGGCAGTACAGAAGAGGGTAATGGGTGAGAACCAGTGTGTGCCGAAGGGCGCAAAACAGTTGTTAGGATGGTTTAAAATATACATTTAAGGGGTAAAAAGCGCGCGGGGGGAAAGGTATACGTCGCCGCGTGCAGCGCCACAGTGGCGTGCGGCGGAGTTGCGAATTAAAATTTCACATTCGGAACAAAATTACGTCCGAACAAAAACTTCTTAAATAATAGCCTAGATGTCAGAACCGTCGCTGAAGTAAAAATAACGGCGATTGCAATCTGGCGTCCGTATACGGACGCAATAGCGCGGTGGACGCAGGATTAAATGAGAATTTGGCAATAGGAGGACGCAAGATTGTTTGTGGGATATATATATATATATATATATATATATATATATATATATATATATATATATATATATATATATATATATATATATATATATATATATATATATAGAGAGAGAGAGAGAGAGAGAGAAAGTAAATTGAACGCGTTTTATCTTGCTTTTGTTTCCATACAAGAGAACCTAATATAAAGCATGTAAAAAAGACACAGACAAATGATATTCCAGTTGGTTACAGAGTCTGTTTGACCACTAACGATCAGTTTTTAGGGCAAATGATCGATAAGGCATTAATGATGCATCGCAGCTTGTATCGACCGGCGACGACCCATTACCACATATCTAGGTGACACGTCATGCTGTCACATGCCGTCACATGTTTGTCATGTATAACTGACCTATCGTTAGTGGTCTGAGCTTTAGAATTAGATTGCCGCATGGCAACGCGTGGGTCTTAACGCGACAATGAGGGAAAATTTAGGAGACTGGCAGCATCGTATTTAAAATTACAACACTGTCTGGAATTTCATGTGTCAGTTTATTGTTATTGTTAAATATCTGCGAATTTTTGGCCAAAAGTATAGTATTTGTATATACACTTACTGTGGGCGGAATAAACAAGCTCAAAGTCACTCAGCGAACAATGGAACGAGCTATGCTCGGAATTTCTCTACGTGATAAGGTCCGGAATGAGGAAATCCGTAGACGAATGAAGGTCACCGACATACATAGCTCAACGAGTCAGTGAGCTAAAGTGGCAATGGGCAGACCACATCGCTCGAAGAACCGATAACCGGTGGGGAGTAAAGGTTCTCGAGTGGCGACCACGTACCGGGAAACGTCTACCAGGAGTCGCTGGATGCAGGTGGCTCGGGACCAGTCGAGGTGGCGTACCATGAGGGAGGCCTATGTCCAGCAGTGGACGTTTCCCGGCTGATGATGATAATAGTATTTGTATAGTTTCTATCTACCACCATATAATCCAAGTCTCCCGCCAAACAGCAGCGTTAATAGCACTTTTGTGTTTCATAATAAAACATATCATAGCCTCTTTAACTTCACGCTTTTGGGTAATTGGGTAAGGACGGTTCCATCCAACAATATCGCAGGGATGGGCATTGACATATCGATGTTTTGTTGAATCGATATCGAAGTTGGTACATCACTAGCGATCGCGTGCGGGACGACGCTTCACCGCCAACGCTATCTGTGATCGACTCTACGCTAGAGTCGCCATGATTTTGTGACTTTGTGGGATTTTATTCATTGTATTTTTCCTTCCGTATTAAAGCTACATTTCTGCGACTTCAAATGTTCTAAGATTTTATTGGGTTGGGGTACATAAGTAACAATGACATCCATCGGGACCTAAATATGGATTATGTGCACAGGGTAGTTCAAAAGTATAGCTCACGAACAGAGGCAAACATCTAAATGTCGAGAACATCCAACTCCTCGACAATATGGACATAGTGAGTAGCATCAAAAGGACAAAACCTTTTGAGCAAGTATAATTATTGAATTAAAAATAGAATTATAGTAATTAGTGCTTTAGTGAAAGAACACATGAACAAAGTGTCTTCGTCTTACTAGACTAAGAAAGATTCGTCAGTGGACTGATAACTTAGAAATAAGTAATTATCCATAAAACTAAATTATTAAAGTTAAATTAAAATTTCTTAATATTTATGTAGGCTAAATAAAGGCTAAATGATCTCATGAAAAGGTAACAAATAGAAAAACAGTTTTTATTAAATCCATGATTAGGTCTAAGTTTATATGCTAAAATTTTTACAAGGTTAAAGAGTAGGTACTCTTTAACCTTGATTGGCATGACCTGAAAACATAATACTTTTCTCAGGGAAAATTTCTCAATAACCATATGATTAAATTTCTTATACGTCACTTATTTATCTAATACTTAACTGTACAAATTTTAATTTACAATGGCTGTCCGTCGGTGCATGGGAGAAGTTTAGAAGTTCGTCTAGAATTAAGCTTTAAATTAGTTTAAAGTATAGTAATACTGTTTGTTTCTATAATTAATAAAATAATAATAGTAAAGTTTAAATCAACAAAGCAGTTTCGCAAAAACATTTTATTCCGATAAATTTCTCCCATGGGAAAGTTTGCAAGGCCACACAGAGTGGGTAAAGTGTGTGCCTCATTACATTGAGACTTCAGGGTGAACACGCTCCAATACTAAGTAAGTAAGTAATACTGACACAATCGTACTGTCACTTATCATCAGGTAAAATAAACAAGTGAATTTAAGAATGATTTAGTCATGTAAATCCAACGGTATAACACTGCTGGACATTAGTACCTCTCCCAAAGTAAGTCATTCAATTCGGTCATCTGCTCTCCGCATCAATTCGCGTCCGGCTAACATACGTAAGTCGTCTTTCCACTTAGTTTTTGGTCGTCCTACACTACGCTTGCCAATACGACTGAACTCCAGGCCTCATTTGGTCCACCTGTCAGTAATAGGCTAGTTGACTAAATTTGAAAACTTGGCTAATTATATACTTTAATATCTATTTTATCCCCAAAAAACTATATTTTAAAGAAAAATCAATATTTACATTACGTATTTTGTATTTTAAAAAAGCCATTTAGATTTCCCTCGAAAACGCTGAATAGTGTCATGGCGTCTTGAATGACGTCACAGCTCGCGAAAAAACCTGCTCTGTGGTATGAAAACGTCAACAACAACAATGATGTTTTGCGAGGCGTGACGTCACACTTTCTTGCGCCGCGTTCTTCGTGTTCGTTGTCACGTGACCTAATGCCTATTTTTTTCGAATTCATTTTCTAAAAATATTAATAATCTTTAACTTTTTTGAGAAATAGACTGGTTTTTTCTCACCTTCGTGTCTTCATTTATAATTAGCAACTATAAACCAAGCCATTTGTTATTAGTGGACACAAGCCTATTGTAGTTTTCTTTCCTAATATTTCCTAGATATGATTGCACCATTGCCACCCTACACATCAGTTTCCAGTAAGCCACAAGTTTTCAGTGCCTGAAAATAACCGAACAGAGCCACACACGAAAACCGTATTTTCACAATTTAATCGGTATTTTAACCTGTGTACACGTGGCCCCAATTAATATAAAGCAAACTTGAACAATTGAATTTAGTGTTGAATAAAAAAATAAATTCAAAATAATGTTTCTATATGAAACGAAATCGAAAAGGAGTGACAAAGAAATATCAGAGTGATACTGAAATATTTTTAAAATATAGTTTTTGTAAATAATTTAATAAGACAGCAAAATTTAGTTAAGTTAAATGTACTCAATTAATAGCACAAAGGTGATTTTAAAGATTATTTAGAACCAAGTCAGTGATTTGTAGAAGGTGCTCATCAAATTTCGAATAATTTCTTTACCTACGCGAAACAGTTATTGCTAAATAATTAAACTTGATTCAAACTTAAAAACACAAATGAGATCTTAAAAATTATACAAAAGATGACAATTCAAAGCAAAATCACGTACAAATAAATAAGTACCTTTTTTGTTGTGTAAGTGGTTTTGTTAATTTTTGGTGTTAATTTTATACGAAACTAAGTTACGTTTTCAAAATGCGAGCGTGGTCGGGGGAAGGAGCTGATATTATGGGGCCAACTGTCGCACGTAAGATTATAAATGTTAAAAACATATATTTTCTTCTGTAATTTTTAATATATTATGGGTTTACACTTGGCCTTCATCTCACCTGATAATAAGTGACGATAACGCCGTTCGATGGTAACTTTCATACCGGAACACAACAGTGCTATTAACACAGCTGTTTGGTGGCAGACTCAGAAAATAGAAGGAGACATAGAGAATGCCCTACCACCAAGCAAACCGACTATCGATAGGTAGTCCCACTGGAAATTGAAACCGGGACTTCCGGATTACAAGTCCAAGCGAAAGTGTGTAAAATTAATGCGTTCATAAATTACTAGAAACCGACTTCAACTGCCCTAAAAGTCTACAGCATTTATCCCCTAAAATGTTCACCCCTAGAGGCAGAATTATCATATTTGGTTTTTGTTGATTTTCTCAAAAAGCGCTGAATCTTTTTCGATAAAAATATATTGCGACCAACTCTAAAGAAAAAAAGAATCATTAAAATCTATTCATAATTGAATGATCGCGTAACATACATATGATATAAACCAAATTATAGAGGCTCCGAGTCTATGCTCTTTTTAAAAATAAACTAAAAAATGGCTTGTCGAGCAGTGTTTCTATAAAATAGATGACTTCTTCTCTTCTCCATGACTAGTAGTAATTTGACTAACTTAATTTAACATTAGCAATTTAATTTTGACTTTTGTGTATGTAACTGATTTATTGACTTGTACCAGCAGTACTAATAAATGATGATTATGATTACAAAATAGGGCGTAACATATATAAAAAATGTATGTTTTTTCTTCCCCTATTTTGTATATGTCAACTGAGCCAGCTGGCTTTAGTGGTATGTGGGCTCAGTTGACCACAAAGTCGCTATGATGTGGCCCTTTACGATAGGTGCTGGCAGCGGTCGTGCCGCCACGCCGACGCTGAAGAACGGGAGCGATCTGAGGGAGTCGGGATATCTGATAGCTATTGGATCCAGAACAGCAAGGTAAAGGGACGGGGAAATTTATGCATGTTAAAAGTGGTAAAGATTTTTTTTTATTGAAGATAGACCAACACTTGACCTCAATCTCACCTGATGGTAAGTGACGATGAGGTCGACGATGTTACGTGTTGGTCTAGAAGGTGCCTATTTACTCTTCTTTTGAAGATTCCCAAGTTGTAATTTTCGGGGAACACGGAAACCGGTAGTGTATTCCATATTTTTGCTGTACGCACGATAAATGTGGAAGTGAAACGCTTCGTGCGAGCTGTAGGAATATCTACAGTGTACGGGTGAAGGTCTGCTGTTCTTCTGTTTGATTTCTTATTTCTTAGTCTGTTATCTTTATTTTAGGTTCCGCCGGAAACACAAGCATAAGTTGTTGATAGTGGTCCTCGTGGCGCTGCTGCTGCTCCTGCTGTGCGTGGCCGTGGCGATGACGGTGCTGTGTGAGTCGTTCATGTATACCAACACACCGACAAAGATCTTTTAGCACGTGAAATCAGGACTGCCGCCCCTATCTTGCTAAATACTTTATTGTTCTGTTTAAAACATATAATAAAAACTCAACGCTGACGCGCAGGTTTTCTAATAAGTGTAATGACACGAACGTTGGGAACAGATCCTTGCTCGCAACACGAGTACTCGTATGTTGTAACCGAAAAAAATGGCCACCATTTTGAAATTCTTAGTTCCTGTTCCGATTGCGTTCAAAATCGATATTTGAGGATCAGAGCACGAATCCGCTGTCATTATTGAAAGTAATGGAATAAGAATTAGTTTATGTACTTTTTTGAGAAACAATCACTATTACAATAAAATCTCATAAACATTCCAACTCGCAAACTATTAGGCTTAGGTTTTAACGTCGTGTTTTATTATCTACTATGTAGCTTTTGAAACCAATGACTTAGTCTACCATAGAGCGCAGTATTCTCGTTGTAAAGCTAACAGTCCGAGTCAGAAATACCATTCAGCGCTCCAAAACTCAAATAAACAACGTTGCCTAATCGTCCGCAAATATGAAATGTGACTGGTCTGGTCAGTGGTCATGTTAGACGCATATCTGAGGATCTGTGGGTATATATCTCAAACAAATGTTACCCAGACGCAGGAAATTTACGTCGTGGTAGACCGCGGGAGAGATGTCGTTCCTGAACGACAGTCGGAGGAGGCTCTTATAGAGAGAACTGGAGGGATATGAGGGAGGCACTTGCTCAGCAGTTGGACAGTACAGGCTGATAATAATACTCTGTTAAATTTGTTCCAAGATGTGAAGCAGAAGCGCCACAAACCAATCAGGATATGCGAGACGAAGGAGTGCCTGAGATCGGCTGCCAACCTGGCTCTATCCATGGATACTTCAGCAGATCCGTGCAACGACTTCTACCAGGCAAGTCACATCAACAGAGAGTGTATGGGACATAGTCCACCACGCGGGACCAGTGTGGAGTGGTAGACTTCACACACACCTTTGAATTTCTTCTCAGGAGTGTGCAGGTTTCCTCACGATGTTTTCCTTCGCCTGCCGAAGGAAATCTGCCGCCGTCATCTGTTCAGACAATCAGGTGATTCAGCCTGCTATGTCCTGAACAAACTGGGGAAAGTATCCCAAAGTGTCACAATGTCCCCGCCGGGAATTGAACCAGGGCCCAACCGCGTGTGTTGCGTCGTAGCTCTCAGAGAATCGCACGATTAAAGCCGTTATTAGAGCAATAGAAGCCAAAACAATTCTTTAGAATTTTAGTCTGTCCTATCTGTAAATTCGAACCCTGATTTATGTCCAGTACGTGTGCGGCAACTGGGCGGAGGACCACCCGCGCCCGGACGCCTACCGCTCCTACGATTGGTTCAGGGACAAGCAGACCAAGGTGTACACGCTAGTGCGAGACTTCCTCGGCAAGAACACCACGCACAGCCCAGTGCCTGTGCAGCAAGCCAAGGACATGTTCGACGCTTGCATGGACACAGGTCTGTAGTACATAACTTACTCGTACTTATCCCAGACACCCTCTAAAGATCATACTTCGAACTAGTTTACATTTTATTTTAACTGTATTAGCAGCGCACAGCTGCAGGCGTATTGAGGCTAAATCTCCGGCTCCGGGTTGCTACCGGACAGTGTGTCGCGATGTCGTGGAGTTTGTATGTAATTCGCGCCTCTTTCTGACCGGCCAGCACGTTCTCCGGGGATGCTGGCCGGTTGCTTTCTGTCCGGGCGTAGAATCGTTGCATTTTGTTTGGCATTCTAGCCTAATTCTGATCTTGATAAATCAGCACAGCACACAGATGTGGCCCCACGCTAAGGAGGTGTCTTGTGCGCTTTAGACAATTGACTGTTTTTACTCTTATTACAATTGTCAACTTATTTATCTTTTTACGCTTTTTGACCTTATATTATGCTCCTAAACGTCTGTCTTCGCTACAACCCATGTATTAGCACTCTTCTTCATATTACAGAAACTCTAGACAAGCGAGGAATCAAGCCAATCATAAAGATATTAGAATCTCTTGGGCTCCCGACCTTTCCGACGTTCGTGAATATCACTGAAGACTTCGACTACGAGAACTACAGCTTCGACTGGCTCGAGACAGTGATTAGAGTGAAAAACCAGATGGGCATGGATGTCCTGATTGGTTTCGACATATTTACGGACCCGAAAAACTCTTCCGTGTACCGCCTTGTCATGGGATCTCCAGAAACTACCAATCCCTTCCCGAGGTAACTATACCTAAAACCAGAGAGATTTAAATATAGTAATAGGTTATAGAGCGGTCATTGGGAAACGTTTCATATAAACATTTTGATCTCAAAAGTCAACGGTATGTCAAATGTCTTGTACGGCCGCGTGACGTGATGTGACAATAGATTGAGTAACTTATTACCAATTGGTAATAAGTTACTCAATTAGGATCAAAATGTTTGTTTGCTTTGTCCGGTCTATTACTATTAAATGTATTTGCTCTGAATACAATATAAATTAAAAGGAGGGTTGTCAAATTTTTTGGTATGATTTCAGTTTTTACCACGAAAAAAGGAATCACCAAAGCGGTCGGAGAACTTTTAAAGACGAAAGAGATGGAAACACATTAACGAATAAAGATAAAAGAGACAGGAAAGGTCACGATGAAGATGACGAGAAAGCTTCTCAAGTGTACAAGCTATTCTATGCGCAACTTATAAAGATGTTTGTAGTAGAATCGAATGCTGTGAAAGATACCAAACTTGGCGAGGTTGAAATCGATCAGAATATATTTTTAACTTCCACTGAATATTTCACTGTCAACAATGATGTGTACGAGGTAAGTTATAAAAAAGTTGTACTAACAATCAGAGGCCTCGGGTTCGATTCCCAGTGACTATTTTAACCATTGGTACCCGGTTTGATTGCTGGTAAGGCATTTTCGTAAGCGTCGGTGGCGCAGTGGATAAGGCGCAGACTCTCAATCTGACGGTTCCGAGTTCGAATCCAGCCTTGTGCCTATGAGTTGTTTTTTCAATTCAAGTACATTACGAGTATCCGACTGCTTAACGGTGAAGGAAAACATCGTGAGATCAACATCAAAAATACAGTCGAATTGAGAACCGGTTGAAAACAGCAGTCGAGCACACAATATTCACACAGCACGTGAATAAAAACAGCATGTACTTTGTCCTATATCTAACAACCAATCCACGATGGCTATCTCGACATTGAATGTTTAATGTACTTCATACATTCATGACCTACAAGCACTAACTGTGTTTGTCTGACCCGTATTCCTTCGAAAAACTAGTCATTAAGGTACATGCCAGTAATAATAGTGCTCAGGTGGTTCTACTATGTTTTTATTACAACAAATTGATTGATTTTTATGTGAGGTCTAGGTAAGGTAAGGGGTTCATCAACAGCCTATATAACGTCTCCACTGCAGGGGCTCAGGCTACTCTCCTACAGAGAGTGTATGGGCCGAAGTCCACTACGCGGGACCAGTGCGGTACAGCGGACTTCACATGCCTGTTCAAGACATGCAGGTTTCCTCAGGATGTTTTCCTTCGCCGTTAAGCAATCGCATAATGTATTTGAATTGAAAAACAACTCGTACATACACGGCTGCATTCGAACCCGGAACCCTCAGATTGAGAGTCCGCGCCTTATCCACTTAGAGGTATAAACACCTCCCGCTCTAACAATTGCGAGAGCGAGACGCATCGCCCGTCCCTCTCTAACAACTGCGCGAGCGAGAAGGATCACCCGTCCCGCTCTGCCATCCGTAACAAGTTCCTTGTTTGACTACGGAACCCTAAAAAGAAGGAAGTCTTCGATTCGACTGTATGTTTTGTTTGAGCTACGGCTGATGCGTTTCTTACAAGTAGAAAAAAAACCGTCTCCAGCTAATTATACAACTAAACATGTACTCCCTCAGATGGAATCTGACAACGACACAGACACGGACGAAGAAGACTACCTGAACATTCCAGACTACAGCGTCGAAGAGTTGCAGACTCATACGGATGTCTTCGTGGAGGCTCAGAACCGGACTGCTTCACCGATCTGGAAACGGTACCTGGAGGGAGTCTTCAGCATCAGCGACGTTACCCTGGACTTCCAAGTCGACAGGATCTTGGTTTCAGACTACGATCTCAAGTACATGGGGCTGATGGCTGCGTTTGTAGCCAGTACACCGCCTGTTGTTCTAGAGCTTTACATTTGGATAAAGGTAAACTTTAGAATACGACTAACATCATTAACCCGTTCAAAAAGAACTAGAAACCGACTTCAACTGCCCTACAGTCTACTGCATTCATCCCCTAAAAAGTTCACCCTTAGAAGTAGAATTATGTAGGTATAATTTTGGTTTTTGTTGATACTCTCAAAACGCGCTGAATCAATTTCGATGTGGATATGGGACCTATGAAATATGCTCAACCAAAACAAAAAAGAATCATCAAAATCGATTCACAACTGGCGGAGTTACCGCATAACAACATACATACCAGAAAAAACATGCAACGAATTGAGAACCCCCTCCTTGTTTGAAGTCGTCTGAAACTCTGAAGTCGGTCTGACTAGAGGTCTGCGTAGAGGTAATGTGTTGAAATTATAATTAGATACTCAAGTCTGCAATTCCTTGGACCTGTGAAAAAATCATTCTAAGTTAACGCCATCAAAAGATGTCGCATATTTTGACGCGGCATTTTGATCCTAAATGTGTATAACGCCAAAGTCAGGGAAGCCGTATATTCAGATGATGGATGATGATGTCACAGGTGGTGGAAGTGATGTCGGTGCACACCACGTCGGAGCTGCGGCTGTTGTTCCAGCGGTCGTACGACGAGGCGCGGGGCTCCGAGCGTGGGACTCCGCCCCGCAGCCTCGCGTGCGCCGGCGCAGTCAACGACATGCTGGGCATGGCTGTCGCTCATGCCATTGCCGATCCACACTTCTTCAACGTCACCAAACCTAAGGTACCAACACAACCTTTTTGACAACAAATGACATACGCGACTGTCGAACGTCGAACTATCGCAACATTTAAAAAAACGGCCAAGTGAGAGTCGGACTCGTGCACCGAGGGTTCCGTATAGAATATGAATTAATGACATACTGAAAATCATAAATAAGTGGTACTGTAATATGTCCCCAACAATGCTCTACCGAAAATGTAATTTTGATGGATAAACCAACTTTACTTTGCAGTTAAATTACATACCCAATGTATGGCTTTCAAATGATAAATTAAGTTTGTAAACATAAAGTAGCTATTTTCACTGTGATATTACTAAAAAACGAGATGGGAAGACGAAATAATAAAAATATCTGGCCCCAGCTGGCTGCAGGTAGCTCAAGATAGAGACAACTGGAATTCTTTAGAGGAGGCCTTCACCTTCGCCTGAGGAGGGTTCTTGCATATGATTTTTTTTTCTTTATTTTAGTTTTAAGAACAAATGTAACTTTCTTGCAAGAAATAAAAGGCTTTTTATTTTATTTTATTTTATTTATTTTATTACTAAAAAATCCTGGTTTTCAGATCTTGCTTCTTGCCAAATTTCAGGATTCTACGTCAACGGGAAGTGCGGTTTTCGTTCTCTTGCATTTTGTATGGGAATGATCTAAAACACAGCCATATCTTGCGACTTTATATGATGCAAAGAGGATCCTAAATGAAGTTTATGTATTCCAGATAGAAACAATGCTCCATGAAATGAAGACTGCACTAGCTCACCTGGTGGGCAGAGCTAGATGGATGGACGACGACACAAAACTGGCCACCTACCAGAAAATCATACAGATGAAGACCCTCATAGGTTTCCCGGATTGGCTGTTCGAAGACGGCAAGCTGGAAGAGTATTACGCAGGGATCCAAATTCAAATGGACACCCATTTGGAGAACATGATCAATATTATACAGGTTAGAGCGAAGAAGACCCTGAATAGATTTCGGGAAGGGAACAATTTTACATGGGCAACCGATCCAACTGAGGTCAACGCTTATCACACCTTCCAGGAGAATACAATAAGTAAGTACTGTAATGTGACTTTTATTTTGATAGAGATTAAGTCTTAGCATATCTTCTCGTCCCAAATACTCCAGCGTCTAAAGAAAAAAGTCTTTAATCAGTGCGTGTTGCCAGTGATCACATACGGAACCGAAACGTGGTCCTTTACTGTGGGACGAATAAACAAGCTCAAAGTCACTCAGTGATTAAATCCGGAATGAGGCAATCCGTGGACGAACGAAGGTCTAATCTAAAATTAATCGGATAATTAGAAGACTACAGGTTCCCAAATATTACGACATACTTCAATATTGTTCTGCCAACTTGCCACATGAACAGTCCCGCTTTTTTAAACCCCCGACTCAAAGTGTGTGTGTGAGGGGGGTTCTAAGTTTGAAACCAAATGATGTATGTGGCATCGTAGCTCTCAAACGGATGAACCTATTTTGAAGAGTTTTTTTACGTGAAAGCAAGTTTCCTTGCGGTGATTCTTAGCTATATTTGGTAATCGTACGATGGGTTTAAATTTTCTTGTAATTTCGGACGCAGCCGTGCCTTTGGTAATGCTACAGTACCCATTTTTCGATTTGGGCCTCGAGTAAGTAATTAGGATCTTTATATTATTATTTAAACAGTTTATTTTATATATAACTAATAATAAAACATAAACACAGATTACACACAGTCCTGGGTCAAGCGAGAAATCGTGAGGACTGGATATGACAACAGACTTTATCTCGTTGCATTGTGAGGTCATATATGCTCTGTTTTTTTTAAGTGTGTCTGCACTTAACCTTACTCTCGCCTGATGGTAAGTAACGATAAAGCCGTTGGATGGGAAGCGTGCGCACCAAAAGTCTAAATCTAATAAGGCGCTGGCTCTTCCTTTCATACCTGAACACAAGCGGTTTGTCGGTAGATTTAGGTGACATGGTGATAGCTAGCCATCGGTCATAGAAAATGCCCTACCAACCAAACCGAGTACCGACAGGTGCCTACACTGGGAATTGAGCCTGGGACCTCTGTATTAGCCATTATATGAGCCAGTAGACCACGGTGGCGGTTAAAGTTGCTAATTATTTCTATGGATTTTAGTTCACTCAACTATGGAGCGTTAGGCAGCGTTATTGGCCACGAAATAACCCATGGATTCGATAACTTTGGTAAGTGATTTTGTAGTTCAATTTTTAAAAGTAAACAACTATCGCGGATTATGAGGATTGATCATTTAAAGTACGCTGTTAAACATACCTTTTTGCGCAAGTGTCGTTTCGCATGAGTGTCGTTTTGCGTCAATGTCGAAATATGTCATTATCATCACTAAATAGTATAAAACAAGTCGCTGCCCGCTGTCTGTCTGTATGTATGTATGTATGCTTAAATCTTTAAAACTACGCAACAGATTTTGATGCGTTTAATTTAATAGATAAAATTATTCAAGAGGAAGGTTTATATATATAATACATGCATATATATAGTAGAGCAGTACCAATAATTTTAGGGATTTCTAACATGATGTCGTAAATAAACACATCTTTTAGCGCTTACATTGCAAAAGCTGGCTAAACCCTACCAGATAGATCAAAATAATGTACACCTTTGTACTACTACACCTAATGTACAATTGTACACCTTAGAAAGATCAACAAAAAAGTCTGCGATGGTATATGTCTATCTCTTAAGGATAACCCACAGTAACCATTTTTATCCTTTACTTTTTCCGAGAAATAACGGCTTATTTTGCAGCGATCTTAGGCAATATACAGCATTAATCCTTATCTATTTAAGTACCTTAGACACATTGTGCGTTTAATATAGATCAATATGGACATTTACAGAGAGTAATTTAAATGAATATTTTCGAAGATATTACAGATCGCCTTCCTGAGAAAAAGGGAAGGAAAGAAAGACACACAGACGGACAACAAAGTAAACAAGTAAATAAGGGACCCTTTTTTCCTTTTGAGTTACGGATCTCTAAAAATTTACAAAAATGTAAATATAGAATTGTAAAACTTTAGATTAAGTAAAAAAATTGAAACTCTAAAAATATAAATGGTAATTTAATCAGAAAAAAATACTTATGTCTTGCAAAAAGATACATTTACGTTTTTCCCAAAATGTTTAAAAGATAAATGTCCACCCGTGCGAAGCCGGGGCGGGCCGCTAGTATTATTATATAACGGAGACGTTTGTGTACACGCGCATGTGTCCGCGCGCGCTATACGGGTGGTCAGTCTCTTGCGGGGGAGGTGAGGTATCGCAGATCGGTGGGAGGCGGTGAACGGCCGTCCTCACACCTGTCTCTGCACTTTTGATCTACCCAGATCATCCGGCGTCCGGAAGGCTAGAATGTCATACAAAATGTACCGATCGAGACACACCTGTCTACTCGCACCGTCAAGCACGCCCGGCCAGCAAGCAACCGGCCAGCATCCCTGGTGAACGTGCTGGCCGGTCAGAAAGAGGCGCGAATTACATACAAACTACATACATCGCGAAACACTGTCCGGTGGCAACCCGGAGCCAGAGATTTTGCCTCAGAACGCCTGCAGCTGTGTGCTTCTAATACAGTGAAAATAAAAGGTACCTAAACTAGTACGTCTCTCGGCAAGAGCTAGATTATGAATGAGCTAAAAATCAAGAAAGCGTGTAAGTGTGGCGTGATCAACCCGAATTCTTTTCTGATCTAGGTCATTCTAGGTAGATCATAACAGAATCGGTAGGTGTGGCGGGACGCTTCTGAATTATGTGATTGTGGTTCCTTTATTCCGTGTCTGGTCACAGGTCGTCAGTTCGACAAGGACGGCAACCTGATCCCCTGGTGGTCAAATGGCACCATCGAGTCATTCGTCAACATGACGCAGTGCTTCGTTGATCAATACTCCACTTACTACTTGCCGGAGTTGGGAGAACATGTGAGTAGACTGACTAGGTGGTATAAAGTCACGCCTTAATGGGTAATTTTATTAATTTCTCTCATAATCTTTTTTGCTTTTGTTTATATATATTAGATTTGTCTGCAGGAAGATTTATAAAAATTATTTGTGCAACAGGAAGGTAGACCTCTGTGACACAGGCTTTGCCTACAACAGAGGTCGTTGAATATTTAGTAATGTATAAATTAGTTTTGTTCGATCTAAGTTAAAATATGTATAAGATGATTAATGAATAAACTTATTATTAAGGCGGTAGACACTGGAGTGTTCGTGGAGTTTCCAGGGCTCCTGAATTTGCGAGAAAAAAAAAAGATTCACGTCATTAGATGTAGTATAAATCGTTGAAGCTTACCACTTAAGTTTCAGGATGGTTCTCCTATGTCAAGGTTTTCCTCTATGTGTGCTCTATGTGCGCATTTCTGTATTATGTGTGTGCAACAACTTGTCAAAACATGACTATAAACCAATTATATTCTTGACGTTGTTGACAGTGTTGTCCGTCCGTATGTTTGTCTGTCAAGACCCCTTTGTCTTAGGAACGCGTTGAGCTATCAAGTTGAAGCTATCGAATACTCAAGTCTGAGAATATGTTAATTTTTCATATTTTTTACGAAACCCTCAATGTTAAAGATGTGGTTCCGCCTTCTTGCTCGCTGGCCGCTTTTAATGTACATATATATATTTTCAATTGTTTTTAGAGTAAGTTTTTGTTGTGCTTCTATTTTTATTTTTCACTTCTTGTAAATTCATACGTCATTGTTGCTATGTAAATATTCTAAAGATTAAATATATATTCCAAAAATAAAACTACTTTTCCCTGCCCCTGGTCCTAGCTCCACCGTCAACACTCGGTGTGCGAGTGCAACTCGCACTTGACTGTTATTAACACGCTTTTATTAGCTTCACCTGTATGTATGTGAGTTTGTGAGTTTGTAACTCTCCTTCGCGCGCCTGCTGCCTTCTGTGTTTAACTATTCATCGATAGATGACGCCACCGTGCAGATAAAACGCGATATTAAAATTATTCAACTGCGCACTGTATAGACCTCGAGCATTTCAAATAAATAAGTTTACATATAGCAAAGCGTGATAGCATATTAAACTAAAAAGTGAAAAATAAATAATAAAATAAAATAAGCGCTCGAGCGCCCAACGCTTTTTTCAAAAATTTATTGTTCGTTCATTATTGTTTTATTTAAGCTTATTTTATTTTAAAAATTATTTTAAACTTTTTAGTTCGATATTCTTTAAAAGCGTGTTTTTTAGTTTTTTTAAACTATATTTATTATTACATTGTTATCGCACTCCTCCTTCACAGATAGACGGCAAAAAGACCCTCGGTGAGAACATCGCGGACAACGGAGGCGTCCGGGAAGCCCTGACAGCCCTGAAGCAGCACCTGCGGAAGCACGGCCCCGAGCCCAAGCTCCCGGGCTTTGAGCGGCTCACATCCGAACAGCTGTTCTTTCTGTCTTTTGGGAATGTAAGTTTGACAGACAGAAATAATTCCAATCGTGTACTGGATTTATGATTATACTAGATAAAGGTCTAGATAAATGTAGTATATTTTTTCAATACATTAACGTTAAGAAGCTCATTCTTTAAAATGAAATATTCTAGACCTCGTTCATGCCATGTTGTGAATGTTATCGCAGCTTTTTAACGACAACTAACCTAAAGTCTTTTCAAGCGATTGAATATTTTAAAATGATGTGTTTTAAATGTGATCCGTAATGAAATGGGATAAAATATCACGAATATATAAGTGGATGTTGTTTTAGTTGCTACATGCCATGATCAGTAACTTCAAACAAAGCAATAGGCTAGTTGTTTTTAAGAAATTGATTGATCACACATGAATATTTTAAAATTTTCTGTTTTGACAGGTAGCGCTTTTTTATTAACTGGACTTTATACATATTTTGTTAGACAATCATCATTTGTTAAGAGACTTTGTTGGTTAGACCACGTGGCCGCGTTCAAATTTGGATTGCTTTGTAGCTGTCCCTATCCGAGCCCTATCCTACCCGAGCGCGTACGGTGAGACAGCATACACTACGCGAAGTGATACACCCGTTATTTGGATGTTTCGTAGTCCAGGGATCATTTGAAGGATACAGTATATTACTCGTATGTAACCATTTTTTTAATACAGTATACTAATGAAATTTCAGATGTCGCTGGTTTTTCCAAATTGTTCTAAATTGATTCATACTCTTGTAAATCAGGTTCAAAGTTGGGGCTTTTTACTACCGAAAAATACAATACTTTGACGCCCTGTAACTCTGGAAGTATATATTTAAACGAAAATCTGACTCACCACCGACACAGATATTTGTTTCTAGATTGTGTCTTGAAAATTTCATAGATTTTCATAGCTTAATACTCAAAATATGACTGGACTACGTTTGTATGGGCGCGACAAACTTTACGGGGTATATGAAGGCATCTCTAGACGCCTCCTTCCACTCAGCGACGCCACACGTGCTTAGCTTCGCATCGGATACGTCATGAAGTTTATCGCGATCTAAATGAGATATTATCCCGCAGCTCTGGTGCGGAGTGTCGACCAGGGACTCCCTGCAGTCGGACCTAGAGGACGAACACTCTCCCCAGGAGTTCAGGGCGCGCGGAGCCCTACAGAACAGCGAGCAGTTCGCCCGGGCCTGGGGCTGCGCGCCCGGCACTCCCATGAACCCTGGCAAAAGATGCGTCATCTTCTGATCGATTTGTAAACGACTTGAATAATGATCTCATTTCTACTTTTGTTTTTTGTGTATGCAGCCAATTGCCAATGATTTAAAAAAGTTTTAAAAGCTTTTAAAAAAGTTCTTCATTCATGGATGGCTGGCGGATGAATTCAAATGATAGGATTAGGGGTCCAAGTGGAAAGAAGAGGTTGTAAAAATGCGTTGTGACTATGTACAAAAAAACAATTTAGTGTATGTGTGTATTTAAGTATTAAATGTGTGTAAATTAAATTTTGTCTTATTTCTAGATTTTTATTTATAGGTAGATTCGAGTGCAGCTAGATACGCAGAAGAGTGATATCAGAGTTAGATATAATTGCGAGTTTGTTGCGTCGTAACTGCCAGACCTTTGTGTTGATTTTTAACCGACTTCAAAAAAGGACGAGGTTATCAATTTGACGGGTATGTTTTTTATGTTTGTTACCTCAGAACTTTTGACTGTGTGAACCGATTTGGATGATTCTTTATTTATTTGAAAGGTGGTGCTTCCCGTGTGGTCCCGTTTCAATTTGGTCCAGTTCTGAGAACGGCATCCATGAGAAAACTATATAAATCTTAAATTTGCTTTAGTAAAAGTAGACTTTTAGGGCAATTGAAGTCGGTTTCCATTCCAGTTCTTTTTGAACGCATTTACTTGTAATAAATAAGTAATGGCACATAAAATTTAAAATGGCGGCCTCTACAAAAATATTGTGTTTGGAATCAAATAAAAGGTTTTAATCAGTATACGAGTAGTCCAAACATCTATAGGTTATATATTGGGTGGGTTGAACGACATAGGTCAAGTTTGGTATTGGTCAAATCGGTGATTCGTCAAATCCTCCATTTGTCAAATACGTCATTATTAGTCAAGTCATTGAAGTATAATTAACAGCAAAATTTTAATAAAATTACCTATTAACTCACTACATACCCCAGAATGATTAATTTTAATTTTTGTTTTTTTACTATTTTAGTATTTTCTTGTGTCAGATTCGACTTGACAGTCTCCACTTTAAAGTTAGATACTAAACGAGCAAGCAAAGCTAACTTTATGCAGAATGTTAGGTTCATCAGAGGGACGGTGGGGCGGGGTGGGGCGGGGCGGAGCGTCGTGTGCATGTGCAATGCAGCAGAATATTCCAGTATAGATAACATCTGCATTTGTTAAGCTACAATGCAGGTCAAGGCAATGTCCGAGTGTCGGAGAGGATATTTTATCACTTATGCACGAATGCCTGTGTGCCTGTGCCAAAAATAACTACATGTTTTGTTATAGTCGATTCGCTTTGGTGTCGGTACAGCCGAATGGAATATGTGACTGTAACATACCGGCCAAGTCCGACTAGGACTCACGCACGAAGGGTTCCGTACCATTATCTATAAAAACGTCAAAAATTCTTAACATAAATATTTGTTTAACTTTAATCTAATTTACTTTAAAAGTTAATATATAACTAAATATTATGTGAATATTTTAAGCGTCTACCTGTCGACCCAAAAATTAAGTTTGTTGTATAGGAGCCCCCTTTAATATTTATTTTATTCTGCTTTTTGTTGTTACAGCGGCAACATAAATACATCATCTGTGAACATTTCAACTGTCTAACTATCACGGTTCATGAGATACAGCCTGGTGACAGACGGACAGATTGGACTAAGGCTCCACTATAAGGGTCCATTTTACCCTTAGCATAAAAATAATCTTCTTCATCACTCGAAGTGTTCTGCACCTCATCTGCCCCGATAGTGTTGATTCACCTGGGTTAATTCACCTATAACATCAACAGAGAAAGCATATTATAGAATAGAAAAAGATTTATTTAAAAATTACAAATTTTGTATGAATCTAATTGTCTAAAATTAATACATACAGTTTAAAACAAAACAAAAACTTTAAAAAATAGAAACACACGATAAACAACATGTATAAGTTTTAAAAGGTGACCAGCTCAGCATGGTGCAGCGGCAGGAGGAGGCTTCTAAAATAAATATTTTATGTCGCATGTGTCGTGACGAACATATTGCCTTGTCATTTTATCATACCGGTATATCATTTAAAAAAGTAATTGCATGTTATAGCCCTGCTTAGGTGATGGCTTCATTATTTTTTTAGATAGCGGCTCGGTGCGGTGCGGTGCTGTGGTGTTGCTGTCCCGCCTACTTTCCACAGAGTACAGTAACAGGGAATAATCTAAGTTTTTTTGCCAAGTTTTTTTACTTAAAAATACTTGCAAGACGTCAGTCATCTAACAGCTATTTTAACTCTTTCGCTAACTGAAGTACCGATAGGAATTACTGGGAATGGATCCCGGAATCTCCGGATTTAAGTCAAGCCTGTCGCCGTTGGCCCACGGAGGCGGATAAGTAAATATTTAATGTAAATACATACAATAATCGGTATAGGACAGTGATTGTCTCGTCAGTGTCGTTGGGGTTGATAGGGGATTCAAATCGAGCGTATATAAACGAGGAAAAGCGGCTTTCTCAACACATTTACAGACTGTGATTCTATATGCTAACAGAAAATGATTAAAGCCTTCCTGGAAAGTTTCGAAGACCCAAAGCGGCCGCTGCTTGGCCCTAATTACTGGATTCTCAAGAAGATGGGCTTGCTATTGCCAGAAAAGAAACTACACAAAGCTGTCTGCGTAACGGTACACGAAATCGTAACCTTTTTTGTATTCACACAGTATATGGAACTGTATTCTATTAAATCCGATCTCGATGAAGTTTTGACCAACTTAAAGATTTCCATGTTGAGTATAGTGTGCGTAGTGAAAGCAAACACCTTTGTCTACTGGCAGCAGAAATGGAGGCATGTCGTGGAATACGTCACTGAAGCGGACATGAACGAAAGGGACAGTTGCAACAGCGCCAGGAGAGAGATTATATGCAGCTACACGAGCTACTGCCGTCGTGTGACTTACTTCTATTGGATTCTTGTTTTCCTTACGTTTGTAACAGTGACACACACCCCTCTTGTCATCTTCTTGTCGTCGACAAACTTCCGGGAGCATTTGCGAAATGGAACCGCGCAATTCCCTCACATCTTCAGCTCTTGGATGCCCATAGACAAGTACAACTCTCCTGGTAGTTGGATCACTGTTTTCTGGCATGTGTCAGTGTGCGCCTATGGTGCTGGTATCATGGCAGCATACGATACCACTGTTATAGGCATCATGGTGTTCTTTGGAGGGAAGCTGGAGCTGCTCCGAGAGTGGAGTAAAGAGATGTTGGGGAGTACAAAAGCCGGTGTTTGCGATCAGGAGGCAGAATTAAGAATAAAGCAACTGCATGTTATGTATGTCCTGCTAAACAAGTAAGATTCTCTTCAATTGTGTGTTTCGATTTAAATCAGAACAATTTGAAAACATATACGTTATCTGTGTCGATAGCTTGAAATAACGACGTGCAATACGAGTACCTATGCGAATTACAACGTAGTTCTCTGTGCAGCAAAGAACGCGGCATCCTAGTCCAGAGTGCTCGCAACACCTGCTCATTGCGTGGATATACTTTTGCTTGATGTAATTGTTACTGTACAGGATTGACATCTTATTGCCTGCACTTCAGAGAGATGTAATTCAAATATAGATAGGTTATAGAGAGGGTATTGGGAAACTTTTCTTTGGTCTTGGATAAACGGTAGGTACTTACGTCAAATATTTTGTACGGGCGCGTGACATGATGTAACACTAGACTGCATGAATTATTACCAATTGGTAACAATCTATCACTGTTTAATATATTTGCCGCGCCTATAAATATAGCATCAAAAGTGACGCAAAATCAGCCACTGGTCCCTTTGATGAAATCAGCAACAGCAGATTCTCTGGAGGTAGCCCCGTGATGCCATATGCCACATTTTATTTAAGTAAAAGCTCTAAACAATATTTCGATTTTCTGTTCACGTTCTTGGAACGTCAGTTCTTTCTTTGACCGGATTGCTTTTTGTCATTTGGCAACGTTTTATTTTAACCGACTTAAAAAAAGGAGGAGTTTATCAATTTGACTGGGTGAACCGATTTGGATGATTCTTTTTTTATTTGAAAGGTGGTGCTTCCCGTGCGGTCCCATTTCAATTTGGTCCAGTTCTGACAACGGCATCCATGAGAAAACTATATAAATCTTAAAATTGCGTTATTAAAGTAGAGTTTTAGGGCAATTGAAGTCGGTTTCCAGTTCTTTTTGAACGCATTTACTTGTGTTGCAGGTATTCCAGAATGTTTAACTCTGTACTGTCGCCTGTTATGTTTTTATACATGGCAATGTGTTCATTTGTGCTTTGCGCAAGCGCTTTCCAGCTCACTGTGAGTAAAACTATGTTATAAACTAATTCAAAGTTTCATAATAAATTTCATTTACCATTTACCATACTCTTATAAAATAAAGCTGGCTTTGTGCAGTAATTGTCTAACACATCGGATTGTGATGTCGCGAATGGAGTATCATTAACATACAACTTCTTAGTGAATCACAATTTTCATTTTTCACCGACTTCAAAAAAGGAGGAGGTTTTCAAATCCACGGGTATTTTTTAATGTTTGTTACCTCATAACTTTTGCCTGGGAGAACCGATTTGGATGATTCTTTTTATTTGAAAGGTGGTGCTTCCCGTGTGGTCCCATTTCAATTTGGTCCAGTTCTGACAACGGCATCCATGAGAAAACGATTTAAATCTTAAATTAATGTAGTAAAAGTAGACTTTTATGGCAATTGAAGTCGGTTTCCAGTTCTTTTTGAACGCATTTACTTGTTACACGCTAGTTTTTATAATTGTTTGTAGCTGATAATAAAGTTTTCGCGACACTTATCAAAGCTAGCTATTCTATTTTAAAAGATTGTGGCAAAAGAAATTTTGTATGGAAGCATTTAGCGAATTCTGGCCGTGGCCTAATGTTGGATTCACAATCCGGAGGTCCTGGGTTCGTGTTACCTAAGTCTGCCGCCAAACAGCTGTGTTAATAGCACTGTTGTGTTCCGGTATGAAAGGCAGCAGAGCCAGCGCCTCATTAGGTTGAGGCTTCTGGGAGACGAAGGCCAAGCGCATCATACATTACAAAAAAACTACAATATTGCTCGCTTCGAGCGAAGCTAAGCTTGGACAGTCTGACTAGGAGTGCAATCGTGCAGCAAAATCTTCAATGTCGGTATTTGCAAGATTTAAGGGGTCTAATCTCGCAAGATCTCGGTATTTTGCGAGATCTTGCAAATCTACGAATTATTTTTAAATGTTATATATAGAGGCACGATATCATCTCCGCTGCGGGTCTACTAGATAGATATCTTTAGATCTTCAATCTTGAATAATGCATTAATTAATAAACTTTATTGCAGTCAACGAAAGATCCAATGCAAATGTTCCTATTCACGGAATATCTGGTTTTTGGAATAGCACAACTATTTATGTTTTGCTGGCACAGCAACGACGTTCTGATCAAGGTAAGAAAAAACGGTCAAGTACGAGTCGGACTTGCAACTATTGAAAATCATATGTAATATGTACCGGCATGGATTAATGAGTACTAGAGGATCCACAACGCCATACAAAAAAACGTAATCCGCTAAAAAGCCAAAAAACCCCACCAGTACTAGATGTCGCTACATCTCGCACGCTACTATTATTATTTTTCGCCCGACGGACTAATTATTTAGTAGTTTTTTAGATGGCGCTGTGAGCTGTTTTAATGTATTACACAAACAGTAACAATAGATGGCACTGTTGACATTTTATCGCACGACTAACCCGCGCGGGGCCCCTAGGCCCATGTGCGTATTCCGTGTTCGCTTCGTTTCTAGTATTGTATGATAGGTAGGTAGACACAGTAAGTATCGAAAATTGGCAAATGGTTAGGCCACGCAGCGACCGTTCTTGCCGCGTAGTAGAAGTTTTAGATAGGAAGATTGTAACATTTATTAGTTGTTGTAAAACAAATATATGTAATATCAATCCTGTCATCTGTAAAAGCAATTAGTTATTAAAAATAATAATGATCCGTCCTCATACAAAATGCATGCTACGAGTATATGCGTGTATACCTATATATGTCAGGGCGAGTCTCGAGTCTTTTTTTTTAGTTACCTACATAAAAATTATTTTTATATTTGTACAAGAAGAACGATTATATTACAATGAAGTAATCCTTGTTATTCGTTGGTCTTAACATAATTATGTATATGATGTGGCCAGCGTTGCCAGACGTCCCGATTTGGGCGGGACGTCCCGATTTTCAAATCAAAATTAAATGTCCCGCGCGGGACAGGCTCAGTCCCGCTTTTCGGGAATAACTCGACGGTGCGTGCAGACTTTAAAGACTTTAAATTTTTTTACACAAATTGCCAACAATGTATAGATAAACGTTATAATTTTTCAGATGAAAATATTTTTTCTAGACTTAAATTCATAAACCTGGAAAGTGAAATTAGTTTCAACATGATTGAAAATGCTGTAGCTTTAATAAAATTGACAGACAATATTTCGGTAGATAACCTATATGAATAATTTAACTCGTTGAAATCATCCTTGGATGTATTAGTGGAAAATTGCAAAGACACCACTGCCACCACCGCACAGAAATGGCACCAGCTCTTTCAACAGTTTCCAAAAAAAGATACTAGGAATATGTTTAAACTAGTGTCTTTCATATTAAGTATTCCAACATCAAACTTCTTTTCTGAACGCGTTTTTTCCCAAATGAATTTAAAATGGTCGGATGCTAGAAATAAATGTTCCGTAAATTTAATAAAAGCAGAATTACTCAGTTTAATCTACAGCTATCCTGTGAAGAGTTCTTCATCTTTATTAAAGAGGAAAAGGATACTTTAAAAGAAGTTAAATCTTCACAGAAATATCATGAATAAGTTATTCTTATAAATAATTATTCTCTTATTGTAAGTTGCAATTTGTTACACTCACTTCTCGGAGTTTGAAACGCCATATTTTTCTAATGAACAAAACTTTTTTGATTTTAATTTATGTTTTTTTTTTGTATTCAGAAGACGAAAAAGACTTAACTATTTAACGATAGGGTAAATCTGATTTAAAATATCATATTTTTATTAAAATACATTTTCTATGGATATTTTTGCTATCTATTGTCACGTAAACGTAATTTGAACTCAAATAAAAAGTTAAATATTCAAAAACTTTTGATTATATACGTTTTTTTTACTATGTCCCGCTTTCGACGAAAGAATCCCGCTTTTTTCACTGAAAATGTTCCTAAATCCCGACTTGGCCCAAAAAAAATCTGGCAACGCTGGATGTGGCCTACTCTGAGCTCTGAGGCAACGTATAGTAGTCATGTCAATATTTCACGATATAATAATAGATAAATTCACAAGCTTGGTTTTCATTACTGCGTAAAGTATTTGTTAACCAATAAAACGACCTCCATAATGTTTTTTATAAAACTGGTATAATTTATTTGTTTTCTCTCGGTCCACACACGAAAAATACAAACCATGTACCTAACATAAAAAAGCAGCCAACTGCGTGTCGGGCCATGCGCAGTGAAGGATTCTGTAGTTGCACGCAACAATAAGTAACGGGCCCACACAGGACGATGTAATTTTGAATGGAATTTATACAAAACTCTCATTATAACATCTCCAAGTATATTTTATGATTTGATAGACTATTACTCGTTAACCTATAAAGCCAACTTAGTCGTGATAGTTTTCCTTTCATTCAGTATATATGCTATTACTGTGAGGTGCAGTATTAACGATCATCCCCAAGTTACGTGTATAATGTAAATATAAAAATCTTTATTTTTGACTACGAAACCCTAAAAAATGAAAATACAATATTTTTAGCGTCGAATATTTAGCCAACACTCTTTACATACTAACAGTAGTTGTATATTGAGGATCACTGCTTATTTAGATAGATTTTTATCTTTAGAGTTTCTTGAAAAACCCAGTAGGGTGTCCACACCCTGAGTGGAGTATAATCGGCCATTATGCTTGGCGTTTGTAGACTACGAGAAAGCCTTTGATTCAAAATATTTTTATAACAACTTAATTAAACCCCCTTATCACCTCACGGTGTCGTAAAAGGTGACTAAGGGAAAAATATTCAGGAGATGAGCAGCAACATCTACCTATGTAACATCTTCCTGCGATCGCTAATCTCAAAATGCTAAATGTTAACTCCTGCCAAATGTTGCATTAAGATTTTTCATACACACATACGCAGGGGGTATGAAGTACAAGTACGCACGGTGTACCTACCTCAAAATACCTTACAGCGCCATCTGTCACATTTCTATCGTACCACTGTATATATAAGTAGGGAGATAGAAAAAAGGTATGTTTACGAAGTCGACGTCATTCGAAGTGTAATAAAGCATTTGAGATGATTATTATGATATTGTGTACTAGTAGCGACATCTGATCGATCAATCGGAACTAAATATCGAATTACGCTATAATGTATGAGCGTTGTGGATCCTCTAGTACTCATTAATCCATGGTACCGGACAATGCTCGAACGAATGCGTCTAGATACCAAACATTTTCGCTATAAGTTTGCTCCGCTACCACTAGATGGCGCCACTAGTACTATACATCGCGCAAGTTTCATCACATACCAGATATTGTCATTCAACTGGAGTTAAGTTTGCAATAGAAATAATTTTCTGGTAGTCCCCTTTAATTTCTTATTGTTTGTTGTTATAACGTCAACAAAAATAGACATTCTGTGAAAATTTCAACTATCTGTTAAGGATTATGAGATACACCCCGCTGACAGACATACGGACGGATAGCGGAGTCTTAGTAATTGGGTTGGTTTCCCTTCGGGTACGGAGCCCTATAAAAATGTAATTCGTGGGAAGCCCCGCCGTTTTAAGGTTTATTTATATTGTTCCAGAGTCAAAATCTAATGAACGGTCCATTTGAAAGCCAGTGGTGGACCGCGAACAACCGGCAGAGGAAGAATGTCCTACTTCTTACCGGCCAGTTCCGTATCACGCAGGTTTTCAAAGCTGGACCTTTTACCGAACTCACTTTGTCCACTTTCGTTACGGTAATATAATCTGTGGTCACAATTATGACGTCATGATATGGCGGTATTACATGCTCTATATCAGTTCTGACAACGGCATCTATGAGAAAACGATATAAATCTTAAATTTGCCTTAGTAAAAGTAGATTAGTTAGGGCAATTGAAGTCGGTTTCCAGTTCTTTTTGAACGCATTTACTTGTTAGTGTACTACATACAATGGGATATTTTGTTTTAACTGTTATTTATTGCAAGCAGTAGTCGATAGTATTTCTCGAACTTAATTTCAAAATTATTTTTCAGATACTGAAGGGAGC